>OX638362.1:30817521-31436767 GCA_951812935.1 Hermaeophaga mercurialis | reverse complement strand
ATTTAAATTTACAATACCCCAAATCAGTATCAAATTCTGTAATTTGGAATATATTAAATAAAAATATATGGTTTTTAAATGTTTTAATGGAATACAATTTCTAATTTTAAATAAAATACCTAATGCTGGTAATATTTGTTGTCTAGTTTATTAATATGTTCATCCCATTTTAAATTTTGGTCAATATACAAACCTAAGAATTTTATTACAGTAGCCTTCTTAAAATAATTGAAGATTGAATCATTGTTTTGATTTTTTGTTTGAAACGATAATGAAGGATGACTTTTCATAATTAAGACTAAGTTTGGTAGTTTGAAGCCATTTTGTTATTTTCATTAAGTAATTTTTAATTTCAGTTATTTTGTTTGAATGATATATTAATGTTACCTACATCATCTGCAGATAAATTTAACAATAATTTTGAAATGCTATTAATGTAGATAAGAAATAGTATTGGCCCCAACACAGAACCCTGTGGTACACCACACGTAATAAGTCAGTTATTACTTTTAATTTAATTTAAATTGTTCTCTTTCACTTAAATGATTTTCTAATCATTTGTAGGCATTTCCCCTAACTCCAAGATTATACAGCTTTTTTTAATAAGATTTTGTGGTTTACAGCGTCAAATGCCTTTCGCAAATCAATAAATATAATGCCACAAACATTTTTCATGTCAAGCTGCAGTTGGACACTTGTTATAATATCTAATGCTGTATTTGATGAATCCTGAAAACCGTATTGATAAGTTTATAAATAAAATTTATTTGGTCGAAATAATTATTTAGTCTATTCTTCATAACTTTTTCAATTATTTTATTAAAAAGAGGTAAAACGGATATTTGGCGATAATTATTCGGAAAGAAATAAAGTTTTGAATTAAAAAATAATTATTTATCTACCTTACTTTAAGGAATCTGTCGATTCTAATTATAAAAAGTAAATTACACTTATCTTAAATTTTCATGGTTTTTCAAAGAATATTTAAAAGCTTTGAAAAACCGTGAAAATCTAAGATAAATATAATTTATCCTTCACATTTAAAAAAGTAATAAAATTTTAAAAACGTACAGGTTTTTCAAAATCCTCTCTTTTCTATTATTATGGTTCGCTTCAATTGTACAAATATGGAAAAACAAAAAAAAACAATACATTTTCATTTATAGGATTTTTCACATCTCTTAGAATTATTTTCACCGGCCTATAGTATCATTAATTACTGCACGACATTTACAAAATGTTATAGATGATATCAAATAATAATTGAAAATTGCGATGCCGTTCATATTAGACCAAAAATTAGTTTTAATGCCCTAAAACCGTCACTTTTAGCATAAAAGCTTTTACTGAGATTATTTTTTACCCAATGAAAGAAAATTTATATTTATGTATTGATTTACAGTTTTCTTACTGCACATTTCTTAAATAATATTCTAGATGTTGAATAATATTTTGGAATAAATGTAAATTGCTACAGAATAAACCTCTGAAAGCATAATAATCGAAGTGCATAAACAATATAGTATTAAATTACATATAAAAAAGATTTTCTGGCCTCCAGCATCATTTTTTTTAACCTGAGTTTAACTGTACCCCCAAAAATTGACGTCATAGTGAATAAAGATATTGTTTCATGTAGAAGAATCATTTTGAATATAATTCACGCTTGGTCACTTCGAACTTTTCGATGGGATTACAGTCTAGAAACACCATTTTCATAAGAAATGTATTTTAAAACTTCCATCTATAGTAAATACTAAAGAGGTTTTCATTAAATTTGAAGCTTTTTTAATGGTATACAGTCAGGAACAATGTTTTTGATTTTTTTTTTGTTCATTTAGCTATAGTTCACATCCATGTCGGTTCTCCATTCACTCGACCACCGGAGTCGGAAAGAGTTTGAAGCTATAGTTCAAAGAATTAAATACAAATATTTTATTAATTCGTTAAATTTAAACATGATGTTATATTGTCATCGATGTTTCTGAGCTATCAGTTTTCTATACACAGAAAAGAAGAATTTCTTGCACAAGATTGTTGTTTATTATACATCCCTTATTCATTGTATTAAAGCTTATTACTCCATAAAATGAAACAAAGACAGCCTCCCAATTACTGCTTCGCTAACTACTTAATATTGAATTCATTATTGTAAGATAATATAGAAGTACCTTTTGTAAAATCATTTTCCTTTAATTAAGGCCCTATATTATACCCTTATATGCTTTTATTGAAAGTTTTAATGAAAATGCAAAACTTATTGAATATACTACTAGGTACTATATTATTTTATATCGATTGGCAAAGTAACTTTGAAAATCACACAATCTAATGAAATTTATTTTCAGACTTCACGATAATCCAAAGAAAGTGGTAAGAGTGAACTTTAAAGCTGATTGGAAAAGTAATTTTGACTGGTTCTTTTTTGAGTTGGATGTACCTATTACGACTCTAGCCAGATCTATTGCAACGGAACCTTGGACGAGGAAATACTTTCAGAGTTTAAAAGAGTAAGAACTGAAAACACATTAAAGTAAAACGAAATATTTCTGTATTCATATTTGCCATAAAATGAAAATTGCTAAATTGGTTGTTCGATGTCTTCGATTTACAATTGCAAACGTACAAAAATGTATTTTTCATTTTAACTAGTGAAAAGCTTACCTTAAAACGGGCTGTTACATAACACAAAAAATGGCAAAACAATGTATACCTTTGATAATTTTTGTTATCCATTCACTTCCAATTTTGTAACATCCAGGGCACATCAAAGCCATTACGAACAAATGGGATTCATGAACGGAACTTTGGAAATAGATGGTGTAACAACAGATTTAGTCAACGTTGATGCATTCAGGGATCACAGTTTCGGTAAGATATTAAAATAATAATAATACGATCTCATCAGTTATTGGTATATCAATGTCGGGAAATTATTTTTTAACTACCAGAGAAAAATTATAGTCGAGAATGCTTTCAAGATATTCAAAACGACAATTAAAAATCTGGCGGTGTAAACGAAAAGATTGTCTAAATACAAAAGAAAGAATAGTACAATTTAAAAAGTTTTAGTCTTTTTTATGGAAATGTTTGAGGATAGTTTCATAAATATGTGGAATAAATAACCACATATTTCTTTTTGAGATATTCGATATATATTCAAATATGTTATGCCAGATTACAATTCGAGAAAATTAATTATTTCAACCATTACTTTGTGGAATTTATCCATAATAAATATAAAAGATAAGTTATACTTATCTTCTATTTCCACAGTATTTCAAAGATATTTTTTCAATATCTTTCTCTAACCAGGTTTCGCTAAATCACATTTTCAAAGAGTATAGATTTGTTGATGATGTTTTGGTTGGTTTTACAGGTAGTAATAGATAATTGGATATTTTGTTTAATTTTATTACATCCAAAAATGAAATGTATTGCTGAAATTGACGAGAACAGTTATTTCTATAAATTTCTTAGATATCTTGAAATCGAGAAAAATCTAAAATGTCCTCAGTATATAGCACAGAATGATCAATTAATCCAGAAAAGTTCAATTATTCTAGATAATTTGCTCAATGTAAATGTTAATTTTAAGTTTAATCTCAACATTTTAATAATTTATTTTAAATATTAACTTTTTTTGCCACAACATTAATAATTAATTTTATGTCTAAATTCACATTTGATTATTATTGTTACTAGGATTTTATAGTTGATAAGTTGGTAAATTTCCTTTATTGTATTTTTATTTTTATGACACTTTTCTTGTAATTTTAGAGCTGAAGATGGCTTTATAAGCCGAAACTAATCGTTGTCATTAAATGTATTTAACCTTTTGAAATTAAAACAATTTTGTGCTAAATATATTGAATTTTTTTTATTGTTTCTATTCTGGGTTACTTATTAGACTGAATACTTATATAATATTTACCAAACATTTTAGAAAACGGAGAATATTATTATATTTTAAAAAATGTACAGCGAGAAATCATATTGTACATATTGCTCGTTAATGATTGAATGAAATGTTTATGATATGAAGTCAAGTACGTGTACAAGAAATCTGTCAATCTCTCTTTGAAAATGCGATTTAGATTTAGATTTAGATATTGAGAAAATAGCTTTGAAATAGTGTGGAAATTCAAAATAAGCATAATTTAGATTTTTAATTTTTATTTTAAGTCGTTTGGTTAAGCTCAGTAAAATAACAAACTACTGTGTCGATTATAAGAATTGTTAATAAAACGCTCGACCCCGAGCCACTTCTTTAAATTTGGAACTAGATGGATGTCGCTTGGAGCCGAATCTGGTGAGAGCGGCGTATTAGCTGAAAATTCAAATTATGAATTTTGTTCATTGCAACAATCCACGTATGAAGTGTTTTTGCTTAAAACTCTAGTTCAATTTTATCATTGAAACAGTTCAGTTGGTTTGCAAAAGACTAGCCAGTATTGATTTTATCCCTTTCAAGTTAGTCGATGAATATTATTTCAAGTACATCTTAAAACTTATATGGTGCTTCCATTATTGATGCAAAGTGACTAACTGTTCGTTTGTCGTGTTGTGTATTGAAAATACTACAAGTGGGTATTAATAATTTCCTAAGAAACATCAACCTTGTAGAACTGGTAAAATTTGTTATACTAGTATCACCAACTGCACGTTAGTTCACATACTCATCTGACCAATCTCGTATAGAAATTAATTTGATAGTAATGCTGTAATCACTTAAATGTTAAATATAAAAGTGACTTTGGATTCATTTTCGGCTATATACATATAAAAATAAGCAAAAAAATCTTCAAATTGTTACGTTATGAACTATTACATTAAATCGGTATGTATATATATGGCGTTTACACAAACAAAAATGTAATTTAGAAAGCAAAAACAACCATTCATTAATTAGATATAAAAATTATATTCTTATTTTATTATTATTAAAACCTTTGAGTGCCATATGAAAAGGTGTAGTCTTTTAACGTCGAAGCGATTTTTTTTATTTCTTTTTTATTGTACGGGACAGCCTTATTCTTTACTTTCGTTATTGCATATAATATCATTAACAGAAATATATTAAAGGAACGTGCCAAAAAATTCGTTAGCCTTTTTATGGCTTTTAAATATTATCTTTATTATTCTATTGACTTTTATTGATAGTATTTTATATAGTGAATAGTACCTACTTGTTAAAAAAATTGCGGAAATTCCTAAAAATTTTACTGATACTGTGTAAAAAATATTAGTGATTAGTTTGGGATCAAAATAAATATATGAAATTAGCACCTTTGATTGGCAGTTGCTATTGATTCTCTTATTGGAAAACTATTAGTTTAAACGTTACTTGGTCCTTTCTTGACAGGTCTTAGAAACGGCAATCTGTTAACTTTGTCCATTGTCCAAACCAATCTATTTTGAAATTTAAGTTTATTTAGAGGCAAAGAATGTTTACAAATTACTTTTAAATTTTGTTAAGTAATTTTGATGATTTATTCAATAGTTCCAGATCACCCTGACCATTTAAAATAATATTCCATAGCATTTTACCATAACGTTTGCCAGGTTACAACATTGATGAAAAACGAGTTAGGAACGAAATCTTGCTTTATTTTCGAGATACAGGATGTTACAATTCAAAAATAAAAAAAAAAGAAAGTATACAACTAAGTTTTTGCAAGAGGCATTGCATTTAGAATTTATTTTATAATAAAAAAATGTACCCATGGAATGAATATACATCTAAAATGAAAGTGTGCTTTTTGTAACTATCAAAATCAAAAAAATATATACCAAAGTTTATTCTTTGTGGAATAATTTAAAAATATATGTTTATATTACAGGTAGTTAAAGCACCTCTTTTCTTCACCATTATCGTTCTGGAACCGCCAATGGCATTACTTCGGAACGATGGAGATCTCTATCTAATACGTCTTTCATTTTCGTCAGCTATTTTTGTCTGAATTATTGTTTTTATCAATCCTGTTGCTACATTCATTTATTATAAATACATTTGCAACGTTTTGTGTCGTTATCTCAAATCCTAGTTTTTCCTTAGCTTGTCTTCTATTTTCATCCCATTGCATACATTCGAAAATTGTATGTTTTACAGAGTCTGTATTATTACAGAACCAGTAGCTGCTATTTTCTGCTTTATCTATTCTTTGTCAGTAGTGACCAAACAATCCATGTCCTGTAAAAGCCTGTGTCAGTTGATAATTGACTTCTTGCCATTTTCTTTCTTGCCCGTTTTTCACATTTTTAATAAATATTTTTTTGACTCCATTATATTCTTTCCACATGTTCAGCCATTTTTCTATGACTATGTCTCTTACTTCCTTTTTATCTAGTCTACCTTCCTTGTGAATTAATACTCTTTCTACCACTTGAAGTTTAATGGTAGTATTGATTTATACGACACGGTCCTGTAAGCTGAGATAATTCTCATCGCTTTACGTCTGTTTACTTTTTCCAGCATAAGATAAGTTCGTTTTTTTTTTGAATTTTGATACGACATGCCATATCAGGGCTCCGTATGGTATTACAGTCGAAATTTAAAACTTTTCTTATATTGGATTTGGACCAGTTGACATTTGTCGTGATTTTTGTTAGGTCATTTAACAATTTATTGGCTTTTTCGCAAATTTTTTCCGTCTTTGTGATGGCCACTTCTAGTACCATTCCTTTTATTTTATGTATGTAACTTAAAATCTCTATTGTGTCCCTATTTTTTCTATTCAGGTCCCTCTTAAAAAGGTTAACATATGGAGTGACTCCAAGAGGATCATTATAAATTTCTTTATTTTTGTTACAGTACTTGTACTCTACTTTCTCTAATACCTTAAGATATCAATTTAATCAGCATTGCTATATCAGAACTACTATTGTGGAGGGGTGTAAGGTTCAACAGAATGTCTATTATCTTGCACAATTTCGGTTTCTGCTATCCTGGTGGTGAGCTCCATGAGCTCCGTCTGGAGTTATCTGATATTGTCTACGCCTCTGTCATATAAAACTTTTTTTAATACCTTCATGTGGAAAATTGTTAATCAGTTTTCCCACATACAAAAAGGCACATACTATACGGTTTCTTTGGTTATCACTGCATACTTACTGTATTTTAACTGATATTTATCCAAACAAATGGATCCTTGAGTCTTGAATCACTTAAACATTAAATCAAAATATTTTACTTGGCAAGTATACTAAGTGACATAGAAAGAAGAACACCCCGTAATAATGAATATTTTGTAATATTTTATTTGAAGAACATGGAAGGGCGATTGAGATGCGAACGGTTTATCGCTAGATAAGAACCTTTGGGGTCTTTTCATACCATCCCCACTGACCCCTGGGCACCTACGTGATCGTCTAGCTTGGTGTAGAGAACGAGCAAATTGGGACCAAGAATAGAATTCAATTGTGTCCAGATTCTGTTTGGGTATGCATGACGGTCGTGTAAGGGCGTGAAGACGGCGTGGTGAAAGACGAGATCCGCAATTTTCTATGGAAAGACATGTGCACCACTCAGTTGGAGTTATGGTATGGGGGGCTATGGCTATTGGAAGTAGGTCACCTTTGGTATTCATTAGAGGTAACATGACCGCTGCGCGCTACATCCAGGAGATCATAGAACCCCATATTGTACCTTATGTTCAGACCATCCCCAACAGAACATTCCAACAAGACAACGCACGACTTCACGTTGCTAGGTCTTCTTTGGTTTATTTTGAGAACAATAAAGTTGCTTTGTTGTTTTAGCCACCGAGATATCATGATCTTTCACCCATCGAACACGTCTGGGATATTTTGGAAAGAAGATTCTCAAGTTACCCCACCTTCCACAAATTCAGCTGCTCTACAGCAAGAGTTACAGATAGCATGGGATGAGTTACCTCAGGAGCAAATCGATCACCTCATTAGAAGTATGCCAAGATCTGTTAATGAGGGCATAAAACATCGTGGTGGCCCAACTCATTATTAATTTTTTATGAAGAAGTTAACAAATTAATTTTTATCCAGTTTTGATAATTTACTAGTCTAACTCAAATATACTTGTATACCAAAATTTTTTTCAAATCAAATAATTATTACTGTTGTGTTCTTCTTTCAATGTCACTTAGTAAATATTTGCATAATCAGTGTGAGGCAATTACGACAAATCGAAAATTTCAGCCCTCAACGTAGTATGTCATTGAAAACTGTTAAAGTATTTTTTGATCAGAATATAACATTTCAAGAGATGAAAGATTCTGATTTTGATAGCGAAAAAGTGTTTTTTTTTTGAACACCCTTTATCTCAAAAATTAAACCTGTCAAACATGTCTAAAGTTTTAAAGAAACCGAATTATAACAATAAAATAAACGATCTAGTTTTAATTTAATTTAACTTTAAAAATTGTAATGACGTATTAAAAGATTTCAATTCAACTTACCAAAGTATCATTTGTGAGAGGAATATAAATTTTTAGTTTTAAATTACTTTTACGTAGGTATATGTAACCTAGTTATATGCAAATATAATCTATTTATGTGAATATTAGAATTTTATAAACTTATATTAGCTACCATGTTCATTCCGCTTTTGTCTATTTTTGAATAAAATTTTATTCAACCTTCTTACTGTAAACATTGTAAATAATAAAAGTTCCAATTTGAAAATTTTTCGAAAATAATTATTAAAAAATCTAAGTATTTTTTATTTTCTCTCTGTTTTTTCTTCATTAATTTTTCCAGAAGATCTGCTACAGGAGCTACTTATAAATAATACGCCGTTATCGGACATGACACAACAGACTTTTTCTAAAATTTGCTAATAAACCAAAGAAAATAATTTTTTAATAACATAGGATAATTGTAAATTAGCTTTACTAAAATTGGTATAAAATTATTTAATATGTTATGTTCAATGTCAATCATAATTTTTAACATTTTATCGATTTTTAGATATCCTGAGTACTTGAATTTTATTTAATCAAGAAATTAATGAAATTGTGTCAGAAGGAACAGCTGCCTGCCACTCATCGTTGAGAGATAAATTAATACTAGACTTTACTAATATAAATAACAAAAGGTACTGATGTCAGTTTCACAGAAATTTCAGAGTTTTTAGAGTATCTAGATTATTATAATTTTTAATAATCATTTTTATCTCAAATATTTAAAAACATTTGTACAAAGTACTGTACGTACTCGTTCTTTGACTAATTTTATTAATTTGATAGTCCTGACCAGATTTCATAAAATAGACCATGACGATATTTCCACTTTTAAATAAAATAAAATTTTGATACAACTAAAGTTCATTAGCTTGCTTTCAGACAAAATACTTTTACGGCAAACATGAAGTTTTAATGTCTATATCAACAATTTTTCCCTGCTGTTTTAAGTTGTACGTTATGAAATCTTTTATGTAACCTGCGTGAGTAGCGGTATTAAGGGTAGCTTTTGACGGTGAATTTTGAAAATTATTATAAAACACATTGAAGAACAATTCATGATTATCAAACACAAATTTACAAAAAAATAAAAGGCCTTTTACTGTTGGTATGCGTTTATTAACACATCTACAACTGTATTAACAGTCAAGTGATTATGTGCAACTGAAATAATAATTATGAAAAAAAAGTTGTTCCATGGCAATACATTACATTACATAATATGTATAATAATTTCAAATTAGTAACTTCCTGAATTTCTTTCAAAAAAATTACTGGATCACAAACTATTCATCTAAGTAGTAGAATAAATCGTTATCAGAATTGTTCTCGATTTCTCTAACTGATTCCGAACTGCTCAAAGGGTAATTTTTAAATTTAATAATTCAATTATGTCGCGATAGATAGGAACTGAATTTTCCACAGAGATGGGATTTAAACAATGTTGGAAGGAGTTGTTATGCACATTATGTTTCGGCTAAACAAATAAAGCAACACTTAAACGGTTCAAGTAGTTTTATTTCGGGATTATATTTCCTGTAATTTTATATTTAATATATAATGTTTGCTAGATAGGAGGGAATTAATATACTGATGAATAAGTATGTTGCTACTATCCTAATACTGTAGAAAATCATAGAACAGTCAATAATAAATTGTAGACAACTATTTGTTTACCAGAAGTTTTCTCTGAAATGAGAATAATCAATTGGAAACGTCGCATCAGTCTGCACCAGGACAAAACAAACCTCCATACAACATAGCGAATAATTAATTATTTAACCACACAAAATGTCGAGTTGAAGACCCATCCATCATACAGCTCTGATCTAAGTCCAAAAATCAATTTTGTGGTCAAGGTTTTTATCAAGCCTTTAAGACGCAGTTGAAGTATTTAAAAAAGCTGCGATGAGCGTGCCATCATCTTCATATTGAAAAAAATTGTCATGACAAGAGGATTATTCGCATAATAACGTGCTTAGGTTAGTTATCAAGGGGAATATTTTGAAAAGCAATAAAACCACTTTCTGAATGTTTTTGTATGCATCTATGTTGAAATTAAAGCAGCAGCCCTCGTAGCACCGTTGAAACTACGCATTAAGTGAATGCTAGAAGCCCATAAACGTACTTTAGATCAATTATAATATCCTAATCGTAATAACCCACATACCACTAACAATCCAATTACCACATAGGTAATGAACTATGGTTTCAACAGTATGATTTTCCACTGCATTATGCTATTCCGATGTATTCATTTTTAAATAACACATCCCCTATAGATGAATCGATATGTGTGGATATATAAAATGACCGGCGCGACCACCCGACCAAGCATCCTTCGAAACATTTTTTTTGGGTTTATACAATTTACTTTAAATAGCTACAAAACGTGATGATTTGAAAGAAATAATTCGACAAGAAGTACTAAGTGGTTGTTAATGTACAAGCATAATTCGTTAATCATTTAGCCTTTTAGCATAGAAAGTAGTTTGAGCGCTATTGAATAAAATTCCAAATAATTGTATTTATTTATATTTGAAGTAAATAATGTAATTCTCGGAACTTTTATTTTGTACTGGTTACTGTTCCGTCTTATATAGTTGATGTTGGCGTTTCAAATTGACATTACATAATTTTATTTAAAAAAATTGTAATAAAATACATTTATTGGACAAAATAGCTTTGAAATACTGTAGAAATTCAAGATAAATACAATTTATCTTTTATATTTATTATGGATAAATTCTACAAAGCAAATGTAGAAATAATTATTTCAATAAATTTTGATTATAAAATTGTTTAATACCTTCTTAAATCAATTTTTACATAAAAGTATTTGCTGCATTTATAATCTAAGATTAAAACAACATTTTTTTAGGATTCAAACGAGATTGGTCTTTAATGCACAGATATATTTATATTATGTTTTACCTCTCGGACCACACTAGTATTGCACTTGGAGTGATCTGCCAGCCTTGCACTGGATCACGCTTAGAGACGGGTTTCGTCCATCACCCAGATGGTAGGCTTGATACAATTGAAAGTGTTGATCTTAACTTATACGAACATGCCGAAAATGGAGTTTTACCTAAAGAATTTGGAATCACTTTTCAAGCTAACGGAAAATTTTATGAAGCCAAACTTAAGTTCTTACATGATGCCAAGCATTATAAAGGTAATACGTCTTCAATCAAATAGATATTTGGTTACAATATCTAGTAATAAAAGTATAAAATATCACAACTATTTGTGACATAATCACTTTTTTGTATATGACGTCCTCGATGTATTTTTTAAAGGTCACACCCTGTATGTATTTTTTAGATGTACATTCATAGAGAGTTCTAAACAGGTATACTTATCATTGATAATTAACAATATTGGAAAAACAATCAAATTTAAATCAGTACTTAATTATTGGTAATTTGCCTATTGAGATTTTTAAAACGGCTCATCTGTGGAGTCAAAGGTAGATATTCTTATGATAATTGGATATGGTGACATAATGCAAACTCGACAAGAGGTATGCGATTTGTTTAATAATAAATATCTACAAAGACCTATAAATCAATAAATAGTGAGCTTAATAAAAAAAGTGGATTGAGTTTCATACCGTAGAAGTCCAAATATTGATAGGAGACTAAATTAATAATTTTATTGAATATGCAAGGTAATCCACATAATAGGATTCGGTGTAATATATAGAGATTAGATATTGGTGTGTATAAATATTTATATGATACTGCATGTGATGTTGTATTGAATTTGCCGAGCGGAAGCAAAAACGTGGTAGATTTGTTAACGGATATGAAACAGGTTGGATTAATCCGTCGATAGCCCTAGCATATTAATGAGAAAAAATGACACTAACCAGATTCCGGCGATTGTAAATTTTGATGCCCTAATCCTACAGGTCATTTCCACACCAGGCAATAGAAACATATTCGTCATTATATATTCGAAATAAAGTAGATTTATAAAAAATTTTTTATTGAAAAATGTAATTTTAAATATAGAAACACATGACATAAAGATACCCTTTATATAGCATAGCTTGACTTAATAAAAATTTAGATGAATTCACTTATAAAAGAAAAATAAAGTGGTCTTATAATCTAAATTTATTATTGGTACTTGTCAGGTGACTTAAGGGTTGATTTTTCTAGTTTTAAAACCAAAATAGCAGCCATTGAGTGAAGGAGTTCTCCGTATATGTCAAATTTGACGATTTAAATTTTTGTTAAAAAATATTTTGTTGTTCTGTTAGTTCTATTAGTGTGGAATGTAATATTTTTCTCTAGAAGTTAGGAATATATACTCTTTTTTAGGAATGTAACTAAAATTTATATTAGGGACTTTTATTTTAATGAAACAACACCAACATTTATTCCAATGAAAAAAAATATCTAAATATTATTTATTATTCATCATTATTACATAAAAAATAACAACTGAAGGCTTTATGTAAGTTGCTAGAAGTTGCTACTTTGTTTCTTATTTGGCTGGACAAGGGCGGTTTTTTAATATGGATTAGCTAGAGGAAAAAAGTGACTGTTTTTCAGCATGCTTGGAGCAAAAAAAAATATTCAATGCTCTGCATACTTTACAGGAACTCTGCGAAGTACCATTTTTCGATATTGGTACTATTTATTTTTACTGTATGTGTAATTTTACACCGTTCATAGTAATCAACAAATAAGCACGATTAGGCAACACCTCGCAGTTGTAACTTATTAATTGAGGTACAAATGTTGCAACGTTGCCGAATCATATATTGGTCAGCATAACACCTTATTTCTTAACAAGAATATGCACGGTATAAAATTACAATTTTTATGTATTATACCTGAAATATATGAAAAAAACATATTTTTCTACGACCACGGGATTTCTATTTTCTTTACTATTAATTGCTGTTACTTTTATGATTATTTGTATTCTGGCAGAATGAAAGGGAACTGTCGTCGAAGGCACTCCCGGAAATGTCTGACTTGTCGGGTTTCCTTGAACCTAAAACTACAATTTACGGCTATGTTTTCGGGGGTAGTTTCGGCTTGGTGGTTAAAACTTAAAAGCCGTCACGGTGCTATTTACAATTGTTTCACTTGAAGTATATGGTTTGTCTTTCATACATTTGAGTAATGACTCGTAACTGTGCATTTATTATAATTTTGTTTTACTTTTTCACCTTTATTCTATCCTCTTTTATCCTTTAGGATTTAAATAAAGCTTCTTAAATACAAAAACAAAATTTTCAATATTTTGTATACAAACATTTCTAACTAAAATGGACTAACATTATTCACTAAGGTAATATTCCCAACTCTTGTCGGTTTTAGATTTTATTTATCGCCGATCAATAAAGGAATAATCCTCAACAAACCTTAACTTTTCTTTTGTCAGTGCCAAGCAAAAGAGTTAACTTTAATTAGACAATTTAGTTTAAATCTTTTTTCAACTAAAAATTAATTTAAAATTATTTAAACTACTAATTTCTATTTTTATATTCTTTTTTCTTTCAAATCTTCTAAAACTGCTTCTCTGCATAGGAATGTCCGAAATGGACGAGAGAACATCACACTCAATATCCACAGAAAATTAATGTTCGGACAGGAATGGTCCGAAATAAAATCATTTAGCCCTATTTTTTTTGATGGAACTGTGAACGCGCCAACTGATCTGCAATTTTTAATGAACTTTTTGATTCCAACTTTAATGAATTTATTCCCTAGTGCAAACATTCCCGAAAATATCGTTGAAAGTCTTTGGTATCAACAACATGGAGCGCCGCCTAAAAAATGTTGTGTATAAAAGTAAACCCGACGACATAAATGATTTAATAGATAGAATAAGGCAAGAAATAAATAACATTTCGCAGGAAACCATTAACACAGTTCAGCAGGAATTTATTGATCGTTTAGGACACTGTCAAGCACAAGAAGGAAGACAATTCGAAAACTTACTGTAATTTATTGTGTGGCAATTTATTGTTACTGTTGTATTATTTGGTTATTTTAAGTTAATAATTAAAGGTCTTCAAAAATATATATTTTAAAATTATCGTATTTTCAAAACTATTAATTACCGAACACAAGTATGATATATTTTTCGAATCGTCTTGAAATCTAAAAAAAAATATACAGGGTGTGCCATTTAAAAAAGTTGTCGATGACATCGTTACTCACAAATGTTTACTCTGTATGTTTAATTTTTATGTAAAAATACAAATTAAAATCAAAAACCGACCTATTTTAGGATTTTTCCTCAAAATTGTTGGTTCAGCTTAAAATGAATGTATTCCATACTTTATGTACACACTGTATATTCCAGCCACTGAAGTCTCCTTGCTACAACAGTTGCATCTATCTTTGATTCAAGATATATTTTATACATTCTTCGGTTGATCTTTTTATGCATCCTCCTTTCATTTTCTTCCCTTCCAGAATCCATTTAAGTAGTTTCCTTTCCCATCTCATTAAATTTTCTTTCTGTTTTTATTCATACAGTGCTGTAGCCTATAATATAGTTTTTTAGAGTCTTTACTTCGACTTTTTCGACACTTTTGATTGCTTTGATAATTCCAATTGATTTTTTTTCTTCGTTGGAGGTGCTAGTTAATAAAGTTCCCAAATATATAAATTCGTTCACACACTTGAATTCGTAGTTTCTTTTTTTTGTTTCAACTATCAATTTGCTCTTATTTTCGTTAATAACTTTAGTAGAATTCTCCACTAATTTCCAATTTCTTTCAGTTTCTTTACACTCCTTGCAATTATCGCTGTATCGTCTGTATAGCATAGTAATACAATTTTATATTATTTTCAATAAAACTTTTTTCTTTATAGGTAGTGATAATGAAGCAATAATGAATGAAAGAATTCATCAATGTGAAGTAAATGGTGTATCGGGAAGAGGAATTTCAGAATGGCATTACAATAAGAATATTTTTAAATAAAAATATAAAGCCTTCATATCTATACATGTTAGGATTTATTTAATTATTGCTTTCATAAAATATTCGTTAACAAAGTAAGGAATAATGCAATTTTTTTTACATTATATACGAGTATAAATATATTTTTTATTGTGGTTTGAAAAGTCGCTATAGATAAATGACACTGGAACCCATTCTGAAAATAAATGGTGATTAACAAAGAAGCATATTACAAAAAAAAAATTGCAAAACTGAGTATTAAAAAAATGGAAGATACTTTATGAGTGACCCAATAATTTTGCAAAGCAGACTTTTTTAGACCTTGTATAGAGTGCCACTTCTAAGAGAGTTGCCAGTTTTGAAACACCCATTATTTACAAATACACTTATTTATGCATCATCTACCGATATTTGTATTGAGAATGTTGAACTTATTAATGTTATTGTTAAATTTATAATACAATAATGATTATAATTAAACTCAAATTATATATCAAATTTGTAACTTAAATTTTTTGAAAATTCCAACTAACCAACTAACAGATCAATTGAAGGGATTGTGTAAGTCTCTATTAGTATCTATTTTGTTTTGCTTCTTTAAAGCCTCGACATGAATAATTCGGGAACCAATTATAGTCAAACATATACAGGGGTGGGATAAAGTATGGAACCAAGTAAATATCTTTAAAACGAAACGGACCATATTTATGAAATTTTGTAGGTAAATGTAATGAGGCAAAACGCATCTGATGTACATCTTTTTGTTAATAATATACTTCCGGTTTAACCGGAAGTACCCTCAACTTTTAATTTAAATGGGATACCCTGTATATTTTTACAGATATTGAAAGCGCTTGTTATTTCTTCGAATTTGTACATACTGGGTTTAGTATAAATAATTTGTAAAAACCAGAAATAACTCTTTTTTAGTTGTAGAATAAGTACATTTATTTACTTTAGACTAATGAGAATAATAATTTAAACAAAATTAATTCAAATGTTCAAAATGCTCTCCGTTCACCTCCTGACAATATGCCAGCCTATTAACAAATTAGTGAGTCACTCTTTCCAAGACTTCTCCACGTATTAGTTCACATTCATCAATAATTATTTGTATCAATTCCTGCAAGCATGTTGGACGTTTAACGTAAACACCTGATTTAAAATAACCCCAAAGAAAAAAATCTAATGGGGTAAGATCCGGAGAACGAGCAGGTCACTCTATGAATCGCTCACCATAGCCGATCATCATTAATATTTCAATACGATTTCCGGTTAAACCGGAAGTATATTATTAACAAAAAAATGTACATCAGCTGCATTTTGCCCCATTGCACTTACTTGTAAAATTTCAAAAATATCGTCCGTTCCGTTTTAAAGATATTTACTTGGTTCCGTACTTTATCCCAACCATCTATTTATATATAGATAGGTGAAAGTAGTTGTATATTTGACTCGTCTTCTGTATTTTACTTGCTGTGCTTCCGACGATCGGAATCGCATAATTATTAACAAAAAAGGTTCTTATGATTTAGGAACTTTTTATTTTATGGCCCACGTGAATTATTTTAATTTTAATATTCTACAAATTTTTTCTGTTCTACATTGAATCCATGTTCACTAAGGGGAAAATTATAAATATGGTGAAAAGTAATTGTTACGTTAAAAAATAATTGATTAATTAATTAGCAAACATCAACGTATACATCAGATAATGTAATTATTTTATTTTATTTAGGAAGAAAAAAGTAATCAAAAATGTATTTCAATTCCGTATTAATTACATTAATACCAAGGACTTCAGAAAGTTTTTGATACCACAGAATTAACATTATTTTATAGGACTTTAAATTATTTTGGAATCCAAAAGATAAATTGCCACCTTTAAAAAAGTGGAATATACGAAATTAGTTTCGCAGACTGCAATTAGAAGTTTGTTGGGCAAACGGAAAGATCAATTCATACTAGATTTAAAGAACATTTAGACCATTAAAGCAGTGATAGTTCTAAAAAATTTAGTATTTACGCACGTGCTCTTAAGAGCGGCCATAAAGTCACCTTTTAGAAAATCTTCAGTTAATTAGAAATATTAATGATAGAATATTACTAGACGCAGAACTTATATTTTAAAGTGGATTTTATTGATTGGCCAAGAATTATTAATTTTTTATACTTCACCAATCAAAGAAAGAATATAGTATTGGTTTTAATAATGTAGCTAATATGGTTAATATGGAATAAATGCAAACATTCAGTAAATATAGATAAATATCCATTCATTCATCAGTTCGAATTTTTTGATTATTTACTCGAGAACTTTGTAAACATAATTTATTTTCAATTAACATCTAAAGGAAACATCCACTAGGTAAATATAGCATTTGTTTCCTCGTTATATAGAAAATAAATTTAAATTTAAAGTATCCCACTTATTGCCTCGTTCCTTGTCTCCTTCTCGAAGAATAAGATATTCCTAATACCAGATAAATTACCTATATATAGAATAATATTTACGCAAATTGGAAGACTTACATCTCTACCTGTTACGATAAGAACGGAGAAGAAGAGAATCCGGAAAAGTTTCATCAGTTGAATAATGCTGCTTTATGGCCCTATAAAGAACGGGAGTTAGGACTTTTGTAAACATATCTCCAGGTAAAGGAATACAGACGCACTTATAATCCATCTGAAAAAGAACTCTCTTAGAAAGAAAACTATTTTTTTGTTAGTTTGTAGGTTGAAGGGCAAAATTGATCGTATCATTAAGCTTCTCATTAATTTGACAGGTTAGGTAAAGCGAATAAAATATATTATAGGGAATTTTTTACTAATAATGGGCAGTAGGATAATGATAGGCACTTTAATAGAACATTGCTCATGTCCTAGATACACAGACTGATGTTTAAATTTTCCTATTAATAACTTGCAAATAGTAAGTTAACGTGGTCTTCTGTTGATTAAATTAGAAAACATTTAATATTGTATGGAAAAATATTTGTAGTTTGGTGCAAAATATCCAAAATTTGAATTTTTCGTCTTTCCTCTCTGTTTTATAAATTCGTAAAGGTATAAAAACAGTCATAATTTTCTGACTTACTAAATAAATACTTTCAACTTACCTAGAGGTTAAATATTGTGAATGCTAGAAATAATTTAGTTTACTAAATTTATAAAATAAAGCTAAATCGGTATAATTAATTCAAAGGGCAACACAAACGATTGTTTGAATTCTATTAATGTTGCCTATTCACTCGCTCAAAATAGGTACCGAACAAATTTTATTAGAAAATATACGAAATTGGTAAAAAAAATTCTCATCAAATTAGAACAAACACGTTTTTTAAAAGAAAGAAAAAAATTCTTCGTTGAATAATCAACTTCAAAAACTGTTAATTAAATAGTTCTAGGTCATTTTCAATTTTAATGTAGGAAGCCAGGGGTTGAATAGTCCTTTTATAATTTTATTTTCTTCATTCGACTTCCATCAGTACCTCATCATAAAGGGATATTTTCCTAATAATATTTTAACCTTACAGATTTTATTTGATGAATTTGGAGGGTGGGCAGAACATGGAGATTCAGTTGATTCAACTATTAAAATGAAATTCTATATTTTTTCTGCTAGTGAGCAACTCAATACTTCAGTAATTTCCCCTAATATCTTTGCATAGAGTTTTAGTTTAATTCTAAATTTAAGGCAGAATATTATTTTTTGTTTTCAAGAAAATGGTCGGTTTTGAAAGAAAATATTTAAAAAATAGTATTTTTGTATTTAAATGGTGGTTTAAATTTAGCAAAATATTCCTTTTTAGTTGAGGTGCTGAAAGAAGCCAATATATTTAAAATATTTTTCTCTAAAAGGGTCCAACAATAAATCAAATTTAATGGAAAATTAATGTAAAAAATTTAGAGTAAATCACTAAAAGGCTAGCTTTCTAAAGGAAAATCATAATTTGTTTTAAAAGCTAATGAACTAGACCGCATACTCTGCAAATTTAAATGAAATATTGTAAATGGAAGTTTTATTAGCAAATACTCTTTTTCAAAACTGGCCTTTTAAAGGCGAATAACTTCGAATAAAATAAAAATTATTGAATGATATACCTGTCAATAAAAATACCTTTAGTAATATATAAAAGTTATATAAATAGGAAAGGAAAATAAAGTCTCTCTATTCATTAAATTATATATTTTTATACAATAATACTTAGATTCCTATATATCTACTGTAAATTGGCACTGAAAAACATTTATTTATATATTTATATAATATTTTTTGCAAATATCTCCATCACTCACTATGTCGGATATTTCTACCCATAGTTATCTGAAACAAAAGAAATAAATTAAGTGCAGTGTTAAAATTATCAGCCATTTATGATACATGTGTGAAAAATGCCCGTAAAATATTAAAGTATACCTGTGGTCCTTAAAGTAAGAATATCCTTTTATAAATAACTATGCAGAAATCTGGGTGTCCCGAATCTCAATAGCCAGCAAATAATATAATTTTAAAATCACAGAAGGGTTATTGTCTATTTTTCAGAAAATTTTATAGTAGAGGCATACCTAGGTAAGTACATTTTATTTATTCTCTAATGGTTACCTAGAGATACAATCAATGTTTTAATACCCGTAACATTGGGGCCATTCAGTTAAATTTTCTTATAGAATTTCAAATACAACCTATGAAATTAATTTTTGATTTGGTGGCTTGTAGGTTTGTTATTTTGTTTGTCTAATCCTTTGTTATTTTTGTAGTTACTTTTTTAGTAGTAGCAATATTTTATTTTGTTGATAAACTATTAAAAACAAAAGATTATGCCTTACTTCTAAGAGATTGAGTTACCAGCCACTATTTACATATAAATAAAATACACTTATTTATGCATCATCTACCGATATTTTTATTGAGAATGTTGAACTTATTAATGTTATTGTTAAATTCAATACATAAGAATGAAAATAATTATACTCAAATTTTACATAAAAAATTTTTTAACTGATTTTTTTTAAAGGTCCAACTAACAAATAACCAATTAAAGGGAGTGTGTGAGCCTCTTTTAGTATCCATTTTGTTTTGATTCTTTAAAACCTCGACATGAACGATCCGGGAACTAATTATTCCAGCATATACGAGGAGTATCAGAAAATAACGAGACTGGCGCTGTAGTATAACAATGAAACATTTATTTAAAAAACTTCAACAACTATCCTTCAAAGTACTCTCCATTCTGTTCCATAAACTTATCCTATCGCTTTATCTACTTGTGATAAACTTCTGAGAAACCATTTTTTTATAGTATGTTTAGTATTCCCATCACAGCGTTGTTGAGCTCTAAATCCGACTCAAATGGAAGTCACATGAAGCAAGGTCGGGAGAGTAGGGGGGTGAACCATAATTTCTACCCCTAATTCTTCAATTGTTTGTTGACAAATCGCTTATATGTGAGCCGGACCATTGTTGTGATTCAGCGTCCAACCAAAGTCTTAATAAAGCGGTCGTTTTTTCTTTAATTTTGCCTTTAACGCTCCTCGAAGTACATTAGAATAGTACTCCCCAGTTACTGTATTTCCTCTATATACCATGTGATCATAAATAACCCCACATTTATAAAAAAAATCAAGTGCATCACTTTACCAGCGCAACAGTTTTGGCTTTCTGCGGTCTTGAGCTGCCTTTATGCTCTCATTGCATACTTTGAGACTTCAATTCAGTATCGTAATGATAAAACCAACTTTCGTCGCATGTAACCACATTATTTAAAAACTATGGATTACGTTGCAATTACTTTTTCCACTGTTGACAAATTGTCACTCGATTCGCTTTTTGTTCGTCGGTCATCACTTTTGGAATCCATCTTGCTGCAACTTTCCGGTACCATAAATCTTCATGAATAATTTTTTGAGTGGAACCGTAAGACAAATTAACAATGTCAGAAATTCGTTTTATGCCAATCCGCCGATCATTTTGTATCAAGTCGTTAATTTCTGTATTTTTTGTGTCAGTTCGTGCAGTTTGTGGTCGACCAGGACGAGGTTCATCTTCAACTGATTACAACCATCTTTAAACTTCTTATGCCACTCAAACACTCTACATCGTGATAAACCATTATCTGGATATGCACTTTTAATCATTTCAAAAGTTTCAGTTGGTTTTACCCGACCGAACATAAAATTTTATCGCATATCTTTGCTCCATTTTCATTTTTTCGACGGGTACGCAAAACACTGACATTTCAATAATTAATTTGTAATAAACATCAAAAGTTAAATGAAAGCCTACTTGAGGAAAACTACATTAAAGGTAAAGCTTTCATGTCACATTTTTTTGTGTTATAAAATTCTACCTCAGAAGAAGTTATAGCATCGTCTCGTGATTTTCTGATACATCCTCCTCGTATTTAAAGATAGATAGGTAAAAGTATTTGTGTATATGACTGGTCTTCTGTGTTTTACACATTTCACAAGGAATGAAGAATTGAAGAAACTATTTTCTGCTGTGCTCTCGACGATCGGGATAACCATATTCCTGTATAAGTATTAACAAAAAAATATTCTCATAATTTAGAAACTTTCTGAAGGAAACAGGCTTTTACTTTATAGTCCACGTGAATTATTTTTAAGTGTATTTTAATATTCTACAAATTTTTTGTTTTCGTCATTGAACCCATGTTCACTAAGGGGAAAATTAGAAATATGGTGAAAAGTAATTGTTACGTTAAAAAATAATTGAATAATTAATTAACAGACATAAACGTATACATAAGAAGAACCTTAATAATTTTACTTTATTTAGGAAGAAAAATAGTAAACATAATAGAATATTAATATTATGTTACTTGGAGTAGAAGGCTATAATTATTTGTTGAATCTTCTACTCCGAGTAACATATACTTTCTTCAAGCATTAAAATCAAAAAAATAAGTATAAGAAAGATTATTTCAACTTTTATGTAGCGTTTTAAATTTTTCTGTGTTTTGTTGCCTATCTCTGATCAGTTTGGTGATTTTAAAAATAATGGGTTGGCCACTCTGTCAATGACATTATTCTTTTTGTAATTTTTCATAATTGTTGTAACGGTAGCCAATGTTAGCGTGTAAAAAAATAATTTGCATTAATGATATGAGAATAAATTAAGTTTTAAATAAATAAAAATATTATTACACTTTATTAAATATGCAGTTTTGTAAAGTGGGAAAATACTCACACTAAATATCAAAATGACAGTTCTAGTAAATCAACGCTAGATATATCTCTTTTGTACTCCGTTACTATGGTTATTTTTTGTTACTAGTAATGAAATGAATACTTTTTTTACTAGTACAATAATAGGCTATTTCTACAAAACGTGTTACATGATATAACGTACCCTATTATTATACGTTTGAAGAAAAATATATTTTAATTCGGTATAATCCACATTATTACAAAGAATTTTAAAAAGTTTTTAATACCATAGAATTAACGTTATTTTATAAGACTTCAAAT
Organism: Hermaeophaga mercurialis; assembly: GCA_951812935.1. Classification (NCBI taxonomy): domain Eukaryota; kingdom Metazoa; phylum Arthropoda; class Insecta; order Coleoptera; family Chrysomelidae; genus Hermaeophaga; species Hermaeophaga mercurialis. Next base: position 31,413,901 of record OX638362.1, on the reverse strand, counting down.
AATTTTTAATTCCGAAAGATAAATGGTCACTTTTAAAAAAGATGGAGTATACGAAATTAGTTTCGCAGACTGCAATTAGAAATTTGTTGTGCAATCGAGAAGTTCAATACATACTAAATTTAAACAGTATTTAGTTCATTTATGACATGGCAGATTTGAAAAATCCTCTATTTACGAACATGCTCTTAAGAGCGGCCATGGAATAATTTTTTATACTATCATCAGTTAATTAGAAATATTAATGATAGAAGATTAATGAACATAGCTTAAATAAAGACAAAGAACTTATATTTTACAGTCCGTTGTATTGTTTTCCATACTTCACCACTTATATGAAAAGTAGGTATGTAATAAATAGTTAACTTCGTAGGTTAATATTGGATTTAATGATCTCCCAATGAAAAATATTCTGATTTGTTGTTAAATAGTTCAAGGCTCTAGCAGTTAATTCACTCAAACTAGAAAACTATATTTTTATTTTGATATATCTTGTTATACATTTTTTGGTATGTAGATTTATGTTTTTCATGAAATTTTTCCATTGCATAAAACTTTTTTCGAACTATTGGAACCTGTTAATAAATACCAGTTGATAAAATAATTTTGGTCACCCTTCACTCTATTAAGTGACAGTAGTCAGTCGCAGCGGTTATATTGTACGTTTCGATCTTCGAAGTCATCTAGTGTGCATGAATCGATTATTGGATATTTCCATTCCGTTATTCCGTCCTATTTTTGTTTCTAATTTGTTAATTAAATTTAGTTAATAGATACTAAAAATGTGAAACTAAAATATATAAGAAATCCAAATTATAAATGGAAAAATTTATTAGTATTAACCAAACAATAAAATCTAAAATCGATTCGATGTTTCGATTTTGTGAATCGACATTGAAACACGTGTATTTAAGTTGACTTTCATTCTTTGAAAATCATAACCTTTAGTCGTTGTTTTGTCATTAAATTAGAGAATTAAAGCATGTAAGTATATTATTTTTTGATATAAGTTTATAAGTATATTTTAATAGATTCTAATATGTTCAATACCAGCACAAACCCAAATGGCCCCCCTGCAGTTTGTCAAAAGTGTCAGAAATTCAAAATTCGCCCAAGAATAATTACACAAAGACAACCATAACGTACATACATGCATTTTTATTTTTATTTGCTATATATTAGTATCCAAACTTTTGGCGTATAAAAGGACACACAAATTAAGTTCAATATTAAATAAAACTTTGCGACATAAAAAGTATCCTCTAATGATTACAAATTACAATTACAGTTACAATTTGAAAATACTCTAGATATTAGTATTATGCCTCGTTATAGTATGGTCTAAAATCTACTGGATGTGTTTTTTAGCAAATAAGAGTAAAAGTTAAAGTTATTTAAATTACCTAGTGAAATATCCATATATACTGCAGAATTAACAGCAATCTTGGAATCGTTAAAGTACATAAATCAGTATGATAAAATGAAATTTGTTAGAGTAGTAGTAATACAAATATTAGACAAATTACGGATATTGTTGAATATAGAAAAGGAATATAGAAAGGATAAAGGGACATGCCAGTATCATTACCATTCACTAATCTTCAAAGCCTAATTAAGAAGAAACAAATCCAGAAACGCAATTTACTAAAGGGATGTTCATCTAATTTTTTTTTAAAAACTATGGTTTATACACATCAATAACCGTCACTTTATAAAAATTTTAAACAGAATCAGATGTAAACATGGTTTGTTTCCAGAGCATAACTATAAGTTGAGAATAATTGAAACACCAAACTGTACTTGTTGGTGTTCAAGGAATGTAATTTTGTATAATATTACGTTTAAACATCTAAAAAATATGAATATCGACATATAAAAAAAAACAAAATAAAAAAAGGGGAAAATATAAATATATAAAAAATATATGAAATAATACATGAGTAAAAAAAATCATCAAGAGACATAACACAGAGAAGAAATATTGTCGGGAAAAAGCACAACTTTTTATAAATGTAATACCCCTCTTTAATGATAAACGTCTAGATACATTAAATATTAAACCAAATTAAGCTAACCAATTGGTACACCTCCAAAGTCATCATATATAAATTTTACATTGGCTAAAGAACAGGTACCTATAATTTATAAAATATGTTTGAATACCTAATGTATTAAGAAATACAATATTAACAAAAATAATAATAATTAAGTATTCTAAAAACGAATAAACTAAATCTGAGATATAAAGTGAGGTACAAAAATCCGTCCCGATTCCCTTCTAGCTTTTGATTGTTTGAAACAATTTTAATCAAATTTAAAATACTGCTGATATATTTAGGGTTTATTTGGTCTTTGTTCATGAATGTATTTTAAAATTTAACTCCAAACTAATAGTTATAGACTAGCATGTGTTATTCAAGAATTTATAGAAGATATGGCATCTATAATATGCATAATTACTCATCCTTATGTAATATTGTCTATTAGAAAAAGTGTATTAAATACTATTTTTGTATACAGTTTCCTAAATTGAAATAATTGAAATTAAATCGATACCAAAATTACATTGCGTTAGTATCATTACGAGGATGGGTTGATTAATTCACGGCCTAATAAAGAAAACAATAAATTTGTTTTTATTTTTCAACGTAATCTCCTTCAAGTTGAATGCACTTGGTCCATCGATGTTCCAAACTCTTTATCCCATCCCTGTAGGTAGATTCTGGCAAATCTTCAAAATAACTGTTTGTCGCTTTAACCACTTCCAAGTTTGAAGCATTTTTCTTTCCCGCATGAAATTTCTTCAAGTTGGGGAATAGGCTGCAGTCCAACGTGGCCAAATAAGGGGAGTAGGGTGCGTGAGGTACCAGTTCAAAGCCCAGCTCATTAATTTTAGTCATCGCGATAACCGACTTGTGGCATAGTGCATTATTCTGATGAAACAAGATTTTCTTTTTGGCCAATCCGTGTCTTTTTTTTTGTATTTTTTGATAGAACTCTTCTAGTAGATTAGCGTAGTATTCACTGTTCATTGTTTTTCCTTTTTTAAGGTATTCAAACAAAAGAATTCCTATTGCGTCCCAGAAAAACGTCGCCATCACCTTTCGGTCTGAAAGAACTGTTTTCGCCTTTTTCGGTTCACCCTTTGCTGTCCATTGTTTGGATTGCTGTTTGATCTCTGGTGTATAATGGTGCATCCAAGATTCATCCACTGTTATGAATCGGCGCATAAAATCTATTGGATTGCGCTGAAACAGCTCCAAACATAGCTCAGATGTGATTTTTCGGATGAGCTTTTGTTCAGGGGTAAAGAGTCGCGGCATCCATCTAGCCGATAATTTTCTCATGCCCACAACTTAATGAAGGATATGATGTACCCGCTCTTTTGAAATCCCCAAAATCTCTGCTATCTCATCCAACTTTAATCTACGATCTTGCAGTACTGTTCTGTGAACTTTCTCGACCTTTTCAGCAGAAGTCGCGGTCTTCGGCTTTCCTGCACGTGGTGCATCTTTAATGCTTATACGCCCAGTTTAAACTCCGCTATCCACTATTTAACCATGCTGAACGATGGGGAAGATCCACTTAGGGTAGAATCTATTTAATTTTTAACCTCTGCAGGTGTTGAACCTTTAATATAAAAATATTTTATCACGGCTCGAATCTCAGTTTTCTCCATTTTTTCAAACACCGACAACTTACAAACTTTCATATGAAATGAAAACTACTTGTTACTCTCGGACAAAATTTTAATGTCAAACTGTGACAGGATGTTACTAGATGCAAACAAAAATTAAAAAGAAAAACCATAGCCAACTATGGTAGGTCGCGAATTAATCAACCCATCTTCGTAAAAACTAAATATAAATTTAAATTAAAAATAGTATAAGATTTAAAGAGAGAAAGAACAAAATATATAATTCGATCATTATTTTTAAAAATGTAACTATGAAATGGTTGATAAAAGCATTTATTAGGATATATTCAGTATTTTTATTTACTGTTTCATTCTTTCAGGGTTGAAAATGAAGACAAGGATTCATTGATGTCTACACTCAAATCATTGACATGTAGAATTTGCAACAATATTTTATCAGTAGCACCTATAGTAACACTGTCCAGCGAAGAGTATCAATGTGGAAGATGTAAAAATATTAAATATGAAGATAACGCTGTTCATAATAAAATATTTGAGAAAGTAGCTCAACATCTAAGTTTTCCTTGTAAGAATGCACAATGCGCTGAAGTGATTCCTTGGACGGAAGTAGAAAATCATGAAAGAGATTGTATTTATACCACTATTACATGTCCAGTTTACCACGATGACTGCAACGAAAAAGTTCTATTGAGAGAACTTGCACATCATATGATACAGAAACATGGTAATAATATATCTTACGAAAAAATTGAACTTTCTGTATCAACGTTCAAATCACATGTCAGTGTTGCAATTGTTAGAGGATTAGAATTTTTAATTTATATTTGTAATGACAAAGTAATAATTACTTCAATTGCTCCCTGTGCCAAGAAGTTAACTTACAATCTCAAGTTGAGTAATACTGATGAAAAAAAACCTTGTTTGTCGTACCATAACCAGGAGATTGAGAGATTCAATGAAACTAAACATTGCTTTAGATGTTTAGATAAACGATGTGATTTAAAACATCACCCATTCTCGAATTTTTATCGACCTAAAATTGAGAGCTTACCGAATGATCTAAGTTGTAAGGAAATTCCCAAGAGATCATGTTCATCCAAAAATGGAGTGCCGTCCAATTACGGGGGTAATTTATTTGGTGATCCTTTTAAACCTGTATCTGCATTTTCTTCACCTCTTGATACAAGTTTCGGTAAATCTGGATTTTTCAGTCCTAATAATGGTTTTAATGGAAATCAACTGGCTATGTCTTCTCCTAATTCCTACGACTACTCAAGATCCAACAACGAAATTAAGAAAAAAGACACTGTTAACAATCAGAATGACCAGCCATTAAAAATTATTTCTGAAGATCAAATAAAACAAATTAAATGTACAACATTCAATATCAGTAACGTTCAAAACTTGATCGGTGTCACTCCGACCATTATTTTCACTATAACAATATCCTCAAATGAAGAAACTGAACAACCTGATGTTTCGCCTCGCTCAGAATCTTTTATTCCAAGAAACCTTCTAAGTACTATTGATAATACAGAAATAATACGTAAAATCCTGGAATGCCCAATTTGTAGCGAATTAATGAAAGATAAGATATATGTTTGCGAAAGAGGCCATCAAATTTGCGACAAATGTAAGACATTGAATGCTACTCGCGGAACTTGTCCTTCTTGTATGGGAACTCTTGCTGATAGCAGAAGCATTGCCCTTGAATCTTTAGCAGAAGATTGTAGTCTATGTTGCTTTTACAAGGATGCTGGCTGCGAATATCGAGGAAACGTCAAAAGGCTTTATAATCATGAAAAGGAATGTGAAGGAGGGAAAAATAATGTATAAAATAGCTTATTTTTATATCTAGTTCCTCTTTTATATTTTTTATTATAATAATAATATAGTTTAATGATTTACGTTCTTGTTACATTTCATAATTAACCCTTAACTTGGCGATGTGTATTCTAATATACACCTATTTCACAATTTTTTTTTATAAACCCAAACCCAAAAATATGTGTTAAAATAGCAATGTGAACCTAAATACACATCTCTTCTAATAGTTCATAACACTTGTATGGCTTTTTTTAAATTTCGCGCTATCAAATCTGTCAACTTTATTTGGCTTAGTTCTGTAATGGCCGCTGGACAGTTCTAACTTCCTGTGCTTTAGTAAGAAAAACCTAAATATTATGTGTCTTGTGAAGTTACATTGGTTTGTTTCATGAAAATCGGATGAGGTAAGCATTATCCTTTATTGTTGTATAAATAATTTCCCAGTATAATATTTATATAAAATGTAATCTTCGTCTAAAAAAACATGTGTATTTAGATGCACACTGTCAAGAAATCGAGTAATGACATATGTGAATTTAAATACACATTGCCCATTTTAACCATTTACGTACATTATAACAGACAATAGGTGAACAGGGTAGTATTCAGTTTATTTAAAAATACATTACTATTTTGTAATTTTTTAAGTAATATGGTCATTTTCTATTTTATTTGCTCTGTTTCAGAAAATGGCTTCAAATAGAACAAAAAAAATTTTGCAATTAGCGACTGAACAAACGGATGAATCCAATGATTATATTTTAGTTCCAAATAGAAATATTGATTCAGATATAGAAAGTGATAATGAAGAATATATGTGACCATCCGCTCCTGTAGCTTATCCTGTATTAGAAAATATTGAACAAACATCAGAAAATACGTCTAAATTTATTATTTTGTCAAACATTTTGTTAGAAAATGAGGAATTGTTAGAAAACTTAGGAGAAAATGAAGCAGAATCAGAAAACACAGACTTAATTGAAAATGAAAAGGAAGACGAAAGCAATCCAAATGTAGGTGAAATTATTGAAGCGGTACCTAATCAGGAACCTCTTAATTTAAAGAAGAAAAATATACGAAAATCCGAAAAAACTAAAAGGGAGAAAAAAAAAAGAAAGAAAAATATACAACTGGATAAACGAACCTTTTGAATATGCTGTACAAATAGATGATTGTTTTCAAGACCCAGATGAAATTTTATCCCCGATAGATTATTTTAAAATGTTTTTTGATGAAGACTTATTACAATTAATAATATATCAAACTAATATTTATTCTCAACAACGTTCTGGTAATTCAATTAATATTAATAAAAATGAACTTACGGATTTTTTGGCAATTGAATTATTAATGGGAATTGGTCAAATGCCGGCTTACACAGATTATTGGAGTGTAAAATTTAGATACGAAAAAATAGCTAATATAATGCCATTAAAAAGATACCAAGAAATTCGTCGTTATCTACATTTTGCAGATAATAATTCCATTAATGACGACCGTTATTATAAAATTAGACCTGTCATAGATCGTGTTAGACAAAACTGTTTAAAAATTCAAGAGGAAAGAAGGATGTCCATTGATGAAATGATGGTACCTTACAAAGGAAAAAAAGCGGGTTCGAGGCGGCAATATATCAAGAATAAACCAAAGAAATGGGGTTTTAAGTTATTTTTACGCTGTGGAATCTCAGGAATGGTCTATGATTTCATCCCTTATGGCGGCGATGATACATTTCGAGATGTTACGTTTGATGAAGATGAACAGTCTTTTGGCATTAGTGAGCAAGTGGTTATAGCTCTTAGCAAAACTATTTCGGATCCCATATGCAAGGTTTTGTACTTTGATAACTTTTTTTGTTCTCCTGATCTTGTTTCATACTTACGAGATATGAAAGGAATACTTTCAGTTGGTACTTTACGTACAAATAGAGCAAGTAATTGTCCTATCAAAACTGAAAAGGAACTTAAAGCTGAAGGAAGAGGTTCTTATTTTCAAATGGTCGATAATGACCAAAGGGTAGCTATTGTACAGTGGTACGACAATAAGGCAGTACTAATCTGTAGTTCATATGTAGACGCATATCCTTTATCTTCTATTAAAAGGTTTGTTAAAGAAAGATCTAATGAAAAAACAGACATAATATGCCCTCAAATTATTAAACATTATAATCAACATATGGGCGGAGTAGATCTTGCAGGTATGTTTGTATCTCTATATAGAACATCATTAAAAACACACAGATGGTATATATCCATATTTTCACAAATCTTAGATATTTGTGTTAACAATGGTTGGATTCTTTATAGAAGGCATATGAAACTACTGACTCCCGGTGAAAGAACAAAAAATTTAAAAGATTTTCGTTATTCTGTAGTCGACAGTCTTCTTCGCAATAACAAAAAGCGAGGAAGACCATCTTATGAGGATACGGATATTCCTAAAAAGAGGATCAAAACTGTGTTTAAACCCCGGCCAGAAAATGACATTAGATATGACAATGTTGGACATTTTCCACAATTCACCATAAAAGGTCGATGTCGTAATTGCGCAGATAATCAAACACATGTAAAATGCATGAAATGTGATGTACGGTTGTGTTTTGTAGCTAAGCGAAACTGTTTTTATGATTTTCATTTAAATCGACCAGATGTAAGTAATTAAATTTGTTATTAAAAATTTTCAGTACAGTCCTGGGCATTATTTTCACTTTCCTATATAAATTTGGTTTAAAATGTAACTACTTAAACTGGCAATGTGTATTTCAATACACACCTATTGTCTTACGTTTTTTTGGCAATGTGAATTTAGATGCACATGTACAATTCAAAGTCTTACTTTTACCAAATAATTTTTTTTTGTAAATACATAATAATTAATATACCACTTTAACAAATCCTGCAAAGAATAATTTTTATTACACGTATTTCTGGTCTTGCCAAGTTAAGGGTTAAATACTACCAACATTTTAAAATTTTTAATTACCTGGACACAAATGTTTTTAAAATTATGTGCTTTATATAATAAGAATATTTTTACATGTATTCCGTAATAAATCCACTTCAAAAACAAATGTAACGAAAGATAATTAGTAGTTACCTCATCAACGTTAATTTTCAAAGCCACTATGGAATTTAATATTGTTCACTTAATTGTAGTGAACTATATTAATGAACCTCTCTTTTCTGATTCCGGTGGACCGTAGCGGAACTATTTATAAGGATGATTTTCTAATTAGTACAAGAAACAGTATCTAACATTTGATTTCAATTAGCTCTGCTAATTAGAGAATATTCAATAAATACTGTTTCCTAATTAGAATAAACTTAAAAACGAGTCCTGCCTGGTAGTAATACAGTAATTATGGTTAAATTCAATTCAATAACTCAAAGGGTATTTATTTTTCTGGTGAATATTCTTTTCAAATATTGAAAGAGAAGCTGGATCGCTTTGACGCGATATTTAGGTTAAACTTTGTTTTAGCTCTATTTGTTTTAAGGGGCATTTTTTTTATTGATTGCTTCGACTGCCAGCGTCATTAGCCTCGTGTTCTCTGTAGACTTTGTTACTGTTTCCCGGCATCATTTAAGGAACATCACTCTTAATATGAAGCCAATAGTGAATGGTGGAGCGGGAATCACCTTTAGGGATGAGAACAAATTTTCGCCCCTGCCGGAATTCGAACCTGGAAACTTTCGATCACCTGCTCGCGGGACTACCACTGAGCCACCCACCCCTACTAGTTAAGATTAAACAGTACAATTTGGAAAATTGTTTTAACACTAAAATCCAGTTCATATAACTCATTCTAATCAAAATTTTCAATTAGTCGATCTAGTTAAGAGCACTTAGTTCATTCTTGGTAAAGGCAGCTGGTTCTAAATCCAATGGTATTGATTATGTTTTTTAATAATTCATTTTGGAAGGGTACATATAAATATGATTCGCTTATTAGAGGACAACTTTTAAAAGAAGAAAAGAAACGCAGTATAGGTATCAATTTTGTGAAAAAATGAAAGCGGGGTGCTAAATATGGATTAGAAGGTTAGGGCGATATAGCGAAGTCTAGTTACCCCAATAGATCTGCAAAAGTAGTACATAATAACATTTCTGGGTCATTTTAATAAACTTTCTTTCAAATCAACATATCCATAATTTAATTTTAGTCCGAGTTCATTCTTTGGTTAGAAGTCATTTAAAGTAGACGTGTCAGTGTATTTTTTAAAAATGGAAAAAATGAATTTGAAATTGAATTGCCATGATTAAATACCTTTTAAAAAGTGTTCTAGCCAAATGGAATTATGCGGACATGGTAAATTTTTGGGTGAATCTGCTGCACCAGGGTATGTCCAATAACTGCGTCATCAACATCCGATAACAAATAAATGGAATTGTAAATATCGACGTATTACTACGTATGAATTTGCTGATATCATAGATATCTCATATGAACGAGTACGATATATTTTGAATGAAGAATTACACATAAAAAAGCTGTTGGCGCCACTGGTGCCGCATTCGTTAACAAAAACTCAATCGTCAACAAATTTGTCAGCAGCTTTGGATCCTGTTAAGCGGAATAAATTAAACTTTGTGTGTATTTTTATCGCTAAGGCTGAAACTTGGATCTAGCACAATGATCCTAAATTGAATCAAGAAAGATTTCAGTGAACTAAAGCTGGCTGGTCAGCTCCAAAGCAAATGAAATTCGATCGACAAAGAAGGTTACGTCATCAGTTTTTTAGAATACAAATTGGTGTTTTTATCGATTACCTTGAAAAAGGTAAAACAATCAACTCAGAATATTATTCAAGCCCTTATGATCAATTGCTGCATGAAAAAATTCGTGAGAAAAAACATTTTTTGTCAATATATTGCAGCTGCTCTTAAAAGTGTTTTAGCTAAATTCAAGGAAATAAAGGATCAATTGCTTGAGCTTCCTTTTCAGAAATGTGAAAAATTCCTTCGTGGAAGGCAGTATCGAATGAAGAAGGTATAGCAGCTGTAGATGGTTATTTTACAGAGGTTCTGGAATCTCGTTATAAGGATGGAATAAAATTATTAAAGGAGCGTTGGTCTAAATGGATTAGGGTTTTAGGAGATTATATTAAAGAATAAAGTATTTTTTAGAATTATATATTATTTTCTCAAATAATGGAAAAAATTAGACAACAGATTGCGCCTGTACCCTAGAAATATAAAAAAGTGTTATCTGGCAAGTGTTGTTGCATTTTTACAAGTTTTGCTTTCCAGTTTTCATTCACACCGTTATAATTTTATTCTCGTTTCCTGCGTTTGTTTTTACGCCGCTCTGTTCATCTCTGTCTCGCCTGATGTTCACTGCAGCCCTACACATGTTTTCGGTAGAAGTTTAATCATTTTACGGTTGGTTGAAAAAACTATGTCGATATAATATTTACATAATTTCCACTTCAGATTACTAAAAAGGCAATTCGTAGTTTTGATATACAAATATGTTCAATAAAATCTGCCGTCTTAATTTTATTATATCCTTGTTTTTATGTATTATTTGTATATCACTTTAATTGAAATAATAGTATTATTTTACCCGTATGTATTTTATAATGTAAATTTTGTTAACATATATATTTGTGCCGTGATATTACTATGTAAAAGCCAAACTCCCTGACCCGTAATATTTAGTACAATGCTGAATTTCCTTCGAATTTATAGAGTTGAGGTGTTCCCAAACAATTAAATCCAACAAATTAACAGTTGGTATTTTCACTCTCCCAATCGGTAATGACTTGAACTCCTCCCAAATTTCAACATCCGCATCCGTAAATTGGAGATGGGACATCAGGATCGTGGTAATGTTCTGTGTACCCTAATTAGTAATTTCAGTTTAGCTGTTGCCTGTAGCATACACATAGAGTTTCAGAATATAAAAGCGTTTCAGCGTCGAAAATGGGGTAATATGGCTTACCTAACAATTTAATTTTTAGAAAACTTGAAGGTAACTTTGGACTAATTAATAATTGTAAGTTAAAGCATACTACAGTTTAATTGGTTTTAACATTTTATATTGTCAGTGAGGTTTTAATATTAAATCAACGTAAACATAAAAACACCTCAAGTGTTACTCAGAACTTTTTATTGGATAGCTGAAATGTTGATTGTTAAAATTTTTAATTCAATAAGTATGTCAGTGGGAAATTAAAGAGGCTGAGGAAAAACAATAACAATTTATTTATCACTAACAACTAATACAAAATATCAGGGCAACTTACATCTTTAAACTTAATCAATTTAGATTTAATCGCAGGGGTAGGCACTACCACATCTCGATATCTTGAACTCCCAAAATTTTGATGACTAATAAAAGTATTTAGTAAATTCAACTCTTACTTTATGGAAATTATTCATAATAAATATGGAAAGATAAATAATACTTATCTTGAATTCCCACAGTCTTCCAAAACGTTTTAATACAGATAGAAAAAAAAAACTTCTATCTGACTTGGAAAATGGTTATTGTCAGTTACCGAAACCTTGGTAGACTAGAATATTTATTAAAACGCTTTGGAAGACGGTGGAAATTGAAGATAAGTTTTATTTATCTTTCTATATTTAAAATATTTATTTATAATCGGATCATGATTTTATCACATACGTAATATTAAATAGTAAATGTTTTAACTAAATCTTTGTACATACTATTGTAACATATGCCTTCATCTTCGAATAGAGCTGCCCTCAGTCCTGCTAAAACCTTATCTATCTAAAAATAAAAACAAACACTTTAATGAATGACCTAGTAACTCTATATAATACCAAAAAAATCTATTTCATCTGTACATAATATCGTAAGAATTGTTGCTAGGAAATTTGGCTTAACGAGTTTGGATGATTGTCTTGTGTCTTATTTCAGGTTAAGATTTTATTTTAAGTACATAACATGTGTTCGTTACTTTTTATACATCATATTCAAGAGATATTAAAAATATTGTTTGGTTGGTAAACTAGCATCTGACAGGCTAGAAAATGATTATTTCAAATGAAATAAGTAAAGAAATATGTTTCTCAAGGGGAATCCTTAACATCTCTCTTTCAATTTATTACATGCCAACAATTTACCTCTGTCAGAAAATACATACTTTTGTTAATACACTAATTTTTTCAATTAAGGGAAAGAATCATTTGTAAATTGGCATCATAAAAGCAGTCTTTCGGTTTTCGTCTTTCTCTACTAATATTATTAGTATCTTCACCTCGTTTGTTAAACTTCCTTTTATGTCTTCAACGCTTTTAAGGTTTCTTAAAGCAAATTCTTGATGAAAAAATACATACTAATATAATAGAAAGGCTGCTTTTAATTTATAGGGCTTTAAGTTTATAAAAATTAAATCATTTCCCGTTGCTTTAGTTTAAATATTTCCAAAATTCAGAAAGATATAAATGAAGTATATCTAAGATTTAAAATTAAACCTTCATTATCTGCACAATTAAGATTCTTTCGCTTATAATTTAACCTTAAGGGCAAAGGTTATTCTTTGGAAAAGTTCGAAATTGGGATTTAATTGAGTTTTTTATTCCCTTACATTTTAAAAATCAACATAATTTGCTTTGGCCTTACAGAATCGTGATAATGGAAATTTAAATTACTTCCATTATAGAATTAAAGAGAGACCACTATTTTTTCTTTGGTCTCTTCGAATAAGTAATAGCATTTAATTCTTTCTTTTGCGGCTTTGAAAAAGCACAGTTATAGAAAATCCGGAAGCTGTAATCAAATTAAGAATTTTTACTTTTTTAAAAAGTTTAATTTACTTTGCTATTTCTGTAAATATGTCTCGAAAACACATCGTAAATTAATTGTTTCTTATTGATGCTTGTAAAAAAAGGTGATAATGTTTCACTATGAGAAACTACAAAAATCTATTGAAACAAGTGGATGACAAAACATTTAGAAGAAGAGATATATTTTTTTTACATATAGAGTGAGTTTTAAGTATGGAACCCCTCAATTATCTCGAAAATGGCTTGCACGATTTTTATAAATTTTGGTTTGTGAGGGTAATTGGACCCATTTTCATTGAAGGAAACTTTAATGGTCAGGCGTATTTAAATTTATTGGAAAACAGTGTTATTCCTGAGTTGGTTCGGTTTTAATATAGATATTTCATTATTTGAAATTTTCAGACAATAACAATACCCCAAACAACAATATTTGGCTGCAACATGATACAGTGTGACATAAATAATGTGTTTCCAAGAAGATAGATTGGAAGGCGTGGTTTTATCGAATGGCCTCCGCGATCACCCGATATGAATCCTTAGACTATTTCTTATGGGTTCACTTAAAAAACATGATATATAAAACAAAACCTGCCAATATTCAGTGAATAAAAGATCGGATTACCGTAGTAATAAGAAGAATTGAGCAGTAAGGCATGTTGCAAAATATATTGCAAAGGTTTGAAGATCGCATGGCTTGTTGTATTGAAGTAAACGGACAACATTTTGAGCATCTGTTGTAACCGCCTTTACTTTATGTTTTCTAAAGTTCCCTATTTGTTTACCACTTAAATGTGGACCTTCTTTTAACACGACTGGTGTTCCTCAGGGTGGACATCTGTCTCCTGTTCTTTTCAATTCTTTTTTTATTGGCATCTCCATGTGTTTTTTAAATAGCAAAATCTTGCTCTATGCAGACGATTTATATATTTTTAAAAGAATTGATTTTAATATTAACAAATGTAAATTAAGGAGCTTTCATAGGAATAAACATCCATTTATATTCAATTACCTAACTGAAACTGAAAATTTGGAAAGTATCCCAAATTTTAAGGATTAGATAATATAGATAAAGTGCAGAATAAATTTCTTTGTTTTATTGCTTTTAAACTGGGTATACCATCAGATCATTTTAACTAAGATTAGAATCATTATAAGCGACAAATCTTCTTTTTTTGGATAACTTTTAAAAAAATAAACTGTGGCATAATAACTTCAATTAAATTAAAAAAATCTGTGTTAAAGAAATATGGTAGATCTATAAGTGCCCTAGTATTTTGCGTTACAATTTTTATAAACATTATCGGCTATAATAAGAACGACAAGTAAACTCAACAATAAACAATTTGTTTTAATTAGGACATTTAGACTGACTTTACTTTTCAGCAAAAACACTACTAAATATAATAAAACAATATTATTTGCAAAATTTATGTACCGAAAAATTGCTTTACGCCCTATTAAAGCCAACAAAAAATTGTGTATGAGATTTTTTTATGGACTTTATCCATATAAAAGACAATATCGAGCAGAGTCAAAATTGGCAATGAAAATATTCCATGAAAGTCATTTAGAGTCAATTTTAATTTTACGGGCTCGTCAGTACATTGGAATTGCCATAAAATATTCAAATAGAAAATTACAGTTATATAGTAGAAACAAGTAACTAATGTACGGGTCATCAAATTCGTTTTATTTTAAATTATTTTGCTGAATAGAGATGGAAATTTAAAAAATATTATTATTCAATGAACAGCGTTATCTGCGAACGATCTAAAAAGGACTATGTTACTCTTTAGGACATTACAAGTAGAACAGAAACCAGCAACTTTTACAAATCTAGACGGAGAATTTAGTAATCTTTCTATATCAGTAACAAAATGTATAGAAAAAATATGTCCACCATATAAAAGTGTAAAGCAGCCAATCAATCTTATAGGGAATAACATAATAAAATCTCTTCACTGAAACAAAAATGGGCAGGTATTTTCCTCATGAAGAAGGTATGAAAGGGTACGCTATCAGTCCAAAATCTATTTATTATTTTATGAACTAAAATTTTTTAAATCAATTAACCTTTATTTATAGTAGTAGTATAGTATTTCTATTTTAAATTGCAAAACCTTAAAAAAACTCATAAAAATCCAAGAAACAAAGAAAATTCATGGGCGTAGGTGTATCTACATAAATAAAATAAATAATAAAAGAAAACTCTATACATAGCGTATAATTATAAATCACTTTTAGTTTTTTTTTAACGATTGAAATGTTTTATTCTGAAGTTAATTTTTTATCGTCTGGTTGTTACAAAAAAATGAAATAGTTTTAAACATAATTTTTCACGTTGAAATAAATACATACAGTGTGCGGCATTTGTGCGAGAAAGTCCGATTACTCATTTGTCGTAAGAGATAAGAAAACATTTTAGTTAGATAAAACTTGAAGTAAAGGTACGACCATATTTTGAAAATATTTTCAAATTTTCAAGCTTATCTTTTTTTTAATGGAATACCCTTTATATTTTTACATTTTTGGATTATCCTCGATTTTATCGTTTCTCTAATATAGAGTTTTGCAATGTTATAACAAGTAGTTTAAAAGATATAAGTACTTTTTTTTAATATTTAACCAACACTTTTCGAACAAAAAAAATACGTAATCTAGAAAAATTATTTTTGGTTAAATATTTCCAGGACCAACCTAATAACATTTCATTTATTTTTGGTTTGAATTAATGTTTGGCTGAAATAAACACAAATATGTCAAAAATTAACGCAAATTATCTAACTAAAAGTTTTTTGTATTTCTTTTACAACAAATGAGTAATTGGACTTCTCACTAATGCCGCACCATGTATAAAAAATACATCACTAAAAATAAATCTTTGCCCAAGAATAATTTTTAGCAAACTATACTACATATAAAGTACTGCTGTTAGTAGCAACGATTTTTAATTTTTTAAATTTCATTATCTTGCGATCTTTCACTATTTAGCTACTGTCCCTAAAACGCCATATTTTTAAAGAAGAGAAAAATTAAAATTTTTGAAAACAACCACTCATATGCCTTACTGCCTGAGTACTTAGAAGATTATACATGGTATACCTATGCACAATTTTTATAAAGTTCTTAAGATTTACAAGTACTTATATTGGATGAACCTCGTAAATGGTGTCAGTAAAGCGTGTCTTTATCAACTAGTTCGAGATTATGAGGCGAGTTCGGTAAATATATTTTTTTGACCTGGTGTGTACAAACTTTTAACCCAAACCGAAAAAATTGTTTTCTTCCATTATCTTCTATAAATAATTCTTGATAAAACTTTTACTGTTTGGAACTCTGACAGTGACAAACGCTTTCAGTTTAATGTCACACACTTATCACTATGATGATAAATATTAGCGTCCTGTAGTGTTTGATTCATACAGGAAGATAAAGTATTTGTTTACTTCTAAAAATCGCTGACAATGCATGATTCTACTGACGAATGGCGATATTATTAATGTGAAGATGTTTCATTTAGTATCTTTGTCAGTTGCAAATTTAAAATTGATTTTTTTACATGAAAAAATCGAAAAGATGAAACAAAAAATATTTTCATGTTTAAAATTCGTATTAAAATTATAAGTAACTGTTTTGATGCCCATCTCTGAACTGAAAACAAATTTTCATCTACGCAGAGAGAGATGAGAAAATTTAGCAATTATTTGGTAATTTGAAAATTCCTGAAGTTGTGGGGTTGCGTACACAAGAGAAAATTGCAAAATTTAGATACACGGTTAGAAGTATAAACCTTCTGTCGTATAAGTTCACAATTCCCAAACATAATTTATGAAGAGATACTTCTGGAGGTGATTTATTAACTAGTAGTTCAAATTATGTAAATATCTTTTTAAGTACAACGTACATTCTACAGGGAGTCTCAAAAGTGAAAGTTTTCATAAGAAAAGCTATACAGATGTTTTTTATTTGACTCACTTCGTTCGATCTACTATCAATTTCATTACTAACAGATTCCCGGGTCAAAGTGATTTTTATTAATTTCTATTTTTTGCCAGTATCCTTCAATTTGATTTGTGCTGATTTCATCATCAATTCTTCTGATTGTAGGGATTTATGGTTAGTAATAGCAATCTAAAAAAATGATATTTCTGTCAAACTTTTTTGTAATATTTGTCAAGTTTCATTAAAATAGAGAACTTTGGGGTATTTTTTGTTTGTAGGTATTAATTGTCTTATAATTGGTTATGGTCGTACTAGATGGAAAAATGCAGGATAGTGGTCTAGTGAAATACATAGCACTGTATAAGCGCAATGCGTCCGGGTTTTTGAAATCAAAAATTGGTCAAAGCTATGGACATCGAAAGGCTAACGAGCTCCATAGAAGACAAAAGACATTTGGGTCGGCTGGTAAGTTTGGTGCAACTTTTTTTTTGGGATTGGACTAGTTTGAAAGGTGTAAAATAATCACAGGTTAGTATACAAAGTTTACTAGGATGTTTGAATGAAGAAGAAGAAAGTGAATTTTCATTCACAGAGCACATAACCGTACATCATTTATTGCAATGGACCAAATTCGTTAGTGCTATGCTCGTCAGACTAAATGAAAACTATATTATCAAAGAATACTACTGTGAAATACTCAACCAGAACTTAAATAATGTTAGTATTATACAGCTATTTTAAACATTCGGGACTCAAACATAACATTTTTGTACTAGCTATTTTGTGACGAGATTTATTTTTTTATAATTGTTAAAAAATATAGGGTAGGGGCATTATACAACTTTCCTGTATATAGAACGATAAATAAAATAAAACTAAAATGATCTAAAAATATCTATGCTTTTATTGAAATATTTTTCCAAGGTAGCTCAGAGAAATATCCATTCTACAAAGTATTAAGTTTAGTGTTCAATGGACCTTTGTTGATCGAATTATAGACCGAAGGTCACTCTATTTTATCGTTACGTGTTATACATTTCTCTGAACTTGAGATGATGAAATTATGTGTATTCGGTAGAATGTGGCCAATTTCTATCATTTTTCTACTAAATGTAGGAGTTTATAATATAATTACAATATTTATAAAATAAAGTCTGTCGAAAATGCCAAACAATTTCTGTAAAACATTGTGTACAGGGTTTTTCTCAATTTTATCGTTAATGCGGAAACGCCTTGACAAACATATTCGCGAAGCACATAATGCGTAAGACTTAAGGACTTAGCGAATCAAAATGTAAATAATTAAAAAAATATGGTCAATTTGTATTTCGATTGATTGGAATCCTTATATCGCATTTTGTGCTACGCGAATGATTTGAGACAAAAGTGTGGAAACCACCTATGAAACGAAATTATTTTTGCCGTTATTTCAAAGATTTATGAAAAACGCTGAGATGAATACATACATTTTTTGACTCTATTATACCGGCTAGGATAATAAAAACGGACAAGTAAAGTTTGGGGAAAAATTACATAGAACCATATAATTTTGATAACGTTTTTAAAAAGTACATTAAATTTTTCACTTACGTCCTCTAGCGGTGGACCTACAAATGTAAATAATTTTTGTTATAGAACTTTTTTTGCCGAAGCTGTACAATTATCCTTTCCTGAGATATTTTAAGTTGCCCACCCGGTACTTATTAGGGTCTATACATGGTAACATATGATTCTTGAAGAATAGTGCAATTGCCCACGCCCTAAATGTTCTAACACTGAAAGAATGAAATTCACCGAAAACTATTAAAAAAGGTTCATCTAGTAATACAACCAATTATAAAATAGTAGTAGGTACATTAGAACGAAATCCACCCTTATGATTTAAGTAATAGATTTTGATGTTACTATTCATGTTTCTTATGTAGTCATTTATATGATCAACCAAATAGTAAATTACCACCGAGCAATTCTCCAGATGTTTGAGGAGATTTACTTATTGTTCATATGGTAACACATCAATACATTGAGAAAAGTATGTAATGGGCTTTCATACGGTTTACGTAAGAGTCAATAACTTTATTAAGATAAAAAGCGAAATGATAATCAAAATTTCCATTTTTCTGAAACCTGCATGTACCTGTTAATAGTTGTTAGGTATATTTTAAATGAAAATATACTGGCTACTACATAAAATCTGCAATGAACTGCATGCGTACATAAGAATAAATAATAATTAATTGTTTAGAATAAAGGCTACTCACATCTTTATTCTTCAGTTTTGGGACGAGGTTCTTCATAAGGTGGAGGTTCTTCCTCAGTAATAAGTTTAAGTCTAACAATATCTGAAGTAGAATCATACACTGCACCGACAGAGGGCACCATTATATTCTCCATCTCTACACTATCAGTTTTCAATGGTGGTGGGGTAAGTTTTCTCTCCCTAAAAGAAAGAGCTCGATGTATTCCTGAAGATGGAAGCAAAGACTCCTGTTGTGTTTCATTATTTCCATTGCAAGTTCTTTCTGACCTCCAGTTGTCGAATCTGCATGCTGGAGCTCTTCTTGATCCGCCATCAAAACACGGGAGTACTTGTTTAAATTCTTTACGGAAGTTTTCATTAAGCCAAGCGTATAGAAATGGGTTGTAACACGTCGAAGACATAGCAATAGCATGGGCCATGAAGAATATTAGATAATAGAAACCCCACTTTTCCATTTGTTGGTTAAAATCGTTGATTATATTGAAAGCGTTTAATGGTAACCAAGATACAAGGAAGACTGCAACCATAGCGATGAGCATTCTGTTGGTGCGTCTTTTACGTTCTCTGTCTGCTTCTTCTTTCCGAGAATTTTTAGAGCCTGGTTTAGATCTAGCTCTGTCGTTGAGTTTGATAGAGACGCAAATATAACAAAAAGCCATTATTAAAAATGGAATTAGGAATTGCATTGCTGTGGTTATTCCACCGAATGTTCGTCTCCAGTCTTCACTAGGCCAATTTTCATCACAAAAATACTTTTCGGCGTTGGACTCGGCCGGAATAAGTTTCACGTACACTCCGTACGGGAGCGTAACTAACATTGAAAATATCCAGATTATAACGATGATTATGATACAGGTGGACAACTTCATTCTTGGGTGAAACGGGTATATTATAACAAAATATCTATCTATGGCGATGGATGTTAAAGTAAGCGTTGAGATGTAGACACTGATTCCTTGAGCGTAGGACACCAAATGACATATAACTCTACCGAATACCCATTCCCCTAGAAATGTGTACAGAGGGGTGAATGGTACAGCTAAAACACATAGTAAAATGTCAGATAACGCTAGATTCGTTATAAATAGGTTCGTCACTGTTTGCATAGCCTTATTTCGGAAAACCACGTAGCACACAAGCACATTTCCGAAAATTCCCATAACGAATATGGTGGTATAAACCATAAAGAACGCCACTTGCACAGTATTGTCATTGATGATATCTTCACTGGTAGTATTATTCGAAACGCCGCCTGCCATATTTAACGATGTTTAGATATGAAACTTCATCGTGGAATGTTTGTCAGTGGAATCTTCGGGTTAAACGCTCCGTATTAACACCTGCGAACAAAATAAACTGTTTAGTGCTAATTTATTCAATTATATGTGAGAATTTTTAGTAAACTATTGATGTAGGTAAATTACTGCGATATAAATTCTTATTTGTATTACCGATTTATGATATTTTTGAATACAAAATGTACTTTACTAATTATAACTTATAATTGAAGGTAGATTTTACTTAAAATAACTTGGGTACTAAAAACTAAAACGCATTACTGTCATTATATTAAATAATACTATATTTTATTTTGATCGGTACTGTAAAAGGTCGTCATTATCGAACGCTTAGTACAATAAACGTTTCCCAAGCACTGTATCCTTTATAAAACACAGAATGCATCTCAGTGAATCCAAGAGTAAACTTCAATACTTCCTTCAGAAAAACATTGCCAACTTATTTTTATATCTAGAAATGAATAGATATCATTTAAAGAAAATACTCTTTTGTTTGTGCCATTTTTGCTCTCATAGGATTCAATTCACTTTTATATATTTTTTAATATTAGATTTAAACTTAAATATTCCAATAGATTCTCAAGTAATCATTTTGTTATACTCCAAGTTTTACCAGCAACATTTTTGAATATCTTTATTTTTTAGAAAGGGTTAATTTTAATAAAGCATATTTTAAAATATGTAAGTCGTTCGAGTATAATTTAATATTAAAATAACAACGAGAGAATTTTAGTTTCATTTCAATTTTAGTTTCAATGTTGTATTTATTATAAATGCTAAATTGTAGACAACTATTTGTTTACCAGAAGTTTTCTCTAAAAATGGGAAAAATCAGTAGAAGACGTGGTATTATTCTGCATCAGGACAATCAAAGCCCCCATACAACGTAATAAATAAGTGATTTTTTAACAATATAAAAGGTGGCTTTAATGACCTGTCTCTCCATACAGCTATGACCTAAGTCCAAATGATAATCATATATTTTTAAAAATCAATTGCGATCGCCTGGTATTTTTCTCCTTTTAGTGAAAGTTGGCATATCATTTTTTTCACCTTATTTGTCACGTATATTATTGAATTTATAATCATGTCTACTAATAAGGAATTCCAATATTTGAAGAATTTTCAGTTTTTTACTTTCATTCAATAGTTTAATCTTTATTGGACTTTAACATCTAATACAAAAAAAAAACACTTTCTTTTGTGTAGATTGTTTATCTTTAGTGAAAACATGTCTGCGCACAAAATTTAACCTTTTGAATATCGATCACATACCGTTAATTGGAGAAGCACAAATAGCCGAAATTAGAAATTTCTATTGAAAGTCTGGTCGAAGCAAAATTTATATGAGGTTATACTGACAGGCTAATGATTATTTATTGCTCTTCACTCGGTTATTGATTAGATTTTCGTATGTGGACTCCAGCGATTATAGTGTCACTTCAAATTGAGATAGTACTTAATTTATCTCGTATTATGTAAAGAGTTATATTGGTTACCTACATCGGGATTGAATAGATTAAATTGTTGATTTATGTTCAATGGGGTGGTGTTATTAGGACAAAAGCTTGTTTCGTTATTGTGTTTTGTTAGAGCTTATACTTCACTTAAAACAATAAATATGATAAGGAATCTAAATGATAAAACAATTCACATAAATTATAACAAATTTTAGGACTTCAAATTCACGAGATACATGAAATTAAAATCAATCAAGCTTCATCATTCCGCTATTAAAATGCGATAAACTTAAAATTAATCCTGAATCCAATAGACCCATATCGCTATCTTGTGCAGTGTGCAAACTTTTTGAAAAAAATGTTAACCGCCGTCTTTTATGGTACCTCGAAAACAGACAGTTGTTCATAGCAGAACAAAATGTATTCAGACAAAACAGATGTGCGACTGATAATATTCTAGATCTAGAAAGTGACGTATATGAAGCTATAGCATCAAAAGAAAAGTGAATAGCTATATTCTTCGATCTACAACATGCATTTGACACTGTCTGGATGCACAATATTCTGAATAAATTATGTTCGTGGAATATAAGAGGTCATTGCTTATCGTTCATTCAAAATTTCCTCAACAGAACGTTCCAAGTAAGAATCAATAATACATTCTCCACTGAGACTCTTCAAAAAAATGGAGTACCACAAGGATCCGTACTGAGCCCAAATCTATTTTTAATCGCCATTAACGACATCCTAGAAAACATCGACAAACTTATAAAAGCTCGTCTCTACGCCGACGATCTAGTAGTCTATATAAAAGGTAAAAATGTAGACGTTTTGATTGATGCTCTACAAAATGCACTAGATAAAATACGGCTATGGTCATTAGAAACTGGATTTCAATTTTCTATACAAAAAATAGCTTGCATACTTTTTTCTTCGACCTACCCACTATCCCACTTTGAAATTATATAAAAAAGAACTAGAATTTAAACCCAACATAAAAATTTTGGAATGATTTTTGATGAATCCTTAACATGGAAAGAACACATGAGACAATTAACCTTATCTTGCAATAAAAGGTTAAATATTTTAAGAACACTGTATAACAGAAACTGGGGATCAGACCATAACATCCTTCTTTTTCTGAATAGGTCTTTAATTAGATCAAAAATTGATTACGGCTCAGTGGCCTACGCATCAGCAAGTCAATCTGCCCTTAAACCTCTAAACGCAATTCATAATTCTGCCCTAAGGATAATACTTGGAGCTTTTTGTACCACCCCTGTACATAACTCGTACACCGAGTCTGGTGGAGCACACCTAGAATTACGAAGAATGATGTTATCATTGACTTACGCATCCTCAGTATCAGAAAACAAAAAAAATAAACCTTTAGGGATAGCTACCCAAATTAAACCATATTATCAAAGACTGAAAGATATACTAGACAGACTCAACATAAATTTTCCCGATATCTTTGCTACCCCCCATGCTTATCCTCCCCCGTGGACTATTAAAATACCTAAATACAATATGCAACTAACTTCCTTCAATAAGAATAATACTAATGCTTCTCTTATAAGATCAAAGGTCTACTCCATATTAAATACGAAATTCGATAACTGCATCACACTCAATACTGACGCGTCAAAGAGTAAATATGGAGTAGGGTGTGAATTTGTAACTGCAAATCTCAAATTCTTATTTAAGCTTCCTTCTACTAGCAGTATTTTCTCTGCAGAATTGTATGCTCTCCATCGTCTCATTCAATACATTAATAAATCCAAAAGTGCTTACTCTGTTATCATCTCTGATTGGCTAAGTTCACTTTCATATATCCAACGTTTATATCCAAGACATCCCCTCGAAAAATTAATGAAGAAAGAATTACAACTCAGCAAAGAACATGGAAGATGAGTCCGTTTCATGTGGGTTCCCTCCCATATCGGTACCCCTGGAAACGAAGAAGCAGACAAGAGGTCGCGAGCAACAGTGAATAGTGTTAATGCGGAAATCATGCAAAAATCGGTTTCATCAGATTTAAAGTGATTCCTTCTTCAAAAGTAAAATCACAAACTGGTGGCAAAGTGAGTGGAAACAATGCGAATCAAAATGAACAGAAATTAAACCCAGTATAGTGACTCGGAGTCATATCCTTTTGAGTTGCCTAAAGCAGATACGGGTAACCCTCTCATGTCTACGCTTAGGACATACCAAACTCATATCCCATAGTTATCTACTTTCCCGTGAAAACCCCCCTCGGTCTGATTGCTGCAGTACAATATATCTATTAGTAGAATGTAAAAAATTTAATAAAGAATGCATCACTTATAGTTTACCAGACAATTTACAAGATCTGCTTGGTAAAAATTACTCTATTAACAAACTTATATCCTTCTTAATATTTTTGATAAAATTTTAGCGAAATATTACTAAATTTTTGTAAATATGGTAATAACTAATTGTACTTACACGATGTACTAAAAAAAGTTTTTAAAAAATATCTGCTGCAACTAATTAGGTTAAAGCCAACATTAGAGAAAAACCTGTTCTGCTGATTTATGTTTGGCAAGTATTTAAAATCTTCCCATAGCCAATTTGTTTTTAATTTAGCATATACATATATGGGTGTTTATTTGCCTGAACTATTAAACATTCAGTGACAGTCTGATGAATTTAGTTGAAGAAAATTTAAATTTAAAATTAATTTGTTTTTAAATCAGTCATTTGTAATTAGAAATAAGCTTTTTTGAAAAACAATTTTAAGTTGATTTAGTAACCCGAACTCATCCTCGGATTTGCTTATTTTTAATTTATTTCATATTTTGGTGCTCCATTTAAATTTCAATGTTCACAAAATCCCATCTAAACAACAAAATCTCAATGTTAACACCATTAGAATATATGTATATACAAATCAATATGTATAGAAATTTGAATGTAATTACCATTTATGTCATTCATCGATCAAACAGAATTATGTTTTAACACGAAATAACGAAACAAAATCAACAACAAATAACTGGATCTGCTGCGTATACCTATTTATTATATTTTCCTAGTATTCTGTAATCATTTGCGACTTCAATTGTTATGACTTTTTGGTTTTACATTTCAATATAAATATTTATTTTAATATTGCTCGAAACAATTTGCGAAGTCGTTTATAAAACAACACTGAATTTTTCTCAAAGAAAATTGAATTATATCTTCTGAAATTACGAAATAAATGTCTCCACTCTCGTTCTGGTTTGAGATACGGTTACAAAATTTGTAAGTAACAGTGAAAATTTCATTTTTACGACCGAGTGTGCGGTAGCTAAAAAATATTTACTTCGTTTTCTTTTGTAACTTTTAATACAATTATCGGTCGTTCTCTTTTTATAAACGTTCATGTTATATACAGAGAGGGATACAACCTAATCGCAGAATTTGCTGCTAAAATCATAACAATTATGTTAAATAACTAACTTACTACAGCTACATGTAAATCAGAAAGGACTATAATTATTTTTAAATATTTTTGAAAATAAAATAAATAAAAAATACGAAATAATTACTATTATTCCTACTACTCAGGTAATTTACATTATATAGTAACTCATGTTATACTACACCTACTACACATAATTCAAACAATTAAATTTAAGATCATTAAAAACAAACTGTGAAACTTTCGTTTTTATTTCGCATTTTACAATAATAATAATAATAATAATAATAATAGTAATAATAATAATAATAATAATAATAATAATAATAATAATACAAAGTCCAGATTGAGTCTCATAACAAACTGTTTTAGGAAAGGATTTATTCGTTTTCCACAAATTGTCGTCCAGCTTGATATAGTGCTTTAAAAATCTCAATCTCCAAAAATAGGTAAGGTGCTAGTTAAATTTTAAAATATGATAAAAGCATTTTCAATATGTCAAATGTAAGATCATCGTCGGATAGCTAACCGTTTTTAATGTAATATATACACGGAACATTTTGTTTTTGTTATTCAAATACTATTTATGTTGTTTACAGTGGCTGAAAAATTCATCTGGACCAAGAAAATGGAATTAAATGGTAAAAGTTTTCATGCTATGATTCATTATTATTTTCGAAATGAATTTTTTTAATAATGTTCCGATCAACTCTCTTCGATTTTTGTTTATGAAGGATCATTCCGAACTACCGTATTTCGATGGTTTTTTTAATTCAATCGTGGTCGTCGTTCGCTCCAGGACGAATTTCGTGAGGGAAAAATCGTCATGTGACTAATGATGAGATGCAAGCATTGTCCCACTTCAATACATTTAATATTACATGAACATTTTATCGTAATTGACAATTGACCAAATAAAAGCTCGTGTAGACTGGTTAAAGGAAATTTTGAAAAATTCAATCGCGGTGCTTCATAAAACCTCTATAAAATTGTGACACGTGACGAATTGACTGTATGGGTCATTCAAGATAAACCAAATTCAACACAAAAGCTGTTAGCCCATGAAGCACTTCGAAGCAAAAGGTTGCCTGTTTCTTCGGAAAACCGTGCGATTAGAGCAACGTAGATTGGTCAATTCTAAATGGTACATAACCAAAAATATTCAGAGAATAAGGAAATTGACACTGCCAAAGAAAAATCATTCTCCATCATGACCACACATCCTGTCAAACAAATGAGTTTCTTTTGTACTTAAAACATCGAATTGATAGGTCATGCGCTATACATCCCTGATTTAGCCCCTAATGATTATTTTTCATTCCTGCACATTAAAAATATATTGGTTGGTCAACGTTTTTCGACATCTGAGGAAGCGGTTGATCTGTTCAAATGGAATTACTTGATCCAAAGTGGGATAAGTGTTGGGGAAATTGCTTTACGTGCTTGCAAAAGTGTTTTGATTTTCATGGAGAATATTTTAAAAAACAATTTTCCATTTTCAATGGCAAATATTTATTTTTGCTTACCTATCTCAAAACTTATCTAGCAACCTACGTATCATCCTAATTTAATATCGCTTCATAAAGTTAACTGAGTTAATAAGTGTTGAACTTTAATAATAACTCTGTGTTAAGTGTAAAAATATGTGTTAAGAAAATTGTAAACTGTTTTCTGTGTGTTCGCAGTTAAATAAAACTGTATATAAAACTAATGAATATTCATATGTTTCCAGGCTGAGCTAACCGACAAATATATATTCTTTTTTTAAAAACAAGTATGTACATCAAAATTATATTTTATTTCATTTTTGAAATCACTTATTGAGCTGAGCATTTACATTAACTGTCAATCATTGTTTCTGTGATAGTTTAGGATTTCTGCAACAAGGCATTTATATTAACAGATGCCCAATACGGATCATACAATTTTTCTAGCTGACATAGTCAAGCATTTAGATACGTATTTCACAATCTTCTTATTGTACACGCGCAGCGAATTTTTTTTGCTAACAATCTGCACCTACTTTCAACTTTTTAGAATAATTAAGTACATTGGCATTTCCTAAGTTCGTCTCATCATCCGCACTTTAAAGCGTTTAAGACTATTTCGTTTTCTTGACATTCTATCTACTCTAAAAGGTCTACTCTGTTGTACTAAAACTTCATATACTCGTATTGAAATGTAGACCAGGAATTTTAATTTTCGTTAGCAATTTTTTTCCCGTATTTTTTCTTCCTGGTTGAAAAATAATTTCCATTTAAAGAAGAGAGATGTTTTCTTTTGGTATTTGTCTTGACCCCCCATAGACTCAGAAATAAAGAAGTTTTTGCAAAATTTTTGGTGGCTGAAGTACCAACCAATTATGATTTTATCTGATGGCTCCATGTAATATTTATTTTTTTACTGCTATAATACTTGAAACGACAACGCTATCCAAATTTTTCGGGAAATCTACAATATTTTTCTTTTTGGGATAACCCTATTAATTACTCTCTGTAATTGTCTATTGTGTGTTGATAGTCTACCATATTTCGTTTGCTGTTTATACACTTTTTACTTATATTATTACCACTATACTAAGACTACCAAGGACAACTGAGCTTAAGGGTTATCAGGTTAAATATATATTGAAGATTATACTTCAAAAGGATTCCACAAATAAGTTGTAAGGATTAGTTAGACGAAGAGGCTATGAACGAGGAGTTCCTTCCAAATATTTGCAACACCGAGGAGTTTCACGACTAGGAATAATTTCTCTTTAATCCCAATTAAAGTCCTTTTGTGGAAACTTTTGTTTCAACTAGACCAGATCAGTATAAATATCCCTTGTTGCCTCGGTAAGTGATGAGTACTAATAAGGTAAACGATAAAAGCAAACAGTCTCGAAACTCATTGGTTACCCATTCCAAATTTGGCACATAATTTAGTAACTCAGCATTTATAGCACTTAGATGTTTCCATCTATTATCGAGGTAGATAACTTTGGTATATAAATAAAAATTGCTCTCTTTCATCAACATACTACTCGGTCGTCGAAATTTTTAAGGGTAAGGATAAGTAAATGCTGAAGACGCCTCAATGAGCGATGATCGATAACCCATGTGCGATATATTCTGGATTAGCGATGAAAAGTGAGAGTCGAAGTCGATTATTGCTTGGTTGCTGATGAACAAATTGCAGAACCGCTCTTCAATAATTGAATAAAATTTAAATTTAAATAAAAAAATCAAGTGAAGCTCAAACCAATCAGTCACATAATAAAAAATTTACTCTTTTCCCATATTATTGGACCTCTAGACACCAAGTTTATTAGTTCTTCTTTTTGCTAGTCATAATTAAAACCGTCAAAAACTCTTTAATAACTTTGATTACCTTCAAACTTTCACTATGTACTCTCTACAACTTAAAGTGGGGAATGAACGGTCTTCAAGATTTCATGCTTGGCTTTCAACATCGATGAAAAAAAATATTTTGTATTGTTTTAAATATCGATGTGTATACATGTTTAAAATTCACTCAGTTTAAACAGGTTAAAATAATATTCAACTCATATTAGTACACCTTGTAATTTCTTCAAAATAATTTGATGTATGAATTCTGTCACGTCCGCAATTTTTACTTCAACCAATCAACATTTCGCTAATATAAATTGACCAATGAAAACTGCCCTCTAAGCACACAATTAACCAATCAGTCGTGATCACCCCCAACGCGACAGTAACTCCAGTTCCAAAAACAGAGTCGCTAAGAAATCACTGAGTAATGCACACACTCACTCTCCAGTCAAAATTTAGATTCTCTTAAGTTGTTTATTGCCCTTCACATAATTTAAAGTATAAATTGTCACCTGATGTTTAAATTTTAAAGTTTAATGACCCTTCAGACCACATATTTAAAATTAAGTTTAGTTTAGGTTGTGATCAGGGAATTAGTGGAAATTCGTGTAAACTAGTATCTATACCACCCAGGAACTAGCATCAATGCTATTGTTACAGTGTAAATTTTGAACTTAGTTATCTTCATTAAAGTTGTTAAAAAATAAATCTATTTATTAGTTATTTGATTGGATGGAATTGATTTGTTTAAGAAGATAAGCACGTAGAATGTATATATTATAGATGCTTAGTATCCACTTAAAAATACATTTTTGAGTAACCGTCAATTATGCTATGCATAAAATTATATACAATCGCTGTAAGCATCGATGTTGCGAGAGTGTGCTTATGCTTGGTTTGTATATTCTCATATAAATTAATACATTCATACTACATCGATTACATCCACTTCGCCATCGATCATCAGTCATCGAAGTATTTTTCGCATGTACTTACCCTCATTCATCTTCTGTAAGAATTTTTAAGGCGGTAGTTTTAGACCAGTTCAAGGTAAAATTCTATATTCAAGTTTCCAAATCTTCGCATGCCTTTAAAGTACTTATTGAGGTTTAACTATATCAGTACCTCCTAACATTAAAATTTCATTCAGTAACTATTGATTTCCATTGTACTTGTCCCAAACCCATAACTTATTTAAAAGAGCTATTTTGCATTTATTTTAACAATTCTTTGCACTTTTATATGGATTGTTCATTATGCTGAAATTAGTTCAATGTTTGTGCTACAAAAATATTTACAAAATAAAGTGCGCTTCTATTCTAAATCTTTGTTCGAAGGGCTGTTTTTGTATCGCAGCGTCAATAAATTCTCATTGTACATCAACATCGACGACCATAAAATACCGGCTTTATTGTACACGTTGGACTATTAAGCACAAGGTAACATGCTAGAGATTCAATAAAGGTTGATTGCTTAAGGGATTTTTCCAAGTGAAAAAAGAAAATTACGATCGAATTTCGCAAGCGTTCGACAGCGGGTAAACAAAATCGAGTTTAAATACTTTGCTAGTTATGAGAATGTATTCATCATCCATCATCGTATATTCTATTGGAAAAGTTTGATTTAAAATGGAAAATTTCGTTTGTTAGGAATCAAGCATAAAACTGTAATAAGGGATATACAATTTTATGAGTATAATAGTCATAAAAATAAAGTAGGTAATAACTTAACAAACTCTATTTTTATTATAAAATTTTTGCTGTTTGAGAAATTTAATATTTTGAACGGGTAAGAAAAATATTGTTAATTTTATAAATAATTTTGTTTATGAATAAATGTGTTTACAACATATACCATAGTTTTAAGATTAGGTAGATGTACGTCATAGGAAAAAGGTATTAAATCACAATAAATTTTTCCTATGCTTAATTTTATTTTTCACAAATACTTTCACAAAACTGTTAAGTGAAGTAAAATTGGATTTTTCGCAATAATCGCCTCCTAAATATCATTTTTATAGTAACTGACTTGAAAAATTCTTACTATTTAATTTAAAAGTATATTTGAAAATTTATTCGTATCTCTTGAAAATTTTCCAAAATCTTAAGTTGATGTTAATTAAATTTATGATGGCGATGATGATAACGAAAATAAAGACATAATATAATCTAATAAATAATCTAAATAAAAAGAGGTTTTATATTTTATTTAGTTTATATCGAGTTTTTCTTGTGACGAGAGTTACATATCGACAGTAATAAGAACCTCTAACCAGAAATTCTATAGAATCCTCTGGTATTTCAGCCAAAGGTCCAACTTCCAATGACCCGGGCAAAACGGAAACAACTTTTTAGA
Organism: Hermaeophaga mercurialis; assembly: GCA_951812935.1. Classification (NCBI taxonomy): domain Eukaryota; kingdom Metazoa; phylum Arthropoda; class Insecta; order Coleoptera; family Chrysomelidae; genus Hermaeophaga; species Hermaeophaga mercurialis. The sequence continues at coordinate 31,382,581 of OX638362.1, read as the reverse complement.
CACGTTCAAAGCAACAAAACAATTTCGAGACAAGAGACAGGACACGTGATTGTTGCAAAATCCGGAGACAAAAAAGTTGAAATTTACACGAACACTCACCTGTATTCATGCGCGTGTAAAAATTGCAATGACGAAAAAATAAAAACTTGGTTATTTATATATTGTTGTGGGTAAGTTTAAATTTAATTCTAATTATGTAGTGCCCCACATTGGGGTTGACAATTTTGTTGTAGTGAAGTTTAAATTATATAATAATTATGTTGTACCCATGTTGGGGTCGACAATTTTGTTGTGGGGTAGTTTAATTATATAATAATTATATTGTGCTGTTCTATAATTATTTCCGGTATAAATGACTTCTTAATCTCAGGTGGAGTTCAAATAAAGAATATAGTTTAAACAATATAATTATTTAGATTTATTTTGAAACAAAGGAGAAGTTAATAAAATAAAAATTAAATCGTTAACAATTACGACAAAGGAAAATAAAATAAAATAAAACTTAAATCGTTAACAATTACGACAAAGGAAAAGTAAATAAAATAAAAATTAAATCGTTAACAACTACCACTTATAGTTTTTTGTGCCATAAGCAAGAGGTCTCTTCTTCTTATTTTCTATTTGTTGCTTCAAAATTTCTCTCACTTGGTGGCAGTTGACCCAAATAAAGCTTTTCACACTCCAATCGTCCAAATATTCCAAAAAAGCTTCTTCTTCTTATGGGACTCCATTGACAACAGGTAAGTTTTATTCACTTCTATTGGTAACATTATTTTTTTTGTATAATTATTCCTTTTTTAGGTTAAAAACCTTAAGGTTATGTTTTCAAAATTAACTTTATAATGATTAATAATTTTAATACTGACTACTTCAGTTATGCACTATCAAGTAATATTAACAAATTTCAATATGATTATTTTTAATTTGTTTAAGAAAATTAGAATTTTAGGTTAAGTAACAATTTGAATTTCTCACTTACTGTCTTGGTGTCTCTCTCAGCTCAAAAAACAGAACAGAGCTCCGTTAAATACCAACGGGTTTATATATTTTTTCGAAATCATATTATGCTTTCTGTTAATTTTTTTCTTTTTTAGTTTTGACACTTAATAATCTAAACTTCAAATACATTATTGATTACAAATTACAACAATATGAATTTCACCTATTTTTGATTGTATCTAAAGAATTAACTAATTTTAGCTAATATACATTGACATTTTTTAGATATAACCAAACCTAATTCTTTTTACAATAAATTACTTTAATTTGATTACAATTAAAACATTTTTACATTTTTCTAAACAGTGACAAAAGTTTGATTAACAATTTTCATTAAATTTACAGAATTTTGATTAGTTTAAATATTAATTAATATTATATATAAAAAAAATCATTAAAAATGTTAAACCGATTTTATTTTATTCATGTGCCTGCACATAGCAATTATTGTTCAATTCAAAGCCAAATTATTTGATATATCCTTTAGACCGTTACAGTACATTTACCACTATTTCAATAATATCGATTTATTCATATCTTTATACACATTATCGATAAATGTTGTTTAAATTTGCTATTGACTAATACGCACTTAAAGTCACCCTAAAAATATGTCAACGCATGAAGCCTGTAGTACAGTAAACTGTTGGTCAAACTGTCATCCACACACAAACTTATCTGGTATTGTCTATTGCGATTTATAGTAGAAAATCGTTTCGATTTACAGATGAAGCAAGCTTGTACGTTGGCCTAAACAGGGAGGGTGCGCCCAGATGGGTTACGAAAATTTATTAATGTCAAATCCCGTTTTATAGTTGTTCAGGGAACAAATAGTAATAACATTAATATTAGGTAAAAATGTTTATCAGATTTTGTTGGTGTCGATCCGTAAGTTAATGACTATTAGGTATAGGGGAAAAATAATTGATGACGTTAAATTCAGGATTTGATCTACCTCTCTTAATACTAAAGACTTGACGAACAACTGTATTACAAATTCATGATCAGGAGATTATTTACTCGATGTTTTTCTTGAACTTGAATAGTCATTAACTTAGACAGCGATAAGTTTTCAGAAAAACCCCGAGTCAAGTCGCTTTCTCTTCTGTCATTTAGAAACACAAATTGTCTTAATAACACTGTAATAAATGGATTAAGGCATTCAATTACGATTAAGGCATTCAAATTTAAAGTGAAATTTATCTACCGGATTAAGGGAACAGGTAGTCTTAGGATCGAATTTACCATGGTCGCTTTAGTTTAGTTTTGAAGTTTATGTGGTTCGGTACTATTTTAAATAATTATAGAAAATGAATGAGTTAGTGAATTGTGATCAGTGTTCTTCCGAAATAAATTTGGACAAACAGGAATTCGAAAACCGAAAGCGTAGTCATCTTTCTAGTGATGCCAAGGAAATAGTTCTAAACGTTTATTCTGGTGAGTAATTGTAATTATACTTACCTGTAAAACATATTACGTATGTAATATAAAAATATATTTGATTTTGACACAAGTCTTATTTACAGGGCTAAAAAATGAATTGTCTTCCTCCGAAGCCCTAAAAGAAACTGTTTTTTTAACAAAAGTGCCACAGTCAACTGTATACAAAATTATTCATGAAGGGGTTCAACCTAGAAAAAGGCGAAAGGATTCTGGGTCATCTCATTCTATTCCACAGGTTCTTTTAGAACCGATTAGAGAAACGATTTATAATATGTTCTCTGTAAATAGTTTTCCTACTTCAAACACATTATTTTTACGTCTAAAACAAAAAATGATAATAGAAGACTGTCATAAAACGACATTATGGAGATTTTTAAAATCCAACGGTTTTAAATTTAAAACCATTGACAAAAGACAAACCATCATGGAATCCAGCCGTTTAGTAAAATGGAGAATAGAGTATCTTAATTCTATTACTCAGTATCGGCGAGAAGGCAGGGACATTTATTTTTTAGATGAAACCTGGTTCGACACTCACGATATCCAAAAAAAATGTTGGACTGATGGAAGCTCAAAATGTAATGTAGACACTCCTCCATCTCGAGGAAAAAGAATATGTATTTTGCATTGTGGTGGAAAATCAGGTTGGGTAGAAGGAGCTCTCTTGTTGTCTGCAAAGGATGTACGGGATAGTAGTTTAGACTATCACCAGGACATAGAAAGTACTCTATTTGAAAAGTGGTGGGAGACTACATTATTACCAAAACTGAAAACTAACAGTGTAATAGTTTTAGACAACGCCCCGTATCATTCCCGGTTGGTTCGAAAAAAACCAAATAGCAATTCTACTAAATCCGTCATTCAAGACTTTCTGATGGAGAATGATATATTTTTTGAACAAGATTACACGAAAAAACAGTTGTTGGAACTTTTACAGTTAGTTGATTTTAAACCAGAATTTGTTGTTGACAACATCGCAATAAATCAAGGATTTAAAATTTTACGTTTACCACCCTACCACTGCATACTCAATCCTATAGAATTGTTATGGGCACAGTTAAAAAATATTTCTCGATCAAATAACTCTTCTCCTAAGTCCACTTCTTGTGTCATCAATGTAATAAGAAATGCATTTAACGATATAACTGTTGACAATTGGAAAAACGCAATCCAACATGTTAAAAAAATTGAAGACAAATATATGACATTTAATAATACCATTGAAAAAATTATAATAAATTTGGACGATACAGACGAAAGTGATATTTCGGAACCTAGTGACTGTGAAAGTGATTTAGAAATGTAGACATTTAGGTATAGGTATTTCTACCAAATAAATCGAGTTATTATTTTTTTATTAATAATACTTAATTAGTTTGAATATTTTTGTTAGCTAAACATGTCTATAATATTAATCTTTTTGAAATGTATACTTTCATACCAATGGAAATCTTATTTATTTTTTTATAGTTTCAATTAAATATTACTGTGTAGGTCAGAGTTTGGTCATTAAATAGTTAGTAAAAATTTAATAGGAAATATTTTTTTCTTTAAAAAAAATTCTACCTAAAACTCACTTTTTAGTAAAAATTCTATTAATTTTTATTAAAACTACTACTAAAACCTCGACTAAAACAAATACAAAAAATCAAATTCTCGAAATCTAAACCTCGAGATCTATAAAAATACCAATGTTTAAAACTACCCTAAAATCTTCCAAGTAACCCATTTTTTGAGCACCAAATGACAACTACAACCTAAGCCGATTCTGATCAGCATATTGGCGAACGTTTCAAGCGGTTGCCAGATCTTTGCGCTTTCTACTATAAATCGCAACGCACAATATGAAAAGATGTTTCCTAAATATAAAAAAACAACTTCACAGCAGCATAAAACGTATCAATTTTGAATGCAGAAGAATTAGTATCAGAACCAATCAGAGTAAATGTGGTCTTTATTAATTAGTTGAACACATTGTTAAAGAAGCAGAATAAAGAAAAATGGTGATTTCTTTGAAAGACAATAGAGGTTTTGAAAGAGTAAATACGGGTTAAAAGTTGTTGGTGAAAGTAAAACGTGAGTTGCCTTACCCCTGGTTCCACACATTAGGGCTAAAGTCGACTTGCCCAATGTAAATCCCTCGGTAGGTGGTCGTAAATCCAAGCAAATTAGTACAGGATGGTATTTAAACCCATAATAATTGTCTAGCTCGAAGCGCTTGAGTCACTAAATTCCTGGCAGACATTCAAGTACGACTCTGTTGTTCTTTACTTCAAAATGAAGAATTTACAAGATTAACTGTTAGTACTCTCCACGCAGATGGTAAGTCAACGAAATATCTTGAAATTAACTTTACCGGTGAAATAGGAGTGGGGGAGCCCTGGCTGTAACGTTGGACCGTATCAGAAGCGAGTCAGTTTTCTCGCCAAAGATCAAAGGCATTGGCGTCTACGTTGGAAATCGCGACCACACATTAGCATTAGAAATGAATGGGTAAGGATCCTTTACTAGTATTAGTGAAAATAAGTTGAGTGCAATGGAGGCCACCAACCTCCTACTGCGCATCAGACATGTTACGTTGGCTCTACAGGTAGCTCTAATGTGTGGGCGCTTTAAGAAAAACAAGCCAACATTCGAACGAAATTTGGCGCGAATATTCATTCTAATATGTGAATCCGGCCTTATTTGCTGTAGATATTAAATATGCATTCAATCTAACTTCTTAGGAAGGGATAACTACAGAAAATAGAATTAACGAAATAAATATCATGGCTATACCACATTTTTTGAACCACCTTGTACATTTAAAAATAATTTTCAGATGTTATTAAATTAAACTTTTCTCTAGAAAGATATATTTAGCAGAATTTACTTTATTCAAATTCTTAAACTTTATGGGTAAAAATACTATTATTTTTAGTTAATTTGATGTGAAGAAGTCCAGGAACATCAGATATCTACTGAAATTTCCTATAAAAATAATACTCCTGCAATTTACCTTGTATTTTGTAGCATTTAACTTTTTATATGCTGAGTTTATATATAATAAAAGACAAATCATATTAAGAAGTCTATTAACTTTATTACGATTATAGCCATTTTAGCTCCAAGAGATTCCATTTTTATATATCTGCTGCAAGATAAACTTGTATAAGGTACATTTTTGATAATTTGTGACCATTAAAAAAATATAAATATAAAACATAAATTACACTTATCGTAAATGTCCACATTATTTAAAAGCTATTTTTAAACAAAGAGAAATATATTTAAAAATAGCTTTGAAATACTGTGGAAATTCATCTTTTATATTTATTATGGATACATTCCACAAAGCAAAGGTAGAAACATTTAATTTAGTTAAAAAAATAAATAAGCAATTTACTAACATCTAATATTATTTTATTAATTCCAAACAAACACTGCCATTTTGTTTGATTTTTAATAACAAAATATAATAAAATTCAAAATTAATTATTGATAAAAGTTTATTTTTATATAGAATAATAAAATATTTTGTATTTTTAATTTAGTTGTTAAAAAAATAAAAAATAATACGAGGACTGCTCCCAAAGTTTCTGGAATCGTATATTTCTTGAGATACAAGCCATTTTTAAAAACCATATATGTAAAATAGAAGATTTTTAACCTATAATTCAGTTATTAGGTTTAACTGAAGTTCACTCATTTTGTCTACATAGTGTTTTGTGAAAAATGGAACTCTTGCGTGAAAATTTTCGATTAATTATGATTTTAAATATGGGTTAACTCGGAAAGACTGTATTGATCGGCTTCATTCTGCCTTTGGTAGTGAAGCTCAATTAAATATTTATAATTGGTTTGCTGAATTTCAACGTGGTCGCAGTAGTGTTAAGGACGAAGAAGCTGTGTGCTAAATGATAGAACCGGATCATCACGTTACATATCGTGAGATTAAGGCATCTTTGGATATTGGCATGAATGCAATACATACGATTTTGCACAAACACCTTTAGGTCCGGTAACTTTGTAGTCGGTGGATCCCACATAATTTAACAAAAGGTCCAAAAGAAGCTCGTGTAAAATGGTGCCAAGATATGCTCGATAAATTTCACGGAGGATATTCAAATTTGATCTATAAGATAGTTATTGGAGAGAAAACATGGATTTATTTGTACGACCCTGAAACAAAACAACAATCGACCGTTTGCCTGTTTCTTTAGTTTGGCTGGACATGTGGCAACCGTCACAGTGGAAGATAGAAAAACAGTAAACGCTGATTGGTATGATGTTCAAGGTGAATACTTTGAAAAACAATAAAGTTATTTAGAATATTTTTTGTGTTTAATTACATTGTTTCACATAAATTCCAGAAATATTGGGAGCAGCCCTCGTATTTGTGTCATACAATTAAATGTCAAATACAACAGTTACTTATGAAAACAATAATAATGTATACAAAACGCAGCTTATCTTCATTACGGTACAATAATTTTGAAATCCATTCGTTTGCAGTCAAAGTTATTAATGTATTATTACAATTTTTAACAATTTAAAATTATTCTGAACCGTTCTATAAATAATTAAAACATTTAGGGATAAATCATAAGTTTCATTCTAATGGGTACTAAAAAGGTGTGCAATTAAAATTGCTTTTATATTTTCGACTGAATTTTTTATTAAATATATTTAGGGACTATGGCAAATATTTTCAGGGTTAATCTGCTACTTCCAAATCAGACAAGAAAATCTCGTTTCTTTTGACTCACTACATTTGTGGGAGTTAAATTAGGATCAATTTTTCGCAAGACTAATTTTTATGGACATTTTTAGCTTAGATAAGGTCTCCGAATGAAGATTTTCGTAATTAAGTTTGTAAGAGAAAAAATGTCGTAATTCAAGTGACATTTATCTGTTATTCGAGACATCTTATTTAAAGACAACTCACTGCCAGTATATTTTAATAAAAACTAATTTTTAGATAACTGAATTAATTGTTGAATAAGTAGCTGAATTGTATATGTAGTACAATTTTTATTTAGAGAAAATTTATTACCCGAAATTTATTGTTTTGGTTTTAGTACACTAATAAATAAAATAAGCTTATAGATTGAAGATAAAGTACCTACTGTATCGGAAATCCAGGATTTAAAAGAATGTCTAAGAAAAAACGTTGAATTCAAAGTATAAATATACTTTTTTGTCGAACAGTTATTACCTAATAATAAATCACTAAATAGATCAGGAAATAACAGAGTCCCAACAATATTATTCTTAATCTGCTATCGTTGAATATATTCCAGCTTTTCTTAATCAGTATCTATTAATTCAAAAGATTCTAAGATGTTTCCTTTTAGCGCGCTCTGTTTAGATTTAGAGTTATTCCTTAAATAAGAAATTTGTATTAAATACAGATTTTTTGTTTGGAAAAAATTATTTGGGACATGCTTTATACTTTCCTTTAAATCTGAAATCAATTTTAAGTGGATGAAAATATGTTTTTTATTATTTAATAATTAAATTTATTGCTCACAAATACGCTTACTTAAGTATTATTATAACTAATACATATGTATTTTTTTCAAAATTATAGCGAACTTCATTCCCGAATTCATTGATGTTGTAGAGTTTAGTTGGTACTTATTATAATAAACATATCTAAAAAATGTGAAAATTTTTTTAATACTAATAATATTTAAAATAAAAGAAAATTCGGTTGTGTTCAATATTTGAGGCTCTAAAATTATTTTTAAAACTCTTTTTTTTTGGTTCCCTGGAAAATTATTGTAAAATGAAATACTATGTTGTAAAAATATACGTTTCTTCATATCACTTATTCTCAAGAAAACATCAATAACTCAATCATAATGATAAAATATTTGAAGGTTAGCATAAACTCAATAAAGCAAAATTTTGTATTAAAAATGATTTTCAACTAAATCAAATTTAAAATGTACTTTTAAATAAACAAAATACTTTTTACTTTTGTTATAACGAGGCAAAAGATAAAAATAGTTTCGAAAGAAAAGTTTATAAGTATTATGATATCATATGGGATAGTATATTCCAAATATGTGAACTAAATAAAAATTGGTTGAAACAATATATAAGAACAATTTCAATGATTAAAAAATCATTCTAAAAATAGAAACAGCTATTACTATGATTTATTATTATTTTCATGTATGTATGAAAATGTAAATGTGAAACCTAAATTAATGATCTTTTTTATGTAATGCTTATAAGTCTTAAATCAAGTCTCAAATTTCTGTAAATTTAATGGAAAATTGTTGATTAAACTTTGGTCAATGTTTAGAAATATGTAAGAAATTGGACTTGTTTGTATGTTGTATCTGAATAATTAACTAAATTTTAATGTAGAAATGAAATTTATGATGTCAAAAGTCACATAAAAACATCATAGTTTAATTATAAATAGTTAATTCTTTGGCTACAACCAAAAATAAGTGAAATTCATATTACTGTAATTATAATTTATTTTAAGTTCAAAATTATTAAGTGTCAAAACTAAACATAAAGAATACTATGATTTGGGAAAACTATTTAAGCTCCGTCTGAATTTGACAGAACTCTTCTGTTTGAAACCTGATTGAAGAAACTTCGTTGTTAGTAAGAAATTTAAAATTACTTAACCTCAAATTTAATTTTTCTTTAAAAGAAGTAATCAAACTAAAAGTTATTAATATTATCTGATAGTATATAACTGAAGTATTCAGTTAATGTTCTTTATTATTATTGTGATTATTACATAGACATAAATTGTACTGTGTGTAACCTAAAAAGCAAAGATATAAGAAAAAGATAATAGTGCAATCAATAGAAGTGAATAAATCTTACCTACAAGAAGGTGAAATTTGAACAAATTTGGACAAAAAACTATGTTGATGACTTTATTTTTTTTATATTTATTTATTTTTGTTTAAAAATAAATTTAGATTATTATTATTATTATTATTATAATTATATTTTTGAACCATATTTTTCATTTGAACTCACCCAGAGATTAGTAGTCAATTGCATCTCAAAAGATGCATTAAACTTATACCGGGCATAATAATTAACAAAAAAACATTACTATAGAATTTTAAATTCAAGAAACCCAATACAAATTAGACCTATTACAATATACATATATGTAAAGATTTATTACATTTATTAATTCATACATATTTTTGAGATATGATTAAAACATCATTAAATGATTTTTTGTTGTTGCCAGCCTTTAGTTAATTTAACATTACCTGTTTGAAAAAAACATTTACATCTGAAAGTATTAAATCAATGTGAATACAAAAATATTCCCATAAAAATACATTTATTTTCATTTAAAATCTAATATTTGCAACACATTTTGCTAAATCTACTCCCAACTCAGTAAGAACATTTTGGAAAGAATTATGTAAAACCAAGGAATGGAAATTTGAACAAATTGTAATCAAATAAACCTAATAAAATCGTCATATAATTATTCAAATTCAAATTATTTAATTGTTTCATTTTAACAGGAAAACGATGAATTCTATTATTCCTGTATTAAATTTTATATATTCAAAACAAAAAATATCCTTGTTTCCCTTAAATTTAGTGACAAAAATACTAAACGAGACACGTAAAATAAATTTACCACACAAAATATCCACACATCAAATCGTAAAAAGCCCCAATAATTTTTCAATGTCAACATTTGAAATTCGATATTACCGCTCTTAGTACGGATGGAGCCATCACTATATACAGTTTTAAATAGTGAGGTCTCCTATTTCATATCAAGGTAACCACAACTTTTTTCTAAAGTCTATATTTTACTAGAAGCATATTTATAATTACTTCCAATTATCGGTCCCGTTACCACTTATTAGTGGTTATCTCTTTATAGGGCAAAACTATTTTTTTATAGTTAATAATTTTTTCCCTTAAATTGTTGGTTTTTAGGTTAACAAAAATAAATTGCATTTATTTGTAAAATCAGTAATATGTATGGTATGAAGTGGTCATTATGTTAACGTCTACTCTTACAACGTGAAAGAGCATAAGGTCTGATAATTAACCACGTTTATAGCTCTGTTACATTTTACGAAATAATAGATCTCTTATAAGAACTGAGCATTTTATTCATGAAAAGGCTTAAAGCATGGTAAACATAGCGCTATGTTGCATTTTACATTAAAATATTCGAACAAACGGACTTAATTTTAGGGTTACATTTTGCACAGCGCCTATAAGTGCCTTAAACTTGTAGATGTTTCCCAACGGCAGATTTTTTAACCATGTTGTGAATATTTAGAACCCTTCCAGGGTCTTTGACTAATTTTTTCGTTGCTGTTGGAGATTCTGTTGTTTTACGACTTGAATATTCACCGATAAGTTTGTGGTGGTAACATCCAAACACCAGTAAACGATTTTCATCCACCATTGTTTCGATTTCCATTCGTTTTCCACTCTATTTTGAAGATTTCCATTAGTAATGAGTTTGGATAATTTATTCTGTTTACTCGAAACGTACCACAGGTAAATGTTTTCTCAGCAAATTGTTGTTGTAGTAAAGTAAACTACTTAAAAAATTAAAGAAGGTTCTTCATTGGGCTCGAATGTGGTAACTTGGAATGATCAATGGAGACTCAAAATCATACCACAACAATTTTTATTCAAATTAGACAACTAGTTTCGACTCAACAGAGTCATCTGCATGTCTGAAAATTATTAACATTATTACAATCGTATAAAATAAAATATATTAATATTGTTTTCAAAAGTAAAACAAACTTACAAATTATATAACAGGATTGAAAACCAAGAAATAAAATAAATATAAACAAAGATAAATTATATGTGGTAATGAAGTAATAACATTATATAGTAAGAAAAATTAAACACTGTTAATAGCTAAACTTAAGAACATCAAAAAATTCGCTTTTTCTTTGAAGTGCCATCGTCAGACTCGAACAAATCACAAAACCGTGGTGTATAGCTATTGAATAATCATGCTTCACAAAAATACTTTACTAAATACCTGAAAATCTCTACGAGTGGATGAGTTGTATTAATGTAGGCATGTTTATGTGTTCACTGCGCGTTCAGAACTAACAAGTGCGACGTGACGTGATCTACAGAAATACTAAAGACACTACGTAATACTTCTGCGAAAAGCTTCATCTGACTTTTATTGTTTTAACTTGACGACTGATTGGACGATGAAAAAATATACCTCGTATGAAAGATGTTATACTTAATTTAAACTTAATTTGGGCTATGGGGAATGTTACGACGAACTCTTTAAACTCCCTGTAAACTTTAATGCAAAAATACACTTATTTAATATCCGAAAAGTGAGGTGATAAAATGTGTCACCTCGGACTGAAAAATTTCGTACCATCCAATCACGTTTTCTATTACCAAATGAAAAAGGAAATTATGCAATTATAAAGGGCGCTATCAAAACGAGATCAGTTTACCTGAACATATTTTAACCGTAGGTCTGGTCTAATTTAAAACTAAGATCTGCAGAAAATCAATTTGAAACGAAGCCTTTTTAGGCCATACTAATAATCTAATAATATTAGATAAAAATAAGCCGGTTTCGTCGGAGCATGAAAAGAGTTTAAATTAAATGGAGATTTTGCCATTTTCGAGGACTACAGTATGTAATTTTATAATAGTGGTGTATTAAACCGTTGTTAAGTAGAAAGGCTCCAGTAAAGTAAAATACTTTGCATATTAAGATAGCGATGTAGTAATAACTTTGTTATGATTATAATTTACTGATGTAAAAGAAGGGATGTATAACAATATTCCCTGTAGCTAAGTATCTTATGCAATATTGAACAATCTTGAAATCTAGACAAAATAGCATTAAAGGCAATATTCTCTACTTCATTGAGGAAGATTTTGTAGTTTTTTGGCACCTCTTAGAAAGTATGAGCAAATTATTTTTTTTACAACTACCTGAATTAAAGGCAAAAAAAAGGGAAAATAAAAAACTTGCTTTTTATTGCCTTCAGAATGAAATGCGGAAATGCAGTTGTTCTTTGTTACATCAAATGGAAATTTCACTTAAGAAAGTTTCCGAAAATTTTCCCCGTAAACATGATATGCATTTAATTGAATAAATATAAAAATGAGGTGTAACATTTACTAAGAAAAATGTGACAATTGGAAATTAATGTAAAAGCCAATCATTTTATTTATCGGAATTATTTTACGTTAATTAAATACTCTTTCTTAATAAAAACTATCCATTCTGAATAATTCTTAGCCTTTTGATTTTTCGGAAAAAATTCATTGAAAAAGATAAACACTTTTCTTTATTAATTATTGAGGTATTAGATCAAACTTTTGTCTGAAAGTTAGTAGCAAGTATGTACTGTTTACAACACTGTGCATTTATTTAATAACTAATAGCATCATTTATTACGTCCGCTTTTTTAAGAAATAAACTTAAAATCAATTTTTGAAACCTCAGCAAATGGTGACTACAATTTCGACTAACGTTTTTTATATCTGATTTCAAATTTATGGATTTTTCTACTTATAAATTAGTCTTCATATTTTTTCTTGTCTTGTCCAAATGACTGATATGAATTTTATATTTTCTTATGTTAAAATACAAGAAATAGGTACTTAACCAATGACCTACAATGTTTTATGATACATTTGAAAAGGAAATACCATTAAAAAACATTCAGGATTTTTATATAAACCAGACTGTACGTCGATATGCCAGAATGGTCCACTCTTGTGCACTCTGTTTTAAATCATTTCTTAAATTTATAGAATAAAACAACCTACAAATATATGCAGGCATGACATATTTTAAAAAATTATATTTTTCTTTCATAATTTTTTTCATAGCATCTCCCATTGTGATTCTAAAAAATTATAATCATTTTTTTTAACTTAGTCTCATATGTAATTTGATCCAGTGTTGTTATTAGTTTTAGAACCGTCCATATCCAGGACTATTTCTAAGTGGTCTTTTTTTTATCTTTGTTTGGCTGGGTACTTTACTATCTTTTGCTTCGTGTAAAACGCCGAATTAAGCAAAATCGACAAATTACAGCATCTAATGATGTAATACCACCGTAAAAATATTTTCTTTGTATAAAATTTAAAAAGTAATGAAATTCTAAGCAATACCATTTAAGAATACAGTAAATATTTTAAATTGATACAAAAGGTGCTCTAATGTGGTAACATGGAATGATCAAAAGAAACTCGAAGTTATACCATAACAATTTTAATAAAAAGGCAACTAGTTTCGACTTTTAGCAAGTCATTTTCAGGTCTAATCTTAATATAAGAGGAATGAAAATCAATGCATTAGTGAAAAGATTAAATTAAATGTAATGAAAAAATAACAACATTATATAATAACAAATTACAGTTAAAATAATCTTAAGAACATCAAATTTACTTTAAAAACTTTGATATAAATAAAAACACATCACGAAGTGTACGAATAGAACAATGAAATCAGGTTTGGCAATAAACAAAATTCATAGAAAGGTAACCACCAAAGAACGTTGGAGGGTAAATAAGTTTCCACCACCAACTTCCAAAAAATGGGGTAGATTAGCAAAGTAAGATTGCAAATGGGATGATTAATGTCAGCCAACCATTCCACTCCGCTCACCTGAACATCCAATACTAAAGGATGAGACAAGCAAAGTTTACCCCAAAGGTTGTTAAAATGAAACACCAGGATACATATGGACACCAGGAAAGATGTCAAGAACGGCAGACTAATAATGTTCAGCCACACATGTCAACGAGGCTTAAAGAATGTTGCAAGAATTAAGAACTTTCTTGCGAGCTGTTAATGCGAGGTCACACAATGAATGTGGATTGGGGGATAAACTCCAAGCAAGAAACAAAATAATTGAGCCCACTCATAGTGGGAAACTGAACTTAACATTCGAAAAAGTTGAAAAGAAACGCCAAATTGGCGAAATCCAGATTTATTGAAATCTATCTAGCTGGTGTGTGATTTTCAGATAAAAATTTTGAAAAGGATAGAAACAATCAAAATTGATTACATTATAAATAATTTTGTGAAAATGTAAACAATTTAACCTTTTTTCAGTGTTCATAAAAAATAAACATAATCTAAAAAGTGTAAGAAACAATTAGTGTTATATGGTGCTATTAAAATTTTATAAATCATAATTCAACAATAATACATTCTAGTGAATTCTAAGTTCATCCACAATTATTAGATTGGGACAAAATATATGAAATTGTCTACTGGTTTGGAACATTTGAATTTTGTGCTTGGACTACGAATTCGAAGACCAATTGACAGTTTGTGTCCAGGTTATGGTGGTTTGGAATTTAGAAAACTAACACTTGCGCATTGATGCATGGGTATATGTGAGAAACATTTTAAGTTTTTTTTTAATTTCTTTTCTGTGGCATAAAATTTTTATTGCAGTTTAATTTCGTTTTTGAAGCTTCTTTAATATTTTTTTTATTTAACACATTGTATGTACATCTTCCTTTTATTTTATTTTTTTTATCAAATCAATTAAGTGTAATAGGGATTATAAAAACAGAAGAAAATCAAAATTTTTTGTTTAATTTAGCGTCCAACTTCATATTTATTTATTTATTAAACCCTCCCATAACAGATCAATACAATATACACAACGTGTGCTCTCTAACCCGATACACTCTATTACTTAGTTTTTAAATTTAAAAACGTGGCAACCCTAAGATCTGCCAATTTTTTTGAAGACAACCCAATACTCTCGTGCGTAATAAAATTATCTATATTTTTATATATTTTAATTAAAGAATATCAGTAAAGGTGAATTACTTACACTGGCTTACTTGTTAACCTCCTAATTAGCCAGGAAAATTGTAGGCAACCAAATTTTTATGTTCAATATATATCACCAACTATCGTTTTGTACAATTATATTTTAGTATATAAAGTACCGAAATTATTTGAAAAATAATGATTTAATAATTTTAATTGAAAATAGCTATGTTTGGATTTATAACGCCAACCATTGTAAAATTGGTTTATTGCTACATTTTATTTCATAAATTTTTTTATCCAGTTTGTAAATGAGAGACGGTCGAAATAAGTCGGGATCTTAGACTATACCTGGA
The DNA here is from genome assembly GCA_951812935.1 of Hermaeophaga mercurialis. Taxonomy (NCBI): domain Eukaryota; kingdom Metazoa; phylum Arthropoda; class Insecta; order Coleoptera; family Chrysomelidae; genus Hermaeophaga; species Hermaeophaga mercurialis. The sequence goes on along the minus strand of OX638362.1, from coordinate 31,367,029 downwards.
ACTTTTGGGTCACACCTCGTATACTCAACGGTAAATGCAATGAAATCGGATTTCGCCCATTTATGCAGGAATTAACTCAATTTACTTATAGCTTGTATTACTGTTGATAGATTAGTATATTCACATATTGTCTATTAGAATCAAGCAAGTTATAAAACTAATTTCCAACTCTGACCGTTGTATTGGCTCAATATGTATCATCATTAATTTGAACCATATTATGAATTATTTAGGTAGTAACACTATTCACAGGTCTTTATTTATTTCTTATCTGCTGCGATAGTCGGGATAGTTGACCTGCAAATGCATTTTGATGAATTAGATTTGTATATTTTCTACTTGGAAAGAGTCGTTTTTAATTCTCTTCAGAATAACATGAGGAAATGCAGTTCTTTAGAGACAACTTTTACTAATATCAAATTTCCCTTAAGAATGTTTTCGTAAATTTTTCCCGGTGTCATGGCACGCATTTAATTGGGTACAGACGGTGTAATATTTGTGTAAGAAAAAACTCAAGTCCAAAACCCTAATTTTAGAAGAGAAAAACCCAATCTTTGGGGAGCATAGGTGTTCTAAATTGTTTTGGAAGAGCTATTGTGTTAGATGTCAGTTCATCTAAAAGACTAAACATAAAGAAGGAAAAGAGGATTACCACAAGAGGTAATAGAGGAAGCGATAGAAAAGACATGCAAAATGGATAAATTTAGTAGAGGAGACAAAAAACTGTGGGAAGCAGTAAAAGATAAACCAGGGAGTGAAGAAATTGAAGAAGAATTAATGGAATTTAAGAATGTTGAGAGTGAAGACGACTGGGAAGAAAGAGAGCTAAAAACCTAGAAATTCAGAAAATGATGAGGTAAAGACCAAAAACCAATTTGATACACTAGTTTAATATAAAGAAAAGGATGATGAAATAGCTGGAATAAAGGATGAGAATAAACCGATTAAGAAGACACCTCCAGTAGTAATCGAAGTCAGTCCCATTGGATCATTGGAGATTCGTAAAACTGGTAAGAAACGCTATTAAATCTGATAATTTTTTAATCCAATTTAGCAGGAACAACACAAAATATTTTTCTGAAAACAAAGAACAGAAATAAATAGTGATTAAAAATATGGAAAAAGTAGCAATAAAGTATTATACATGTACAGACAAATGTGATCGATTAAAAAGAATTGTGCTAAAAGCAGTACAGAAAAGAAAAGGAGAACTCAAAGATCAGAGAAAATTCCAAAGCAATACGGCGAGACAAGGGCCCTAGTATAGACGAAGAATAACTTAAATACAAATACACAAAATCAATCTCTAAACCAACAAAGTTATGAAAGACAAATAGAAGAAATACAAGAATTAACTAAAGAAATAAACCAACTTGTGGATTTGAATAAAACGATTAAAATGTTAAGATCAATGAAGGAAGAATTTAATTAAGCTACAAGCTTTATGGAAAAAGCTATGATATTTTTAAAATACGATGAGATTAAGTAAAAATTAAGTACTAAATATAAAGAAAATAATGTTAAAATAGAAAAATTAAAAAAATTGATCTATCGATCAAATTAAACAAATTAAACTCCGATTAATGCAGTAAAAAGGGAAATAAAATAAAATAAAATAAACAGAAATTAAAATATAATAAACAAAAGGAAATAATAATAATCTGGTGGTTTCCGGAACACATAAGAAAATAAAACTAAAAGAGAGCAAAATAATAGGTATGAAAGCCAAACCCTAGTATAATTAACATTATTATTATTATTATTATTATTGTTATTATTATTATTATTATTATTATTCTAAGAAAAATGTATTTAGTAGCTGTGATAAATTGAAATTAATGTAAAATCCAATATTTTTTATCGGAATTATTTTAAATTCACTAGATTTTTTTTCTAAATAAATAAAATCTATCCATCCCGAATAATTTTTAGTACATTGATTTTTAAAAGAAAAATGCGTTGAAAAGTATAAAGACTCTTCTTCGTTAATAATTAAGATATTAAAACAAACTTTGCCAGAAACTTAGAAGCAAATACTGTGCAGTTATTTAATAATTAATTGCATAATTCTCTTTCTAAATAAATAATATCTACCCTGAATAATTCTTAGTACATTGATTTTTCATAAAAACTGCCTTGAAAGTTAATTATTGAGGTATTAGAACAAACTTTTGTCTGAAACTTAGAAGCAAGTATGTACTTCTTAAAACACTGTGCTTTTATTTAATAATTAATAACCTCATTTATTACTTCCGCTTTTAAAAGAAATAAAGTTAAAATCAATTTTTAGGGCCTCAGTAAATGGCGACCCAAATTTTTTAAATCAGATTTCAAATTTATGAATTTTTCTATCTATAAATTACTCGTCATATTTGTTTGCTTGTCAAAATGACAGATAATGAATTATACAGAGTGCACCAAAAATCTGGAAACGGGCAATTATCTCGAATCTCGATAAGCCTATTTTGGGATACGGAGATTCCAGATTTGACATTTGATATGCCGTTTCTCTGATATTATTAGTCACTTTGGGTTTTTAAATCCATCATCCTGTATATTAAATAATTTTTGGAATCTTCTCTTCAATACGAGTTCAACCATATGTAACAGTTATGATTTTATGTAGTCTAGAAGATCTTAAATAAATAAAACAGAAGTCTCGCAACGCCTAATTGTCTCAATAAATTTTTTAATACAAACTATTTTCGACATTTTAAAAATAATGATTACTTAATCAAGTGTTCAAAAAGTATTCCGTTTGTGAGTTGACAGTACCCTAATCGATGGTAGAATGAGTCTACCACATTTCTCCATGATTGTCTAGTAATTAGTCGAGATTCATTTATAATTCATTGCTTTAGCTAGGAAAGATTTGCTGGTTTAGTTAAACCGAATTTTTCAAGTAATCCCAATAATCTTTAGGATTTAAATCAGGTGAACGTAGAGGCCATTCAATACTACCTCGCCCACCAATCCATCGTCCATAAAATCATAAGAGTTACATATGGTTGAACTCGTATTGAAGAGAAAATTCCAAAAATGACTGAATGTACAGGGTGATGTATTTAAAAAACCAAAGTGACTAATAATGTCGGAGAAACGGCAAATCTAGCCACATTGCAAATATGAAAGCTGATATTTCCGTATCCCAAAATAGGCGTATCCCAATTTACGAGATAATTGGTCGTTTCCAGACTTTTGGTCCACTCTGTATATATTTTCATATGCTGATAATGTCGATTAAATTACAAAACATGCAAATGCACTGTTTGCCACTGAATATACTTCGTATTCTCTATTCTAATGCCAGTGGGATATCTCTCTATTTTTTGAAGGTTTCTTTTCAAAATTAATTAGTTTGAAAAATCACCTGTGTCAAGGCATTTAAATGAATTCATTTTTTAAAATCCATTGCAAATTTACATCATAGATTTATAGAATAAAACAAAATAAAAATATAAGAAAGTAAATTTTTTGTTTCATATTTTTTATATTAATCTCCAAAGTCATCCAAATAATTTTTTTTTATTAAACAAAATACTGTATACTGTATCCAATCTCCATAGTCTAAATTTTGGTGGGAGCCGAGGTATTTTTAAAATTATGTGGTTCTCCTAAAATATACCCCATTATTCTTGTAGTAAAATGGCAATTTAAATATATTTAAAAAAAATTGTGAATAGTTATTAGTTTTCACTCAATTTTTTTATTAGAATATAAGAAAAGTTATTTCAAATTGAAGAGTTATTTTGTTTTAAATACATTTTAATGATTGTTATTTTTAAATTACGTTTTTAATTTTATTTTAATGAGTACAATCTTTTACCATAAGTCTAAAGGGGCTATTCTTTTAGCTTTCATAAAGATGTAAACGTTCAGACAGCAATTTTTACGATGTACATTAATATCCAATTTAGAACTCATAACAATTCAGTTTGTAAAACAGAAAGGAGTTCTAACTTTATGAGAAATCACTTAGTAACTACAATTGGGTAAAATTAAATATATGGTACAAAGGATAGAAAGCTATGTTTCAGAGTAACGTTCTAAAGGTCAATAAAGAAAAATTATTTGAAGATTTATTTCGATTTTCGTAATATTTGATTTGGGGAAAAACATTAAGTAACAAAACAAATGAATATAGCTTGTAAGTTAAATTTGAAATTTGCCTCGTTTTATGAGTATGACATAAGGGATTTTTGAGATGTTGCCTTTTGAAGATGAATAAAAAAGAACCATAAAAATAAAACATTATAATATTAAGTATATCTATATTATATAACATTTCCGTAGAATAAAAAGATAACTTTTAGATTGAAATTTTGAATGAAATCCAACGGCCCCAGCGCATTCGCGTATAATCCACCCCAAATAACAATACGGTATTTAAGAATAGATTCGACTAGCACTTTGTAAATCATTAGTATTATTTTTTTATTCAGTAACTTTCGCAATTTATAAAGTTTTGGTATTAATCTTTTAATTTTTACACATAAAATGTTTACTTCGTCATTCCATTTTAAATTTTTATCTAATCTCAAATGTACTACTTTTCACTTTACTTAGACCATTTTCAGCCCTTATTTTAACCTTCTCCCAGGTTTTATCATTGAAGACCAACACAGTGTCATCAGCATATGAAATTATGGTTCCATCAACAACACAATCGAGTAAAGAGTTTAGGTAAATTATGAATAACAAAGGCCCAGGTATCGTTCCCTGAGGTACGCCAATTTTAATGTCATCAGGCTCACTATATACGTCTCTTTGTTTTTACTTGTTGTTTTCTTTCAAATAAGTAATTTTTTAGAAAGAACCTCTGTAAGTCTCTTATGTGGAAGACCTTTGCTAAATCAGTAAACAGACCAATATATTTATTTTCATTTTCTAAACTAATTTTTAAATTATTTATCAATTCAAACATAGCGTCAGTGGTACTAACATTTTTATAAAGCCAAATTGATTGTTATTAAATATTTTGTTAATATTAAAGTAGTCGTATACGAGTAATCTAGTTTTAACAGCTTTTTCAAAAATTTTTGCAAATGTATCAAGCTAATTGGTCTGTAATTACCTAAATTTTCCTTCTTACCAGCTTTAAAAATTGGTATTACAATTGATTCTTAAAATTCACTAGGAATGAAATCAGTTGTAAAAAAATTGAATATATGTTTTAAAGTTTCAAGAATATATAAATAGCATGATTTGACTAATTTAGAATTTATCCCATCATAACCAGGTAAACTTGAATTATTTAAACTATTTATAATTATAATTAATTCAGAACTTACTGATTTCAAAAAAATAGAATTGATCAAATTGCCATGATTATTGTGAAGAGGTAAAAGAAAATCCATTTTAATTTTAATATAATATCTTACAAAAGTTTGCCATTTCAATATCAGATAAAAAGGAAATTTTCATCTGTAATATGCATATTATCTAGCATTGTTCCGAGTACTTGTTTTTTTCATATTATCTCTTTTTTCCATGGTTTTATTTTTTTAAACCTTTTAATTTTAATATTTTTTTTAGAAGTATGTTCCTGATTTGTAAGTTGCAAATATATGGGATAATAGTCCGTAATATTATAATTTATTACAGCGGGAGTCAGTATTAAATCTGATTTTAAGTTTCTCCTGATAAATGTGGTCGAGACAGCTTTTTGAAGTTGGAGTCACTCTTATATAAGTATTTATACAAGAAGTAAATCCCAGCGACGTTAACATAGAGATATTGTTATTACTAACAGGCAAGTTATCGAAAATGTCAAAATTAAAATTCCCAATAATAATATCAATGTTCAATATTATTCAAGTTAAAGTTAATGTTTGACATAGTCACAGAAGGTCAGAGGCAAAATAGTGTGTTCAATCTTACAACTGATTCTATTATTTACATAAATTATTGAAAACCACCGTAAAACCTGGAATAGATATCTGATGAACTGCAAATATATTTCTAGTTTCGCCCAATATTATTATGTCAATATCATGAAGACCACAGGACTCCAAAAAAATCAATAATTCCTCGTGATATTTCGTAACACTGCAGCTATCAATATGCAAAATTTGAAACTGTTTGTTATTATTACTAATCATACTTCTAAAATTTCATCATCAAATACATTTTAATATCGTATGTGTAAAAAAATAATATTAAAAAGATAACCGTTTTATTTTCTAGTGATTCATTATTACTCAATTTATAAATTTTTAATTTCAAAATAGATATTACTTTAATTAATAATTTCTCGACTCGCATACTAGATATGACGTAAAGATAAAGATATACTAAAAGAACTGAATGCCATTATATTTTTAGCCCCACAAGTAATTTCAACCCTTGACATGAAATTAAAGCAACCGACATAATCTTCGGGGAAACAAATAAATTGTGAATTGAATGGCATTGATTGGTATATGCAATGAATGTCTAAAACGTTGTCAGATAAGCTTGAAGCAAGTTCCACGAAAATGCAATCACTTTTGCACTAGTTGAAACTGAAAGGAACGTTTCGCAAAACTGCATTAAGATCATTAATTTGATATTGTTCTGAACGTGAAACTCCAAACTCAATTAGAACGAAGAGGCGTCGAAATATAAACTTTGTACTCCATTAGGGCGAAAACAAATTTTCTCGTGCAAAGGCGCTGTGATTATTTGCAATCTTATGCAAACTTGGTACATTTGAATACCAAATTTCATCTAATAGGTCAAAAATTGTCTTTTTTTTCAAGGCCATTAAACGTAGATCCAATGTAAATGTATATCCTCGATTTGAATAATGTAAATGCAGATGGATTGTCAAGAAACGTGAACATTAACATTTAACAACTTCTCGCGAAACCCGACAGAATGGAGACAGTTCATTTACACTACGTACGATCCATTTAATAAATTGGAAAATAAGTGAACAAGGAAATTGGAGAATTCTTACCTATTATTTAAAACGTAGCTGTATTCATTCAAATGTGTATGTACTTAGACATAAAGTTTCATAAATAACCTATTTTTATGAATCGGTGGATATATATTTAACTCCATGAATATTTTACAGTCAGTTCTTTATTTACTGCAATAAATATCGTAGATATCTCTTTCAGTGAAGCTATTATATTTACATATTTCACCAGACATATTTCATATAAAATTACCTGTACAGAAAACGGCGAATTTTTTTAAAAACATTGCCGGTGACTTCGCGATACTTTTCAAAAATGATATGGGGTTGATTATATCTGATCATATACAGTATGGTCCAAATGAAAGGAATAAATTCATTATTTCGTAAATCGGCGATTTTAGGGGAAATCCTGAAACTCATCGATTTTTATTTTTAAATGGACGCTTCGTTACGAAATAATGAATTTATTCCTTTCGTTTGGACCATACTGTATATGATATCTTAGAGCTTTTGCAACAATGTTTAATTTTTTTAACTTAAATTAGGGTAATTTTCTCGCATATTCGTTCCAGGTATTTCGTCCATTGCGTTTGTTATTAAGAGTGAAAGTTCCGGTATTGCGGTATATCCAAATACAGCATTGCAATTTCACAAAATATAAAACATCTACTGGCAACTAATATCGACTTATGATTTTAATATATAGAAAAAGGTTTATTCGAGGTCTCAACAAAATGATTTTTTATAAAAAGTTTATATTTTTCCAAATATTTTGATATACTAATTCAGGTTTGAGTTATTATTTTAAATGTGTTTTATAATAATACTTTAATCTAAAAGTAAAATATGGCGATGTAGAGACATCATAGTAAGAGGATAGCATATCCTAACAATAAAAATAGATAAGGCGTATTGGCATATTTTAAAAATTGAATTTGAACGTCTGTTTTTTAGGCAATTTTCATTACCCCAGAGTATTAATAATTGCGTACATTTTGACCAAACAAAAAGAGGGGTAATCATAGTAACGCCTCCTAATCAGTGGCATGTACCTATGTCCGAAATTAGTACATACATAGAGTTTATTTTGATTTGGAGTGGGGTAGGTGGTAACAAATGGAACAAAATATATCATTTTAATTCTTAATAACAAATAATTAGACCAAAAATTGGTCGGCGGATAAACGTTGTTTTTTCTAACTAGAGGCGAAAATATTTAAATGCCTTTATTACTTTTAGTTACACATCTTGATTAATTTTAAAAATATAGTAAGGGATATAATGATTTATTTATTCTATACATTCATTTAACATATGCAGATTTGGAAATTGGATGTCATATAAGGCATCAAACAAATATTTAAAGCTTTATAGAATATCGTGGAATTTTAAGCCTATTGTACTTTTAAAATTCATAAAGAAGTATGTTTTAAAATATTGAAATAAAATTGGTAAAGCTAATTAAGAAACTAATAAAACTTAATAATTCGCAAAAACTTTGTTAAAAATGAAATCTCTCTTTTATTTTTAAAGTCATATTGATTCTAAGTTAGAATTATTAGAGACAAATTTTTTAAATAAACTAAATGTATTATTAAAAATTTTGTGAATGAGCCATACCTATCAAGCAAAACAAATTAAAAAATATTCGAACGCTTTTGAATATTACCCCAACACCCTCGTCCAGTTTGATCACTTTGTTTTAAACTTCGCCTTACGCCTTCCCCCCGCTATACACCTCGCATACAGGAAAATTTGTTCATTGAAGTTACACCGTTATAGCAAAAACAAGGTTCTGAAGATTTAAAAAAAAAGAAAAGTTTCCATTTCATTCCTTTAACCTGCCTTGGTTGGACAAATTTGCATACAAAAAAGTATATTTTTGCATGAAATATCAGCTCTAACAATTAAAAAATTTAGGAACTTAACCTTAAGATGGAAAAAATGTAAATTTCAGATTTTTTATTTGTTATCAAGTTACACTATTAATATAAAAAGAATGTACCTGTTATTCACAAGTATCTTTAAAAACCAGTATGTTTCATTTCATCCCATTAGAGTCTTAGAGAGAAATATAAACAATTCTTGTTACAATGTGCTACGTAGTATTTTTATTAGGTTATAAATGACGATTAGTTTGATTTTATTTCCTAAAATAAATATTATATTTTTTTCTAATAAATAAATACTATTTACAAATTTTAAAACAAAGTCAAATAAAAATTTTCACAAATTACAAAGTCGCCGATCGGAAATTGTAGACTCTCTCTTTACTAAATTAATTGGCTGTTCTTAAATTGCAAAATAATTCTCTTTTTCCGTTATTCGTTCAATTATAGACTGACTTTTGATCAATCATTTAGAAAAATTTAATTTGAACTTGTCTAATTTTCTTTTTAACTGAATATCACATCACCAAGATATAATTACAGAACAAAAACGAAAATTTCTTTGAAAATAGAAGCAATTGCTCATTATGCCGTTTGATTGCATCCAATTTAAGACAAAAAAAAGACTCATACTTTTTTATTTTTGTCTCTCAATATTTCAAATAAATGTGTTTGTTATATGGTGTTCACAAAATGGATTTAATAAATATCATAACAATAACAAATTTTTTATTCAATTTTTGGTTCCTTTGAAATTGCTGTTAGAATATTTTATACAAATAAAATATATTTAAATTATATTGAAATTGTTTGTTGTTTCTGTTAGTAAGTCCAAACAATAAAAATTAATTCTTTTTGTAATTCTTCTTATTTAGTATCGCAGTGATTGTTCATTTTTATATAGTAACATAAGTATAATCAAATTATTTTTAATCGTTTTCAGTTTTTCTAATATTCTGCACAAACATTCTCTATCAATTGTATTTTGTCTATAAATGTCATAATCATCATATTGTTTATATTCATTAAATTTTGTTTATATTCATTAAATTTTCTCTAGTTTCCCTTAAGACGAAAATTATGTCTTGTGTTCTCAATACACATTCTAATTCCAGAATAACAATTATTTTCCACCAAGAATTCTACCGTTTATATTTGTAAGTTAACACCAAATATGTTCACATTTAAATTATTCATTAGCTGTAACATGTGGTTAGCCACACTTTCATGCTAACTGAATCCAGTTATAGACGATACAATTTTGTCACCTTATCACGTCCTCACAATATCAGGGAGAGCTTACGAAATAAATGGGAAATCTGTTCCCTCATACGAACCTCTTTGGCTAATTGGGTCACGTAAACAATTCTGGATGTTAACGAACACGTTTGCTTTAACCAAGAGGAAAGATATGTTGGAAGTTGGTGCGGATATTATATTTATTTAGTTTCGATACCATGAATTATTAGGATATGTTTAAGATATGACCCGAAAGAAAAACGAAAAAGAACCATTCAAAACTGACCGAGTCATGTTAAGTAGCTTAAAAACAAGTGAGGCTATTTAATAAAAATATAAACTACATTTTTATAACAATGTTTTTTTAAGGACTGTGATGGTAATAGTACATTTCAAGCCGATATCAGATAAGCTTTTACATCAATCATAGTTGAACTTTTACACAGATTTACATTATTTTTATTAAAAAAATATTAATAAATAATATATTGCCATTATAGTGATCTGCCCCACGTTGAAGTCGTCAATTTTTGTAAAGTGTCTAATTTTTAATGGGATTCTTGAATGAAACATTTTGTAGTCATGTTATTTTGTGTATAATTTTACCGGGTATAAATTTAATATATCATATGAGATACAATTAACTACTAATCTCAGGATGAGTTCAAATGAAAAATTTGGTTCAAACAATATAATTAAATTATATAAATTTCTAATTAAGTTAAGTAATAAATTTCTTACTAACAATAGTGTTTCTTCAATAAGGTCTCAAACAGAAAAGAGCTGTCAAATTCCAACAGAGCTTAAATAGTTTTCCGAAATTATACCATTCTTTAGGTTTAATTTTTTAGTTTTCACAGTTCAAATAAATTATGATTACAATATTATGAATTTCACTTATTTTTGGTTGTATCTAAAAAATTAACTATTTATAATCAAAATATGACGTTATTCATGTATTAATCATTAATTTAGGTTTCATATTTACATTATCATACATAGTAACAAATATTTATTTTTAGAATTCTCTTAAAATTATTGAAACTGTTCTTATATATTGTTTTAACCAATAAAGTACATATCAATTTTTGTTTAATCCAAAATTAAATTATTTGATTTCTTCTTTTAGACCCTTACAATATATGTAAATTAGTAACCCTAAGTATTTCCGTAAAGTGAAGTATTTCTGTAAATAAATAAATCTATAAATATTAAATAGATTTTACCCATAATATTGTAACTATTATTAAATTAATTAATAAACTTGTTTCTATTATTTGTCATTTCCCTTATCTCTTTCCATGCTATACTCATTTGTTATCAGGGTTAATTGTTTTTTATTTAATGTCCATGCTTCAGATTTGTAAAGAATTGAATGTATTGCTATTTTCTTTAGTGTTTCGGATTTTATATGGTTTGGTTCTACTTTCTTGCCTAAGAATGGATTTTTTTTTTGCATCAACTATTTTATCTACTTTTTTTATTTACTATTCTCTATTATAGTTCGTAAATATTTTTGACTTACTCCCCGTTCAATTTGTTTTCTTCGTATTTGGACGTTGTCCACTTGATTTTTGCTTGATATTATCATACTCTTAATTTTATTTCTAATAATCTTCATAATTATTTCATTTAAGTATTTCGGTTTTTATTTCTTCTTGATTATGTTATGAGTCTTCTACTGAATATGTTACAGCCTAATATCGTGAAATCTTGTAAGATTTTTTAACCATTGTTTTGTAGCTTAAATATTTCTTGTTACCAAATAAACAGACAACTCCTTTAACTCAAACCCTTTTTCTAAAGGATCCATTAAAAAAACTATGTAAACATCTAAAATACATAGTCAATAATTTTTACACAACATAGAGAAATTTATTGTGATATGGATACATTTATTGAAATATTTTTCAGCTTTTTAATAATCAAGGGAATTCAAGATAAAAGTAAAGCAAATTTTGATTAAGGATTGATCCTATAAATAATATCTTACTAAGAAACTAAAAAACTACCAAACTACCAATATTTATATAAATTACTCCTAAAAATTAAAATTCAACAAATCTTAGATCAACATTATGATCTACATGATTTTTTTTTCTCTTCAATTTGTCGTGCTCCAAAGGGTATAATTAATTCCAATAGCTTTCTACAGATTAAAATACTTTATTATATTTTGTCAAACTAGTTAACTTGAATTTTCTAACAAAACTTCGGAATTATTAGGTTATTTCTGCTACATCATAATTATGCGAACAGTGTTTCTACTTTCGACTACAATCAAAACAGATGTGGATGGAGTATTGACATACATATGTGAGTCGACTATAGGATATTAGGAAAACAGACACATTCATTGCATTAATAAAGTATGGTTGTTTTAAAATTGTAAAAGCTTATTTATGTTTCAACGTAGAGAATAAATATGGTGCAGAATGTTTTTCTTGTTTTATTTGAAATATTTTTCAACAAGATTCAACCATTCTCTTATACAGTTCGTTCTATAACCCTTTAAAATTGCAATATTCTCAATAAGCAAGAAATGTAACTTCTCTGTCTAAAAGAAGCGCACCTGTATTTTGCCGTGTTCCAAAAATAAAGCATTGCTAAAAGAACAATAACAAACATTATTTAAAACTAACTTTGAAAGTTGAGTTAGCAAAACTACGATATTGTCTGGAATTTGACGAAAGTGCTAAAAGTATTCAACAAACAATGTCACTAAAATCAATTAATTTAAAACTTAATCTACAAGAACTTCTTCTAAAATTGACCAATGATCGACAATAACCAAGGGCCAAAATACTGAAAATGATTTTGAGAAGACCAAGCCGGGATGTAACCAAAGTACCAACAAACACAAGGTAACCCCTCATTTTCCCAAAATATATTTTCTTACATGCGCAAAAATAAAGAACAAACAGAAATCACACAAGTTGAGTTTTTTAAATAGAAAAACATGACATTGAATAATTAAGAAAATTTTAATAATGATAATACTCTACAAAAGCATACTACATGCATTTAAAAGAAGAAAGAAGCAGCTTTCTTAATCTGTAATTATTTTTTTGCGAGGAATCAAGTATTTACAAATAGTAGGTAAAATTTAGAATTTATGTAAAATTTTTCAAAAAGTTACGATTTTGGCTTGCCAAGGGTGAATATCGTTAAGGTAGCTTAAAAAAGTAAATCAGTCTTAGATAAGAATAATAATGAAATAATGGAATTCTTCTAAAAACTAATGTAAATAATAAAAAATTAAAATTTTCCATGACGACAAATTTAAGTGTAAGTTTCTTTATAAAAGATGAATTATTAATTACTAGTACACTAGTATTCGTGGTATTCTTCGGAATTTATGTTTATATTATTGTGAATGAAATTATTTTAATATTTAAGGAGCACCTAAAATAGATAACACATTTATTTAGCAAATAATAAAATACAAAATTTTATTAATGTAAATGGATGTACTTACATATTTAAACGTAATTCAACTTTTTTTAGTAACATTTTTCGATATTGTCAAAAATAAAGGTACTTTACTCTTGAGCAAAATTTACATTTTTCGACAAACCTCGTATACCACTGAAAAAATTTGATATTTGATGACTGTATTCTAGGTTTTAGACAATGCAGAACTTTTTATAAAGAATAACTTTTTTTCATACAACCACTAATAAAAAAGTTTTCCATATGGTTCCAACTTAAGTAGACACACTGTATATAATATAAATATATACATTTCACGTAAAAACCAAATCATGATCCGTATAATAAAAGTTTTTCTTCATCTGAGGTGAAAAACTATCGATGTTAGTGTCGAGTCTTGCGGGTGGTCTTATTTCCACAGAAATTCGCTTGAAACATCTTTAAATCTAGTGTATAGTATATTTATGTTAAATCAGTCTTGCCACTACAAAACTGAATAAAGATAGTACCGTAGAGGATCTATGTAATACTTTTAATTTGTCATGTAAGATAATTCATATACCAGCGTTCGCCAGGTTAGTCAAGATCATGTTGTTTCTTTTATGTATGAATAAAAAGTATTAAAAAAGTTCGGATCCCTTTAAATTACATCGAGTGCAATAATTATCTGATGACGATCTGAGTCGAAGAATAAAACCATAGAATTGTTGCCATTCAGGAAAAAGAAAGCCCTGTTTATCCACAAAAAATTGTTTATTAAAAATGTATCTACAATTTCTAATGACGTTTTTGACGCCAATTCTTGCATGCAAACAATCCCTGCAATATTGATGAAACTGGTATCAACAAAATATATTTACCAGATGTTTCTTAACAAGTGAATTGTAGGGGGACTCATTGAGTGGCCTCAAAGATCACTGTACCTCACCCCATAAGAATTTTTTGTGGGGGTATTTAAAAAATATACTGTTTAGAAATAAACCGGATCATTTTAACAAATTATAAGTGTCATAAGACAAGAAATAAATAATATTTCTGATCTCAGCATTCGCATTATTTTTACGGTTTTTTAATGCCTGCTTATTTTAAGATTTTTAAAAATTACACTGTTTTTTAAATACTTTTACAAAGTGAACAGTTGTACCTAATTTAATAAGTATTAAAAAGGTACTCTTTAATTAAAGAAGGAAAAATTATCAGCCTCTGCGTTAAGTCACATTTTTTTAATTGTCATGTTAATTTAAAATGTATTTAGAATTATTATTTTAGCACTTTTTAATACAAATATTAGGATATCCGAAAACAAGAGTGATACTGTATTTGTTAAATGACAAATATATATAAGGGTAGAAACATAGCGTTAATAAATATCTTATTAAGGGAAGACTATAACACAAAAGTTTATGGTGGTAATTTAAATTTATGAATTAGACAATAAAGCTACAATTTAATAAAAAATATAGAGTATTATTTACTCTGCATATAGTAACTTTTCGATAACATTGTAACGGCAAATATTTGCGTCGGAAATGAGTTTTCTCTGAAATTAGAAAGTGCCAATTACAGATAAGGAAAGTGGTGGTGAATTTCTAATTTGTCGTTTCTGATGAATCCATAATGAAAAACCTCAAACTTAAATAGAATTCCATCCCATCCAATTGGGGACTGCTTCATGTAAATTTCTTACAATTTAGTTGGATTTGGGATACGCTTATATATATAAGTAATTATTATCCTGTCGCTATTTCATTATAAATTTACCGGGACCGGCAACAAATATCTATTTTGGTGATCGGAATTGCTTTCTACTCTCAATACACAACTTCACCGGTGTTCGACACGAATGTTAAAATTATTTTTTTAAATACTTTATACATATTGATAATTAATTTTTACAAATAATAATCAATGATTATAATTTCGGTGTATTTCAATAGAGAAAATATCATTGATATGATAAGTGGTAAAAAACGGTAATTGTTCTTAAAAATCTTGATAGCAGAGAATATGTAATAAACGTTCTAATAATTAGAGATTGTGTAGATAATTTTCTA
This sequence comes from Hermaeophaga mercurialis, assembly GCA_951812935.1. Classification (NCBI taxonomy): domain Eukaryota; kingdom Metazoa; phylum Arthropoda; class Insecta; order Coleoptera; family Chrysomelidae; genus Hermaeophaga; species Hermaeophaga mercurialis. The sequence goes on along the minus strand of OX638362.1, from coordinate 31,351,508 downwards.
CTGAAGATACAGTGGGGAAACTATTTTAAAAATATAAATCTCAAAATGATTTGAATTTACATTGAATATTTTAAGGTAAAGATAATCTTTATCCAATTTGCGGTGTTTTTAAAAATATGATAGTGGATGACAGATAAGAGAACAGTAAACAAAAAACTTTATTTTTGCTGTTTATTTTCTAAACATCCTTAAAAAAATGTAGAAGTTTACAAAAGACAACGAAAGTGGATTTGCCAAAAAAATTTCACAATTTGTTAATTAAAATCTATGTAATTTTATTAGGATTAAAGGTGATTTTCAACGAAACGCATAACGTACCGAATCGTACATCCATCTGCGTAGTAGCTGAATCCATTGTACGAAAAAAAAAATATAAAGCCTGTACAGGGTGATCAACTTATACTCCGAAGTTTGATAACTCCCTTATTTTGAGAAATATGAAAGAATATTTTAAATAAAAGTTACAGATAGAGTCAAACTTCACATTTTAAAATTATTTCGTAATATACAGTGTGTCTCATAAGGTCACAGAATATCAAAGTTATGTTTTTTTAATGAAACACCCCGTATATTTTTACATTTTTATAAACCATTTGCCAAGCTAATTTCAACGATATACCACACGTTATGTCTATCCTAATTTTTCAAGTTGTATGCTATGCCATAAAAGAATATTTGATACAGAGTGATCAAAAATTTGAAATCCCATCTGATTTATAATAACTCTGTATCAAATATTTTTTTATACCATATTATTTTTGAATAGTTAGGATAGGAACATGTAAACCATTTTTATTAATTTTCAACCATTTGGCTACTACAGATATTTATATTAAAAAAATGTGATTTTCAGGTGGCTGTAGATCCTTTATTCAACATAATAGACATAAAGTATGATACATCGTTGAAAATAGCTCGGTAAGATGTTTATAAAAATGTAAAAATATACGGGGTATTCCATTAAAAAAACATAACTTTAATATAGTGTGACCTTATGAGACATCCTGTATATTACGAAATAATTTTTAAGTGTGAACCTTGACTCTGACTATAACTTTTCTTTTAAATATTCTTCTTATTTCTTAAGATAACCGAGATATCAAACTTCGCAGTATAAGTTGATCACTCTGCATAAAAAAATACATGAATTAACTTCTAACACTATGAATCCTAAGCAGTGTAGTTAAACTTTTACCATATAAGCCAGTTTGTTACATCAAATCGAGATAAATAATGTATTAATTGTTAAAAGAATTCTGCCAATAAAGCCAGTATTGTTTTTAAAAATTATTCAGTACCAAGCCCAGATTATATTAACAATTTTACAGAAATTTTAAAGAAGAAATTTAGAGAAAAGAAAAAATAGATATAAATTGTTTTTTTCTTGAAATAAAGATAAATGAAGATAATTAGCTGGCAGAAAGATGTCTAGATATATAGACATAATGATAAAAAAAATAAGGATTAAAGAATAAGAAAGAGTGTTTATCTGTGAAAGTTAAAACTGGTTTGTTTCATCTGTCGTCGGTATTTTTTCCGTTTTGATAGTGTTACATATTGGGTTGTTTTTTCGAATAATAAATGTATAAAAGGGGGTTTTTACCCATTATGTACATTGGTTAATGTAAATTAAAAAGGCTGAGTAAAAACAATAACAATTTATTTATCTAATGAAAACAACTAAATTAAAAGGGCAACTTACACATTAAATAACTTAATTGCAGGGGTAGGCACTACCAACTTCTAATCGTCCGAGAACCCAAACTTGACTCCCGATCTTCTTTTATTTTACTACCCAAGAAGACCCTAATGTTTATTAATTTTGATGACTCTACTAAAAATATTTATTTAACATTCGTTGACGGCCTTGTCCCATAACTCTCGCTCGCGTAATGTTAAATAAATAGTAAATATTATAATTTGGAAAATAAAAAATAAGTTTTATGTCCAGGTCGATATTTAACTAAATCCCTGTACATACTATCGTAACAATATTCATGTCCCCGTATATTTCCAATATTTGAATCTCATAGATATGCCTGATGGTATTGAGTTGTAGTAAGGGGCACTACCTTATATTAGATTATCTGTTAGTTTCAGGTATACGATTTTTGCAATTTAATCATATTTTAGCTTGATGCTAATATATAGTTTATACTAAATTTAAGAATACGTTTCGTCTTGTTTAGAAATTATTAAGCTTTGTGTCTCCGTGAAATAGATCCTCTGAGTGAGCAATGCATTCTATGCAATTTTGTCCATCTATTCCTGGTCTGGTTTAAATCAATTGAGTGTCTTTCATAAATGGCTTTATTCACATTCAATCTCACCATGTTTGTGAATGATCAAATAATTTTATGCTGTTTGATGTGTGTTCGATTTCATTAATTCTCTGTGGAATACTAATGTTTCATTTTCTATTGAAAGAATTACCCAAGAATAGATTTATTCTTTATTATTATTATTATTATTATTATTATTAATATGTTGAAGTTGTATACGAGTGGTGCCCTCTATTAGTTTACGTTAAATATTAAATGTTTCTGTAATCATCTCAACTGGAATTTAGCCTGGAACCTTTTAGTGTGTTTTTTTAGAACCCACTTTTAGTGAATTGAACAAATCGTATATGTATCTGAAAACATTAGTAATTCTCTTCCAATGTTCCTCGTACAACTAAAACGTTAGAAATGTAAAACTCATTATCTAAATAACCAAACTGAAATATTTCCTACCTACATATATAAAGTGTCTGGCAACGTTCCAGTGTTATCAATTTGTGGTGCAAGTTTGTTATTTGTTTGTGCAAAACTTTGTCGTTGCTGTATTAATATTTTTTTTCTTTTCATTGGAATCTGACCGTTCCGAGGAAAATAATGTTTATGATTCATAAAATATGTAGACGACAGTCACCTTCTAGATGATTCGGAACTTAATAAAAATCTAATCTGGTATATTCTTAGATATTCGTGCCAAAAATGAAGCGTCAAAAATCAGCTTAAAGAAAATAATAAATTTTCTAAAACATTTACATTTCTGATCTTTATGTTAAAAATTTGCATAAAATTGTAATCATCTCGTTATATTTAGACAAATGTTAAATTTAAGTTCCAAATTGCTTCTGCCTTAAAATTACTTAAATGAAAATAAAAAGTAACGAGTCAAAAGTAATTTTCTAAACTTTATTTACAAATGTACGTGTACTTTTACCTACAGACATTTCTGGTTAGGATCATCGTTTAGGAACTTTCTGGAAATTTACATAAATTTTCCGCAACAAACATCCATGGTAGGCGAGAGAGACTATACGACCACATTATTGTGCAGATTTTATCCATTAAAATAAAAAGGGTGTTATGAAAATGGGAGTTTACTTCACTAGCGTTAAAGAGAGAAAGGAAGATATAAATCCTGAAAATTCAAAATTTTATATTCATTACTATTCATAAAATGAACATAAAATCTGGTAACAAATAGTATTAATGTGAAGTAAATTATTGTTTATATCATTAATAGCTAAAAACATTGACCAAATTTTAGTTACAAAAATTTTAAAATGATTTAATTTATGTATCAATTTAAATTCCTTTATTTTTAATGAAAAGTTTTATATTCGAAATGAATTATTGCCAGTGGGTAGTCGAATATCACCATTTTTGCAAATATTTTTATGGAAAATTTGGAACAAAACATTTTTCATTTAAAAACCTCCTAGAATCTATTGTTTTGGTATATGTAGTTATGTTGATGATGTTTTGGCTGGTTTTACAGGTAGTGATAGATAAATGGACGTTTTATTTAATTTTGTTAGCAATTTATATCCAAAAATAAAATTTACCGTTGAAATTCAATGATACCTTTTTCAGTACGAATGAGTATGGATGATTTTAAAAAATATAAAGAAATAAATCGCTAACTCTTATAATTATCCATTATATTTAATAAATAGGTTGATTAATAAATAGGAAGAAAAAGATGCCAATAACCTCATATTTCCGAAACAACCTAAAAATTACATATTTTGGAGATATTTCAAACGAAATGTCAAAAACTATATCTCGAATTAAAAAAATCAGGTATTTACAAACTACAGTGAACACTTACGATCTTATGGCCTAAAAGAACCAAGTACGTTTGATCTGTTTTTTTTATATTGTTTCGGAAAAATAAGGTTAATGGCAAATTCAAAGTAAAATATCGTATTGATTTAACATACAATAATACAATTTAATTTAACAATCCATCATTCCAAAATCTCATAATGAATCAGGCCATAAGTTCCACTAGAAAACGGTATTTGCGAGATATGCACGACTTTCCATACGTTTATAGTTTATAAATGTTTTTGTAAACATTTTGTGAATGATAGATTATACAGGACTGTGATTTTATATTTGTCAGTCAATATCTCTTTCCATAAAATTGTTTGTATGAAAACTCAGCTTCGGGAAGTATTATATTACCTCCTATTAAATTTAATGGATGCGTGCAGAATATACACATATCGGATGTTTTGGAATGCTTTATAGAAGATAGCAAAAATTTTGTTTCACACTACTAGAATTTTGACAAAAAGGTACATATTTACATATATAAAACGTAACCAAAAAAATGTACACGCATGGTTTCTAAAGAGTATCTAATAGAATAACTGCCAATTTACGAACATTAAAAAATAATTTAATCTTCTCTATAGATACTTTAATATTTTCTCAATTAGCCTTCACAGAAACATTTAAGGTATATTTTTATGTTTGTTTATTACTCTTTCATTACGTAAAATTAATTGTTTATACAAAAACTAGGTAATTATGTCACTTGAATTTTTTTATGCTTACGCTACATTTCAAGAATAATGAAGCAATTATTCAAAGTATTATTGCTAAGTAGTAAAAACATCTACTTCTACGATCAACTCATCATTTTTATTTTCGTAATTGATACTTAGGGGATTTACACATTTTTATTCGTTTTCTCTTTGTTAATTATTTAAACAAAAAAACTGAAGTTTCCGAATTTTCTCCTAAGAAATTATCCTGTCAAAAAAAGTTTTTATATATTTAGCAATGCCTGAAAATATTTTGAAATGAACCACTTTATTTTAAGGTATTATCAAAAATAGTATACAGATTCCCAAAAACAAAAAGGGAACTTAGGTATTCTAATGTTTTTTCCAGTAAAGTTCATTTCAAGATATTTCGTTGACCTGTCATATTCAGAGAACTATTAGTAAATCCCTTGATAGGTCGTTAATCCAAATTAGAATAGGATGGTATTTAAACCCCTAATAATTATATATATATATATATATATATATATAAGAGAAAGTTGGGGTTACTGGAGTATTATTTTGAAACTGAATTTTAGTTTATTGTAAACATTTGATTGTGAAAATAATAGGTGGCGTCCTAGGTAAAAAAAAAATTTTGAAAAATTAAATATCAGCGCTTGAGCATCACTAATCACAAAATTCCTGGCAGACATTCAAGTACGACCCTGTTGTTCTTTACTTTAAAATGAAGAATTTACAATATTAACTGATAGTACTCTCCACGCAGATGGTAAGTCAACGAAATATCTTGAAATGAACTTTACTAATCTAAATGCAAACGACCAGTTCATAGTCTGAAATGTATGCGCGACGAATGTTTAAACATTCCGCTGTGCGACTGTCCCTTCCACCTTCCTCCACTAACAATACTCTTTAAAGTGTTACAACAAATTGTCTATTTTAATTTTATTCTCAATTTTCGTAAGACTGTAGCGACTGAAATTGAAATAATTTAGGGTTAATTTTAATATGTGTAACAAAGAAAAAAAATTCAGATTTTAAAGTGGTATTTTCGGAGTCAATTCAATAAATGAAATTATAAATTTATTTATTATTGCATCGGAAGAAAACATGATAAATATATATATATATATACATATATATATATATATATATAAACTCCTGTTCACAATTAACGCACCGCTCTAAATTTTGTAATTATGACTTTATTTTTGCACTCTTTATTTAATTTACCGTTAGTATAATATAAATAAAGATAATTAAACAATATTGCACCAGAAAACCTTTACTTTTAATTAAAGTTCGAAGAATTATACAAAATTTGGCGATCAGGTACAAAAACTTACATTATAAAAATCTACTTAACTTTACAAACAAAAAGAAAATTTAAATTTACAAAAAAATTGAACTTCAATAACGCGTAGTACCTCCTCGAGCTCTAATAACCGCTTGCATTCGTCGGGATATAAATTTTGGATGGTTGCTTGGGGAATATTTTCCCATTCCAAGAGAACAACACGCTCTAACTCTTGGAGGCTCATTGGGACAGTACATGACGCCGAACTAATCTTTTTAGAACATCCCAAAGGTGCTCTATTGGATTTAAGTCTGGGCTGCGCGGTGGCCACTCCAAATATTGGACGTTGATTTCATTTAAGTAATCCAAAACAGTCCTTGCAATGTGAGGCCTTGCATTATCTTGCATGAAAATGAAGGTATCTCCTATGAAATGGCGCCAACGGCATCACGTGATCTTGAAAAATGTTTTCCAGATAGAATTCTGCATTCATAGACCGCGGACGAATAGGAACCAGCTCTGTGCGTGCCTCAAAACATATTCCCCCCCAGCACATTTTTGAACCGCCAGCAAATGGCTCCTTTGGAGAAATACTTCAATCATAAAAGCTTTTTCAATTTTCAACTGTGAATAAAACTCTCTTCCAGTCATCGACAGTTTACTGTGCATGATCTCTACCGAATCTTAATCTGCGTGATCTGTGATCTGCAGTAAGTAGCGGTGTAGTAGCAGGCCTTCTACATCAATCCGATTTCTTTTAATCTTGTCCTGACGGTTATGGCAGAAATCCTGACATTTCTAACAGTTTCGAGTTGATTACTTAGCTCTCTATTAGTACACTTCTTGTTTCGTAATACCTGTTGTCGGAGAAAGCGCTGATCAATTTGACTTGTAGCCCTTTTCCTGCCCTGACACCGTTTTCTATGGTATGGTCCGGTTTCCCTAAATCTTCTAACCATTCGACTAATTGTTGAATGATTAACACCTAGTAAATTGGCCACATAACGCATACTTCTTCCCTCTTCTAGGAAAGTTGAAGCTCTTACGCATTTATCATTGCTTAAATGACGTGCTCGATTCATCTTTTTGTAACGAAATTGTTAAATATTGACCTAGCGAACTAATCCACACAAAAAAATAACCGACACTCAAACAGCAAACCGTTGTTTTAAAGTTCAAACAAAAGAGGAACTTATTCCCGATGGCAATTTCAAACTTATGAAATTTTGTAAATTCATGTTGGACAAACAAAACTAAAATCAAGGTTTTTTAAAAAACATTCGATTTACAGACGAGTCCTCATTTACTCTAAATAAAAAACACTCCACCCGTTGTAAGTGTTGGTCACGGAAAAATAAGCACTTGAATGTCCGTACGCACTGCTCTCAGAAACTTAATGTTTGGACAGGTATTTTATGGTACTATATCATAGATCCCTTCTTTATTGAGGGTAATCTAAACTGCGCCAAATATCTCCAACTTCTCCAAAATGAAATCATTCCAATCACTCGTCGCGCATACAATTGAAACTATGAATTGATCAATTGCATTTAGTTTAGTACTGGATAAAGCATTAGAATTAGAATACCTATTTCCGTTTTTGTTTTATGGAATCTGTATACAGGCGCTTAGAATATAAGAAAAGTATTTGAGATTGTTCGTCTCAATAGATTATATAGGCATATAGATAGTCAATTATCTTCACTAATTTGTTTTATATTACCCAGTTTATTGCATAATGATGTTATTTATCTAGACTTTTCTAAAGCTTTTAATAGTTTAAATCACTATTTGCTATTTGCTATAAACTACAACGGGACTTAAACATTGTAAATAACTGGTGCAATAAAAATGTTTTAAATCTAAATATAAACAAGTGCTCCATAGTTACCTACACTAGAAAACACAACTTACTCCACTTTGAATATAATATTAACAACTTTAAGATATCGAGATTTAATTTAATTAAAGATCTAAGAGTAATTTTTCATTATCAACTTAATTTCAATTTACACATAGAAAATGTTTTAATCGCTACCAACAAAAATTATGGTTTAATTCTTAGAACGTGTAAAGGTTCTACCGATTTAGGCGTCTTAACGATTTTGTACAATGATTATATATTCGTAGTAAACTTGAGTATGCTTCTTTAATCTGGCATTCAGAATATAGTACTTACTCAGAAAAGTTGGAACATGTACAGAGAAGATTATAAAAATTTTTGAGTTTGACTGAGAATGGTACGTATTCACTTCAGGGTACTCCACAACATTTTCTCCTTTAGCTCATTGAAAAATAGGAAAATATTAAACTCTCTTATATTCCTTCATAAAGTAGGAATTCAGATATCAATTGTAATGAAATTTTAAGCTTATTGAAGTTTCGGGTGCCTACAGTCAACTCAAGATATTCAGACACTTTTTATTTACCCACTCCCAAGACTAATATTTTAAAATTCTCTCCTGTTTATTTTATGTGCAAAAATTATAATCTCCTGGAAGATAGCCCGACATATTTCGACATTTTTAATTGTAGTATTGATCTTATAAAGAATAATTTCAGATAAATTTCGTTTCTATTTTTCTTTTGTATTTGATGACTTACTTACTTACTTTGTGTTTGTTAGTAATTTATTGTTTAATTTCCAATGTATGTATATATTTTTTTAAATGTATTGTTAACTTTTTCTCACTCTCTAAATAATTTATTAACTGTAGAGTGGTGTATGTAAAATAAATAAATAAATAAATAAATCTTTTAAGATTATCTTACGAAGGTTCAAATAAGCATCGTTCTCATGAATAAAATTCTCTGTATTAGAATATTTTAAGGTCATACGTTAAAATATAAGAATATTTGCCTAAGTACAAAGTTCTCGCAATTTTCGCCGTAAAGACTGTTCCAAATGAAACAAACAGCCAATAACTTTTGTGTTATTGAAAATCAGTAGCACGGTATTTGAAACGCTTTCACGTAAAACATTTATTGGATTTAAAGTTACCTTGCACTGCAACATCTGAAATTTGCAAACATAAGTCACTTCACTTTTATTTCATAACGTTACATATATTAGTGGAATACAACACTTTTCTATTACCGATTCTTTGAACCATTTATTACCTATTAACATACAAATTATTTATATATTCATCATCAAATTATTATATCCTCAATCCTAAAATTCCCCAATAAGAAGGCTATTTATTCTTGGTTTATTATTTCTATGGATATTTTGTGTTCTGTTGTCCGAACTGTTAGGAGGTTGGAACCACTGAGCTTGGGTTTGATTCCTTTTTATTAAATAATATATGCCATTAGCAAAAAATAATAATTCGCGAAAATTATACTTACTAAATAAAAATTATTATACTTTGTTCTTTTTATAATTTTTTAACTCAAAAATTAAAATTAGTCCAAACAATTTTATTTTACAATTAAATTAATGTCATATCATAATATTTGACATTACAAATTAATAGTAGATAAAATATAATACTTTGGGTCGTTTTATGTATATTTAAATATTTTTAATTAAATGTATTTTTGTATTTTGTATATTTCGTTAGCAGTTTTGAAAAAATATATGGTATCATTAAATATAAGATTAGTTTTGTGAGGTTTTATTTAATGCAATTTTGACTAGTTAGTGTGTTTAAAGATGTTATGTTATTTGAAGATAATATTCAAAAATCTATCTAAGAAAATTTTTCGGTGGATTTCTATATTTTGTGTTCCTTACAACAAAAATGTTTAATTCTACTCAGTATAATCATGGGTATATTTAATAACATTCGATATAACTGTAAATGGCACTTTTCATTGAGAAAAAAAAAATCGAAAATTCAATTTACTTTACAGCGTGCATATGACATACAAATCTGATATGTAAATACACAATCCACTAAAAAATGTAAAAATAATTTCGGATATTTGTATCTCCCGCGGAACATATTTTCCGGATATATTTTCTACATTTAGGAAGTTGGTACAATTTGGTTGTAAATTAAATTTTAGATTGATTTTTTATTTCCTAGAAATACATAGATAGATATATCGACAAATATTTTTTCAATAAAATAAAATACCTTACTTAATAACGATTAATAAACTGGGTAAAAATAAACTGACCTGCACATCACGTTTTGTTTGTCTGTTCTGCTACTTTGAAACAAGTATAAACACGTAGTGAATAAAATTCCAATATTGTCGATTATTATTTATGTTATTTACAGAGCTTTTTTAAGGAAAAACTTCAATATCAGTAGCTGTTGTTTGTTTCAATTCGAAAGATCTTTATATAAATCAAATGAGACATTTCCTTTGGATTTTATTTTAAAACCGGAATATTTCTAACTTAGAACCCTATAGTTCGTTAACGAATGGCGTAATCAAAAATCAAAATAGTTGCATCATATCAAAACTCACTAATCAAAACTCTCTAAATACTTATACAAATTATTCTTGGGATAATTAAAAGGTTTTTATAATATTAATGTAGGGAACCCTTTTTGTATCATTTTCAAATAATTATTTTTCTGATTTACCAATTATTATAATTTGTGCTGTTTTAAGATTCTTTGGCAAATACCCAAATCGTGTTACAGGATTTTAAATATAAATCAGTAATATGAAATTCGTTAATCATCTTGCTTATTATATGGCCAATACCTGGAGTTTTATTTAAATTTAGTTCTTCCTTAATCTCTGTCGAAGTCGATGTTTTAATGTGTTGAATTATCTGTACTGGAGAAATTATGTTGTTTTTTATTTCGTGATCTAGTATATTTATACATACAATGTGTACATAAAGCATGGAATAAATTCATTTTAAGCTAAATAAACAATTTTGAGGAAAAATCCTGAGACAAGTCGGTTTTGATTTTAATTTAATGTATTTTTACATAACAATTAAATATACGGGGTAACCCATTTAGCAGTAACGATGTCATCGACAATTTTTTTAAATGGCACACCCTGTATATTTTATTTTTTTAGATTAAACATTTTAAGACACCAAAACACCAAAAAATTTATTAAGCGTAGTGTATAACTGTTAGAAATCATCTATTGTTTATTACAAAAAAAATGCAACAAATATTTTAATCTTAATCTACCATTTAAAAAAAATATATAAAAAATCTTTTGGTATTCATTTGGCGCTGACTGCAGAGATTTCAACAAATATTGCCATCGTCTCAATATTAATTTTCCAAAACATTAACGGCCCTAATTAAGGCACATACTTTTAATGGGTCCCATAAATTGTAAACTGAGAAAACTCAATTAATCGATTTGTCTCCTAGAAATTCTCTAACATTTTGCAAATGATTATGGAGGGTATTTATGATGAGCATTATGTAAATGGATATTTCCATTTCGAAACACACAAAACTGTTCACTGACACTGTTCAAGGTCAAAATTGCTCCTTGAGACAACACCAAGTGATATTCAATCTTTAAAATATAATATACATTTTCAATTTTATTCTACAATAATAACTTCAGTTAAATCGATATTGACATTTCAGCATACATATAAACTATGGAAATACAGATGGTAAAATTTCAGACAAAAATCATCTTTAATGTAACAACCACCCTAATATTTAGAAATAACAATCAAAGTGACGACAGGTCTTGAGAATGAAAATAACTTCCATATCTGCAATTGAATGGATGAATGGGGATAATGTACTAGAAGGTCAACAGGAGCCTAGCGAAGCCTCTCACAAAAAAAATTCTTCGAGGTGGATTAACTCTCTAGTCACAAAAACCTTCCAAGAACTGCAACAAAAATATTTGTCCCCCCAACCCTATTAATCTGATAGACTAGGGAAGGGGCTAACAAATTTTCACTAATAATTAGGGATAGATCCAATAAAGATCTACAAACTTGAAAGAATATTTAATAGCTACTCGGACAGTAAAACAGCTAAGATATACGAGGATCGTTTGATAAGTCTGGTAAATTTCTAAGAGATGGCGACGCAATTTATTTGGTCACGTGACGCCTTGAAAGTTCGACTCTTCAAACCCCCAAGACCAAATTTTGGTAGGAAGCAACGCGTAGTGAAAGTCTGGCAGTCGATGAAAGCGAGCGGTGTAGCAGTGCCACGAAAATGAAAAAAAAAATTAATTCCGTTCAATGACAAAACACTTTTATTTAAACAAGTACACAGCAGGGCGGAACAAAGTCGAGTTAGATGAAGTTCATAGGGACTCTGGTCCTGCTGTGAAAACTGTTTATTTCTGGATAAACGAATTTCAACGTGGTCTAACCAGCACTGAAGACGAAGTGCGCTCCGGGCGCCCAGTTTAGATCACCACGCCGGATATGGTGAAAAAAATCTATGGTATAATTATGGAAGATCGCCTAACTGAAGATACATGAGATTGATGAGGCGAAGACTATTTTCGTCGGTTGGAAAGGTAATGGCCACGGTTTTTTGGGATTCCCAAGGAATTATCCTAATTGACTATTTGCAAAAAGGTAAGACAATAACAGGACAGTACTAAATAACAGTATTGGTTTGAAATAAGAGCTGAAAAATAAACGGCCAGGATTGGCGCGCAGAAAAGTGTTTTGTCGTAATGTAAAAAATTACACGAATTGCACTTCCACCCTATTCTCCAGATTTAGTCCCATACGACTTTTTCTGTTCCCAAATTTAAAGCTTTTGCTCGGTGGGAAGACATTCTCGTCGAATGAGGAAGTTATCGTCGGCGTTAATGATTATTTTGAAGGTTTTGAAAAAACCTACATTTCCGACGGTGTAAAAAAAATTTTAAACTCGCTGCACCAAATGTGACGCCCTCGATGAATTTATGTTGAAAAATAAAGCAAAAACCTGAAAGTTTATTGTTAGGTGTACCGACCACTGAACAATCTGATAACTAGCCAATACTTGCTTATATAAGATAATCCTCCTCGACGAAATTATTAACTACTTTAATTTAATGGTTGGCATTTCAACCATGAGGAAGACCTCCAGTCGACCTACCACTTAGGCGACCTTCAAAATTCAGATCATGCTAGACAAAAAAAAATGATAAAAAGAAGTAGTGAATAAGTAATATTCAAACTATGGTATGCAAATAAATCTAACGTTTATTTTATATTTTAAATCATAACTCTAAGCTATTATAAACAGACCATTGCATAAACATTATTATCTTTTAACTAAAGTTTTGTTTTGAAGTTTGTATGAAGCCAGAACTTTCAGTAACTGTAATAATTAGCTGAAATTAACGGATACATTGAAAAATGAGTTGACTTTGTAACTTCTCTAAGAAGTTTGCGATGTTCGCTAATGTTGTGGTGGAAACAGAATGAAATGTAACACGCTTTTTTAGGGTAGATTTATGTTAACATTTGCCTTTATATTACTTGTAATTACTCTAAAATTAAACGCTTATATTATGTTGGAAGATTTAAATGTACCTCTTTTGTAAACATTTAGTTACTTGACTTCTCTTGGATTTGAAGCAGATATTGAATATCAAAGCAGATTTCCATATTTTATAACTCAAACAATCTGGATAATTTAATACTAAATTCTAAATATGACAAACTGCTGCTCAAGGCTCTATTTTCAATTACTAGTAAATACCACTGTAACTTAATAAGTAATGAAATAATTGTAGGTCATTGTTTTATTTTTTAATAACTCATTATTTCCCTCTTTATAAATGCGAAAAAAAAGATCTAATTAACAAGATATATGTATAATATATGAGTGGTAGATATGTCATTTTAATGTGATAATAAACATTATTTTGATGAAAAAATTCTCGAATTATTTCATATAATTTTGTTAATATGCTGAGGTAAAGATCCGCTTGAACAAATTTATGTGCAGCTATCTCAGATTTGACTCAAATGTCACACCGAGCTCTTGGATATAACCTATAAAAACTTGCGTTGTTTATTCTGTTATCCCCTACTTCTATTTTATTATGCCATGTCTTCCTTGACCTTCTTTTTACTTTTTACAGCCAGTTACACCAATTCCTCTTTTAACTAACCTGTCTTAATTTATCCTTGTTAGATGCCCCAACCAGTTCAATGATCTGCAATTTGTTGATGTTTTAACAAGTTTATAATATGCTATAATATACTATATATATATATAGTACTTTGTTATTCCTGCTATTCTTCTTATATATTTGATTACTAGTGCATCGACGGAAGACTCCTGTTTTTATTGAAACATTCAGGATTGGTATCCATGTGGCATTGCGGTGATGGTTATTTTGTTATTGCTTCATCTTGCTCTTTTTTAGCAGATATTGGTTTGTTAAGGGAATGATAGATTCATGAAGCTGTACTCGGTTTATTAATTATATCTGTAACTTGTTTTCGTCCTCTGTTTTTAATTTCCCAGATAATCATATGACGTTACGCTTTTCTGTTACTTGTCAATTATATCTACTTTTTCTTATTGTTTTTCTTCTTGATTAATGATCATGCATTTAGTTTTTCCTTTATCTTTTCATGCCATATGTTTGTTAATTTTTGCAGCTTCTTATGTGTTTTTACTAATAAGATTGTGTTATCTAAATAGAGAGCCTATTCTTATTGCAGCCAGATTTTTATAGCCTTTTTTTGTTTGAATGCTTTCACTTCTGTTTCTTGAATTTTTAATTGAAGTGTTCATTATGATTTACAAAAGTAGGGGGCTTGAGCTGTTTGTTTTTTTTAGCATGTTTTACTGTTCAAATCTTTCAAATCTTATTATTTATATTATACTTTTTATTGTGTACAAAAGTATTTCTCGATTTATTTTGGATATTTGTAAAATCAAGTCACTCTTCTAGTGTTTTGGAATAGTTTCGGTCCTCCAAGTTTATTAACATATCCATATTTGCAATTCCTTTCTTTTATCGCTCATTCGTTTAATCATTTTGGGAGAAAGTTCGTCCTCACCTGCTATTTCCTTAATTCCGCTGTTGTTATTTTGTTTTGTTGGTTTTATATTTCTTGTTGGTGTGCCTTATCTTGCTCCATTAGTTGCAGTTCCTTTGTTTTTGTTTGATATTATCTATATAGTGTTCCCGCCATACTCCTAACCTGTTCTTTATCCTTATATGGACTTGGCCATGTTTATTCCGAAAGCTTTCATATTCTTTATTTCTTTGAGAGCTTTTAGTCTGTTGTTCCTTTTATAGTAGTCATGAAGCTCCCTCCCAAAATATTTCCAGCTTTTCCTTTGGGATTAATTATACTTTTGTCCTTAATCTATTAAGATTTCTTCTTGTACTATTTTCAGCTTTTCGTATTTTCATGTTTATTTTTAGCTCTACTAAGACTACACATTGTTATGTTCCCCATTCTGCTTCTTTTTCTATTCTAACCTTTTTAATATTATCCTTTTATTGATACCAAAAAGTTGCCCTTTATTTCCATTTTAGTTTATCTTAGTTTTAGTGTATTTTAGTTTTACTCTACTTTCCTATATATTCCCATTGTCTTATTTGTCTTCAAAATTTTTTATTATTTTTTACTGATAATTTACCAGACGAGTCATAATATTCTCATCCTTAGTCAAATGTTAATTTTATATAGACACGTGATATAAATGAAATGGTTAGGTCGATGTCTATTCTTTTGGATAATTGTGCTTAAAATATCAGGCTAGATAATATAATAGACAAATGATTCATACAAAATTGGAGAAAACAAGATTTCACAGTCGTTTTCACAAAATTTATTTTCCGTATGATTTTATTTGGAAATACTGCAAATAATTTAGTCGGAACACTTAATTAAACATTTACATGTTTAATGAATTCGAAGCGTTTATCTTTTGTAATTACGTAATTTTTCAAACCAAATAAACTAACAGATTGATTAATGAAAGGTAAATTAGTATTTTTTATATTATATGTTTATTTTCTATTCGTTTATTTTCTATTTGTTGTATGTAATAAATACATAATAGTTGTTTTAAAAATATTATGTTTTATGTTGACATGAAGAAATCCCAATATATAAAATCGACTATTAATTAATATAAAAATAAAATGATAAATTCGAATGTAGATTGATTACAATAATAAATAATTTATTTTAAAACCAATTTCACTAATCTATTACGATTACCAAACAAATTAAAATCCCGTATAATTTCATGCGCAATTAAAATGAAAAAATTCAACCTAGCAATAGTAAAAGTTTTGTCATAATAAAAAGTGATAAGTGATAATATCTCCGTTTTTTTAATTGAAAATTTTACGGTTGGCGATAAAAAATTGTACATACCACGTCAGCAAGGTGTCTTTATCGAACTCTTTTGTTATTCGCCTCGCTCGTTTCGCTAGCTCGGCTAATAATATCATGCTAGTTCGATAAAGAATCACTTTACTGATTTGGTACATAAATAACTATTATTTAATTCTATCTACGCCCATCAATATGTCCAATTACTTTGCTATCTACACGTATATAATCTTGGTTTTATTGTCTACAGAGGTTATAAAATATAAAAGAGGAAAATGCTAACTAGACGTTTTACTATAACAAAATAA
This sequence comes from Hermaeophaga mercurialis, assembly GCA_951812935.1. NCBI lineage: Eukaryota > Metazoa > Arthropoda > Insecta > Coleoptera > Chrysomelidae > Hermaeophaga > Hermaeophaga mercurialis. Next base: position 31,334,892 of record OX638362.1, on the reverse strand, counting down.
CCATAGTACAACCAATATTTTGATTAGCCATACAAAATATGTACAAGAGAAAAATCAACACTACCTACACAATCAGAAAGGCACGAGTCGACATTTTCGATGTTTGAACCAAATTTTCAGTGACACTCAACGTTAATACCTTAATACACGAAACATGTTTAAATGTTGATGCATACAGGAACGGAAATAAAATATTTAAGGCATAGGCAGATATCTACAGGAGTAAAAGAATGCGAATAATAATATATGATCGTATCATCAAGAGAGAACATAGTAATGTTACTCCTTCCGACCGAATTCCGCAGAGCTAGAGGGACGATCACGACTGTTGATACGTTTTTCTCAAATTGCCACAAGCGTGGTTCTCACCTGAGTAAATATGAAATAGGAGAATATTTTCAACAATATTTAAATAAAAATAAAAACGCAGATAGCTAGGAAATAAAATTTTTAAATCCATGAAGAGTGGTCAACTGATGAAAATATTGCTACAGTTTTATTAAAGAGTAGAAAATAGTCCTCAGTTATCACTACGCCAATTTAATGTGGAAACTAATATTTCTGTTTCTACTTTTCAGAGAATGCAATGAGGAACAAATTTTTTTTGTACAAAGTTTATTTCTGCATCACTTGAGAGCTGGAGATAGTGAAAGTAGACAGGATTTTTAGCGCAATTTTCTCTTAGAGATAAATCCGAGTTTTTTAGAACAAATTATGTGGAGCGATGAATTCAAGTTCAATAATGAATGAGTAATAACTAGGAATAAATATGACATTGATGTCAAAAAAATCCTAAGTCCACGAGGAAAACCAGATTTCAGACTAGATTTGGCGTAAATGTATGGTACGGCAATATATATGGTTTTATTTTTGATCATCACCTGTATCATGAAAATTTAATTGGTGCACGTTAACTGAAATTTTACCTGGATTGATACAAAATTTAATTAGTCTAAGTCGTCAAAAGGATGAGTGTGTTAATAGCTCATATTACACGAATTAAAATACATTTTATCTAGGACTACCAAAAAATTATCTGCAAACATTGATAAATTTGAATAACACTTCGATTTAATTTATATCAAAATTGGCGAGTATTTTATTTAAAATCAAATCAGCGATTCTGTAATAGCAGTTATTTATTGATATGGCAACATGACAGTTTGTTAAAAATAACGTCAAATATTTTTTTTCTCTTAGTTTCGCGTTAATATGAATGAGTCTAAATCTAAAAATATTGCATTAGATATTGGAGAGAGTGCAACAAAAGCAAATGAACAGAAAGTCAAAAATGAAAGGAATGAGAAGGTGTTATTAGCTTATTTCGAGAATTTATTTGAAAGTAATAAATCTTTAAGCCTTTGAGCATATTATTCAATGATACACGTGGTGATATTCACAAAGAAAAATGTGGATATTGACAAATATATTCAATTATTTACGTTTCTGAAATGAAAATCCTAAGGGTATAAACCCACTATAATATATATACAATTAGTAGCATGTCAATAAAATTGCTGCTTCTTTTTGAGATTACCAAATGTATAAGGCCACTACTTTAGATGATCATCATTTTCACTATTTGCAATATAAGGAGGATCTATTAACAGTGAAAAGATATGGGGGCTGTAAAATCAATACGGTATCTGAGGGATCCATTGAAACATCACTAGAAAATATAAAAACGAATATCTACAAAAATTCTGGAACACAAGAATTTGCAAATGGACTTAAAAAATAGTAACCATAGTAGTAATTTGAAAATTATTGGCTCTTCAACAGAACATTCTTCGTCGGGAGTGAACTTGTTGGTATAAATGCAAAAATATTTTTATCAATATTCATAAACGTGAGATATAAAAATTTACACAACTACGCCCTCGTTACGTAATCCCTTACCCATTAGGTGTTTTAAAAGTTCAAAGAGTTCATACGATTCCAATTTTTAAAATGGTTAAACTTTTTTTGACTAAATTTTTAGTTCGAAAATAGTTTAATGAATATTTGAAATGTTATATAACGCGTGTTTTGATTGCAGAATTTCATGTCTACGTGCCTAGCATACATTTCACGAGTCCGTGTTACTATTGGATGTGGGAGATATTAAATGACAGACTACGGGAAATAAAAATTTCGTTTAGAATATGATCCATGCTTTTAGACCCTTCAATCATGATGATGGGAATGTAAACCTTATCCAGCCAATTGTGTATTCACAATTAGTGTCATGGAATTTGGACAAGCTCGAAAACGCTCTACTAATGAATTCCATTAAATCGATGCTCATCTTTATTTTTATTATAAACGGACAGTATGTTGTCGGCGTTCTATTTTATTTAATATTAAAGGCCGATATGTCGCACATTTGCCTAAATATAAACACTGATTAATATCGCATGTGTCAAAAACTCTGCTCTTGGAATAGTTATTTTCCTAACAAATTCTAAAAGTTTTCTTTAACCTAACGATACGATTTTCCGTGTTAGGAACAATATTTTTACAAGCGTGCGGAAAGTGCGTGTTCACGTAAAAATAATGTAAAAGTAAATAAGAAATATAATGTTTTTCTCACATTTCATGAAAACATACGTGTTACATATGGTTGAACTCGTACTGAAGAGAAAATTCCAAAAATGACTGAATATACAGGGTGATGTATTTAAAAAACCAAAGTAACTAATAATATCAGAGAAACGGCAAATCTAGCAACATTGCAAATGCCAAATCTGGAATGTGCGTATCCCAAAATAGGCTTATCCTAAATTTTGTAGAATTTACGAGATAATTGACCGTTTCCAGACTTTAGAAAGCAGAAATAATAATACTTTACATAAAAATAATGAGTTCAAGATCGTTCCTTTCCGAGTTACATGATGCTGAAGTTAAACTAATAAAATACATTTTTGTTAATAAATCAGACATTTTTTTTAAATACAGATCTAAAAATTAGATTATTTTTTGTAATGATAACCAAGATTATGGTATCTGATGTGAGTTCATTTATAAATGTCGCCACATATACCATATTAAAGAGAAAAAAGTGTCCGTAATTTTTTTATAACTCATTAATGTATAACATAAAATTTAATTTTTGGAAATTATTATTCACTACTTTGTATAAAAAAGTGACACTTTTGTGATCTTCAAAATACTAACATTTTTCGAGATTCTAAGATATTTATTTGATATAAATATTAGACTTAAATGAAAAGAAACTGATAAAATAATAATATAATATTTGGTTTATTTAAAAACAATGTATGCTATTTACCACGTAAAAAGGACAAAACTAGGAACTAAAACTATTACGATAACATTACTTAACTTTAAAATAATTTTATCTAAAATATATATCACAGATAATTTTGAAATGTTGTTAATATTAAGTTGTTTAATACGTTTTAATTAATTAAAAAAATACTTTTAACCAGAATCAAACAAACACTTCCTACAGAAGATGTAATTTCTAACTATCAATTTGGATTCACGTTAGAACACTCAACCGTACAAAAATATCACAGTTGAGTCATCATAACTAGAGAGAAAAAAGAAATGTGTGCACCTATCTTCATGGATGTACAACAAGCTTTCCACAAAGTACGACGACATAAAATCGTACCTAGAAGACAGGTACTTCCAAGCTAAATGAGACATCCTTTCCTCTTATTATCCTGTAGAAACAAGCATTCCACAAGGCACCGTAATCGACTACTTTTATTTGATGTACACTGCAAACCTACCAACTACAGATTCCACAATAATCACAACATTTGCTGACATCAGATCTGAACCCCAACAGAGATTCTCAGAAACAACAACACCATCTCAACTTCTTGCAAAACTGGAAAAGAAGTGGAAAATTAAGGTAAATGCCGCCAAATCTGCACAAATTTCTTTTACCAATAAAGAAGACGTTGGCCTTCAAATCACAATAAATAATATTTCAATTATCATAAAGATAATAATAATCACTTGTTATAGAATGAAAATATATGCAAAAACTTGTGTTTCAGAATAAATATTCTAACTCAAGAGTGAGAATGTTTACATTCTATTATTAAAAATGATTTTTTCAATTAATACATTCCACTAATGGTCGTGGAGAAAAATATTTGTTGTGGAATATTTTATCGTTTCAAGGAATTTTAAGATCAAACTTTAATAGCCGTAACACGTTTAAACCTAAAATAAGCTGTTTTTTCTAAAATAATAAAAGTTAAGCATCCGACCAACAAAAGATAATAACTGGAAATCGAGATGTCAGACAAAAATGAATGCTTAGATCAAAAGTAAAAGACAGTAAAAATACTGAATATTACAACACATTTTCCCAATCCAGATAATTATTGAAAATCGAATGTTTTTAACATTAAGACAGAAAATAATTACTAGATCTTTACGGCAAATATTTTAAAAATTATGTACAGCGCTTTTTAATATTATTGAAAATATAATTTAAAAGAACTTTATTAATGATTGTGTTTCGCAAACACACTAGTGACGCCACTTGAAACCAGGTTTACATAAAAGCTCCCTTTAAACGAATATTTGAAATAATGATAAAACTTTGTGTTATATATCAACTAATCTTTAATTTCCGTAGTTACAAATTGAAAAAACATATTGTCACACAAAAGGTTTATATGTAATATTTCTCCAGATAACTGAATGTCCTTTATCACTAAAACCCCACGTTTTACTCTTTATAACAAATGTAAACTTTGACCCATATATTAACTCGCTTGAAGATGAAATTTCATTTCGCCACCTTATTTATGCAACGCAAATTAAATAAAAGGGGATGAAAGAAAACGACGATAATGAAGTAATATTTCAAAATGTAGCACCTGGTTAATCCGTGGTTAAGTACTTCAACCACTTTGTTTTATTAAGTTAGTAGAAAAATTAAACTCACAATAGCCAAAGAGTCCTTCATTATAAGTTTTCTAGTTGAAAGAACTGATTCATATTCAGAGCAACCCAAAAAATACAAATTAAATTTTATATTTCATCTAGGAGTGCAATAGAGTGTGTTAAGGAGGTGAAAAAATAATTTTCTTTAGATTAATTAATGTGTTAAAATGTGTTCAATGATAAAATCGAAATGATTAAAGAGCTGCTTGTGGAATAATTAGAAAAAATATTACATGTATTCTTATGAAAAATTTTTTTCTTGAACATACAAAATAATGATCACAAAAAAAAGTTTTAGAATCTCATTATATAAATTTTGACAATTTTTTTCATACAAATTATAAGAGCTTCAGAAAGCTCCTTCTGTATTAAAAAAAAAATAAATCTAAATGACTTACAGTTTTAGCCATTAACAAGTTAATGAAATGGCAACGGTGTGTGGACCGTAAATAGCATTTTGTTTTGAAGGTTACCTGTATTATTAGATTTTCAGTTTATTGACTAAAGCAATGATTATAAATATTTTACTGTCGTGTTTTCTTTTCCAAATATATAATTTCTTTCTACTCTTATAAATTTTCATTTTCGCATAATAAATTTGAATAAAATATACACAAGTAAATATTCAGGCTGCCAACTAAAATCTACAACGTTGCCGCTTCAAAACGGACAGAGTTAAATAATTTTATTTAATAAAAAAAATATTTTTACTGAAAACTCACATATTTATCTATTTATTTGCCTTATTTACTAATATACTTTTTAGTTGATTTCTTTATCATAAATTTGAGAAAAAATCATCATAATGCAAGTTTTATATCCTGGATTTGGAAAACAAATTCAAAATACTTTTGACCCTAACTATCGCTCGCCAACTTCCTTAAAATCGTTAATGAGAAATTAGTACGATTCTATATATTTAATAAAAATAATAAAAAATTGTTAAACCGTGCGATCAAATTTTAAAACTAAGGGTAAAAGATGTTAAAAAAAAATCTTACCTCTGGTATTCAAAAACTGCCGTGTCTCTACGTTGCTGAATTGATGCGGGTCAGACAGAACCTAAAAAACAAAACAGTGAATATAAAATAATTTTCTACGCAATCATAAGACGTAAAATCATCAAAATACGAATAAATATTGTTATGATCCAAATATAATATAAAAAAATTAAAAAGTTATTAAAATTCATAAAATTTTAAAAGAGATGTCAAAATAAAATAGTTGTCAGATTCGAAAGGTAAAAATAAAATTATTTAAATTTTTTTTTAACAATTTTGATGTTATCACTATCACAGTATATTTAAAACATGTATTGGGTGCACAGAAATGTATAAATAGAAAGCAAACGTCTTTTTGAAAGGAGAATGGAAAATAATATCGTATGTCGTAAATTTTAAGAAATTTGTTTTTTTTTGTTAAATTATTGATAGTCTGAAATAATTACTTCAATCTAACATTTCTACATTATTTCATAGATTAAAAAAATATAGAGAAAAAAAATACATTTTAAATAATGTACTACTTGATAACAGTATTTAAAAAAATAGAGTGTTGCTGGGGGCTTCAGGAGGTTGAACTTTTGGATATGAATTTTATGTGACAATTCGTTAATTTGCCAATAAATATGATGTGTTGTTTTAAATTTTGAATAACTTCTTTTTAATTTTAAAGTGTCCGCATTCAAATATCTGAATTTTAAAAATTACTAAATATTTTGCGTTATAATTGAAATAACTAATTTTGAAATTTTGAAATCAACATATTGCTTCTATGATCAATGCCATAATTCTTTTAAAGCTAAATTGGCGCTTTGGAAGTTATATATGGAGAATAATAATTTTTCGCATTCTCCAAATTTAAAAATGGTAATTGGAATTATTGGGACGGAAAAGTTACAACTTATCAATTCGCCAAACATTTCGATTCTATTTTGGAAGAATTTAATCGAATTGAAGAATTCTCTAATTTAGAACTATTGATGACGACGTTGCTAATAAAATTACAAAAAATTAAACATACTCTGATATTTCAAATAAAAAGAACTTATTAATAGACATTACAAATATGAAAAAAGATTAAATTACAGTCACATCATAATGAAGAAAAGTTTAGGAATTTTATTTAAGAAATGTAATTCAATGCCTTCAATGCTACCTCTTCTCCCAATCCAGTGCCGTGGAAAATGTTGGTCTAAATGCTGACGAACAATCAAAGCATACTGCGTAGGAGCACCGTCCTGTTGAAACATTAAATGATCTTCACTATACTGTTGGTCATTTTCAATAATATCGGTCAAGGTAATTGCAAATACATTTCGCCAGTCAAATTAGCAGGTAAAAAATATGGACCTACCAGCTGGTCACCGAAAATGCCAGCCCATACTTTTAGTTTTTGCGGTTGCTGTGTATGTAACGCCTGGAAAATTCTTTGGTTTGAATCGGACCAGTAGCGGCAATTATGACGATTTACGGTACCGTTCATAAAAAAGCTGCATTCATCGGAGAAACAGATATTAAAAAGAAACTGTTGATCGTTCGCTACTAGCTCACTCATTATTTTGCAAAATTGTAAACGGCGGTCATAATCATCCTCATTAAGTTCCTGCACTAAATATATTTTATACGGATGGAATTTGTTCTTCTTCAAAATGGTTTGACTGCTAGTTCGATTGATCCCAGACACAGATGCTAATTGCCTTGTACTTAACGTAGAATCTAGATGAACATGTTCCAAAACTGCAACTTCACTAGCTGTATTAACTACAGGCGGTCTATTTTATCGTTTTTTATTAGCTACATTTCCAGTTTCTTGAAATTTTTTCACTAACTCTAGAATATACTTCCTATTTAATTTTCAAAAACACAATTAAAAAACCTTCGCTTCGATATACGAATCCACTAATTTCACGTTCTTTGTGTGTCCGTATCGTATCCATTTGTCTTTTGCAAATGTGATAAAAAATTACAAAAACAATGCAAAGCAAGAAAATCCAATTTTAAAAACTAAACAAGTACATAATGTAAATTTTAAAATCTAATTTTTTTAAATTATCAGGCGGAATTTTAAAATTTAAAGACTGTTATAAAGAGAACTGAAAGAGCTTTAAAATGATGCCTTACTTGACCCTTAATGCTATTTAAATATTTTGGGGTATTTGTTACCCTCGCTTGGAGGTGTAAGCAGCGAAGTCGAAAATACCGGAAAAAATTTTTCCCTCTTTGATCAAAAATCGACGGGTCTCTGCGTTTTTTTAAAACATTGACGCAGTTCCTGATAATGGCTCTGTTTCGTTTTCATTTGGCCACCCTGTGTATGTTTACTGACTTTATTATTTCTCTGATCGGGTTACAATTCGCAAAACAATAATACCGCTAAATACATTTTCACTAAGCTTTTCCGAACAGTGCGGGTTTCAATTACGTCAATAAATGAATTCGAATTCTTAGAACCAGAACAAAAGAAAATCTGGTAAACGGAGAATTTACTTCCTTTTCAACAATACGATGATATTGGAAGTCAGCGTTCCGTGTTGAAAATAGTGAGACTTCATTAAATATAGGAAAACAACTCATCGACCACAGAGATTTTTTATTTTGATATGCCTCTGGTTTATCACAAGCTGGCGTTCAGATAGCACAGCTGCGGTTATTTATAAGAGAAATATATTGACTACGCTTTGCTAAGAACGTGGCGAGAAAATAAAATTTGAATTCAAATAGTTATCAGTTGCGGATCTTCGTGCCTTGTTTATAGTTGTGCTTAAGTTTCTTTTATCGAACAAATAATCATTAAAAACTGTTAAACTTTTAAATATCAAATGTAAGTCATTAAGATAAGAGGAAGCGGTTTTAGATTATAGCAACGGTTATTAAGAAATATAGTTCAGTGTGTTTAAAAGTCAAGAAATCTTATCATATTGCTTGTTTCTACCCTTACTTTCTGGAATCTATCCATTATAAATGTAAAAGATAAAATACAGATGGTTTTGTATAAGTATAAGTATAAGACACAGAGCAAGGGCATGTAGGGGAACCTAAAATATGGTGAATTAAACGAAACTTACCTCTATATTAGGCTGCACCCCTGAGAAGTCCTTGAAAGCGGGGTTTCAAATTTCGAATAAATGCAATATCTCAATTATACTTAAACTTTGGTACTCGTTGTGAGTTTACCAAGACCATTAACGGACAATAAGTATAGTTCACTTGTAGCATTCTAAAGAGTTGTTAAGGGATTATGAACCAATAAAATGTCACAGCTTTTTTTAGCCCGTTGGCGGACCTAAAAAGTTAGTATTTTATTTTATGAAGAATTTAATTCTAAAACATTTCTCATTCTTGAAATTTTACAAAAAAAAATTATAGAGAATTCAAAAGTTGGCTATGAAATTAAACGTCAAACTTGGCGATCAGGAAAAAAGTCATTTAATTTTAGTAATTGTTTGTTGACGGTTTTGAAAATAGCCAGGAAGTTTTTATTTAGCGAACAAGTTCAGATGCTATTAGTGTTGTTGGGTTTTTGTGAAAGAAATTGAAGTGTTGAAGAATCTCGGAAAAGATTTCCTAATCGTGTGATCCCCCATAGAGAAACATTCGAGAACGGACTATTGCAATCAAGACACAAAACAAAGAAGTTATTTTGGATTAATATCTCCACAAACTGGTACATCGCAAACTTCTGTAAACCGAATTATCAGATGTTATCAATTTACTAGGCCCATATCATATCCAAAAAGTGCAAGAATTGATACCGGAAGATTTGGTTAAATGTGTGAATTTCTGTACGTTCATTTTGCATCAAGACATTCATTTAAAAAATATATTTTTGCTGATAAATCTTATTTCATCCGCAGATGTATTACAATTTTATATAACTATCATGAGTATTGCGATGTAAATAAAGCACAATGGTCCAAATGTGGTCTATGTGCTGTGGGACGCTCCCCACGCTCTAAATTTCCAACGCGAGTTAAAAATAAATGTTTGGATCGGTGTTATTGATCGGTATTTAATTGGTCCAGTTATTTTACCGAAATGACTAAATGGTGAAACTTATGTAGAATTTCTTCCGAATCTACTTGACGAAATGCCACTACAACTCAGACTTTTTAAAAAATGAGTATCCAAATATATAGATTGGCTACTAATTTAACTTCTTTCTTTGGAAAACGTTAAAAGAATTTGTGTATTCCTGAACCAATTGAGCCTCGAGTGGAATCACATTACCGATAAATTCCCATTAATTAGAAACAATTAACAGTTATTGGATATAGTAGACTTCAATTTTCGACGAAGAATAAATTTATCCTTGAGAGAAAACGGCGATCATTTTAAACATATTCTTCCGTATCTGATCAATGCAAATTTGAGGTTTAATTAATAATAATAAAAGGACAAAATTTTAGGATAAATAACTAGACTAAGAAATGTTTTAGCTTGAATTACCCATAAAATAAAGTAATAACTTTTTAGATTCGCCAACGGCTTAAAAAATTCTGTCATATTTTAATGGTGAATCATCCCGTAATAACTTTTTAGAATGTTACCATTGAACTCTAATTACTTTCGATTAATGCTCTTGGTACACTCACAACGTATGTTCACGTATGTTCACGTATAAAAGATATTGTTTTTTGTTTTCAAATTTGAAATTCCACTTTCAAGGCCTGCAACATCTCACTGGTGCAACTTAATATAGAGGTTGCGTTAAATCACCCTATATATTTATCTTAAAATTCCACGATATTCCAAAACTTTTTATATTCTTATGATAATTGTTTTTCTCTTTGACATCGTTGAAATTTATAAGAAGTGTTTTGTTTGAACCGGTTCATGTAAAAAGGGAAAATACGTGTACCTGTCATGAATTTGAGAAAAACGAAAAAAACTCGTGCACAATTAACCCATTTTCTCGATTTTTTATTATTGTAAGGCTCTACGTAATGATTATCTACAACCAAATTGATTTTCATTTCAACTGAATCCCTTTTCTGATAACATTCAGAAAAATGCGAGGTAGGGAATAACGATTAATACCCATGAATATACTTTATTTAATTATGTAGCAACGTAAACACAAGATCAAATTGGATTTTGTATTTTTGTACATCAGCTTCATTATCATTTTGTCATTGTATGGTTGGCCAGGATACAAGTTCTTGGAAAACTTCCTGGATGTTCTTGGGGGATGTATTATTCCAATTTGTGGACATCGTCAATTTTGATTTGTTTGACTAGGACTTTTCCTGAGGTAGAAACTTTTCATGTTGGAAGAGCCATTGCAGTCGGTTTTCGCGTTTTGAGTGTCTGTTTCACAAAATTGTTGATGTATGGACGAGCTGCAACCATCCTGGGAGTGGCTGACTCATAATTGAAGCTGATCTCAAACCAGAATTTACCTTCTAACTTAATGCACCTAACTTGACTTTCAATGGAGATGGGGCACTTTTGAAATATTGACGCCACCAATCTTAAAGCCTCAACCCATTAAACTTTGTGGAGTTGGGCACGATGAGTTTGGTCAGCGACCCAATTGTGCTGTGCAGAGTTAGTCGAATCGTTTAACCCTTTTTACCATTCCCTTCATAAAGAGAGTCAAACAGCATTCTGTAAGGTTCATGAAAGAAGGGATCAGATACCGGGACTTGAGGCTCTTGTTGCACGAATCATATTTTTACATATTCTCTACATGCTCAGGGAATAACGTTGTAAGGTCCCATAAATCAATAAAACCAGCCTCAAAACTTATAAAAACGTAATTTTCGAAAAAAGTCGAGAAAGTAGACCGAAGTCCTTTTTTACATAAGCCGATTGAATTATAATATTGAATTTTTCCGTATTATATACATTTGACTTCGTACACCTAAAACGATATTAATTAAAGTAAACCTAGAGTAGGCAAAGACCAAATATATATACTTGCTTGAATTGAAAATTCGAGTACTTGTTTACAAAGCTCTAATACTTCCAATGTATTCAATGTTATCAAATGAAAGGTATTGTGTGTAATGTGTCTAAATTTGACTATTATTTCTGTGTAATATATAAAATCGAATAAAGGGTATACCAATAAAAAATCCCAGGCTCGATATTTTGGAAATGAGTAGAGATATTTTAATTTTGTAAAAAAAGTTCACTCGCTACATCTTGAAATATTTAAAATCAATTTATATCCAAAACTGAAATTCTCTTAGGGATCTACAAATTAGTTTTTATAGGATTAAAATATTTCAATTTCTTTCCAAAATCTCCTACCTGGTATTTATTATTGGTAAGAAATGTTTACTTATTTTCCCTGGACCAGCATTTTTTTTAGAAAATAACAAAATGGTACCAAATTAAAAAAAAATTACCACACAAAAGTAGCAAAAGCTCTTTTTCTTTTTAGCTATGAGCTAACTATTAGGTATCGTAAGTAAATTTACTAGGGCAAGTTGCCAAGTCTATTCGAGTATAATTAATTGTTAGATGAAGCTATTAAAAACTTATCGGTAATGCATCGTTCTCTATTAGGATTAAACTTTTAGTAATCTTGGATATTTTCATTATGTTAAAACACACAGTTTTGAAATTTTATTTTTACTTAAAAAAAGTATTGTCCCAATTAAGACGAAATAAATACATATAAAGGGTGTTGGTATATTCATACGAAAAAATTCAGTAAAACATTCTTCTTAAAAACTAAGAGAGGTATTTTTTATAAAAAAAACTCCTAAAGAGATGTCACCCCCGAAAGGGCGGAATTAAAATTGAAGTGGAAATTTGGTATTTTAGAGATTCCATACATTAACTGTGATTTGAGAAAAAAATTAGAAACACAATTTTAAATGCTACCCTTTCAGGGGTGACATCTCTTTAGGCATAGGGGTAAAAAAAATTTTTTTTATAGGAAAGACCACTTGTAATTTTCAACGAGGAATCTTCCTAAATTGTTTCGCATTAATTTAGCAACGTCCTGAATCCTGTACGAGTTGTGGCAATTAAGTTCCGGGAATATAGTCATAACTCGGGAACTAGCAACACTACGTCATTCGTCAACATCTGCCTATCAAAGGGCTCTTTCTCAGTTTCCCTCCAAGGTTGAAGTCGACAGCACGTTTGGTTTGTGTTTTGTACGTATTTTTTGAAAGAAACTATTTTAGTGGACTCGTGAAAATGAGTGACTGATATTACAAGCAATATTTCAACCAATAGTCGCCCCACGTCCTCCAAGTTGTTGGGCCGGTTGGGATGAGCACGTAATTGCCTTCCGAGCATATCCCAGATATGCGCTATTGGATTAAAGTCGGGACTTCGTGCTGGCCAGGCCATAGCTACAATGCCAACTTCCAATAAGTAGCCTCGAACTACGCGAGCTCTATGAGGTCGAGCATTATCATGCATTAGCAAAAAATGTTGGCCAATATAAGGGGCAAATGGCACAATATGTTCCTGTATAATGTCCAATATGTAGCGTTCAGCATTTAAATTTCCATTATTTAACACTACCAGGTCTGTGTGCGCCGTTAATGAAATTGCGCCCCACACCAAAACCGAGCCTCCACCGAATAAAGTGGTATTTTGTATATTACATTGTGCGTATCTTTCATTTGGCCTTCTAAAAACACGAACTCCTCTATCACATGTATGCAGGCAAAATCGAAATTCGTCAGTCCAAAGAACTCGTTCCCAGTCAGCTTCTCCCCAATTCACGTGTTCCATGGCAAAGTTTAACCGGCCTCTATGATGATTCACGGATAATGCTGGTCCTCGGGCAGCTATGCGAGGACGCAATTTATCTTCTAGAAGTCTTTGTCGAACGATTTGCAGGCTTACTTGAGGGCCTTGTGCGTCTTGAAGTTTCGATTGTATCTGTCTTGTTGTTACAAATCGCCGTCTTAGAGCGGAGAGCCTTAAAAAACGGTCTTGGGCGGGGTTTGTGATATGATGTCTGCTTTGCCCAGCTCTCCTGGTATGCTCACCATTTACCCTGTAAAATGGCCATATTTTCCTAAAATTATTAACTGGTGCGTTAATTTCTTGGAGAATTGTATTTTTTGTAGTAATAAGTGTTTTAGAATCCGAAATTCAGAGACGATGTACATTCTAAAATATTATTAATATTTTGATGGCAACATGTAATCTCCTCCGCTTCCTTCATTCCTTCTAAGATAGACTATCCATTCACACTACAATCTGCATCATGATGAAGTTGGGGAAACGGCTGAAGTATGGCATACAGTGGCGTACTGTTACAAAAAACACAAACACAAATTTTTTTTTGGCCCACTGTACAGGGTGTTTCTTTATGAATTATCCATATAGCGGAAGAATCTTTGATACCGAATATGACATTTAATCTATAACACTTAGGTAAAATATTCCTCCTAACCAAGATAGCGAGTATTTTATTGAAAATTTCAAGTAAATTATAAATGGTCTATTTAAGATCGCTGGCTAACTCTTCTCGTAGCAGTTAAAGTAGAAATAAAAATCCAGGATTTCCACCTAATTTGACTTAACGATAAAAGTTAAAGGTTTTTCATATTTTACACTTGGAAATGTTCCATAAATTAAGATCTATAAAGTTTATTGCTTACTCTGTTGCTATTTTACATTGTTAAAACAAAGATTTTTATAAATGTTGGTGTCGAATTTACTTGTTTTACGATTCAGAGCTTAAAATGTTATTAGGTTGATGGTCACTATCTAAATAACTGTTTCTGTGTGAACGTCTCGAGGGTTGAGGGTTTAAGATTAATACGTGATTTTGTATATGCGATGCTTTTAGGGCTCATTTTCAGTTAGTGCCTTTTAAGATATGAATAAAGATGTGCAGTTTAAGAGAGAGATAATTAGTAGATGAGTGAGATGGAGATGTGTTTGTTGTATTGTTAGCTGTACAATAGGCTTTTCCCTTGATGGCTTTACATTGTTGTCAAATGCATGAAAAATACGAGTTAAAAGTTTAAGATGTTAGCAATATTTTTAATAAATTAGAGATATAATGAAATTTTTATGAATTGAAAACTATTCTGTTTAAAAATCATTTGAATTTTGAACTATTTAAAAAGGCATCGTGACAAATTTATTTGCTTGTTGTTTTAAAGGGAACCGGTTAGAATTCTCAGAAATGAACCATTTAAAATGTACTGGTGACTAATTTTGTGGCTTATCAGAAATGCCAGACAATGTTTAAAGTCGAACAAATTTATTACTTCGTGCTGATGTCGTAGCAATTGGCTGTCAGTATATTTCAAATACAGGCGGGCCGACGGCTGCGAATCAAACGCTGTCACAACAGCCGTAATCATCAAACTTCCCTCTAAAATGTAAATTTTCACTATCGATTATGCATACCACTTCGAACTTTGCCAATTGAAAAATATTGTAGATTTAGAAAAAATAAGAGTGCAACGGAAATCAACGAAAAAAATATTTCGAATATAATAAAAATTATATCAGGGAATCACGAAAAGGATCAATTGTTATGGATATTTAAAAAATAAATAATTAGTATAAAAATAGGTTGTCTTAGCTTTAAACCAAGTAAAACAGATTTAACATGGTTTTAATTCAGGAAACATATCGGTTATTGTATCCTTTAAACGCACAACCTCATAAATCTAAATCTAAATCTAAATATAAATCCTAAATATCGTGTATTATATCACTTTTTTAAAATTAAAGTTACTAAAATAAATCATCAATTAAAAGAACATCTAATTCTATGAATGTTATTGAATAAGAAAACTCTTTTTGTAAACAAGAGTAAGTATGTTTTTTATTAGATAACTCGGCTGTATCTCCGAATCTGATTGTTTAAATTAAAATTAATTCAAATCCAATACTTAATAATTTGAAAAACAAAATAAAAATGTAGTTTTTAAAGTTAACTAAATAACTACCCAACAAACTCTAATTAGCCTCATTCGGAAGGCACTATATTTTTCAATCTAAAAAAAATCGCGATCAAGTAACATATTGGTATAACATGTCTTCAAAAATTTAAATGTCTAAAAACTAAAAAATGTCTAAAACTAAAAGCACTGTTGAATAATGTGTAAAACAAATTCTGTTGACTTCGATTTTTGAGCTGTTTTAGGATTAAAAAGACATACTCATTTCAAAATTGTATTTAGTTTCCTTCTAACATATCACGAATGTTCTCTACACCTTAAGTGATCATTTTCTGCGAGATCAAGCGTGGATCATAGTTCGAGTTCTTGTTGATACACAAGGTTAACAGTGTTTGGTTTTTATTTTTAAATGAAATGAAACCTTTTTTTATTTCTGGTGGTCTCATCGAAAGTGCTTAAACAACAATGGTTCATTTTGTTGTATGTAATTCTATCATTCCCTGTAAAAGGACAAACATCAATACACGTGTCAAAGAAGCATATTTTTCTTATTTTAAAGTGATAATTGGTGATCAAGATAATACGAGTGTGGTGAAGATTGAAGTGATTCCAACAACAAATGTTTTTAAATTGAAAGGGATTTCGTTAATAAAGGAGTTGAGCAGCATAAGAGGAATAATTTGGCACGAGATTTAGGACTATCCATAGAAGCTTCAGAACTGCACGAGAAAAACTTACTAGAAAAAAGAAATCATGTAACCTTCTTTGGAAGTAAGTTTTTGGGACACTTTCATAGTGATAATTAATTTTTGTACCGTACATGGACTAATTGAAGAGTTGGAAATTTCAGTCTATAATGTAAATGAATGACCATTGTTCTTAGTTAGATCAAAGCAGAGCGTGAAGTGTGTCCTCCTTTATAATAGTAATTTATTTAGTGTAGCCTCAATAGCTATTCAGTTTGTGAAGAATATGAGGATATAAAAATAGTCATTGATTTACACGTAATAACAATGGGTCATTAGGTCACTCTGTGATTAGAATCCAACCCACACCGATAGATAACTTCATTACACCTCACATCACCATTCGAGCTAAAATAATTCAGTGATTAACTATCTAGTTACACTGGCCATCTCTAGTTCTGAACCTGAAAATCTTTCACATCAACTAAATCACACCAAATCGACAACGGCTATAAAAAATCCCATATTTAAAAATCCATCTCCAAACTCCAAAAACCTAGATCCAAAGATTTCTCTTTAGAATTTCAGCTCCAAGCTCCAACGCTATCTCTACCTTAGATTCGCTCCGTTGCAGACCGTATGGGTAAAATCCCCCTTAAGGAAGAAATACAACATACAAACTTCCAAGAAAAATTGGTGAATATCTACCCTCTGCAAAGGATCCATTGTTTCCCTTATCTTCCAAAGGCATTTACAAGATTCCTGGCTCATGTGGACAAGTGTACATTGGTAAAACAAGACGAGCAGTACGAATACGTATCAAAGACCATACAATCTGGTCTCCTAACATATTTCGCAATCGCTGAACACCAGCACCAAACGGGTCACCTGATTCTCTTCGATAATACGGTAGTACTAGCAAAAGCCCACACTTCTACCCTCGAAAGATTTGGGAAGCAATGGAAATACAAAAATACCTTAATAATATAAAAAGAGACGATGGATACTACATCTTCCCTATTTGGAATACAGTCATTCCATTGGCCACTCCTACTTCACGCCCACTCATGATCCTTGAGGGGCCAGTTACGACATCACCCTATAAATTTGGTCCCTAGCCATTTCCAATTCAGATATGTTTCACCTCTGGGTACATTCAGTAGTTGAGTTACCGTGCACATCTCCCCTCCTGAAGAAGCCGCTTATAAAAGACAGCGAAACGTTGAGAAATATCTCATAAAATGAAGCTGACCTCCGGAAGCAGTAATCCTCAGTCATTGATTTGTTGGAATATCTCATGCACCAAGGGATCATCTATGGTGACCTAGTAATCTACGTCCTTCTTGGTTAGCAAAGTGGATATACCAAGTATCCCTGCTTTTTTTGTATGTGGGATAGCAGAGCTAGTGGGAAACTTTGGATGCAATTGATTTGGCCTAAAACCTAGTGTTCCAAAAATTTTACATCAGCCACTTATCATAAAAAAAACAATATAATTCCAATATAAAAAAAATTCTCAATATAAAATTTGATCTCATGAAACAATTTGTTAAAGCTTTTTCAATGGAAGGGGGCTGATTCAAATGTCTGATATCGGGATTTCCCAATTTCCACCGATATTTGAAGAACATGGAGGCACGGTTTTACAGAATATGGGATGTACTTATGATGGCTGACTATTGTTGAAGTATCAATTGAGGATGTCACAGATTAAGCACTTTAGAAAAAGCAGAAGCAAAAAGTTTTACCCTAATATGTATGTGGTAAAAACAATTTCCAATTTGTAAACTCAATTTAACTCGGAGTAGCTATAGATGTCCTTTGTGTGAATACAACTATTCTTTGTAAACAGGATAACTGGTAAGTTTCCCTTTATTTTCCTTTAATTGCTCGTTTGTAAAACTTTTGGGACTAAGAGAGGGTATCCTGTAGCTTAAAAAGATGGTATGACAGAAAAAATTTGCGCATCCAGAACCAGAAAGTTAGTCAAAAATAAGTCACATATCTAAGATAATGAAATTGTTATTCCCAGTGTAAACAATCGGATGATCTTCTCAACAATATGGTTTACCTAAATCTTTCGCGACACGAATCTAACAAAAAATATTTGATTTAATCTAGCTTCATTAAATTTACAAAAAGTGTTGAACTTTAATATTCACCGTGATATCTGGAAAAGTATGCGTTTATTATTAATTAAACATGCAAAATTGTGATATCTGTAAACTGTCAATGAGTTAGTTGTTAAATAAATGCATTAGTACCATTTTTAAATGTTTATACACCCCCAATCTAACAGAGAAATTATTTACACTAAAATAAGAACATTTTGAATATTTTTTTCTGTTGGGTTACATTTTTGTCATTTAAATAAATATTATAAATACTTATATTGTTAATACTTACATACATGTATATATATCATTTAGTACAATGGAACACTTAGATTTATTTTTACTTTTATTTTTTCCCGAGCTGGCCAACTAGAAATTACCTTTTATCTTTTTTCTGAGAATCTAACGGCGATGATGCTACAATGCAGTTTTATTAGTTTTCCTTGCAACTTTTTTATTTATTACTGTAATTTTATACAATTTTAACTAAGCCATTAAAATTTTTACTGAAAAACAATATGATTTAATCCAGTTTCAAAAAAGGCTCGTGTACATGGAAAAGCTAACTGTAATTATTTTGTACTCTTACGGTTTTTCTTCAGAATGCGTTTAAATATAAAATTAATATTGGCGATTTGGAAATGTTTGTATAGATTTCAAAGAGAAATTCAAATCCAAATATGATACATTTTGATAATAGAGCTCTTTGGAATAAAAAGGAATGAGAAATTAATTGTATTTGGTCTTACAACCTATTGTGCTTCTTCCTAATTGGGACTTCAGAGAACAAACCAAGCAAAAGCGAGCACTATCCTAATGATTAATCCATAATTGCTCGTGGGTCCAAGATGCCTCCTCTTGGTATTTACGTGTTGATATGGTTGTTCAGTCGTACATGACCTATCAATAGTTATAATTTATATTCTAGTCTAACGTTCTTTATATTCATAGACCAGGATCCACCGTGTGTTTTTAAAAGTGATTACTAACAGGCAGAATTTTTGTGAGTAGCTTCGTCTTAACGAAACGCCCAATTTTTTCCTTTACGAAAACTCTCGATAGTGGCAGCTGTTAAACATTTCGTTTTGGTGATTGTCCAGAACGTACCACATAATTTGTTGAACAATTTGAGCATAAAATTATATAAACGTTTATTAAAAAACACTAGAAAAATCAGCTTGTTTAGCTTGTTAGTAATAATATTTATATGACCCTCTTCTTAAGACATGTTGAGGGCGGGGAATGCTCCTACCAAACCATCCAATTTGTAGGATAAACGTTTTTTCGAGTTTTTTTATCTAATTATCTCAAGACTCAAGTAAAAAAAAATAACTGTTATGAGTTTTCGAAGAGGAAAAAGTTGGGAGTCTCGATGCTATTCACAAAAATTCTGCCTGTTAGCAAATACTTACTAAAAAGTCACTGTGGATTCTGGACTATCTGCGATAACAGTGTCGAAGTTGTCCCTGGCTGACGCCTGTCCCTTTATTAATTTATCACGCTTAAACTCGGACGTTGTCCAATACTATATTGTTCAATTCCTGGGTTGCTCTATGATGGAGCTTGTTATATAATGTTGAGGCAATCCAATATAAGCTGTACCTGTGAGGTTCTTCAGCCTTCTTATAATATTACTATGTACTGGTGCCCATACTAGTCTTATATGATACCTTTGACCTTTTAGGGCCAGGAAATCAAGACACTCTAAAACCATTATGAAAGTGTTCTTAGTAAATATTGGTACATGCAAAGTTGCTGACTGTTAGCAGAGATGCAGATTTGATTAGACTAAACTATTCTTAGAATACTTTAAAATATCAAATAGACCCGCAGCCGAAACTCCACCATTTTTGGCTCCATCTATAAACCAAGTGAGTCCAGTTCAGACAAGAGCATCTGTCTTAAATACCAAAACTTCCCTCGGTACGTTCTAAACGGTTTGCTGAAGATGTAAGTATTTAATCGGCGGTCCTTTAGTGATCCTTGAGCGAGGCCCACCCATTACCCAGCCAACGGAAATGCCCCCGATGTGCTAGACATAGCCATCGTGAGCAATCTGACGATGGAATGGGAGATCACCAACCTAAAAGGTGGAACTGAACACGAACCGATTCTGCTAACCATCGGCGAAGGAGATGAAGTCAGCAATGAGACGACCAGAACCAGAACAGACTGGACCAAATTCAAGAGGATAACTGGACAAATCTTAGGAGACATCCCAACAATAAGGACCAAAGAAGACCTAGAAGATGGAGTTCAACAGCTCGAAGAAAACCTACAAGAAGCCCTAAGAAGAAGCTCTACTACCACCAAAGAAAGGCACTTTAGAAGATTCGCCAACATCAGCGAAGAACTAAAGGACCTTCTAAGGGAGAAAAACAGAGCCAGACGGAGAGCCCAACGCACAAGGAACCCAGAAGACAAAAGACGAGCAAACCTCCTCAACGAAATAGTGAAGGAAGAACTACGAAACCACAGAAACCAGGAGTGGACCAACAGGCTGGAGGAACTGGACCCCCAGAAACCAGGCCTATGGAACCTCCAGAGAGCCCTCCGAAGGGACAGACAACCAACACCGACGATCCATGGACCCAACGGGCTGGTCTACACCCCCGAGGACAAGGCGGAAGCCTTCAGGCAAACCATGGAACGACAGTTCAGCCTTAACCAACACGAAGACGAGGACTCGGACTTTGAAGAAGAAGTAGAAGACGAGATGGAAGAGCTAAACGAGGAAGAAGACCAGGACACTATAGGCATCACAACACCGGAAGAGGTAAGTCAATTAATAAAATTTGTTTCAGCTAGGAAAGCACCAGGACACGATGGAATCACAAACAGAGCGCTGAAGAACCTACCAAGGAAAGCCAAGGTACTCCTAACGACCCTGATCAACGGAATAATGAGGCACCAACACTTCCCCGGAACCTGGAAGTTGGCACACCTAGTGATGATCCGGAAACCCGGCAAGGACCCGCAGTTTCCACAAAACTACAGGCCCATCAGCCTTCTACCCGCTATGAGCAAAATAGCCGAGAAGGTAATCCAGAGGATCCTACAGGAGCAGACCGAAACCTTGAATGTTCTGCCAGCAGAACAGTTCGGATTCCGAAGTCAGCACTGTGCGGAGCTTCAGGTACTGAGGATGACCGAATACATCACCCAAGGATTCAACAGAAACCAGTCGACAGGGGCAGTATTCCTAGACGTCGCCAAAGCATTCGACAGGGTCTGGCACGGTGGACTGATCCATAAGATGAGGGAGCAGGGATACTCTGAAGGTATGTTAAAATTAATTAACAGTTATCTGCGGGACAGATGTTTCAGAGTCAAACTGGACGGAACCCTATCACAAGAAGGACACCAAGAAGCAGGAGTACCGCAAGGAGCAGTTCTATCCCCACTGCTGTACAACATATACATAGCGGACATGCCGAAGACGGCCCACACTCTCACGAGTCTCTACGCCGACGACACCGCCATAGCAGCGAGAAGCACCCAGCCACGCCTAGTCACCAGGTATATCCAGAGAGCCATGGACTCCATCCACGAATGGTGCTTCAAATGGAAGATAGCTCTAAACGCCGAGAAAACTCAGGCGGTATTCTATACGAAGAGGACCCACGAACCAGAAGAGGAAATAGAGCTAGACGGAACAGACATTGGATGGTCCGATAGTGCTAAGTACCTCGGTGTAACTATGGATAAGAGGCTGACGTTCCAAAAACACGTAGAGACAGTGAGAGATCGTGCGAAGCAAGCAAGAGCTAGGATGAACTGCCTACTAGGAAGACGAAGTGAGCTGAACCTGAGGACCAAATTGCTACTGATACGTTCCATAATCATTCCGATTATGACATACGCATCGGTAGCATGGGGACACACGGCAAAGACACACAAGGAAAAACTACAGAGGCAACAAAACATCACGCTAAGAATGGCAGTAAACGCCCCCTGGTATGTTCGGAACAACCAAATATACAGGGAAACAGAGGCCACACCACTGCTACAGCTGATGACGGAAAGAGCGAGAAAGCTCTTCGAAGAGTTGCAAAACCATCCGAACCAGGAACTAAGGGAACTAGTGGACTACACCAGAGAGGACTACAGGAGGCACGCAAGGCCCAGAAAA
The DNA here is from genome assembly GCA_951812935.1 of Hermaeophaga mercurialis. Taxonomy (NCBI): domain Eukaryota; kingdom Metazoa; phylum Arthropoda; class Insecta; order Coleoptera; family Chrysomelidae; genus Hermaeophaga; species Hermaeophaga mercurialis. The sequence continues at coordinate 31,312,206 of OX638362.1, read as the reverse complement.
CAAATAGAAGAGGACGAAGAGGAACTGGACCAAGACCAGTAAGAAGCAAGTAAATCCAACTAAGAGGACCACACACGAGGAACCAAACACACACCAACAAGAAGAGGATAAAGCCACAAGAAGAAAACGAAAGAGAGGTAACAACGTGGGAAGACGAAGGGAGAAAAGCGCTGGCCGCTACCCCAAGACACCGAAAGGTAGGACAGGTTGTATCACCCCACCCAGCCCTAGGGGTGATATCTCGAGGGAAGAATGTGGACGAATGAATCAGAGAATGAATGTAAGAGGTCCTGTTTGGAGACAGGGGGTGGTGGAATGGGTTCCCCACCTTCCATATCAGTAAACCAGATATGGAAGATAGGAGACCCGGGCTCAGAATGAATGTGTGTGTGTGTGATCCTTGAAATCTATCATTCTCCACTAACAGAATATTTTTTTGTCTTCCATCATTATAATTATCCATCCATATGCCCATTGCTTGTCCCTACATACCTCACTGTAAACACAAAGCGGTGACATTAAAAGCCTCTGAAGTAATTATACAAGTAAATTACATAAAAGAGAATAAATGTTTCCTACCTGCTCCGTTATTGAATTACGAACTAAATCAATAATTCCAAAGAGTTAAATTGAAACTTCGGAGCCTTTTGTAAATCAACATTAATATGGTCTTCTATTGTACACCGCTAATTGTATTTTAAGCATTATAGGTATCTTATTGAACAGGTATTATCTGAAAATTTCTAATCGAAATTAATTGGATGTCACGTTGTCTACAAATCTTGAAGTCATTTGATGTTCAGATTTTGTTCTCGTCTTCGAGAATTATTCAAGTCTATTAATAATGCATTACGTAAGTTCTTTTAAATAACTGAGGCATACACTGTTATTGGATGTTTTTGACGTGTTTATATATAATCTAGTACTTAGTAATGAAGAGGAAAAGAACATGTGGTAAAAATAATACATAGAAATTTGGAAATTGTGAATTTTTCCTCAAAACAAACTTTATTTTTTGCATATTGAGGAAAAAGAATATCCATTTAAAAGTATATACTGAAGTTTTAAGTTATAATTTTCTTTATGCATTTTGTATATTTGTGGTTTTTATGTACATGAAATACTCTATCTGCCTTCTAAACACAAAAGTTACCTGTTTACAAATCACTGATTTAAATGAAATGATTGTCCTTAGTAATGATCTATATATATTGTATTATATTTTGTTATGAAAGAAAAAAATGCATTTTTTAGAAATTTTAATTTTAACATTTAATACAAGTTGTTAAGAATTAAAAAATATTATAAATTTTCTGGGCGTATTTTGTATTTTTCTATTAGATTTATAGTTGGTTCAAAAATAATCTTAAGGTGGATTTCATTTAACTGTAATAATGATATTTACAATAATATAAGTTTTCACAAGTAATATTTGTTACAACTAAGTAAACAATAAACATAATAAAAAAAATTAAAATAAAAAAATTCATCAAAACAGTGACAAACATAAAACTTGGTATTTTCTAAACGGCATCACTAAAAATTGTTTTACTTTTAAAATATGACAATCATGGACCAGCATCAACGTGAAGGCTTGAAAATTCTTGATAATATTATCCCTCTATTCATGTCAGAGTTATATATTTTAACTAATTTTATGTCACTTATTATTTGTAATTTTGTTTTTATAACACTTTATGCACTTAAAAAATGTTTGTCTTTTGTAAGGTTATGCAAGTTCCATAAAAATTTAATTAATTGACAATGAAATATGTCTAAAGGTTTTATCAAACAACAGGAACAATCGAAGATCACCATCTGGGGTAAGTTACCAAAATCAATTCTTTTAACTTTTATTTAAGGTTATAAAATAAATTGTTACAATTTTACTTTTTGTAAATTGCCTTAAATTCTAGTAATTTCAACGATGTGCTCTCTAGACAAGTGAAAATTCGAAGAAACTTGTCAAAAATCTGGCGCAGTATTTATAACTTAAGAGTTACTTTCTAATAAAATTTGATCTTTTTCTTTAAATTTTGTATAACAAAACTTTGAATAATAACTTTTTATACGAGATTTCATTTCATCTTTGTGAGCATGTTTTCGAATTTGTGGGTATAATTATTATCAAATATCAGCAAAGTATTTTTGGTAATTTCCATAAATAAAACAATTTAATATAAATAAACTATTACACATGAAATAAATAATTTTTTTTTAATTTTGGCACATTTATATTTGCAATTTTACACGTACTCAATTTTATATGCCATACTTCAGATATAATACAAATTCCAATTTACCAACATCACTTTAACATATTTTATATTATTGCATACATATTATTACTCATAAAATAACATTTGTTTCCATGTGTCATTCTACTGCATGAAAAATTATTGAGCTTTGTGTAATTTTAACTAAATTTGTTTATTTTTTGTTAATTTCTGTTATATTATTGTTCCTTCCTGCAATATATTTTAAATGTTGCTGATCTCTAATATTGCAATATATTTTTATTTTTAGGTGTAATAATAAAAATAAAATTCATATTTATGTACTACTACTCTTTTCAACGTAAAACATATTCTTGTTTGGTGCTCACTTTTCGATTTGGTTTATTTTAATAATTTTATCACTTATATATCACTGTATTATCATATTTAAATACCATTTCATTGCACTATCACTTTTCATATGCAGTAATTTATTCAATCAGGCCCGTTTGTAAATCGACTGATCAGCTGATTTAATTGCAAAATCTTAGAGATATAATTTCTAGAGACTAAACAGCAGATCTTCTACATTATGTGTTAAGGTAATGCTAACCATATCATGAATATGTATTTTTACGTAGTTTACATATAAATAGGGTAACGTGGAAGCACCAAAAGCGCTGCTGATCCAGGTCTCTGTCTATAAAGGATAACCAAAGGCGTCACAAAAAAGAAACTTAAAAAAGCATAAGTATGAAATTTACAAAAAAAAATCAAATGTATATCAGATGATAGTTTCGTAAATTGTCTTCAATTTTTTTAATTAAATCAATATAACATTTACAAAAACTTAATACCACTCTAGCACATTTCACTTCAAATGTATCTTATTCGCTTATCTGCAAATTAATTATTCTGCTTTTAATTACAAAAACCAAGACTATGATTTGCGAATACAACTACTGTGGAAGCAAATAACTCCACATCTAAATTTTCTCTTAATGAATAAATAAAATTAGAATTCCGTGTAAATTTATTTCGATCAGAATAAGCGTTTTCTTATACTAGAGAAAGTGGAATCTGCAACTTGTCAGCATAATTTAAATGCAAACAACATTATTATTGTCAATCATATCATTTATGAATGCTACAAAATAGAAGAGACCCAAAACTATACCCCGAGGTACAGTTTTACTAAGAATATTCAACTTCTAAATTACAAATGGAGCCTAAAAGTCGTACACTTATCTAATTGTTTGAGAAAATGAATATAATAGTCTCATGTATCTCTGGATCATCTAAAAATTAAAACATATTTCTAAAATACACTCTAGTTTTAGCGATTAATGTTTCCCAATTTAAGCTATTCCGAAAGTTTTGAGATTTAGAGAAACTGTACCCGTTACCCATCTCAAGGCAAGTCAATGGTTGAAGTTAACCAGATTTAATTCAACTCAAGGGTTATAGACGAAAAGAAGCCGAAAGCGGGATGAAATATTTCACGAAAGGTGCTTACGTCTTTTACGTCCCATTTGTAATTTAGGAGTTGAATAAGAAGATATTTGGGTGGAAAATATTGCGTTTTATATCGTTTCCAAAGAAGGTTTTGTCTTTAACAAGATAAATATGATGTAAATCAAGATATTTATAGTTACGTTTCCTGAATAAATAAATTAATAAATAAAAATTTAAGTAAATCGCATTTTAAGTAATTAAAGAATAAACAACAGAAAATTTCAACATTTTAAACAAAAATATCAATATTTCTAATATAAATCATAGGTGAAAAAAATTGCCTCATTAAGCATTGAACTTAGTCCGCATCTGAGTTCACAGGGATTAGTGCAGATCTGTTTATAAAGCCAACAAGTTTGATTCATTTCAAATAAGTAGTTTAATAATTATAAATAAAAAAACATTTTTAAGTTCTAACTTTAGAACCCTAGTGTTCGTTAACGAAGGGTGTAAGGGACAAATTTTATATAAAGAGGTATCAATATTTTTATCCCCGTATATTGATGAAAATTTTTGAAATACTTGGATATAAACGAGCACATTATAGCTCAACTCCAAAAACCATTACGGTGCCTTTTTATTAAAATCATTTAAATACATTAGTTAAGGAGAAATATACAGTATGGTCCAAATGAAAGGAATAAATTCATTATTTCGTAAATCGGCGATTTTAGAGGAAAATTCTGAAACCCGTCGATTTTTATTTTTAAATGGGCGCTTCGTCAGATCACCTTTTTATTTTTGACGTCATCTCTTTGAGTGTGATGACGTTATCAATAAAATTTTTAAATAAAAAAGTGGGTCGTCTTGCAATAAGTCAATTGAAAGGTCTTTTAAATATCTATTCACCCAAATGTAAATTGAGCTATCACTCCGAAATTATGGCATTTAGGTATAGGGAATAACATGAAAAATATTTAGTATTTTTTAAGGAAATATGCAGGGTGGTCCATATGAAATAACAAAGTTCATTATATTTCTAGAAAAACGGAAGATCTGACAACAATGTAAATACAACCATAAGATCAGCCGTACTACAAAACTCTCACAAACCAAAATTTACAAAAATCGTGCAAGCCAATTCCGAGATATAATTGAGGCGTTCCATACTTAAAACTCACTCTGTATACGCACAAGGTTAAGGAATGAATAACATTTGGCGTTTTTTATATGAAAGTAATTAATTTAGAACCTCAGCACCTCGTTTGAATTTAATTTCAAATTTGAATAACTAAGCCACATCTCATTAATTTATATTGCAATTTTCTCGCTAAATTTAAAACGAAATTTATTTTGCGGTATTGACTAATACAGTTACAGTTTCATAGTTCTAATAGAAAAATTCCACAGAATAAAATTATTAAACTAAAAATATATAAACTTAAAGTTGACTATTTTATGAAAATTATTATGTTACTTGCAACTTTTTATAGAGTTCCATAAACTCTTTATTAGTTTTTTTCCACATAACTTCTCTTTCTCTTTTGTACATTTTACGTGAAGTTTTTCTTGCCCTAGCTTCCAGCTTTAGTTCTTCAGTTCTATTTAATTTATAATACCACTGAATTTATTATCTTTCTATAAATTCTTTCCGTTGTTCTTCCTGATAAATCAACTAATTTCAAGGTTTTGGTCAGAGTTCCAGCACTTCTATTTCCTTTGTTTGTTCCTCCTTTAATTTTTTCTGACCCTTTGATTTTGTTGTAAATATTGATTTCTTTACATTGTTGAATACTATATATTTTGTTTTAGTCTCGTTTAATACATTGTCTTTTTGTCTTGTCGTATTTTCAGATCCTTCCAGAACTTCTTTGAATTATTTTTTTGTTCTAGTGATGGTGATTATATCGTCAGCATATGCGAGGCATATTTATGATTAAAAATAGCTCCTTGTCTATGAATTTAACTTTCCTTTAAAACTTTTCAAGCTTCATGTTCTGCATTTTTCCGATTTTTCCGTTTATTCGCACCTTATTCCCAGTATTTTCTAAGATACCTTTTAACAATTTAATTAATTTTGAAGAGATTCCCAGTTTCTGCATGCTTATATATATTCAGTTTATTGTAGGCTTGTTTAAAGTCTATAAAGAGGATCTGTAAATCTAGATTTCTGGTCTTCTTTTTTTAATAGACTGGCCAAAATTTTCTACGCTTCATCTAGTAATGCTTTTGCTCGATAGTTTTCACAAATAGTGACATCACCTTTCTTAATACGTGGAACTATTACTCTTTCAGAACATCAAAACGGGATGATCTCGTCTATCCATATTTTAACAATAAGTTCGTATATTATTTTACTTTTAACTTTTAATTAATTTGTTGATCATTTTGTTTTCCTCCTCACATTTGTTTTTTTTTTCTTATTTCCTCTCTTGAGAGACTTTTATTTCTTCTTACTGAGCTGTCTTTAAGATGCTCTCTTTTTTCTTCCTACATATCCTTTTTACCTTTTTTCCTAAATTTTTAAAGCTATGTTTATTGGTATCTCTTTGATAATCCAATAGTAGTTCTCTTTTGCAACCTTTTCTTTGTTTTATAACTTCTTCACATTCTTTGTCAAACTATTCTTTTCTTGATGTAAATGCACTATTTTTGTAAAATACCTCCGTTTTCATTTTAATAAGTTTAGTGAGTATGTTGAAAGGCAACCCAATTGAAAAAATAAAACAAAAATAATCTCCGTGTCGTTTTTTTCAAGCTCGTTCGACATTCTGTATAATCTTACTAACCATTCAACTTAATACAATTATTTAGTCGATGCCCATTTACGAGATTTTCAAAATTTGTCAATCACAGATAACGGCATGGTTTCTCGATTTGAATAATTATAATAATTAAGGATAAGTATATTTGATAACAAACAGTTGCTGAGTTCACCCTAATAAATAGACTGTACCTTTTATACTTTTACATTTACCTGCTAACCGAACCGTTTTATTTCATATCCCTGCAAAAGAATCTCTTTGTTCTTAGCCGACGAGGTTGAAAAGCGGGTATTTTGTGACCAAAAGGGGAAGAAAATATCCGTTATTATGTTGACTCCAATTTCGTAATTAAATAAAGGAAAAAAAAATATATATATATACTTGTGGAATATTTCTACAATACATCAATAATGAAGAGAGAAGAATTTTTTATACTTAGAGAAATATATATTTTAACTACTGATATATGTAGATTGTTTCGAGTACATTAATTAAGCCAATATTATAGATTCTCTGCAAAATAATTATGAATACACCAAATTGACAGATTTACTTGCCCTTTAGATATTAAATTAAAAAAATAATTTGTTGATATTTTAATTTCCATAATTAAAATATTTTTATTTATAATATATATTAATGTAGGTATACAATAAAGTTTTTACAGACAATTAATTACTACTTTTTAACTCGCTTCTATTTTAGTTTAGGTATAAATTAATTTTGCCAATGATTTCTAGGCATCTTTGCTTTGTTATTAAGTCTCATCGCAGAACTACAAAATGCCGAATTATTTTGATTACTAGTTGCGAATGATTTTAAATGTTGTGGATTTTCTATTTTAAAGTAATTCTTTAATTCAAAATTTACATTAAACGACAGTGATTACTTTTTTTTAGGTTAAAACCGGACTAAATACTCGTTAACTTACTTTTGACTACATTCGTCTCATTGATAAAGTCGACAATAGTACGTTGCCTTCAATAATTGAGCTACATAAAAGATCGTTTTGAGCTAGACATTTTAAATTTATAAATAAATAAAATGAAATTCTTCAATAATGCTACTTTTGACTTCTATTAAAGTTTTCCATATTCATTTCCATCACATCTTCGTCTTCATTACAAAGAAAGTCAACTTGTTCAATAATATTGGAAATTGTTAATTTTAAGGTAAATTTCGAGTAATTTTATTGTCTGGCACTGCGTTCCTGAACACACTGTATATTTGGAACTAATTTTAAAATATGAATCTCAAAACTGCATACAATTTTTGGAAAACTTTTTTTCGTAACTTCAATAATAGCGGACTAATCGAGCTTTACCACACTAATGCCTCACCCTGTATATATTCTTAACAAAATTTATTTAAGATCTTTTAGTGGGTATACGTTTCGTTTTTTATCAAATCAATTTTATCATTTTAATCTCCAAATTCCTTAGATTCAGTTTTATTAATAGTGCTATAGAAAACCTCATTACAGTATACTTTATGAATCAATAAAATAATTGCAAATTTTAGTTGTTATATACCCCTAATTTTTATCAAAATTATTCCTTGCATGAATTTTATATGCTTTATAAGATAATAAAAATATTCAAAAAGGGAAAGCTGTTACATTCTCATCAAGTGCATTAATGATTTGGTTTATCGCACACAATTATCTATATGTATCTACCTATCTATATATGTATATAATGCTATTAACAAAATATGATAGAAATGAGCGCTCCGAACTGATTAAACATAGAAGACTGGAATATTATTTTATTTAAAGCGAATGAATTCTGTAGAAAGAGGACTGTAAATGTCGTTAATAAATTGTTAAAAGATATTATGCATATACCTTCAGTAATATAAAAATGAATAAAAAAAATTCTATTCTTTTCTAAACTTCATTATGAGAAATTAAAATGACTATTAAAAACGCTTGTGCACAAACACTGGAGCATAATTACGACGAAATAATTTTCTTAAATTAAAGAACCTAGTAGCTTTTTAAAACTGCTTGCATAATAAACATGTCTGTGTAACTTAAACTCGACTTCAAATAAATATTCTCAACAAACAGCTTTGAAGGTTCAGTCATATGCAAACTAGAAAGCTAGATGAAAGAGAACGTATTTATAATATGATTAATATTAGATACATATACAGAATGGACCAAAAGTCTGGAACCGGCCAATTATCTCGTAAATGACTAGTCCGAATTCTACAAAATTTGGGATAAGCCTATTTTGGGATACGGAGATTCCATTTTGACATTTGCAATGTTGCTAGATTTGCCGTTTCTCTGATATTATTAGTCACTTTGGTTTTTTAAATACATCACCCTATATATTTATTTTTGTAATTTTCTCTTCAATACGAGTTCAACCATATGAAACACTTATTATTTTATGTAGTCTAGAGGTCTTAAATAAATAAAACGATGGATTGGTAGACAAGGTAGTATTGAATGGCCTCCACGTTCACCTGATTTCAATACTAAAGATTATTTTTATTGGAGATACTTGAAAAATTCATTTTACAAAACTAAACCATCAAGTCTTGCAGAGCTAAGGCAACGAATTATAGACCCAAATGGAATAAATATATTATTTCAATTATTGTGTATATTTATATAAAATACCGTACCATCCTGCAACGAAAAAATTTCGTCCCTACATTAAACCGGCGTTTTAAACAAAACTAATATTGCTATGGTAACTTTTTGTGTCTTATTTTAATACCGTCCAAAAGGAAAACTGAATTGGATTTGTTTACTTTCTCATTATTAAGAAATAAACGGTACTGTTTATTAAGTTTTTAGTGTGTTGCAACGAATTTCGTCAATGAGATGATTTTTTCTTTGTACTTTTAATGTTAATTTTTTGCAATATTTTTTAAAAGAAAATGAAGAGACCTTTCAAATGATGTATCATAAGTCCCTACTTCCCGTTTAAAAATTAAGGGGTTTTAAATGTCCCTCGAAGGGGGATCAATCTTTGAAATAATGAATTTATTCCATTTGGCTGTTCCACACTGTATATTAAATATGCCAGATTACTGTTTCAATAACGTCGTATCATAAAATTCTAAACCAGTTTAAGATCAACTGTAAGAAAAATTGAGAGTATTAAAAGCTGTAGAATTCTTATAATGTGACTTTTAACGATATAATTTCAATATTTTCCATTATTTACGAAATAGCAATTCCATAATTAGAACAGTTTAGTGGATTTAAGAGAGTCAATATTTGTCTTCTTTTCTAATATTTAGTCTTTGCTCTTTAGCGGCCGGAGTTTCACAACAATTATAAGCTTTCAGATACGCTTTTAGCTAGTAAATGATGGATTTTGTGAGTTTATAATTTTGAAACTAAACAAGATTTATAGATGCAGCTTTTAAGTGGATGTAAGTTTTTGTAACAACTAAAAATTTACACTTTTCAAAATTGATAATGATATTTTTCAAATGCCCTGTTCTATTGACAGATTATCAATATTAGGAACTTTCCATCCATTTAAGTCATGGGTCAAATAGGAACAAAAAACTGGTTATTTATATTCTGTCAAAAAATAAAACTAAATGTATCTAGGTATCGAGTTAAAATTCAAATTTATTGATAAAACTAAGCAAATTTGTTAGGAAAACAAACCAATTTAAAATTCCCGAACCAATAGGTAAAAAATGGTAACTTTTCATATTATACTTAGGTATATAGAACAAAATTAGGAATAATAAATCAACATGATTTGATTCATTTTTCATATCTCGTTACTTAATTTATTAATAACCAAGTTTAATAACTCAGAGGCAATGTAATTTATTTGGATGTTAAACTTGAGCAGAAATTTAATAACTGACATTTGTCTCTAAATTGCTACAATCGAGCAGTTCTGACGTTAAAACAATAGATTGGTTAAGGAAATAATGAAGTATTTTATCGAGTTTCAAATTAAAAAGAATGGGTCTTTGGAAAAATCGTTATCTAACTGTCGATTAAAATAAAACGAACAAAATCCGGTGGCAGTACTTAAGTAAGTACAGTCATTAAACTTCAATTTTTTACATTTTTATCTCTTAAAGCGCAGTTGTGGCAAATACCTATATTCCTTAAGTGTTGATGCAACAAATGCACATGGCGCGTAATGTGATCGTTATGAAAATGGGTTGTTTATTTTTTTTTAAATTCTTTTTCTCTTTGAAGAGAACAGTATTTACTCGGTAATCATATTAGTATGAAAGAAAGCATATTTGCAGGCGCATTTGCCTTAATTAAAATTTTCTACTAAACAACAACTGTAAGCTGCGTGTTCTATCTATGAAAATCTCGTTATTCAATGTCGTAATCAAATAGAGCAGAGAAAATATAATCCAATAAGCGTATCGGATTCATTATACATATTGTATAGTTTAGGATTTTTTTATATTTAATCAGTTAATGACGCACTGTAGGTAGTTTTTTGGAAAATAATATTTAAGGGAATTATAAATTTTTAAATGATTGCCAGAGCTTATTGAACACGTGACTAATATACTAAGTGACATAGAAAGAATAACACTTAGTAATAATTATTTTATTTGAACAATTTTTGGTATACAAGTATATTTGAGTTAGACTGGTAAATTATCAAAATTTGATAAACATTAAATTGTTAACTTCTTCAGAAAAAATTAATAATGTGTTGCGCCACCACGATGTCTTATGCACTCATTAACACGTCTAGGCATACTTCTAATGAGGCGATCGATTTCCTCCTGAGGTATCTCATCCTATGCTATTTGTAATTCGTGCTGCAGAGCCACTAGAGTTTGTGGAGTGTGGGGTAAATTGAGGAGTAATCTTCTTCCCATAATATCCCAGACGTGCTCAATGGGTGAAAGATCGGGCGATCTCGTTGGCCAAGGCAACACAATAACTTGATTGTTCTCAAATGAGCCAAAGAAGTCCTAGTAACATGAGGTCGTGCGTTGTCTTGTTGGAATGTGCTGTTGGGGATGGTCTGAACATAAGGTACAATATGGGGTTCTATGACCTCTTGGATGTAGCGCGCAACGGTCATGTTAACTCTAATGAATACCAAAGGTGACCTACTTCCACTAGCTATAGCCCCCATACCATAACTCCAACTGTGTGGTGCACATGCATCTCTACAGCAAATTGGGATTCTCGTCTTTCACCACGCCATCTTCTCACCCTTCCACGACCGTCATGTATACCCATTCAGAATCTGGACTCATCATTGAACACAAGTGAATTCCATTCTTGGTCCTAATTTGCTTGTTCTCTACACCACGTTAGACGATCACGTCGGTGCCCAGGGGTCAGTGGTAGCACAAAATGGGGACGGTATGAAAAGAGCCCAAAGGTTCTTATCCGGCGATAAATGGTTCGCATCCCAATCGCCCTTCCATGTTCTTCAAACCACTGGTCCGCAATCGCCCTTGTAGAAGAGAAGCGGTCCCGTAGAAGCAATAGTCTAAGATCTTCGATCTTCGCGTTCTGTAGTTTTTCAAGGACGTCCTGTACCTCTCTCCCTTCGTGTATGGCCCTTTTGGTTCCATGCCTGAACACAGACTGCCACAGTGTTTAAACTCCTTTCCATTCTAGCGACTCTATCTTTCATAGAAAACCCAGCCTCCCGCAAGCCCACAATTCAACCCCCATCAAACTCGCTCATCTTCCGAAATTGTTGGCGTCTTCGCAATCGAGGCATTGAGATTCAATTAATAAAGCTTTTTGAAATGTGTTTTACACCGCTTAAATGACAACTGTACTTACAAAGGCTTAATTTTTTGTTTTAGACCTACGCGATAGTAAATGTTATTGAAAAACTTAACACAAAAACCGCTAGAGTAATATTGCTGAAAAATTGATTGTTTTTTATTTTATCATAAACAAATATATTCCCAAATAAATACTACAAAATATTCATTATTACTGGGTGCTCTTCTTTCTATGTCACTTAGTATATTTGCATTATTCAATGATAATCAGTTTAAATGATATAAAGTATATTTTTTAGGCCGAATTGGAGAAGGCACACAAAAGCGCGGGGTTCAAATGTTTTATTTCTGTTATTATCCATAGACAGAGAAATATTTTTAAACTAATATTAAACACTGATTAATTCTTGTTAAAAAGTAGGAATAATAACTTTGAAAATGCGATTTAACGAAACCTGGTTAGAGACGGATATTAAAAAAATGGCTTTGAAATACTAAGGAAATGCAAGATAAGTATAATTTCTCTTTTATATTCAACTCAGATTAAATTCACAATACATTTTTATTAAAAAAAAAAACAATTCTACATTCAAAGCAATGTATTAATACTAAAACCAAAACGAAATTCTGCCTAACACAATAGTTTCAAAAAGTAGTAAATAAATTCTAAACGTAATCAAATATATTTTATAACATGTGATCAGTTCCATTCTTTTTTATATTCTTCACCTATTTTTTAAATTTTTCTCTAGCCTCTACTTGGATTTGCGTAATTTACCCTTTATAAACAATATTAATTTCAAAATTGTTGCTTTTAATTATTTCCAGCATCATATTTTAGTAGTTGTATGGAAAACAGCTAAATTCTTTACAGCCGTAAATTATAATATATTTGCCTCTTTAAAAATGTAATGTTGGAATTTTCGTGATTTCTCGAAGTAGTAAGTAGATTTGTCCACTATAATAATAGAATTAGGAAAATATTGGAACAACTGCCCACTAAACCACTTTGGAACAATTCTGCTTTCATATTTTGACGGTAATCGGCTCAAGAAATTTTATTTCTTTAGCTGACAATGATAATGCAATTGGTTAAAAGCCATCAGTATTTCTTGAAAGAAAAATTATTTATCCGCTTCCCTCTCGAAGATGTTCAAACAACAAATTTATAGACAGAAAATTCTAATTTCATTGATTAGTTTCAACCTAGAACATTTATTTTCTTTATAGAAGTTGTAAACTTGGCTTCTAACCAAATTTTACCTATCAGTATTAGTTTCCAATATAGAAAGTACTGCAAGTATTTCCAAATAAAATAATCACCGTGTATATTGATTTTTTGCATTTGCATATCTGCAATATGAAATTTGTTTAGATTATATTTTTAGGCTTGAAAATATAAAACTTTCCTCATTTAACGAGATTTGTTTATATTATGGTTTTCGATATTCCAATATTAGTATACAATAAAAAAAATTAGCCTGTAGTTTAATTTTTAAATGGTATATAGAACATGTAATTTGCAACAAAATATTGTAATAAAGTTTTTTTCTAATGTTATTAGTTTACAAAACAATTCACTTTGAATATTTACTCGAGAATTTATATGTGGCAACACCTCACGCTTTTAATAAAAACATGTGTCATGAAACAAAAAAATATTAGCTGATGAATCATAAATGTGTGTTAGTTTTCAGAAGATTAATTTTATGTGTGGTAAAGTAGTTTCAATAATTCAATGAAATATGACATTTTATTCAAATCAAGAATGTGACGACATGTTAATTAATCTATAATCTATAATCGATCTAAAATACTAATATTTATTTCCTTGAAAACGGCTGACTTTATAAAATAATTTTATGAGACATTTTTATTCTGTATACGTTTTTATACCTCATCCATAAATATGTGCTTTATTTTCGCGGACACCCTGTAGAAAACCACACCAAGACGGGTTTAATGAAAAGCCAAAGTGTTTAAATTTATGTTCTCTCATAAGAAATATTGCTCTTTGAACAAGAAACAAGTGAATTTTAATAATTACAAAATTGAATAATACTTGAATGTTTTTAACATTTTTAGAAAACGCATTTATTTTTTAAAAACTTTTTTTACTTATAATCCAATATACTGAGAACTAAATATGGAGAGTTATTATTTTTTAAATAAAAGTCTCAAAAATTCTAAAATATTTAGAATATATTAAAGTACACTGAATTAATATTTCAACACTGATGAGGTTGATTATCGCTTGAATATAAAAAATGTCACTGAAATAATCAAACAAAAAATAAGAATTTTGGTTTCCCTTGTACATGGTTATGGTACAGACAATATTCGAAATTAATGAATGTCGATATTGGAGGGTAATTATCTATAAAAGCCAATTCGAGAAAGAATAACCGAAAAAAAATTTTATTTTCATACAAATTTCAACCGTAAGCTCGAATCGAATTGTGGACTCTCCAAAAATGTTTAACCTAAATTTTTCTTTTAATGGTTTGCATCATTCTTCATTTTATTGCTTAGTATATTGTACAATAAAAATATTTCATGCATTTAATGATTTGCAATTAATTCGAACGTTCACATTTTGTTGTCAAAATATATATACGTTTTTTTTAATTGACTTGTCTCAAACATAATAACTGTAAAGTGATCAAATAAAATATATCAACCTATCTATCTATGTATCTAAAGAAAAGACAATTTATAAAATGTATTTTTATTACTAAAGGTTATTTATTATATTTAAATGGTTTAAATTTAATTTTTAATGTTCAGCTCCGCTTTTTGTTTCAGAACTGTTTCCTATAATTATAATTAACAATTTCATTTCTATGTCCATTTCCATATTTTTATTAGGAAGTCTAACTCATTTTGCTTAGACTTCAGCATTACATTTAGCTAATGCTTCATTCCATATACTTATGACTTCTCCATCGCTGTATCCATTTGTCATTTATTGTAATATGGCTTCAATTTTCCCAAATTAATTCAATAGCATTAATATCTCAAAAGCAATTCTTCGTTTTCTTGTTACGGCACAAGTTCATCTATACATAAATATGTTCAATTCTCTATATTAATTTTCCCCAATTGTAGTATTTATCCATTTAGTAAATATGGCACTATTCATTTCAACATGCAAGTCTAAAGTTAAAGATTATGAACCAAATTACAAACTTCTACTTCTGTAACAAACTCTTTTAATGAAACAACAAAAACATTCTCCTTTTTAATTTAAACTTAATTTTTTGTTCCGAAATTTCATCAAAATATGTTATTTTTATTTATTTTCCAATTATGTTTAGTTTTAATTTAGTCGTCTGCTATGTTTTCGGCGTTAGTAAACATTTGCCTTAATTTAGAATAGTTATGATTATGATCAAAGATTTATCTTATTTTTACTTTGCAATTTTAATTTTATTATCTTAATTTGCATTATAAATTTCATCTTATTTAATAAATATTATTCTTTTCATAAAGCTTCCTGCCATTTTTAGCTCTTCTTTGATTAACTTTAAAATTTTAATCATTTTTTCTAAATTTACCATTTCATTTATTTCTCTTATTAAACTTTGGACTTCATTTGTATTTGTAACTTGATTTTGATTATCAACATTTTGTTTTGTTACCTGACTATAGGATAACAACCCCTGTCTTACGATATTGCATTGAATTGTATAAAGTTGGTTATTTACAGTTCTTATGTTATTTTTATTTTTGTTTCTAGTTGTCTCTATTTTTTCTATATATTTCAGATATGCAGGGCACATCTTAAAACTTACGATATATTCGCCTTCGCAATTTTTGGTTTCGTGATCTCCTCCACATTTTACACAATTTGGATTCATATAACAGTTAATTTTACAGTGACCAAAGCGCTGACAGTTGTAGCACATTAGTTATTTTATTCCTTCTCCAGTATGGTTGCCATCTTACCTTACCAGCTCTCTTATTTTGAATATCTCTTTAATATCGTCTGCTTTATTTATTGTTAGTAAATAACCGTGGCTTTGTACTCTCTACTTTTTAAATGAAAAATATATATGACTTTAATTTTTGTATTTTCTTCTATTTGAGTTTAAACATATTCTATATCTATTTTTGCCACTGCCTTTAGAACCATTCTCTTAATTTTATCTGTTTGATCTGTATAGGTATAGTAATTTAATTTATTGTTTTTTAAATGTATCATTAACTTCTCTCTTAACTCTTAACTCGTTTCCGTGAAAATGTTTACGTTATCTTGCTTAAATTGAACTGAGAATTTGTTTCAATTTATGGTGTTTCTCACCTGACGTACGAATTCGGTATAGTTTTCAGGCCTTCATTCCAATACTAATGATGGTCTTTTGCTTTTCCGTTCAACCTTTTTGCTTTTTTTCATTCCAACCATCTCGTCTGCTATATCTGTGTGTTCTTTCAGAGTTTTATTTTGGACTTTTACCTCGTTCTCTATTTCGTCCCTTTCAGTTATCTTTTTAGCTTTCTTATTCTTGCCAGATTTCCTCCATTCACTTTTGTTTTCCACCGTTCTTACTTCCATCAATTCTGCATCACTCCATTTGCTTACATTTATTTTTTCTATTTTATTTTCTTTGTCCCTTCGTTCTCTATCTTGTAGTATTCTCGCATACTCTTTTATTTTTTGTATTTCTTCTTTATTTTCCCAATATTTCCCTATAATCTCCCTCTTTTTTGTTCCAATTTTGGCACTTGCATGATTTCTATTTCTTGGTACTTGACAAAAGTTTGTGAAACATCAACTTCTGTAGTAGTAAATATTTGTTCTTTCCTTATCTCGCTTCTTGATATTTCCTCGCCTCCGCTGTCCGGCTCTTTTTCTATTCTTCCTCTCCGGTGTCTATTTTTATTTCCTCCACTTTTTAGCTTGCCATTTCGCAAAATTTCTTTGTTTTCCCCGATAATTGGAATTTTCGGGTTCCACTCAGAAGATTTTTTATCATAACACTCTGGTTTGTATACACTTTTAATAGTGTCCTCTTACCAAAACCTTGTTTTGTTTCTTCCAGAATAAATCCAAACTTCATTTAAAAAAATTAATTACCATGAAAATAAACTATCTCGATTTTTCATATATTTATGTAAAAAGTATGCTCTTTGTACAACAAAAAAAATCTCATTCAGAAAAGCTCGTCTGTTATCTTTTTATATTTAAATCCCAGCTCATTCAACAGCGCACTTAAATATTACTTGCTGAATGAAACAATTTCTTTACTCCTTAATCCATTGTTTAAAGTTTGGAGAGTAACATGTTTTTAAAAAAAAACATATTATACCCAGAAAATAGTAGTTTCACAGATTCCTCCAGACTTTTGTACATTTCCAAGTGCTCGTTATACTTGTCTTTAAGTGTTTTTCCAGGCATATTCTAAAAAGTAGAACATCAACTGAGGGAGATTGATTAACAATTTGTTATGATAAAAAGTTATTTAAACATGTAATTACTGTTAAAATAAGATACTAGGCTACAATTAGTATAAAAAAGCTCGTTTCGTAGTAGTTTCAACTCAAGATACGCAAAATATAGGTAAATTTAAAATGAAAACACTTAAGATGGCAGCATTAAATAGTTAGATGGCACTTGTCGCTTGTATTCTTGTCTTGTATTCTTAATTTATAAATAGGGATCATAGTAACGTAGTTCTTTGATTAAAAGACAAATGTTAAATACTTCTGTGGATACTTGTGGATAGAAAAAGATTTGTGGTACCAGCCAGTAATGATATAAAAATCCAAGTAACATATTACCTAAATGACTGACATAAATTCAGTATATAGATTGACTTTTGAAATAAAATCTAAAACAAAACAATTTAAATTTGAAATTCCATGTACACAGAAGAGACGTTATATCATTATTATCGTATGACATAATCGTTTAATTTTTTAAATTCAAACATGTGATAACTAATTTGAAAAATCTCCTAATAGTATGAATAGTGCAATCTTCGTTCTGAAACACTCAACGTGATCATTTTACTAATCGTTGATTACGAAAGAAACGGATTATTGGGTTGAGATTACCGTTATATAGATTAGGAGACCTTCCAAATGGGACATCACACGACCCCTATTTGTATTCCATACATTTGCACCGTACTAATTACTACTCGTATAAATATAATAGTAGTACATTATAAAAATAATGGTCTATTTATCTATTTTGATGAGTCACAATTGATTATTTTCTTTCTTATTACGCACATAAGAACAATATACTTTTTATTACTCCATTAGTGTAACTACTACTACAATATAATACAATAAATTTAAAGGAAAAATATATAACAGACTAGCGTTCTAGTTTCATAATAGAGATACCTTTAATTGGAAATCGAAGGTCTATCAACTTACTTTGTTTTATTTTTATTAGACTTGTAGAACTGAGCCAGTTGCTTTCATTAATCCTGCACATCCAAGCTCCCGGGGTGCAATAAAAAGTAGTACACAGTCTAGTTAACAATACAGGGTGGCCAAACGAAAACGAAACAGAGCCATTATCAGGAACTGCGTCAAAGTATTAGGCCGAATTTTAACATTTAAAGACTATTGTAAACAGAATAGAAAAGGTTTTCAAATGATATCTTACTCGACTCCTAATGCCCTCCTAATACCCTATATATCTTAATCATAATTTCACATCGTTGTAACAAAAATAACCAAGAAAGGGTAGACTGTAATGTCAATAATTAATTTGATTTAACAATTCCATAGTTCTGAGTGGGTAACACTATAAACTCTGAAACGAATATTTCTTAAACCAGAATACATTAAATCAAAAACATAGTGAGAATTTGTTACAGGTACGTACTTAAATTAATGCATTTCTAAAATTGTGTTTACAGAATATCAAAATGTAGCGCAAATGCTTATTGATAATCTCAATAATGCTTCGATTCTTGAAAGCCACGTGCACAATGCTTGTTTACTGAAAGGCCTCTCGGATTTGATTTTTGTATAGAATTTTATACCTGATATATTTCATTCAGTATCTAGTAGCTACCATTATATTTTAGTTAGCAAGATGCACCAAATTTTCAAGACCCTTAAAAATCTGTCAGTTATTCCACTAAGAAAAATTACGATCAGCTGATAGATTATAGTGTAATAAATACACAATCAGCATTTTTCTTAACATAATAGCAAATATAACTTGAAGTACTATTAAAAATGTTAAATTATGAAATTTTAAATTATGGACTACTTTCATTTCTTTATCGATATATCTAACTTTGTAATATGTAATTTCAATCAATAAAACAATCGATTACAAATAATGCTTTTCTCTGTTCGTTCTTTTTTGTACAAAATTCATAATGGGATCACATTAGAAACGTTCTAAATCATATATCTGAAGTTCTGTAATTTCATATTTTTCAATTTTATGGCTGGTTTTACGGTTGCTGACAACTCTGTAAATTCAAATAATTTTTAAACCATTTCCATATAAATCGATTAATACTTCTTTTAAAAAAATATATAATCAATCAATTGATTTTATTTAATTAAAAATCATTGATGTGTAGCAAATTAATTACTCAATTACTAAATATACTCCAAATGATTAAAAAATCCTACGCTGTAAACATTGCCAGAATACATCACCAAACGCAATTTAAACTTGAATTCCAAAAAAGGATTTATTGATATTGAAGAGTATTGAGTGTCGCTTTCCAGCTTCTATTAAAGTGTACTTGCTCTTTGCAATTTTTCGTATAACTTTATATGCAAATTTTACTACTTTTACTTTTATTAAATGAAGCAATAAGCATTCTGTGACAGAGCCGTTTCTGTAAAAGCAAGATTAAACCTGAAAGCTAATAATTTTTATTTTTTTATTAATATTTTAATAAAAGTACTTCAATAGTCTAAGCTGGCCTCAGAATTAAATATTTTTAGATACAAGGATTCTTTTGGGGAAAATGTACAAAGAGTTTTCAGAATCAACTAACAGATGTTAAATTTCATTTTTAAAGGCATTAAAATAAAAGTTGACACTTCAAATGACACCTCAGAGGAATTTTATAAATGTAATTGTATAGAAATAATGGGCATAGTAGGAGAAACTGGGCTACATCTGGGAGTTTTTTTTGGGATTTTTCCTTCCATAAAAAAATGTGTCGTTCAGATTGTTATCCCATCAAATAATTCTCTAAATTGAGAAATTTACTAGTCTTGTAAGAAAACTCTTTAATAAATCGAATGTCATAAAAATATATGTAAAAGCAAAAGTAGCGCTAAAAGTTCAGTTTAGAAAGCTAGACAAATTCGAAAATAAGTTGTAGTTTAACATCTGTTTGAACAGTACTTCGTTATCAAGTATCTTTACCTTTGTTAAATTTTGTAAGTTATAATTTACCGGTACTGTTTCTAAATTAGTTAGTAGAATACAACGTTTTATTAAAAAACTCGGCGAGGTTTAATAATTATTCAATCAGTAATTTCATTCATTGCATTGTAAATTTCACTAATTTTTTCCTTCATTTCATTTTTATTGTAATTTTTACATTTTTACAATAAGTGATTTAGAAAAAGTTCAGTTAGTTTTTTTGTGATTTGAGTGACCAGAATCGGAGCTCTAGGTCTGAAGGTATAAGAATCTAGTAAGTGTCAATTTTTCTTATTAATATAGTATGGCTATCGACTAATTAATTCAACCTATTTTGTAAACAAATGTATTGTAAGGACCATAATAATATAACATATGGTGTCACACATGCATTTATAAAATCCAACCATCTAATCATATATATTACAATTAGTAGGACCCACCGCATATCTGTGAAAATCTTCTCGGGCATTTTTCTATGGAAATTGGAATAAGAGTCAATTCGGGCAACTTTAACCCAAAACCATTGCGAACTGAACTTTTTGTTTCAGTCTTAACTATGTTTGATTGATAGTAGATGTTACGTAGTTTGCTTCGTGTATAACAAATTTTGAACACTATTTCATACACCCAATTTAAATGAACTTTAGTACTTCATTAAGAGTTACATTCACGTTCGTTGCTGCAACTTTGCTATTAAACAAATATAGTTTGAGTTCGTTCTACTTTAACTTTAGGTACTCGAGCCCTTTCAAACGTCTTATGTGGGTTTTTACCGGTTTTCCGAAACAATAAAATATGATTCTAGGAACCACAGGTAGTATTGGTAGTTTATAAAACATTGTATAAATATATTTAGAGATTTTTTAATGAAAAAAGTGTTTAGACTCTAATATTAATTAGATCTAATTTTGATACAGGATAATACATGTCGAATTTAATTACTAGATTTTATAAAAAGAACCAAACATTTCTTATCATCAAAAAGCTTTTTTCCTAAGGCTTTTATTCTCTTTGTGGAATAATCCGAAGGAGGTAACAATTAGACAATTGGTAAATATTTTAGAAGAAAGTCCCTACAGAAAACCCTTTTCAAAAGACCTCGGAAAAAATTTAAAAAACAAATGTACTATAATATACACGAAAAAAGTTAACGACTGTTTTTATTTTAAATTAATCCTTACGAAAACACAATGGATCCCTTAAAATATCATTCAACAAAAACTCCATTACCATTCATTCCATTTTCCCCAATTAAACAAAAACTGAATTTAAATACAAAAAGCAGTTTTTGGGGAAACAAAATCTTTTGTTGGCTATTATGTAAAGAAATATATAAAAGAGATTTGGCCATCGCTTCTAGAGAGCCTGCATTATTAATTTTATATTTGCCTGTTATTTGCTTGATATTTGCTTTTTCTAGTTAATGGAACGGAAATATGGTCATTTCTCTGTGTTTAAAGCAAGCTTATTTGTCAACGTTATTGTTTACAAAAAAGAACTTCAATCAGATTGATGTTAAGTATTAGTGTACAATATTGCCTTTAATATTAATTTATTTCTAGAAGAAAATATTTACGGTATCTATATATTAAATTCATTTTCCTAAAAACACTGGAGCGCTAATTACTGGTTTCGGGAAGGCAGTGGTTTGTAATATTTTCAGCCATCAGCATCCATTTTTCCCCAGAGAGTTCTCGCGGGGAAATATTTATTAAAAGAAAGATAAAAGGGAAGTAGTACAAGAACAATTATATTTTAGATCTGTAATTAAGAAGGAACTCAGGAACAAATGATATCTAAATGGGGAACAATGCAACTTTTTGGCGAAGCTACACGACAACACCGCCGCAAGGAAAAAGAAATAGAATGTAAATTTCCAATGATGTGATTACCCTTATTCTTCGCATCCATTTAACTTGATATTCTGTATATGATATTACTACTGCGACTTCGTACACTAGCAATAGCAATGAACACATCAATGTTTTATTATTAGGAGAATCCGTCTGTTTGTGAAATATAATGCGGTTATATAACTAGCTTAATTAACAATTGCAACTTTTAGTAAGAGAATCGTGACTTTAAAATGTGACAAATGAGTGATAACTATTATCGCTCTTGTGTAAAGCGTGAAGACTTATATGAACAGCTTGAAAAATGTGTCGAGCGTGACTAACTTGTGGAAGCGCAAAAGAACTCTCAGAGGTGCTAAAGAGCC
This sequence comes from Hermaeophaga mercurialis, assembly GCA_951812935.1. Classification (NCBI taxonomy): domain Eukaryota; kingdom Metazoa; phylum Arthropoda; class Insecta; order Coleoptera; family Chrysomelidae; genus Hermaeophaga; species Hermaeophaga mercurialis. The sequence goes on along the minus strand of OX638362.1, from coordinate 31,289,475 downwards.
CTTGACTTACTGCTCCATTTTTTGTTTTAAGGGATGTCGTGTCTACCCGCCTGGACCAATCGAAATTGAGCTTTCATGTAGCAATATGTGTGTTGGGAAACTAACTAACACCGCCTCTGTACCCCTGTGCACCTGCGTTTCCATGACTTCCAGCGAGAAAAGCGTTTCCATGATTTCCAGCGAAAATAAACAAGTACCATTACAACCGTCGTAGTACAAAGACATTTTTTATATTGTATTCACGCAATTATGTTTATAGTGATTTTAAAATAAAGTTAAAACAGTCCACAACCATCGCATACAGTTTACTACACAATGTGTGATTTTGGTACTTATCTGTGTTTTGCACAATTATAAGCATATAGATGTATATTGTTTGAAGAGTGCAAAGCTTTAGGCGGTAGGAGATTTTTGGCGCGTTAATTCAAATTTGAATTAGAGGATGACGGCTAATTTGCTCTTGAAAATGATGAATCTTCAACAAATACACAATCACAAAGTAGTAATTTTCTGTACACCTCAGAAAATATGTAGGATGCACTGAGAAGAAATGTAAACAATTACAATTCCTGATTTTTCATTCTAAATGGATGTAATTGCATATATGAATGTATTTTTCAATTCTATCAAAAATAAAGATACTTTATTCTTGAGGGATATTTATATTTGGTGACGCACCTTGTATACGATTGCAAAAAATAAATATATCTAATTATATCAGTTTTAGAGCATGCAAAACTTTTGATAAGGAATAAGATACGGTATAATTTTTTTTTTCTAAAACCGATAATAAAAACGTTTTCCAAGTGGTTCCAACTTAAGTAGAGTATAAAAGTATAGGGTTTTCCATTAGGGAGGCAATTTTTTATAAGATTATATTTCTTATATCTGTTTTTCGAATTTCCAAGTGACATTGAAATTTAAAATCTACTATAGTTGGCAATTTATAAAATGGAAAGATACAGCGTAGAACAACGTGTCCAAATAATTCAGCTTTATTATGAAAATGGACGTTCAAATAAAATTGTTTTTCGTAAATTACGTGATTTTTATACTCGATATAATTGTGCAAATGAATCCATAATATTGAAAATAGTGCAAAAGTTTGAACAAAGTGGTTCAGTTTTGGATGTAAAAACACCAATTCGTCATCGCCCAAGTCGTGCACAAGAAAATATTTATGGATTTCGTGAGAATGTTGAAGATGATCCAAGAATGTCGATTACATGACATTCACAACAATTAAACATTCCACAAACCACATTATGGAGAATTTTACACAAGGATTTATCATTAAAGGCTTACAAAGTTCAGCTAACACAAGAATTGAAGCCAACAGATCCTTTAAAACGTCGTCAATTTGTTAATTTCATCGAAGAAAAAGATGCTGAATTTTGAAAAAAAAAAGACAGATTCATGAACTTCAAATGCACCCACAAAGAGTCACTGTTTGGTGTGCGTTGTGGTCTGGTGGTGTAATTGGACCATACTTCTTTCAAAATGAAGATGGTGCTGCTGTAACTGTAAATGGAGCACGATATCGAAACATGATAAACAATTTTTTATTGCTAGAGCTTGAAAATATTGATATCAGAGACAAATGGTTCCAACAAGATGGTGCAACATATCATACAGCTGGTGAAACGATCAATTTTTTGCACCAAACTTTTCCTCAGCGTGTAATCTCAAAAAATGGTTATGTTAATTGGCCAGCAAGATCGTGCGATTTAACACCATTGGACTATTTTCTTTGGGGCTACGTTAAAAGTCTTGTCATCGGAACAATCCACGAACAATTGATGAATTAAAAGCTGAAATAATTCGAGTTATTGGTGAGATTGAACCTCAATTATGTGAAAATGTTATCAACAATTTTGACAAAAGAATAACCTATTGTAGAGCAACTAGAGGTGGTCATTTGTCAGATATTCTTTTCAAGCTATAATTGCCATACCTTAAACATTTATTTTAAATAAAAATTTTAATCATTACAATTGACATACTGTGTTTTATTAACAAATAAAAAATTGCGCTCTTAATGGAAAACCCTATATATATAAAAGCGAAATATTTGCATTATCAATTACCGAATGATTCAAAATTATTTTGAATATATTAGCAATGACTTGGTATATAATTTGTTTTCTTTCTCTTGTCATTTTTATCAAGTTAGTAATTTTACACTGTTCTGCGTCCTTTATTACCTCATCTTTGCATATTGTCTTTGGTCTATCCCTTCTTTTTTTTTTCACCTGTGTATCTTTCGATTATTTTTTTGGACTCTATCCCTATTATATTAGGTACAGCTTGTCAAGAATAGGAACAAGTTTGAAAACGCCGACATCGGACCGCCCAAGAGATGCGCCATAAATAGCCTGGTTTTTCTCATTCACTTTGAGACGTTTGCAGAGTAAAAGTCGAGTGTACACTCAGTGAAAGAGGTTGAGATTATATAGTGTTGTACAATGGAGTGGAAATCCAAACTAAAATATAAAGTTTTATCAGGACAAACTAGGGAAGTTGTAGCCAATGTTATTCATTTTATGAAACGAGAAGCGAATGAGAATAAAGCTATAAAATATTTAAAAAAAGGTTCAGGAGCGTGGCACCATGGCCACAGGTATAAGTTTAAGTTCAGAACAGAAAATTGCACAGGAAATGAAATCTATCAAGGATGGCGAATCATCGTCGGTTTCAACGTCTAACAAAAAAAGAATTAAATCAGCGCCTAAGCCTAATGTGGATGACTGTGATAGATGGCTGCTTCGACAGATCATAATAAATTATTACACAGTGGAAAAACAAGTTCCAACTTTGCGAAGAATACACCAGAAATTTAGCCAAGAGACAGGCTATAATGGATCGCATGAAACCTTAAGAAAAATGATGCACGACATGGGATTTTGCTGGAGAAAAACAAAAAATAACAGAAAATTGCTGATGGAAAAACCTGAAATACAACAACTGAGAAGAAACTTCTTAAGAAGCATAAAGCAATTCCGGGCAGAAAAGAGACCTATAATCTATATGGACGAAACATATGTCCATTCGCCTCACATGTCAAAAGTTGGAATGACAACACTAATGAAGGTTTCCATGCACCGATTTCAAAAGGACAAAGACTAATTATAGTGAATGCGAGAGGCGAAAACGGTTTTATACAAAATGCTTATCTAAAATTTAGATCAAACACATAGTCGGGTGATTATCACAGTGAGATGAACTATACAAATTAGAAAAAATAGCTTGAGGGAATGCTTATTCCTAATTTGCCACCAAAAAGTGTGTTAGTTGAAGTAGAGTGGTTAAGAACACGAAATATACCATTTACAGATAACATGTTAAAAATAAACTTGTACAGTGTAATAAAAGTTCATAAACCACACTACAAAATATATGAGATCGACCAAATAATGGCTGCTCATGGACATACAGTTCTAAGGCTCCCCCATATCATCCCGACTTGAATCACATTGAATTAGTGTGGGCATCCTTAAAACAATATGTTGCTCAAAAAAACGTAGATTTTAAATTAAAAATTGTTGAACAGTTGTGTGATTAATTTTTCAACATATTTTCTGAAGCAGAGTGGAAAAAACGATGTGAACACCCTAAAGACTTTGAAAGGTTTTTCATGGAGAAGGAACCAGCATTAGATTTAGTAACAGACGAGTTAATAATAAATTTACAAGAAGAGAGTGAAAGTGATTTTGAAGCATATGATTCCGATTTTGATAGAGACCTGTCAGATATGGAACCTCTTTAAAGACGTTTTATATTGTTATATTATTGTATTATAATGTGCATGAACTCAACAAATTCACGTTAACTCTCATTAAGCAACCATTATATTATGCTGCTATTATCGCAATTATATTGTAATTACCTACATAAGCCCCTAAAATCTTACCTGTATATTTATTTAATCACCCTCTTGATATTTCTTTCTAAATAAATGTAGAAATCTCAACTTATTATATTGAAATAAATAATAAACAATATAATATTTTTGTTTATATATAAACTGCAAACCTATATAATAAGTAGAAATGTACCCTATATCTACCTAAACAACTTTTCAACGAGAATGTACACAAAGCTCGATCTGGCCGCGCGTAAAATGCATCCTTTTCCCTCCGAAAGTGAGACAACTTTTTCTTCTGCGCATCGCCAGCGAATCTCACAATTTTTCCTATCCTTGAAAAGCTGTACATTAACTAATTTTTGTATTTCTTTATTTGTTCTTCTTTCCCATCCTACTTATGTTATTTTTCCTTAAAATTCTTTCCTTAGTATTTTATCCTACTAACCGCTATTAAAACGTATTATTATAAAATTTAATAAAATGTGTTGTTTGAAAGCCATCTGTAAACTGCATAATTTTTTAAATCTGTACTGTACCTCAGAGTAAATTCCTGGAGTCACTTTTGATTTTTCAGTGCCATTGTCTAACAACAATAGCAGATATATTTGTGTTGATTTAATCATTGTCTTATAGGTACCATGGTGCTGAGAAGATATTTAACTCAAACCTTTTCCTAAAAAAAAATTGGTTAATATTATATGGGTATTTAGTTCAAGAAGTAATCCTTCCTAGGTTTGTTGTGTTAATAAGTGTAGGTACTTCATATAAGTGACAAAAAAGAAGAATTGGATTATTTTGGAGGAATTTAAAATCAAGGAATATCTAAAATGTACTCAGTATACAAGTATACTGGATGAAGAATTAAACCTGGGAATTTCAACTATTTCAGATTAACTTTTGGACAAAATACCTATATAATATAAACATTTTTTTTAGGAAAAGAAAAATATTATTGTACATATTACTTCATAATGATTGGTTTAAATATTCGTGGTATGGAGTCAAGTACGCTTATAAGAAATCTTATATCACTCTTTGATAATGCAATTTAAGCGAAACCTTGGCAAGAGAAAAATAAGTATAATTTCTCTTTTTTTTTATTTTGTAAAAAGTTCTATTATGAAATTTCACTTTATTTTCTATTAGATACTTCTCGCTCCATTTGTTGTCACATTTTAATATTAATTTTAACTGTGAAATCACGACTAGAAATGGCTTAAAATATTAAATATTCTATTTGACTAAAATATAAATGAAGACTTATCATATATCTGTTATAAAATATTAAAAACATGAATTACATAAAATGTTATTTTATACTTTCAAAACCCAACAAAGAGGAAAATGTATGTATGTATTTCAGATGATTTCAAATTGTTTCAAGAGCGTTTTTATTATTATAATCAATAAATACTTTAAAACTACATCAAAGCTTTTTCTGTAAATTTCAGAATTTTTCTCGTTTTATTTATTTTTAATGTTAAACTTTTTACAAATATGCAAAAATTACTACAAACGTAAACCAAATATTTTCATAATTGCATATTATTCTGGGTTTATTTTTAATGCCTCGTTATAATTATTACTTTAAAGATGATTAACCTTTAGTTCAATGGAACTTAATCCCGTCTTTATACATAGATAAGAAATAATTAAACCTTTGAGCACAGCTCATATTATATTTGATAGTCATAATATGTGTGGAAACCATCCACTGTTTGCATTAAATCATAAAACAAATTCTACTGTAAACGGAGTATTATTGCATTGTCACAAACAGCAGCATGTTAAGGAAGAAAACTGTAATAAGCATAACTGACTAGTTAATTGCAATACCTCTTTGTTTTAATATAAAGCCACTAATAAATTACGGAATTAAGCATTACGTTCTTTCCCGTAAATTAATCCTGAATACATACAATAATTGGAAACTTGTTATGCAGGGTGTTAAAAAAATATCGAATATTTGAACAGGGTATGGATATACTGGGTGTCCCACGACGATTAAGACAAGTAATATATCAGAATTGGGCAGTAGTAGAGAATTATAATTTTGGGGGTGTAAATTAGAGCAAATGTTGCATCTTTTCTTGTTATTGTGTTACCCAATGAGGTATTTGTTTTTGGTCACGTGACGTCGCATTCAAAATTATTAATGGGACAACCTGTATATTTGTGCCTTTCTGTATTCCTCCCGATAAAACAATTCCAACAAACTAGCACACTTGGGGTCTAAAGTAATTAATTCAAGAGCTACAGGTACTTAAACGATTGTACCACTACGATTTGAACATCTCCTTTAATATTGTAAGTTTTTTTTGTGACAGTTAATTTGAATTTTTATTAAAAATTATAATATTGGTTTGTCTTAATCATTACGTACGAATGTAAGATTGCCGAAAATTACAAGGGATTCAATTATGAATTTTTTAACTTACAATCGTTTAAGTACCTGTAGCTCTTGAATTAATTACTTTAGACCCCAAGTGTGCTAGTTTGTTGGAATTGTTTTATCGGGAGGAATACAGAAAGGCACAAATATACAGGTTGTCCCATTAATAATTTTGAATGCGACGTCACGTGACCAAAAACAAATACCTCATTGGGTAACACAATAACAAGAAAAGATGCAACATTTGCTCTAATTTACACCCCCAAAATTATAATTCTCTCCTACTGCCCAATTCTGATATATTACTTGTCTTAATCGTCGTGGGACACACAGTATAGTATGGATCAAAATATGTCAAAAAGTAATTTATTTTTGCGTTTCCACATTATTTTTATTGTGTAATAACAAACGATAGATGCTTATGAACAAAATCGTTTCTACGTCGATGGATAGGAAGGGGCGGGCCTGTATTATGACCTGCGAGATTGCCCAATTTAAACCCCTTTGAATTCTTTTTTCGGGGATATTTAAAAAGTTTAGTGCACGCTATTCCTGTAAATAGACTCGAAGAGCTGTAACATCCAATTAATTAAGAATGTTACCAAACCTTAGCTGATGAAGGAGTTTTAAATTAGTGTCAGATCAAGGTACTTTTACAACGTAGTATTTGTGTTGCGGCTACAAAAGTTTCGTATTGTGTTCAAACACAAGTCAAAAGTAGCATGCTGCAATTTGTTTTTTTACTGCAGCTACCCCTAAAAACTGTAACCTTGAAAAAATGTGTTAACACTAAATACGGTGCTTTTGCATCATGCAACCAGAATAAAAACAGCGCGCTATATTTATTTTCTGTTTCTTGATAAGTCTTGTGGAGTTCATATCGTGTCCGATTTTTTTTTGTTATTAATATAAAATATTGCCTGTTGAAAAAATAGAAACAGAATATACAAATGAGGAAAGCAAATGTTATATTAAAAATTTAGCAAACTAAACTGGTACAGGGAGTTAAGATACACAATTTAAAATTATTCTCAGTTATACAAGGTATTCTGTAACTCCGGTACGAATCCAACATATTTTTTTTAATGGGAATCTCTGTATATTATTTCAAATTCAGATAAATCATATTTTTCTGTATCTATTCATATATTTTATATTAAAATCCCATGTAAAGTTCATTTCAAGATATTTCGTTGCCCTGCCACTTGCATTCAGAGAACTATTAGTAAATCCATCGGTAGGTGGTCGTTAATCAAAGCAAATTAGTGCAGGAAGGCATTTAAACCCCTAATAATTGTATTGCTCGAAGAGAAAGTTGGGGTTACTGGAGGATTATTTCACTAAATTCCTGGCAGACATTCAAGTACGACCCTGTTGTTCTTCTAAGAATTTACAAGATTAACTAATAGTACTCTCCAAGCAGATGGTAAGTCAACGAAATATCTTGAAATTAACTTTACATCTGCAGTTTCTCTATGAAAGTATATATTATGCAGCGTACGCAACTCGTAAAAATTCTGTTCAGACTTCGCTACTTTTTAGGCTGCACGCAACAAAAAAATATGCGCGCATCCGACCAGCATCCGTTACTTTTGAGGTTACATGCGTGTTCACACGAGGATTATCGGAAGTTGCGCAGTTTTTTAATCTGCATCGCAGTAAAAGTAGCTGTCTCTGATTCTAGGTTTAGATAGAGTTCGTTAGATAGAGTTCGAATATACTTCCGGCAGAGATATAGTGCCTGTTTGGAAATAAGAGGTTGGCATTTTGAACATCTTATCTAACTTTCTTTCTTTTGATTTTGTTTATAAGTTTCTATCGTTTGTAAATAATAAAAATAATGTGTAAATGCAAAGTCCTTTAAAAATAAATAACTCTCTATATCTCCGAAACCGTCAATTTGCGGACCCATGTTTATTAAGACTTTTTGACTTATTTTGGTCCATACTATACCCTATTCAAATCTTCGATCTTTTTAGAACTCTGTAAATCAATATCACTGTGTCTATTACATTTTGATTGTATCTTCAATAACAAGGTAATGTTTTCTGTATGGGATGAATTTAACACTGCAATTTTGTAGGCTTAGCAGGATAAGCCATTCTAAGAAGCCCTCAAAGAAAGACCTCGATTATTTCATAAACAAACTAAGCAACTGCTGAATTAGGGGCCCCATATTTTCTTTTTCTCATTTTCGTATTAAATTTTGATTAAAAAAGATCTCAATAATTATAATTGCTGAGGGATTAATATTATTTACAATGAATGCAGTTTTGAAAAAAAAATGATACTCATATATACCCATGTATACTGTAATTCCATAACTATTTTCAAATTACATATAAGATAGACATCCCTAACAGTATTTAATTAAAACCTATATAGATTCAACAAAAAAGATCCAAACTAAATTTTAATTCCAATGTAAATTTTATTTTTACATTTCACTTTTTGCCGGAATCTAAAAGCTTTAATTAAATGCATAGACAAAAATGTTAAACTTTCTAACGAAAACAATATAAATTGAAAAAATGATAAAACACATTGAAACTCGCTGAGCAGTCAGTTTGACAAAAAGTTAGGAAGGATAAATAAAGCTTTCTAACCCAACCGCTGAGCGTAATTAAAACCTTCATAGAACGTTTTACTCCGTAACTCAACCACAATGGAAATTGATCAGTCAAAATCAACGATCACAAGGAAATAACAAATTGTAATCTTTCCGGTTTAATTCATTAGAAAGAGGAAAATGCATCTTAAATCGACGATTACAAACACCAAAGTGACAGACGTTCTAGAAAATGAATGCATACCCCTCAGGACATTTGAAAACAGTGGTCAGTCACAAAATAAAGTATTGTCTTTAGAGAAATCATCAATTAAAAATTACTAAATCATACAAAACAACGCGTGGTGCGTAGTCCGACAGGAGTTTGCAACTTTCAGTTAGTAATCAGGCTTGATTGATTGATAATTAATATTCAATAACAGAACACATGAAAATAATTAGCTGTTTACAAAACTAAACAAATGCTGTCAATGTTGTAAAACTATTAAATATTTAACTAATTACAAATACGATCAAAAGTAAGTTCAGAATGAAATCTAATAATACTCATATTTAACGTTACAATACATACATACCGTAATGTGACTCACTTTCATTCTGTTTTTCGTTTTTATTGCTTCTATTATATCGTTTTTGACTTAATTGATATATGTGTGGGCGTGTGTTGATATGAAATATATTAAGTTTAATACTAGGAAAAGTATGCTAAGGATTTGCCTTGAGAATTCCCAAATATTATTGGCTGCAGTTTCTTGCAGCCAATTTCAACGTACTTTAAAAAGCAAAAACCATTTTTTGTTAAGTAATAGAAGCTTTAGTATTACAACTTAAAAAATTGTATTAAAAAATACTACATATATGCTGGAGAACACCATTTTCAATAAAATTTTTAAATAGAAAGGTGGGTCTTACAATACATCAACTAAAGGGTATTTTAAATATCTATTCACCCATATCAATGTCTAAGTATTATTGTCAAAAGTAGTATTAATGGCATTCGAACAGATTTCTTAATTTATAAATATTGTTATGATGTAGTTAGTGATACCTAAAAATAAATTTGGCAAAGGCCGTCACTGAGAACGAAAATATGTCTAAACAACTTTTTACCAGTTTAAAAAAAAACTAGTTACCTTATTAAAATCCCTATATTGGCATTCACTATAATTGTTATTGTTTAATGATATTGTAGTAGACGAAATCAAAAACTTTTTGACTCTTTTATCAACATGAAGCTGACTGAAACGGAAAGAATTGAAATTCTAATATTAATTGGTTGTGGGGATAAAACACGTACATACAAGAAATTAGATGTTCTACTAGCCTTTGAAGATAATCCCCATGCCAGCTTACGGCAAGTAGCGTTATACAATGTGGTTCGCCATCAAACAGTTCTTAGAACGCTCCTAAACGGTCATGTGAATCGTCAGACTTGCTCCCCGAATTAAACCGGTTGTACCCAAATAAAAATGATTTGTGGCTGTAGCAAGATGGTGCGCCAACGCATTATGCTGTCTTGGTGAGATACTACTTGGACAACATCTTCCCAAATCGGTGGATAGGTCGAAGAGGAGCAATTGAGTGGCCACCTGATTTAACCCCTCTCGATTTTTTTATGGGGATACTTGAAAAGTAAAATGTACATAAATAGACAACAAACTATTAAAGAACTCAAAGAATGGATAGGCATTGAGATTGCAAAAATAACTCCGGAAGTTATAGCGAAAGTTCGAGAAGAGTTCCCTGCTCGTCTTTCGTATTGTATTTTAGCTGACGATAAACAATTTGAGCACTTGCTTTAAAGGTTGTACTTAATTATAATATTTATTATGTAACATTAAAAATTTAATAAATCATTTTTTTGACACATACAAAAATTAATTACTAAGACATATTGATATGGGTGAAATATTATTGATGACGTCGTCGCGCTCACAGAGATGACGTCAAAAATAAAAAGGTGATCTGACGAAGCGCCCATTTAAAAATAAAAGTCTGGAAACGGCAAATTATTTCGTAAATTGCTAGTCCGAATTCTACAAAATTAGGGATAAGGCTATTTTGGGATATGGAGATTCCCGGTTTGGTATTTGCAATGTTGCTAGATTTGCCGTTTCTTTGGTTTTTTAAATACATCACCCTGTATATTAAGTAATTTTTTGAATCTTCTCTTCAATACGAGTTCAACCATATGTAACACTTATGATTTTATGTAATCTAGAAGATCTTAAATAAATAAAACAGAAGTCTGGCAACGCCTAATTATCTCAATAAATTTTTAATACACACTATTTTCAACTACATAACATACGTAACAATTGAAAGATTAAAACATTTTTAAAAAAAAATTCTAGACTTTTGGTCCACTCTGTATATATTTATATAACGACAATATACCAAAAAGAAAAATGTTGGAAGCTTCTGCTAAATTAGAGGAAATTGTATTAGTTTTTCTGTAGAAGTTTCTCTGTATGACAACTGAACCAAAGTGTCTCCAACATAATTTTAATAAACACTTCAGTTGAAGGAAAGATTGTGTTAGACTAAAAAGAGACATTTTGTCGATTAAAATATTTACTGTCATAGTTACCTATCACATTTCGTGTTATTTATAGAAAAGTTGAAGTACAGTAGGGAAAAACCTTATTTCCGTGATTGTTTATCTGCTATTGCCCAAGTTTATCTTTTTATTTTAACTGCAACTCCAACTATTTTAGTTCAGAACATGCCCACTCAACCTGTCATACACGGTATTGATCAAAACAATTAATATCGGAGACTGCAGAAAAATATTAAATAAAATACGAACGTTCAGTTCAGCTATTTTTAATTGAGTAGCATCAGTGTAAACAAAATCTTTTAGTTGGCCAGTTCACCCAGCTTTTCAGTAGCTGACATATCAAATACCATAAATTTACCTTTAATTATTTACTTAACTTGACCGTACTGTGTATTGGCACTGTTACACACCAAAATATTACACCACAAAATATTATCCCAAAATATGACACTCAAAATATTATACCCCAAAATATTACACTCTAACAAAATGTTTAAAAGTATGTGTCCTACATAAATAACCGAAATTTGAATTTCGTGAGAACTTATTCAGGCCTTACCGTATACTTATATTTTATATTAATAGAAGCTATGTTTACCTATAGAAAACTTTATTAATTTCTGTGCGTCAATTATTGGCGTTATTGTCAATAATATTTTTATTAAGTTAAGTGAACTGCAAATAATTTGAAAATTTGAAATATGTAAATATTAAGCAAATATTTATTCTAAATCAAATTTTTGTATACTGTTAAATCAATATATAATACACATAATTTTATCAAGATGTAACTTAATTAATCATTATCGAAATTGACTGATTGCCAGTATTATTTAGTTGGGTAAAATAACAAAATTTTACATGATTACAGACACAACACGTACTCGTATTATTATAATGAATGTAGATTTACTACAATGTAGTAAGTAATAAATCATATTTCGTTTGGCAACTGTATTAATGATTCTATTTTTGTTATCATACGTTCTATAGGGACTACAAATAAAAGAGTGTAGATACATATGTTTCTTATCCAACATTATTTACTATTTATTAATAATCAAGATGATATTACGTTTAACGATTCACCGTTACCATGAAAAACATACAAAATAACTACTGTTTGTTTTTCAATGTATATAGATGTAAATATTTGGAAAGAAACTTGTGTCAACGAATTACGTTTTCAATCAGGGTGAATGAGGCGTATTCTCATTTTTTATAAAATACATTAGAAATGTCAACATGTAATTCAATTCTAAGTATAAAATTAACTAGAAGTTTTGTTGTCCCAATCTAAAAGATGAAAAAAAGAAGTAATATAGACAAAAATGAATAAAAAAAAGTATTATTTATTCATTTGATCGCAGACGTTGAGATTATTATTTGTACCTTCATCAGACCTAAAGCAATTCAAAAAATCATGTTTATAAGTTTGAGTAAATAATATTTGTAGAAAATTTGACCTTAAATATTTATAATAATTTACCAGGAAGTAGGTTACACAAAACGTAGAATATAACCAATGTGAAACTAAATAACCCAGTCTTTTTCTGGCTTCTTGGTACTTAGTGTGTTATACAAATGATAATATCTGTTTTCATAAGAGATGCAGAAGCAAAATACATTCACCGAATTCTAGTGAAATCAGCCGATTCTTGGAAAACTATAAAAGCAATGGATATTTCTCGGTTTTCATACAACATACATATAAATTCAGTTATACAAAACAAGCATCCACTCCTAAAAAACAAATAAAACTGAATACATATCGAGAAATGTAGTCTTACTTAACTTATATACGAGGTTTGTTCAAAAAAAAGTGACTTCTTATTTTACTCGACTACTACTATTACTACTACTATTTATCAATATATATTTTGTCCCCTTCAAAGTAATTCCTCTCAGATATAAAACCCTTGTTCCAGCGCTTTTTCCAATCCTCGAAGCACTTCTGATATGAGTTTTTTGGTATGATCTTGAGCTCTTCCAGCGATGCGGTCTTTATCTCTTTCATCGTTGCAAACCTCCGTCCTTTCGTGGGTCTTTTCAGTTTTGGGAATAGGAAAAAGTCACAGGCGGCCAAGTCCGGTGAATAAGATGATTGAGGTATGATTACCGTGTTGTTTTTGGCCAAAAAATCACGAACAAGCAACGATCTATGGGCAGGTGCATTATCATGATGCAAAAGTTATGAATTGTTTTTCCACAAATTCGCTCGTTTTCCTCGTATTGCTTCACGCAAAGGGCGCATAACTTCAAGTTAATATTCCTTATTCACTTACGACCTTCTGGCAAAAACTCATGATGCACCACGCCATTATAATCGAAAAACACAGTGAACAAAACCTTTTCACATTTGACCGAACTTGGCGTGATTTTTTCGTTGGTGGCTCTTCTGGCCGCTTCTATTGGGATAATTGGACAATGGTTTCAACGTCATAACCATATAGCCATATTTTGTCTCCAGTTATAACCCTTTTGAGCAAATCTGGATCGTCGTTGACGTCATTCAACAGCTCCTGAACGATGCTCATGCGACGGTTCTTTTGGTCAAAATTTAGCAATTTAGAAACAAACTTCGCTGACACACCTTTCATGCCCAAACATTCCAGAAAAAATTGCATGACATGAGCCAGCCGATATGCAGATTTCCTCAGCAACTTCTCTAATAGTGACTCCACGATTCTCCATAACAATTTTCTTCACTGCTTCAACAGCTTCTCGGCCTTCTGTGAAGGGCTTGTACCACATTTTTTTTTGCTCAAAGTAAATTCGTCAAATGCCACAGACAACATTTCAAGTGCGTTGGAGTACTTTATTTTATTTTTCACACAAAATTTAATAGATTCTTTGACCCAATTTTTTTGTATAGCAAAAAATCGCCAAGCACTCCAAAACACGTCTAACCTTTATATCTATCAAAAAAAAACTAATAATTCTAAATGTTAAGAACATATGTAGGTACCAACATAACAAAAAAAGAAAATCGAAAATTGAATGTACGTAGCCCGCAAAAATTGAATGTGTGTAGCCCGCGAAATTTGAAAAATCGCCTTTTTTATTAACAATCTATATATATAAAAACTTCTAATTACCACAAAAATAATGGAATTAAATTGCACAATTCATTACTAAGAGTAACCAAATAAAGTCTTTGGAAAGCTTTAAAAATAATCCTTATTTGTAGACATTTCTCAAATAGCTTTTATATTTCCTAAAAATATTTTAGGATACAGTGATCTGTTACATACACCAACATTGAAATTTTCATTTACAGACACTGGGGAAGCCTCTAATCCTACAGACCTATAAATTTGCTGATGATTTTGTCGAAGCTTTTTGAAATATTAAATTAATTGTTTCAACCTTTACTTTCTGAAATTTATCCATAATAAATATAAAAAAAAATTGTACTATACTTATGTGAATTTCCACAGTATTACAAAGCTATTTTTAAATATCTTTCTCTGATCAAGGTTTCGCTTAAATTGCATCATTAAAGAATGGTTAATATTTTATAGGTATTTAGTCCAAAACGTAATCTAAAATAATTGAACTTTCCAGTTTTAGTTGTTGATTCAGTACTATACTGAGGACATTTTAGATATTTTTTGATTTCAAGTTCCTCCAAATATAGTTTTTCTTTTTTGTCACTTATATGAAGTACCTCCATCATTGTTTCAAATGTTTGGTTTAGTGTAGGTTTGTGTTTAGTGTCAATTAGGTATTTTGCGTATTGTGACAAACCTAGACATAACAAATCAATTGAAACATCAGAGGTACAACAACTTTTCTTGGAGGAATTTGAAATATCTAAAATGTCCTCAGTATAAAACCTTAAATGAATAATTAAACCTGGTAAGTTCAATTATCTTAGATTACCTTTTGGACTAAATATCCATATAATATTAACCAATTTTGTTAGGAAAAGAAGAATATTAGTTTATTTTAAAAATTTTATAATAAGAAATCATACTGTAAATATTGCTTGATAATGATTGGTTGAAATGTTTATGACATGATATCAAGTACGCTTATAAGAAATCTGTTAATCTTCTGTGACTCTAAAAATGTGATTTAGCAAAATCTAGTTACAGAAAGAAATTTAAAAATAGCTTTGAAATATAGAGGAAATTCAAAATAAATATAATTTTTCTTTTATATTTATTTTAGTAACACAATTCTTCTATTTCCGACGCGGCTGCTGATCGTTAAAAGCACTGAACAATTAAAAATATAGACGTTGAATATATTTATTTTTCCACAGAAAAGTAGAAAATATTACGAGTATAAGAGTCACGATTATTATTCTCACAAAAGATGGTGCATATTATTTTACCAAGAAACTCTAGAAGATGTGTCGTTATTATTTCTGTATACTTTTCTTCTTCTTCTTCTTCAATAGATTTCCTTATGCCCTTTAGAGCGTTGAATTATTAATTTCATCCTTGGGATCTACCCACTTTTGGGCTTCTGCCAGTCTAGCACGAAACTTTTCATTTCTCTTAATTTTTTTCCTCTCCTTTTTCTCATCTCTTCTGTTCACTTCCACCAAGTCTTTCTTGGTCTCCCTCTCTATCCTTTACCTGCCAGTTTCGAATATTTTTTTGAGTCTACCTTAGTACATCCTCAGAATATGCCCTAACCAATTCAACTATTTCTCTTCCACTTTCAGATTTCTTCATTCTTGTTTCGTTTTTTCTTGCAATATCTGTTTCTACCATCATTTCTTATAGTTTCATCGACGAATATGTAATCTATATAGTGAAACTTTCATGTTACAAATAATATATTTTTTATTTTCACTGTGGTTTTAATTTCGCTACCGATCGGATCTTGAAAAAAAATAGCCCTCGTATAAGCATATACAGCTGTAGTTTTCTCCTATCTCCCTTCTTATTAATTCGTAATATTAGTGCTTTCTTTCCTATATATTTCTTTTGTAAACCTGTTCATTTGCTGGCTTTTGATGTTTCATTAGATTTTTTATTTCTTTTACCTTTTTTCTGGTAGGTATTTCTAGATTTGTCATTCTCTTTTCTATTCCCTTTTTTCTTTTTCTTCCTGGATTTAGTTTCTCATTTAATATTTGGTCTTAAAATTTTGGACAGTGAGGCCTCTCTTTATTAAGCAAACTCTACTTATTTTTGAGTATTTTATCAGCTATATGATTTACACTAAATTAACTAAGTTATTTGAAAATATCATTTATATACAATTTTTAATAAATTCTTATTCGATTTGTTTATATTTGTAAGAAAATTTTAAGTTCTGTGGAAGTCCCGTTACCAAACCAACAAAATAAAATTAAATAAAATGTCATTTTGTAAAATATTAATCTAAAAGTTCCAAGTAAAAAGTGAAAAATTGTAAAATTTGTGATTTAGAGATATGATCAAAGTGTCTGGTTAGAAAGGTGACAAGTACAAGTTATGGTTTTTTATTATTTTTATTTAACTGGGTAGAAACTGATTAAAAAATTGTGATTTCTCAAGTAAATAGTAAAAAAATATTAAAGTTATTTTATCCCTTACTTTGTAGAATTTATCCATAGTAAATAAAAAATATAGAATATAAATTATACTTATCTTGAATATCTCAGGTATTTCAAAGCTATTTTTCTAACCATGTTTCGCTAAATCGCATTTTCAAAGAGTGAAATATATTTGACATATTTATTATGAGCGTACTTGGCTTCATTTAATTAAGATTTCAACCGAACATTATCAAGCAATATGTACAGTATGATTTAAAATATAATAATATTCTTTTCCTAAAAAAATTGGTTAATATTATATAGGTATTTAGTCCAAAACGTAATCTAAAATAATTGAACTTCACAGGTTTAATTGTTCATTCAGTACTATATACTGAGGGCATTTTAGATATTCCTTGATTTCAAATTCCTTCAAAAAATCAAGTTCTTTTTTGTCACTTATACGAAGTACCTCCACTGTTATTTCAATTGTTTTGTCAAGTGTAGGTTTGTGTTTAGTGTTAATGAGGTGTATGGCGTAATGTTATTTATCTGGTTATTTTAATCTATAAGATCGTAAGTGTTCATTGTACCTTATTTCAAAATTTCTACAGATGTGACCAAAATAGATATCCGGACAATTTAGTTTGTAAATACCTGATTTTTTTAATTTATAAATTTTAGGTTTTACATTTAATAAAATGAACCTACTTTATTTTTTACTTTAAAAGATATTGTAGAAAATATTTATCTAAGTAGTTTATTTGTAAATAAAAATATGTAATATTTATATTAAAATTAGTTCCGTTGTATCTGTTGTCATAAAATTTTAAATAGTATATTAAATAAATTAATGTTTATAATGTCCGTAGAGTACATAAAAAACAAATAATAAATAAAAAAAATTAATATTGGTAAAAAACCTGTTTATAAATCATTTACGCGCCACAATATTTTAGATTTGATTATCAACAGGTGTACGATTGAAAGCGCGATTCTAACCAATGATGGCACAGAACCAAAAATAAGAAATAACGAAACACGTTCCTATATAAAACTAACCTTCCAAAGATCAGCATACACAAATATAAACACAACATCAAAACACTAACCCTACCTGATAGCGGCAGATTTCTTTGAAACTGCTAAGCGGAAAAACGTGCTACTTGTTGTCATCAACACGCGATACGAAATGTCAATGTCAGCGGTGCAATCGGCTGTAGCAGAAACATTACTCCCGTGACACTTTCAGTGGAGAATAATGGAAAATCAATCGGAGGAATGTTTATTAGCAATGGTAGAGCATTCTTGGTAGATGGGAAAGCTGATGCGGCATGCCCAGTCGACAGATCTCGGCCAACTGAGAGCAGACGAGAACAACGCATGATAAGCGTCGCGATGGAAACGTCCCTGTTGTTTGTGGAGCGCGGAGGCGAAGGCGTCTGTCTGAAAGAGAACCTTCTGCTCTGCTGCCAGTACAAACAAAGATACGGATCCTCCATCAGGTAATACACCTTGTAAGGGTTAAGCGAAAATTCACAGAAAAAAAAATCATTGTTAATACACTGTGCCGCAAAGTTAACGCATCATTGTAAAAACTGCAAAATTTTATTAATATAGGGTTTTCCATTAGGGACGCAATTTTTTGTGAGGTTATATTTCTTATAGCTGTCATTCGAATTTCCAAGTGACATTGACATTTAAAATCTACTATAGTTGGCAATTTATAAGATGGAAAAATACAGCGTAGCAACGTGTCCAAATAATTCAGCTTTATTATGAAAATGGACGTTCAAATAAAATTGTTTTTCGTAAATTACGTGATTTTTATACTCGATATAATTGTGCAAATGAATCCATAATATTGAAAATAGTGCAAAAGTTTGAACAAAGTGGTTCAGTTTTGGATGTAAAAACACCAATTCGTCATCGCCCAAGTCGTGCACAAGAAAATATTTATGGATTTCGTGAGAATGTTGAAGATGATCCAAGAATGTCGATTACATGACATTCACAACAATTAAACATTTCACAAACCACATTATCGAGAATTTTACACAAGGATTTATCGTTAAAGGCTTACAAAGTTCAGCTAACACAAGAATTGAAGCCAACAGATCATTTAAAACGTCGTCAATTTGTTAATTTCATCGAAAAAAAAGATGCTGAATTTTGAAAAAAAAAAGACAGTTTCATGAACTTCAAATGCACCCACAAAAAGTCACTGTTTGGTGTGCGTTGTGGTCTGGTGGTGTAATTGGACCATACTTCTTTCAAAATGAAGATGGTGCTGCTGTAACTGTAAATGGAGCACGATATCGAAACATGATAAACAATTTTTTATTGCCAGAGCTTGAAAATATTGATATCAGAGACAAATGGTTCCAACAAGATGGTGCAACATATCATACAGCTGGTGAAACGATCAATTTATTGCATCAAACTTTTCCTCAGCGTGTAATCTCAAAAAATGGTTATGTTAATTGGCCAGCAAGATCGTGCGATTTAACACCATTGGACTATTTTCTTTGGGGCTACGTTAAAAGTCTTGTCATCGGAACAATCCACGAACAATTGATGAATTAAAAGCTGAAATAATTCGAGTTATTGGTGAGATTGAACCTCAATTGTGTGAAAATGTTATCAACAATTTTGACAAAAGAATAACCTATTGTAGAGCAACTAGAGGTGGTCATTTGTCAGATATTCTTTTCAAGCTATAATTGCCATACCTTAAACATTTATTTTAAATAAAAATTTTAATCATTACAATTGACATACTGTGTTTTATTAACAAATAAAAAATTGCGCTCTTAATGGAAAACCCTATACATGTGGTGAACAACATTCTTTTAAATTGACAAACTTTTATTTTTTTTAAATTAATATACAGTGCGTGTTCAATAATATGATAAATCCCTATTATCAAGCAATTCATAATACTCCAAAAAGACATTATTACTCTTGCGTATTTCCACCTCTCGACCTAATTACGGCTTAACATCTTCTTAGCATACGCAAAATTAAGTTTCTGATAACATTTTGATCCAATGCGTTCCATATATTAATGAGCCTTAATGACAATTCATTTCGGGTAGCAGGAGGAGGATTTAGACCTCTTGAAGATTATTTTACACCATTTATGCAGCGTGTGGACGAGCATTGTTTTGCATGAATTCAAAATTATCCCCAATAACTGGGGCATATGGTACCACATGTTGTTCTAAAATGTCAATTCTATAACGATGTGCATTCAATCGGCCCTCTTGGACAATTACCAACTCTGTACGAGCCTCCTAGCTAATGCCATCCCATACCATAACAGATCCATCGCCGTAGGCAACTGTTCCCACAATATTGCACTGGGAATATCGGTCTCCAAGGCATCGATAAACTCTTCTACGGCGATCATTACTAAAGAGGGAAAATCTAGATTCATCACTGAACAGTACGTTGCCCCATTGATGATTATTCCAGTTGCGATTGTCGTGTGCAAACTGAAGACCTTGCATTCGATGAGCTGCGGTAAAAAGTGGCCCTGTAGCGGCTCTATATGGAGTAATATTCTGTTCCATCAGCCTTCTTCTTACTTGATAATTATAGTGTCGTGAAAATTCTTGTGACAACAAAGTACTTATAACAAACCGACTTCTAAGGATTTCTAATCGCAAAAAATCGATCTTGACGATCTGTGATGACCCTATTTCGTCCTTTACCACGTCTTCTTTGGTTACTACCAGTTTCTCTAAATCGTGCTAAAGCTCTAGAAATCGCGGATTGCGAAACGCCAAACCGTAAACCTAATTGGGTTTGGAATAAGCCTTCCTCGACAAGAGCAACAACATCAGCACATTCCTCTAGATAAAGGTTTCTCAATTCAGGTACATTATGCGCCATAATGATGAAGCACAATTAATACAAATGAGAATGTTTTTAGACTAATAAACAGAGCCAGATAAACCAGTAGAAAACCAAATAAACAATATTGATAAAATTTAATTTATACCACTTTTTAAATGTTTGCAACTTTTTGCAGTTTTTACAGTTCCCA
Source organism: Hermaeophaga mercurialis (assembly GCA_951812935.1). NCBI lineage: Eukaryota > Metazoa > Arthropoda > Insecta > Coleoptera > Chrysomelidae > Hermaeophaga > Hermaeophaga mercurialis. The sequence continues at coordinate 31,268,559 of OX638362.1, read as the reverse complement.
AAAAAACAAGGATATCTTGAAAAGGTTGAAGGACAGCGTAAATAAATATTTCTTAACCATTAACGTAGACATAAAATATTTACCAAGATACATATTTAATTTTATATGATTGTGCGTTATTTTTGCGGCGCAGTTTAGAATAAAAATAAAAACTTTTCTAAAAATTTTCACAAAATTAAAAAATGCAAGATAGGTTATAAAGTATTTTCTTACAATTTTTCATTTAAACTTTTCTACAACTAGTTTAGAAGTTGCATTTATACTCCAGTTTCAAATAAAGTTATTAGACTACAAAAACGTAATAGTATTCATCAAGAAGGACCTAAAAATATACATTTATTTACATTCAAGGAAATATTGGTTTATTGGCTAACTACTAATACGAGGGCTGTTCTCTTTCCGCTAAGCCTAGTAAAGTAAAAAACTCGAAAAACTTTTGTCCTACAAAATGGATGGTTTGATAAAAGCGTAACCACATATCTGAAGGAGAAAGCCATAAAAAAGTATTAATAACAAGCTGATTTTTTTAGTGTTGTTTAATAAATATTTATATAATTTAATGGACACATTGTCCTACAAATTAAGTGGTACAGAAAAATTATTATTCAATAAATTCCCATAGTAGTTATAATTTATTATGGATGTTAATATCAAAAATTTCTGACGGGAAAAACTCTCACTTAAAAAAATAATAAATTTTCTCTATTTTACTTCTCTATTAATTCATTGCTGTCCTAAAAAGTCAAACGAAATGAACGCATGAATGATCAAAAAAGGCAAATTTGTTCGAATCGTACACGTCTTTAATGATTAATAAACCTTTTGACAAATTTACCTGTTGAATTAAGCATGCTGAATGAGCCTTCAAGAAAAAAACGAATTAATATCTGCTATGCTCACAAACGTAGAGGCATTACAAATTAGAAAAAAGCTCTTCATACAACATATTGAGGAGAAGAAACTGGACCATTTTCTGTAATACAAAGAAGCTGTCGAGAAAGAAATTTTTATTGGAAAAAATGATAAAATGAAATTCATTTTATTGCAGCTACAAAATCATTTCAATTACAGATTCTGTAACTTCTAGAAGATTTCTGGGAAACTGCAGATTTTTACAAACCCTATCCCATAAGATAATGAAGACAAAACTAGTATTTAATAAATTAATGTGATTGAATTTCAATCTAATGAAATCTAATGAAATGAAATGAAATAATTTTATGAAATCAATAATCATAAAAAATATGAAAAGATAAATTGTACTTATCTGAATTTCCACCGTATTTGTTTGTCTGACCAAGGTTTCATCAAGGTACAGTGACATTTTCAAAGACAGTTAAATTTGATAGATTTTGACAAGTGTAAACAACTTCACATCACAAACATTTCTAACAACCACCATTAAGCAATATATACAATAATATTCTTCTTTTCAAAAAATTTTTTTGGTTATTATACAGGTACGAGGATGGATTGATTAATTCGCGGCCTAACAAAGAAAACAATAATTTAGAAGAATAAATGTGTTTTTATTTTTCAACATAATCTCCTTCTAGTTGAATGCACTTGGTCCATCGATGTTCCAAACTCTTTATCTCATTCCTGTAGGTAGATTCTGGCTACTCTTTAAAATAAGTGTTTGTCGCTTCAATCACTTACAAGATTGAAGCATATTTCTTTCCTGCATGAAATTTCTTCAAGTTGGGGAATAGGCTGAAGTCCGATGGGGCCAAATCAGGGGAGTAGGGTGCATGAGGTACTAGTTTAAAGCCTAGTTCATTAATTTTAGTCATCGCGATACCCGACTTGTAGCATGGTGCATTGTCCTGATGAAACAAGATTTTCTTTTTGGCCAATCCGGGTCTTTCTTCTTGAATTTTTTAGTAGAGCTGTTCTAATAAATTAGCGTAGTTTTCGCTGTTTATTGTTTTTCCTTTTTCAAGGTAGTTAACCAAAATAATTCCTTTTGTGTCACCTAACGCAGAATCTACTTCATTTTTAACCACTGTTTGTGTTAAACCTTTAATATAAAAATATTTTATCAATGCTCGAATTTCAGTTTTCTCCGACAACTTATAAACTTTGATTAGACACTAAATGAAAACTCCTCGACAGACTCGGACAAAATTTTAATATATTATATATTAAGGACATTTTAGGTATTTCTTTATTTTATAATCTTTCAAAAAATTAAGTTCTCTTTTCTTGTCACTTATATGAAATACCTCCATAGTTATTTCAATTGTGTTGTTAAGTGTAGATTTGTGTTTGGGTTCAATGAGGTGTTTTACGTGATGTAACTTATCTGGTTGTTTTAATCTATAAGATCCGTAAGTGTTCACTGTACCTTATGTTAAAATTTCTAAGGGTCTGGGCACGATAGATTGCGTTACAATCCGGACAATTTAGTTTGTAAATACCCGATTTTAAAAATTTATTAATTTTGGGTTTTACATTTAATAAAAATGAACCTATTTTTTTTACTTTAAAATATATTTTAGAAGATGTTGCACGAGATATAATTTTTGATATTTTATTTGAAATATCTCCAAAATATATAATTGTTCTGTATGACCCATTATCTTTGGATAATTATTAGATGTAGCGATTTGTTTAATTTTATTAATTCAATGATAATGTTATATTTTCTTACACTTTGCTTTAATATTGACGAATTTGAAGGGTTCGCTCAGCAATTAATTACAATTTTTGGCAGCATTTATGCGAACAAACAATTTCAATTCCTAAGTAGAGTTACAAGAAAAAAATATTTTTTCATTAAGTGCGAGTCAAATCCAGCCTCAAAAATCACATTAAATTTTTATTCAAAGTTCTCATTTAATTTGTTTGTTTTTTTTTCTTTTTGTTATTGTTTGTACTTACCAATATAATTTAAATAAAATAATGGTGAATAAAAGTGAGTATTTGTGTTTCATTTATAAAATTATGGGCACCCCTTTATTTGATTTTGCCACTTCGGGGCCCTTTCCTTCTAAAATGTTGCCGACCACTGGAATAGACTATCTATAACTTAAAATCAATTGACATAAAAACCCGATATATCCAACTTTCTGCAGGAGAAAACATACCACTCGAGGGTCAAATATTTTCATGAAAAAACATATTTTTTTACTTGAAAAAAGTAGGTATATCACCAAAAGTAAGACCATCTTAGATTTGAAATTAATTCTAATATGCACACCCAAATTTTTCAAAAATTCTGGTAGCTAAAAAGCAAAGTGAAATTTGATTTGATTACATCAATATCCCATCTAGTGTTTTTACAATCGCAAGTGTTCGGCGTTTAAGCATTTGCTTCATTCATAACGCAATAATAGATAATACGAATTAATGTTTTCTGATGAATTTGAGGCATAAAAATTTCCATCACAGTTTTTATATCTTGCTATTTTTCAGTGTCCCTAACTTTTGGAATGCCGCAGGGTTTGCGCCGATTTCAAATGCATGAATTCATTTCACGCTGAGCAGGCAACTTTTTCGACAGAAAGGTTTGATGTAGGATTTAAATAAGGATTATGAACGAAAAAAATGGATTTTAAGTAAGGACGGAATCATAAAAATGATAATAAAACGTGCATTTTATATTTATTCAGCCAAATCAAATATTGAAAGATGTCGGAGGCTATAAGGGTTGTGCAGAATGTAATGTACAGACGTTAATTTATTATTTATATAGGCCATATCCTTTATTTTAAATTAACAATAGTAAATATAAACATCTAACTATTATTACTACTAAAATAATTTAGAATCTAGTAAATACAGAAACAAACCTAATACTGTTATAATAGAAAATTATTGAAGTTATAAAAAATGCCCTGTATATGGAAAATATAAAAATTAGATTTTCTTTAATCATTTTGCTTCTAAATTACCATTTTACCAAAAGTATTTCAATCTGAATTCTTGAACGTATGACATTTTTGGTATTACTTAATCTAATTCCCCAATTTAATTTTTTTGTAATATTCTCCTTTATTTAATCAATATATTGTAATATTAGATATTAGAAAGATTTAAAATATATTGCAGCAAAGTTTAGATCTATGACTATAATAATAATAGAAATTATCAATAAAAAAACAAATTTAATTAAAATTATACAAATATCAATAATTTTTGGTGCAGTAGAATGAAACATGGAAACATATTATTTTAATGAATAATAAATATGTGTACAATAATATAAAATATGTTAAAGTGATCATTATACATTTAACATTATGCATGTAACACAATAAATATTCTTATTAATAATTGTAAATTAAAATTTGTATAATTGCTGAAGTACAACATATAAAATTGAGCACATGTAAAATTACAAATCTAAACATCAAAATTAAAAAAAATATTCATTTCTTGTGTGATATTTTAAATAAAATTGTTTTATTTATTGAAATGGCCATAAAAACCTTGTTTGGAAAGAAATTTTGCTGATATTTGATAATAATTGTACCCAGAAACTCGAAAACACGCTCACAAAGAAGTCATGAAACCTCATATAAAACATTATTATGCCAAAATTTTTTATAACAGAAGAAAGTAATTATATCTTTGTAAATAATAGAAATTGAAGAGTATTTAAGCATTGCAAATTAGTAGTTTATTGAAATTTTTACCGTATTTGTTAAAAAACTGTCAAATTTTCATAAATCGCAAATCGCAAATCTATAAATACAAACTAGAAAAAAAATTTCACGTATTTTAAGGAAAAAAGGTATTTAAAATCATAGCCAAACATTACCGCTTGTATTTTATTGGTGATAGTTAAAAAGAATAGTTACCTTCAAAATTATTACACCAAGTACCTATTAATATTACAGTTGGTGAAAGTTTTATTGGGTTTTATCGGTGACAAAGGTCTTTAAATGCCGATTATTTATTACATTTCGTCCCAAGTTATATTTTCATCTACTTCAAATTATTAGTTAAAAATAAAATATTCAAGATATAGATTAGACCGTCATTATAATCACTATAGTACATTGGTGACAGCAATTATTTGAAACTGCTATCATTAGAATATTTACTATCCGTCAAGAATATCTGAAACCGCCAGATGCGCAGTTACTTACAGGAATAGGGATACCACAAATTAGAAGCAGGCGAAGAATGTGTAAGAACACAGTGATGTGTTAATCTATGTTGCCATATCTTGTAAAATGTTCAAATTTTAAGTAACGATATTGTGTCTAAATTTAATCTGGAGCAGATCAACATTTATTTTTAACTGTCTTTTAAAAAATTTAATTGGGAATTAGACTTACTGTTTAATGAAAATAATAAAGCATTTCCAGTCTGGTGAGAACAGATTCATATTCAGGATAATTTTTTGAATGCGCCTAATAGAATATTTTTTTATGTTATGTCATTGTAACTGAATAATTTAATATAATGTATAATGTAAACTTTATTATTGTTCGACGCAAGACACTAGATAAACTTACACCCGCAAATGAATAAAGTACTTATGAAATATCCGTCATGCTAAATACTTTCAAAAAAAAAATTGTTAATTTTAAATAAAAATCTCTTTTAAAATCAATCACAGAAATTTAAATATTATTACTAATTATTATATTTACCTGTTAAAACAGCAACTTTGTGGTCATTGTTAATCCAGCAACATTCCACTACCTTTTGTCACTTTCAACCGTCGATATTACGAAGTGAATAGGTCAATAAATGTCACTCGAATGACCAATGTTACCATTTATTTTGTTTCTGAACTCGCAGTTTTAGATCTTCTTGACGGATAGTATTCAAAATATCCACAATTCTCTTGAATGCGATTAGTTGTCATTACTTTTAACAATATGTTAGCAGTGCCAAGTATAAACCTTATAAACGCCACTATTGTCAAAAAACGTTTTATTTCATTTTTGAATATAAATTGCTGATTGCTACCGATGTATTAAAGCAAAATAGCCAACATTTCATTATAAACTGAAATATTTGTTGGATGGAAAACTGCATATCCACTATATTTCTGCATCTACTATACTAAAACAGATTATATCCCAAATTCCAGGTATAAACACTGTACGTGGTGGCTATAATGTGGTTTACGTGGTTTTTAGGATATACAAAGTTCAAACGTGGCAAAATGCAGATTTTAAATTACGTATTCGAACAGACAGATTAATAGTTAATTAGGTAAAATAGAGATTCGACTAGGGAATATCGTAAATTTTTGGGAATCACACAGCAAGTTAAAATTCACATTAAGCGTACGCTAAGCTCATAGATATAACATTCTCCGAATCGTAAACAAGTACATAATGCATATATTTTGACAGGTGGTTGATATCATAGAAAAGAGTAGTATCAAACGAATGTAACAGCTACTCACATTAAATCAAATAACTCTTGTTTTAGCAAAAAAAGCCGCGCTGTTTCCTGATTATGGAATATAAAAATGTTCTTGCCTCTAATGGTAATACTTTCGGATCGTTAAATATCTCGGTGGGAATTACACAATACGAAAGCAGATATTGCAAGTATACAAGATAATTTTGAATCTAAAATATCGAATCAGACCTTAATCAAGATACTAAATATTTTTTTTGACTAACCAATAAAGAGTACATCATATTATGTGATTTCACATGAATTATCACAAGATTTCATCACAAGAAAATTATATGATTTTACTTGTATGTATGAGTTAAACTAATTGTGATAAATCATATAATGTGAAGTATATTTAATATTACTTTTACCAATTTTACTGAAATACAAAGAATTGTTTTTTATAAGTCGCTTGATGGTAATGAATAAAGCTTTATACAAACGGTATATAGGGTGGCCCAACGAAAATTTTACATGGGGGTTTTGGACAATATTATCGTAGGAAACGAAAAACGCTCGGACAGGCCGATTTTTATTCCGAGGGGACAATTTTTACGCTACTCCGCAGCATCGTCACTTCAACCCTAGACCAATGTCGTTTGAAAGTCCGTTGAATTCCCTAAACAACGATATATAGTTTTTTAAATTTGGATAAATTATTTAAAAAAAAATTATTTTTTTTGGCATATGAACCTTTTTGTAACTTTGAAACTTTTAAATCTTTGCAAAATGACATTTGTTGGAAGAATTGGAAGAATTTAAGGCAAAATATGTGAATTATGCAAGATGGTGCATCGCCACATTATACAAGAGAAGTCAGAACCCATTTAAATACTAACTTTCCTGAACGCTGGATTGTTCGTGGTAGCCCTTTCCCTTGGCCACCACTTAGCCCAGACTTTAATCCTATTCATTTCGGTGTATGGGGTACAATGAAACAACTTGTTTATAAGGATATCATAAATACCCACGACCAACTTTGGGAAGAAATAAATAGAGCAGCAGTTTTTTTTGACCCATTGATTAATATGAGATTATCTTTTATGGAACGTATAGATAAATGCATCGAAGAAAATGGTGGACATATCGAATATTTACTTTAATTACGATTAAAGTTATAATGTTATTTAGCTTAGTTTTTTCTTAATTTGTTTAATAAATAAAATTTATTGCATTCCTAATTAGGACTTCATTTTAAAGTGCCATACACATTTTTTATGTTAATAACTCCTACTATACTCTAATAATACTCTTCATATTACTGTAAAAAAATATTAACGGATACGCTACTACATTTTTCGAAATAAATAATTAAATAAGAATCATGGAGCTGAGAAAAGCGATTATTTCTAAAACAAATAAATATTCTTTATTCTAACAATATTTATGCGAAAAAGTATATTGTTGTGCAAATTTTATAGACTACAAATACACTTCGTGTGTCTTTTTAATCACGGTTTGCACAACTATTACTCACTTTAATTATAAACTAATTAAGAAACGTACTTTTGTTACTGAAGAGGTATTAAAATTAGTTTTTTTGTATTGAAATTCACAATTTCTACTTTCTTCCTCAATCATCTTTTTACAAACTTTGTATGTGCTTAGAATCTGTTCTGATTGGTTGAAAATGATGTCAGAAAGGGCGAATAGTGAGAGTTTTGTATGAAACTTTCTCGACGTATACGATTGGAAACAAAAAAATTGATTGTTAGTTTTACAGAAATTCTATTAGAATAGATCAAAGTAACAAGTAGCGAAAGAATTAACGATAATAAAGAAATACAACATACTAAAATAAAATTACAACAAATGTTCAATATAGGCTTCCCTTAATTCCACACATTTTCAAAGTCTTTTAAGATTAGATCTTTGCACTTGGAATAACATTCCAGGATTATTTTTTATGTTGGGATGATTTTCCTTTATTATCTTACATTAAATAATGAATGGATTTGGACCATTTGCACCTTTAGGTGCTTAATTTTCTAGCTAGAGTGTTAGAGTTCATAAATAAAACAATATTTTTCTTCAAAGTACTTTGATCATTTTCTTAAATAGCGCGATGCTGGGGGTTTTACAATTAGGTTCTTTATTCAAGTAAGAACACATAGTATACATGTACCAAGATTAAAATTTTCAAGTATAATATAATACTGTGGAGCTAATCTCAAATGTTTCCTATTCACAATTTAATTTTTACTCCATATGTTTTTATTTAGATCTAACATTAAAATGTTTTTACGAAAACAAATATCCACGTTTATAAAAATTTTCCATATTATCATGAGAATAGGGATAGTTACAATTGATTCGAATCCTGATTAATCTAAAAAACCTTTTTTATTTATCTTTCATGCAATATTGACAATATCTCTAGTAGAGAAATTAGCATTGACGCGAGTCCAAGCCAATTAACAAATCTGCTTTTGAAAACTCTCATTTTCTTGATAAGAAGCTTTAGCTGAAAAAAATAAATAAAATCAGGAATACATGCCTTTGCACTTTGTAGTATTCCAATCGATTCATTTTTAAACCGATGTAGCACCACCCAATGCACATTTTTTTACATCTAAATAAGCTTAAAATTGCCGACGAAACTTAATCAAATTATTCGAATAGATTTATAACTTGGTTTCCTTCAAAATAGACCTTTTTTATAATTACACAATTTTCTCTTTAAAAGTAACTGATTTTTATTCGTTTGAAATTAGACGTTTCCTATTTTTAAGCAACAAATAATGTACTGTTTTTTTAGCTTGTGATAATAAAAACTATTTGTTTCCCGAAAAAATTATGACAAAATTTTATTTAATGATATCTACAAGAGTTGCTTGCGCATTGTTTTCTTTATACCTTCCTGTAGTGTACCTACACAAAGAAGTAATTCCGAACAAAAAGGAAATCAAGTGACTCGGAAGAACATCAATTCAATCAAAATATCCCATCTGGCACTTTCCTTGAGGAATGATGAGATTTTTGCCAGCGAAGTATGCAAAGATTCCCGCAGTTTCTGCTCGTTTCTGAAGATTTGTAGATCTCGTTTTGGAATGACCTAAATATCTCTAAACTACATTGTCTCCTGTGTCTTGTGATGAGGTGATATTTCTTGTTGGACGAAAATCATGTAGCTTTATATTTTTTCTGGTTTTATTTCACGCTGATTTTTTTATAAATAATAAGATTTAGATACAATGAAATCGTACAGTCTAGATATCTATCGTTTGGATGTAAAAATAATTAAGATTTTAAATGGAGAACTTTTTAATCAATCATTAAAAAAGTTTTTACCAATCAGTCACAAATAATATTTTAAAGGAACATGATCTAATTAAGCTCTTTAACCTAGACTTTTAGTTCGTAAAAGTACCAAAAATTAATATTGTATAATGCGTTGCAAAATATAAGATCCGAAAAAACCCAATATCCGTTAAATCGACATCGACACTGGTTTCTGTCATCAAAAGAAATGGTACTATGGGATATTGGCCTTTGTAACACTAATACTTTAACCTGAGTATTGTTGAAAATTGGTACTCTAGAGCAGGTGTGGCCAACTTTGGTGCACATAAGATCTACTTTTTATTTATAAATTGTGTCGCGATCGACCTATTTTTTAGGTAAGAAGGGGATGTTTTTGCAATGTGCTTTTATACCGATGTGCACTTTGGCGAGCTCCATGATTAAGGGGTAAATAATCTACATACATGAGTATTTATTTAATGGGTTAAAAAACTTATGTCCAGAGGAATTAAAACAACATGAGCACTTATTAATAACATTTATTCATTCAAACTTTTTAAATTAATGAGAAACCTGAGTTTGCATTTCCTTTACTAGTGCATCATAATTTGGAGTATATCCTGACAAAGACAATAACAATGAGTCCTCAGTATGAGAATCGGTCAGGACGGAACGAAGTTTAGTTTTAGTTAATTGTAAATATGAAAATGCCGATTCGCACAGATACGTAGATCCAAAGCAAGAATAAATATATTCGCTACATTTGATAATATTGGGATACTTTTCTCGGTTAACATATTTCCAAAAATTTTCTTCAAATTTTCTGGCTTGTAAGATTAAATCATATTGTAAAATTATAATTTCATTTTCCAAGGCGTTTTGCTCCATATCAAATAAGTCTGCAATTTTTTTGCTAATTTCCTTCACAATTAAATCTTTTTTGAAAGGAAAAGATGTAAATTCCACAATTTCTTTAATTTTTTTAAAATCTTGGAATCGCTTCTCAAAATCTTCCATTACATTTTGTATTTCGGCCACGTACTTGTCAATCTCATAAATAATATTTTTATTTTTTTGTAAGTTGTCTGCCATATTTGGAAAATGGTTCATATTATTTTGTTGTAAATCTTCTATCAACAAAATAAATTTGATTTTATATGCATCTATGCATATATATATATATATCATATCAATTATTGTTTTATTTTTACCTTGTAATTCTAAATTTAAATGGCTTAATATGGAAGTAAAATCTGTAAGGAATGCTAAGTCACTAAGCCAGGTTTTGTCATTTAAATATGCATATTTTTTCTCTTGTTCGTTAAGAAATTCTATTATTTCAGGCAATAAATCACGAAATCGTTGCAGAAATTTACCTCTACTTAGCCATCTTACATCAGTATGCAATAATAAATCAGACTGACCTTCATCGAGTTTTAGTTGAAAAAGACGACGTTTGAGAGAACACGAATTGAATTAACAATTTCAAACGCGACGTCCATTACTTCTTTTGTATTTAGTCTCTTGCTGGATAATACTTGCTGGTGAATTATACAGTGGTAACTCAAAAAATCTGGGAATTCATCGTCATTTCGACATAGGGCTATAAATCCATTTTTGCGGCCTATCATTGCAGCTGCGCCATCCGTTGTTATTGAAACTAATTTAAAAAGAGGTACTTTCTTATCATTAAGCAGACTTTTAAACCCGTTGAATATATCTACACCTCTAGTCCTTTCTTTCAAAGAAATCATACCCAACAATTCTTCTTTAGATGTAAAATCTTCAAAAACTAAACGAATGAAAACAAGTAACTGTGCAGTATCACTTATATCTGTCGATTCATCACATTGAAGAGAAAAACAAGAGCATCTGTTAATATCATTTTGTAACTGTTCCTTTAAATTTCCACCCATCTTTTCGATTCGTCGCATCACTGTGTTTCGGGACAGTTGTAGATCTTGAATTGCAGCAGTAATTTCGCTCTTGTTCTTAAAATCATTAAAAAGGGAATCCGAGATTTCCAAGAACATTTCCTTTACAAATTCACCATCAGAAAATGGTTTACATTTTTTAGCTAATAGATAGCTTACTTTGAAGGATGCAGTTGTTACTGCTTGTGACTTCAATATTGGCTTTTTGAAAATATTTTGTTGATTTGTTAATTGAGTTTTAAGATCCCGAACTTTACGTTTTCGTAATTCGGAATTTGGTGGATAATCTGTTTGATACTTGTTATGTAAAGATAAGAAATGTCTCTCCAAATTACCCTTTTTAGCAATGGCTATCGAGCTAAGACATATTAAGCAGCAACATTTATCATTCACCATCGTAAAAAAATAGTTAATTTCCCATTCTTCATTGAAATGATATGTTTTCGATTTTTTTGGTTTGCTATCCATGTTCATAAATAGGTATACTAAAATGCAAAAAATATACGACTTAATAATAGGGCATGTAATAAAAGTATTAAACAGTAACAATATAAATTACAATTAATACCTGGTGTAGGTTTAGCCGATAAACGAAATAGCTAATCATACTTAATAGTTGCGAATAATTAAATTATTATTTTAAATAATGCTTATAAATATTTAATTAAGATTTAAATAATTTTATTTAAAATATATCTCTTATATACTTGCACAATTAATTTAAAGAACACTAATATTTCATTAATACTTACAAATGAAACAATCCGCAAGAGAGATTGACTGTAGCGTACAAACACTAACTTCAGAATGAAAATTTAACACTATTTATGTTTTTATGAGATACTTTTCGCAAACCCCGAACTTGCGAGTGATCGACCAAAATTGGTCTCGCGATCGACTTGTTGGCCACCCCTGCTCTAGAGTATTTGTTTTGTGTTACGCATAGTATGAATTCTGGCAGGATTGTATTGGGCCCAGTTTACCTTATTACAAAAGTTGATATTAAGAAAGATGCAGGTTGATAAAGGTATCTTTTTTTATGTATTTTTCCTTATTACTTGTGTATTATTTAGATTTTAATATTAAAAATTATTAAAAAGACAGAATGGAGCTTATTATAAACCTTAATCTTAGTCTTAATGAATCTTAAATGAGTATCCACTAGTGGTATAAAATCTAATGCTTTCTCAACAAGAATACTTATTGTTATTACGAGTATTATTATTTCTTTAGTCCACTTTTAGTTTTACGTGTTTACTGTTCACTGCCCAATATGGCATTATTTTGGTGATTTTTGTGTATTCTGTTTTAATTTTGAGACATAGTTATGATTCAGAAGGTGTTTCTATATAATTTGCAATGAAACCGGAATCTTTTGATAATTCTGTAATAAAAATATTTTAAAAGGGTTAGTTCTCTTACTAAACTAGTAATAGGTCAAAATACTAGTTCATATTTTTTTTCAAAACTTTGTTCGGAATTGCCACATCCGAAGGAAGCTCTCGAAAGAATAGGATTTTTGACTGATGTTCCACTGAGAAGTATCAAAATAATTATTCAAAATGGTGCAGAGCCCTGGTCAACCCCTAAAGATGGGGTTGGGATAAAGTATGTAATCAAGTAAATATCTTTAAAATAAAGCGGACTATATTTATGAAATTTTATAGGTAAGTGCAATGGGGCAAAATACATCTGATGTATATTTTTTTGTTAATAATATACTTCCGCTTTAACCGTAAATACCCTCAACTTTTTTAATTTAAATGGGAAAACCTGTATATTTTTGCAGATTTTGAAAGAGCTTGTTATTTCACAAATTTGTATATACTGGGTTTAGTGGAAATAATTTGTAAAAACGAGAAATAACTCACTTTTAGTTTTAGAATAAGTAAATTTATTTACTTTAGACTAATGAGAATAATAATTTTAACAAAATTAATTGAAATGCTCTCCGTTCACCTCCTGACAATATGCCAGATTATTAACAAATTCTTGAGTCACTCTTTCCAAGACTTCTCTACGTATTAGTTCACATTTATCAAAAATTATTTGCCTCAATTCCTGCAAGCATGTTGGTCCTTTAAAGTAAACACGTAATTTTAGATAACCCCAAAGAAACAAATCTAATGGGCTTAGATCCAGAGAACGAGCAGACCTCTCTATGAATCGATCATCATTAATATTTCAATACGATCTTTTTCACTTAAATGAACCATTCTTAATCGTACAATTTATTTCCGTAAATTACAATTTGACAGTTTGGCAACAGTTACCTACTAGATAGTACTCGTTTATTTCTTACTATTAATACAAAGAATTTCAATTTGTTTATCTAAATGGTATTTTACTCTAATGTATAAAAACTTAAAAGTAGTTTATTAAAGTGATGTATTCCTCGTTTTTACAGATTTCTTACACTAAACCCTGTATGTACGAATTCAAAATCTGCAAAAATATACAGGGTGTCCCATTTAAATTAAAAAAGTTGAGGGGATTTCCGCTTAAACCGGAAGTATATTATTAACAAAAAAATATACATCAGCTGCATTTTGGCCTATTGCACTTACTTGTAAAATGTCATAAATATCGTCCGTTTCGCTTTAAAGATATTTACTTGGTTCCATACTTTATCCCAACCATGTATACATACATTTAGCGGAAAGTAATAGTGAGAGTGAGGCAGACATTCTAAAAACATCATTATTTTTTTGTAAATGATTAATTACCCTTATAATAAAATTTTGAAATTTAATAGCATACTTTTTAAACACTTTGAGAATAGTTTCTCGTTTCTTACTTTTCTAATTCCTAATCTACCTATACTTGGCTCATACTAGATTCTAGGAAGTACAAATCTTATATATTGGAAAGCATTATAATAGTTACTAGCGAATATATCTTTATCTTTGATAAATGAAACGAATGCAAAACAGAACTTTCAATTAGTAAGCAACGTGATTGGTCTTGTTTTAAAATTTGCAAATAATAATAATATGAATATAATAATTGTCATTAATAATCAGTTGGCCTTTGATTTACCTATGTTGCATTTTTAAACATTTTAAAAAAATATAATCTAATGCAATGACAAATAATTTATGTAATCAGACCCTAATAAGATGTTACCCTACTTTTTAGAATAAAAATTAGAATATCTATTTTAAATAGATTTATATAGAAAATTGTCGAAAATATTTAGAGTAAGCTTAAAAAAATTGCTAAAATGTATTAATTGTTTGATGATTATTTTATTTAATCTGTAGGTGGGAGGAGAACTTTACAATAAGAACTGGACAATGTAGAGCAAATATGATGACAAATACCTAAGATTCACATGACACTTTTGAAAAGTAAATGATAAAGGAAGACATTACTACAAAAAAAATATTTTACATTGGGCAAACTGTGTTCAGATGTAAATTAAAATTTTGGTTTATTAAATCAATGGGATATCGTTTTTAAACTAGTGTTGCCAGTTCTCAAAACATAAATAGCAACCCTCATAATCACTTTTAAAAAGTATCACAAAGGCATTTTAACTGTTAGATAGTTTAAAGATGTAGTTGCGCTATAAGTGCTTGGTGACACTGCGTTGCGATCTTACTTTTAGATCGCTATAGAAATTATTCTAAACCAAGTCTCCTTCATATTTTTCTATGGCAAAAAGGTAGAAGGAAACGGACAAGTAGCTACGGAAACAACAATGCAAATAACGAATAACTACAATCCGTCAACAAATTTGTAATGAAAATATTATAACTAGAAAAGCAATTTAACGTCCTTGTCTCCAAGGAGAGATAATTGTGGGTATGTATTAATTGAGTCTACTTTAATTTTAAAGTATTATCACTCTCAATTTTCATGTATTTTTAAAATTCTGGTGCTCATGAAGGTCTACACTTGTCAATAAAAAATGTACAGCATCAGTCCTATACAGAGATTCAAAGGAATTAGCAGAACTCCACATTTGAGAAATGTGCAAATCCAAAATTAGATATTTATTGCCTTTAAATTCTCATTAAAACTTATCCTCCATAATTTTCTAATTACTCTGTTAAGCCTGGATTCTGAGAACGAACAACAATGTTTCATCTTAAAAATAGACTGGCTTCTTCCTTAAATCAATTAGCTGTATAAGTATTAACCCATTAACGCCGGAATTATTTTTTTTAGAAAACAACACAATTTTTGATCTTTCTAACTTGAATTAAGTCTAAATAACACAAAAAGTAGATTTTTTAAGCTGCAGTTTTTGGAAAAAATGGCCGTTGTCATATGGCAACACTAAGCGCATAAGGGGTCATTTGTAAATTTTTTGTCGTTTTAAATTTGAATAAAAACCAAACGTTTATTTTGATTTTATTACAAAAATTTCCCTGTACAATTTGAAATAATTAATTAAAAAGGTCTTAACGAGTATGAAATGATACAAAACAAGGTAAACAAAGTGCAACATCGCATTTTTGGCACATGCTTCTCACAATTGATATACAAGTAGTCCCGGCACATCTTCTTTTTTTTATCTGTTATCTTTTTGACAAAATGATCTAGTCGATCATATCTAATATCGTCATATATTTTGTGTCGAGAAGAAGAACATTTAGAAGTGGAAAGTCTTCCTGTCCTTTTTTGTTTTATTTTGGCATTTTTTTAAATAACCATTCGCCAGTTCTCTTCTAAAGTCCAATAGGGCTATTTTAGTTCCCCTGCTTTTCTTGAAAAGAAAGCAACTGTATGTACAGCAACATCTATAAACCAGGTACGTATACAGCAGTACCATTTTTTAGCCCAGATTCCTATTCTGTAAGTGTTTATGTTTTGGTCCATAAGATCAGTTCCTCCCATGTTCATATTATATTTAGAAATAAGTTGTGGCTGAGGAATCATCACAAACTTCTTCTGTTCTTGCGAAAACCTTTTCGTTTGCTTTATTTCTTGTGAACCACATGAAGAGGAGAGCATAGTAACAACTGCGTTATCCATCCAACGAACATATACTACTGCATCATTTCGCTGGACGGTAGTTTCAAATGTTCCACGAAAAAAGTGCTGGATTTTAAAATAGATTGTCCATATAGAAAGTAAACTGTAAATTCCTTTTCTCTTCCGGCATCTCTTCCAACAATACTAGTAGAGGACTAGCTGCTTTACCAAACATTTTATCAAAATTAGTGTTGCTTGTTGGACACTTTCCCTGATAAAGTTCGAAATTTAATAGGTAGCCATCACTAGTATTCAGACACCACATCTTATATCCGAAGCGTATTGGTTTACACCGTATAAACTGTTTGCAACTGTGTCTTCCGAAGTACTTTATCATGCTTTCATCATATGATAAATTCTGTTGAGGAGTAAAATTACTAACACAATTCGTTTTCAAAGTATTTATAATGGGTCTAATTTTCCAAGCTTTATCATTAGCGTCAATTTTTGTGTTTTCAATAAAATGTAAACATTTACAAATTTGTAAAAATCTGTCTCTTCTCATTGCATTAGAGACAGCATAATTTTTCATATCCTCGCCAGGATCCCAAAAATGTCTTTTAGATGGCAGAGTATTGTAACCACTTACTAATAATATACCAAAAAAACATCGAATTTCATTAGTAGTAATTTGAGGATTAGGGTGATTCAAAAATAAAGCGTAATTTCGTGTTTCAGTTTGTATCAATTTAATAAGCTCCTAATCAAAATATGTTTCAAAAATATCTATTGGAGACATATAACTATATTTTCAGTAATCTGAATCAGGAAATACTTTGTCTCCTTCAAAGTGAAAATCTCCATCTAAGCATATGATGCTCTTCTTGAATACGTTTTCTTTCTTTTTTCCACTAAACAGACATTTCTGACAGCGGACTATGTAGATTTTCAAATTCCGGATTACAATTCAACTCATAATCAACTCCGATTTTTCTTTTATCTGTGAGTTTTATTTCAGCAGATTCCACTTGCGGTTCCGGTGGTTCAATAAATATTTCAGCATCCAAGTCATCGTTAAAAATCATATCCATAGCCTCAGCCAGAGTCAATCCTCTCCTAAAAACAATTTTTAAATATTATCTCTCAAGTGATCATTCAAACGCATAGCGTTGCCATACGGCAACGGGCATGTTTGAACAAGTATT
The DNA here is from genome assembly GCA_951812935.1 of Hermaeophaga mercurialis. Taxonomy (NCBI): domain Eukaryota; kingdom Metazoa; phylum Arthropoda; class Insecta; order Coleoptera; family Chrysomelidae; genus Hermaeophaga; species Hermaeophaga mercurialis. The sequence continues at coordinate 31,250,882 of OX638362.1, read as the reverse complement.
ATTGCGAGATATTCACTAATAGAGAGAATTGCGTGTATTCAACACAAAATTATATTATTTTTAATAATCATTATCTAAATATATTACAAAAATTATTATAAGAGACAATAAAAATTTACTTACTCAAAGCAAATGTCCATTTTTTCGTCATTTGGAAAATATGTTTGAATTCTATGACGTATATCAATCCACTTGCAAACAATAACACAGTTATAAAATTACTAGTGGATGTTAGGAATCATTACCGAAGTGGTGGTAAACGTCCCCTCCGAGTATGTATTCTTGATTTCCCTGGCAAATAGTAATCACATGTTTACTGTTGCCATTTGGGCAACGCTAGGCGCTAATGGGTTAAAATGATCAATAGTTCATTTATCATTGTCATTTTATAAAATGCCATAACAAGAAATTTATTAATCTTGTGACGCTTCATATTTTACTTTCAATAAGTGTCAGCTTTTTTATTGGTAAAAAAATAAAATGGGTAGGTACGTAATTTAAAGTAAATGTTTATTCAAAATTTAAATAATCGTTTATTATTTGTAACTATAAAAAACGTTTAATAATAAAAAAACAAAAAAATTCTAGTGATAGGCATAAACTAACTGATGTAACGAAAATTTCAGGTTAATGTAAGAAAAACAGAGGTGTGGCTTTTCCTAATAATGTTACAAAACCTCATTCACCAAAGTTCGTAATTCCATTTTCATATTTAAAAAAAAAGTATTTTGTCAACTGCTTAAGCAACCGTGATGACGAAACAATATAGTCAAGGCGCAAAAAAATGACTGATGAATAGACGTAGATAGGACGGAAAAGAATAGCCAAATAAAAAAGTTCGATAAGCTCGTTGTTGATGTTGATAATACAGGAGAGTTAGTCGTTCCTGGGGTTGTTCACAACAAAAGTTTTCTATTAACACGGAATGAAATTCCTTTATTTTATAGGGTCGGTATTTTTCTTGTAGAGTTTCATTATTTTTTTAAGTTCTGTCCGCCGTGCCAAAATTTCAGGATTATTTAAAATAAATTGAAGTTGAGGATTTTTACGAACAGCAGGGGCGATCTCCATAAGAAGAACTTAGTTCGTATTTTTTCTTGATTTGACATAGGAATATATAATAATATATTTTTTTAAGAAAATAAAACATTTATTATAACAGAAGGAAAATGGGGGAAAATAAGTCCTTTATTCTCACAGTCTATAAGATTTTATTTTTCATAAAAAAAAGGAGAACTACCGATTTCGTAGCAAAATGGGCAAAATTATACTATAAAATTTTTATTTGAATAATATTATTGAGCGCCAAATTATTATATATTTTACATTTAAAATGTAATAATCGGAATTAATTATTGACATTAATAACTCATTTAACGAATAATAAATTTTTATTAATTATTGAACTGATAAATTATATTTCATTAACTTTTCAAATTTAAAATTCAAATTATTCTATGCCCTAAATTGTTTTACGAGTGGGTTCCGAAATATGTTGGTTATAACAATATATATACAATTTAACATAAAATTTTATTTGTATAGTTTTATATTTTATATATAAAAATTAAACAACACTTTTTTTGTGTTGAAAAATGTAATTATCTAAAATTGAACTAAGTAAACCTCTTACGGATCCCGATTGCAGAAATGTTATTGTCTTCTTTCCAAATGATGACATTACCACCCCAAATCACGATTATCGTCTTGAGATCCCATACTTAAAACTATATTTGTGTCTTATCCTCTCAAAACGTTGTTGATAAATCCCTTTTATATATAAGAAATTCCATAAATAATCGGTAAATATTTTTCTCTTCAAGTATTGTTGCACTGATAACTTTATTTTGAACACTGTCAGGTTATTAATCACGGAGATCATGCTATGACTCTTCCTAGAGATGTCTCTGTTGATTTATTGGGCTCAATGCGCTTTTTTCGATCGAACACAAAACTTGAAAATCGTGAAAATATAATTTAAAGTCAACTTGTAAAATATTTATATTTGGTTCTATATACATTATTAAATTCATTTTTCAGCATCTAAAATCAAGCGAAACTTAATTAAACAATTTAAAAAGGCCCTAAAATAAGACAAGAAAAAATATACGCGTTTCGGTTCTATTCACCATCTTTATCTTTTTATTCCTGCTTTGTCAATGTAATACTTTATCTTGAGGGTTAAGCTAAGTATTTGGAGCACTAACACTTTCTGAAGACGTTACTTTCCACAAAACCAATTCCTTGACCCTATCATACTGGAAATACTTGGGAAAAGTCAAAGGGACTTCTTCACACTGAACGTTTTTCAACTTTTTAAGACACTCGAGATAATACTCGTAACACGGAGCGACGGTATCAGACTCCGATAACGTGAAAACGAATCGTTTTTCTAGGGCAATATAGACGCTCCATTGTGGAGGCGATGAAGACAATAATCGTTGGATTGTCCTCATAAATGCTTCGGTGATGTCGTCGTCATAAACAGCTGAAACAAAAGAATACAATCTACAGCGCGTATTTTGTAAAACTAAAACAAAAATAATTAAATTAATTGTTTTGTGGAATTTATCCATAATAGGTATAATAGATAAATTATACTTATCTTGAATTTCCACAGTATTCCAAAGATATTATTTTTCCAATATATTAACCAGGATTCGCTAAATCGCATTTTCAAAGAGTGACATATGTTTGAGAGATTTCTTTTAAACGTACTTCACTTCATACCATAAAAATTTCAACCAATCATTATTATCCTCAGTATATAGTGTTAAATGAACAATTAAACCTGGCAAGATCAATTATTTTAAATTACCATTTGGACTAAATAACTATATAATATTAACCAAATGTTTTTAGGTAAAGAAGAGTATTACTGTACATATGTCACTCGTTGATAATGCAATTTAAGCGAAACCATGGCCAGAGAATTTATATTTTAAAAATAGCTTTGTAATACTGTGGAAATTCAGATGACTATAAATTATCTTTTTGAGAGTATAAGAAACCATACAGTAGACGAAAAATTTCATTTAATTGATAATGCTTATCCAATCTTGTATCATAGAAACTGCAGATAGGTCATATACCAATGTGTCCACTTTTCCATTTTCCTCTCCTCTCTACTAATTTCAAATCGCAACATGATTTCCTTCTATTACTACAACACGTGTGTTTGCATCATTGTCGCTAGTGTTTATATACGCAATTTTAAGGAAAACCTGGTGAGATCAAGGGTTATCGGAAGCGTGTCTAACTTGCACATGTAATGCTATACAGAGTGGAATTCAAATTTGAATTTTTTTTATTCTTTCGATTTTCCGTTGGTCGAATGTTTATTTAATATAAAAATCCAACTTCTAATTTTTGTGTGTTTATTCGCAAAATATAAATATAAAAATTATAAAAATTATGGTCTCCACTAGCAAAATACTGTCCTAAATTTATTTATTTATTAATATAGTAAGTATTGCAGCCTAATTATAGCTAGTAAATCACATTTTAATTTTAATAGTTCATATATTTTCCAAAAAATGTTAAGAGATGCATGCTATTTATTTTGAATAGTTGTTTCTATAATCTAAGATTGTAACTATCTAACATTGCAGCTATTGATTTGATGATCATGATTTTATTAATATGAATATAATTTTATTTCAAATATAGTGCTTGATCGCTTGGCAAAGCATGTTATTAAATGGTCTTTATCGTTACCATCTTTGGAGTTTCTAAGAATCTTTAACTTACTGTCTGCTGCTATAATCACAGGAATATTTGGCAGGTGTTCCATAATTTCTTTTGGAATTTCATCAGACATAAAATCCAATTCTAGGACTTTTACCGGATTTTTTACGTGATTTTTATTTCTAGTCACGTTGCTTTGGATAAGACCAAGAATGTCTCCTCTGTTCACATCTGAAAATCAAAACCAAGTAGTCAAATTGTCCCAAACAATAAAACAAAACAATTCAAACAGTTATTCACAATTTTTCCGTACTATTTGATTCTGTAACTGTTTAACAAAAAAACAAATGAAAAAAATCAATAAACAGATAAAAAGCTTTCCTAATCTTATTGGGACATATTTTCTTGAACTGCACTTATCATCCTTTTTCAGGCGAAAATCTAACCTTCGTTTTTTTTAAATGAGAGTAATGAAACTCTTTCTCGGTTAAGTTAAGTAGAACCACGAGCTCCCACGTGATGTATTTTCTTATTTAAATAAATGAAAGTTTGATTGTTTCATTACGGGAGATTATGTAAGGGTCGAAATTTTTATGTCACAATAGACTATGATGATTATTCCACAAAATAATTATGGTACTGTCCAGCGAGAGTAAGAGTGCCTATGAAATACGCAGAACGAATGAAAACCAAATAAGACCCGATAACACACAAAAGCAGCGTATTAAGAATTGCAAACTGTACTTTACGAATTGTACGCTGTAGCACAAAGACAGAAAATGAGCTTCGGCCTGTTATCGCCTCATTTGTCTTCGCCTACCTTGAGATCAGAGCCATTCCTATTTTGGCTGGACAGTACAATACAAAGGTGTTTAAGCACCTTTACTAGCTAAATTATATTCACACCCAAAACGTGATACAAGCGCGTGAACAATAGCTGTTTAAAATGCATTCACTTTAAACAAGTTTAAATAATATTCAACTCATATTAGTACAATCTGTACATTTTCCAAAATGATTTCAGATACTTGAGATCGGTTACGTAGGCAAAGAAACTTAATTTTTACTTTACTTCAACTTATCAACATTTTACAAATATAAGCTACAAAAATTGACCAATGAAAACTGCCCTCTCTGACCTCATCAGACGTGATCACTCTCAATGCCTCTTAGTCTCTTTCACAGTTTCAATTATGAAAAGAGTCGCTAAAAACTAATTAAGCAGTGAACACATACCTTGCTCAAAAAGAGATAAGTTATTTATCGCCCTTCACATAAATTAAATATATATATATAAATCGTTTAATAGTTTCATGCCTCTCCAGACCACATATCTAAAATTAAGTTAATTTAAGTTATGATTAGTGAAAAAAGGGAAAACTTGTGCCAACTATTATGGAAACCGCTCAAAGAACTCGCATCAAAGTTATTGTTCAAATTTAATGTTGAACTTCGTTATCTTCATTAAAGTTGTTAAAAAATAAATCGTGTTATCTGTAATATTATTGGCTGAAATTATTTGTTTAAGAAGAGTCCATTTTTGTGTAAAAAGCTATTATGTTATATATAAAACTATACAGTAATAGTGTCTAAATATTTTATTGCGGAATCAACAATGGAGATGCATTTTTCACTCAGCGTCTGGCTTTCACGTGGCGGGCATGCGTTGTACATTTGTTTATACTGCTGCCTCTGAATTCTGGATCTTGAGAATATCTTTTGACTAGGTCGTTTATTTTCTTAGCATTCCCTATTGTATCTCATTACATTGGAGCTCGGCACAATGATGTCATCTTGGCTATCAGGTAATATTTTTTGTAAAATGGAGATATTTCCCAATAGCAGTAGAATACGCTTCGAAAGTTCTGGTGTTAGGCTATTAACACTTATTCTAATTCTGTTTTTTTGTGACACATACATTTTCCATTTTTTGTCACCTCCTTCATGAATCTGTACTATTTCTTTGTGTAGACGAGTAGTTTAAAATGATCTACTTTTACTATTACTATTACCTCTCTGCAAACGAAGAAGATCTTCATATTAAATAAGCTTTTAATTAATGTAGTCATTGCCTCATATATTTCTATAATATTTACCACATGCCTTATAGGAATAAACAGCTTTCTATTGCCATTATGTAATAATACTGCATTCGGGCTTACATTTCAAGATTTTTTTTTAATTTATACAACATATTTACAATCTGTTCACAGTTTAAAGGAGCAATAAGTAAATTTGTTACAGGCCAACAATATGTGTGGAGAAATCTTCCAACGAAGATCCTCAATTACAGAAAATATGTATAATAGTTATTTTACAAAATTTACGGTTGCGGTAGAACGGTTGTCCAGTTTCGATATAATCTTCTTTGTATAATTGGTGCGTTGCTAAGCTTTTCTATGTAGTTGTTTTCGTGACTCCCTAGTCGATCAAAATAATGGGATGACATTTTTCTGTGATAAAGGGGATACTAAGAACTTTATGTAAAATGTAATTGGATACCAACCATGATGCATCAGTTATTGTGCTTAGGATTTTTGATTGCATTCTTTGTAGAATCTGTACATTCGACAGTTTAGCGCAGCCCCATAACTGAATATCATATGCCCATACAGGTTTTAGAATGCTTTTGTATATCAACAATTTGTTCTCCAGAATTAGCTTTGACCTGCTGCAACCCAAGAACCATGACATTTCACGTAGTTTAAAGTTAAGTTGTTGATGTTTCATTTTGATATGTTTTTTCCACGTTAGTCTTTGATCAAGGTGTAGGCCAAGGTATTTTGTTTGAGTTGTATTTGGAATAAGTGTATTATTTAAATATACTGGAGGGCAAATTGTTCGTTTTTTGGTAAATGTTACTTGCACTGATTTGGTTTCGTTTATTTTTATTTTCCACTTACGGAACCATCTTTGCAGGATATTAAGGTGAGCTTGAAGTTGCTCCGATGCAATGACTGGATCGTTATTTATTAAAATAAGGACCGTATCATCAGCAAATATCGCTATTGTAGTATTGTGAATTAATGGCAAGTCTGCAGATTATATAAGATATAGTAGATGGTCTAATATACTTCCCTGAGGTACTCTTGATTTGATAATTTGATATTCTGAGAAGGAAGCGTTAACTTTTGTTCAAAGTACCTTTCTGAAAGATATAATTTTAAAAGTAGGTAGTATGGATATGCGAGATTTCTTTGTATTTTGTAAAGTTACTTTTCAAGAATCTATGAACAAAAGTAATTCTTCAATATCGTATACCCGGCCTACAAACTTAAAACGACCTCGAACATCACGGCCATACTCATACCCATAATTTTATTGAATATACTCCATTGGGAAAGCCGTTGTAACTGTGGGAAACGTTCTCATTACTCAATGTTCATACTACATTATTCAAATGTCCACTGTACATTTTGCAAGCGTAAAAAATCCATTCATTCATTTGACGAGTTAGGTACGTAAATGTAAAATTAATTGAACAATTTAAATCGCAGGAATTTTTGTAAAAATGTAGTTTTTTGTTTTTATTTGCATAGAATTTTTCTCCCATTTCTATGAATTTATAACCCATTCATTTTGGAATACTGACATTTTTTAAACACATAAAAAGTATGTATATTTGAACGTGTGTCCATATTGACTTATGCTTTGATAGTTCATGAATTTATTAGTTGCAAGGAACTGGAGGATACAACTATGTAATGCACAATGGAGTTTAATTGGGAATATTTGACATTTAATTTTTACAGTTGAGTAATTGGGGGTAAAATTAAAAGAATGAGTCAATAATTTAATTCTGGTAATTTGTTTAGTAATGAAAATCTTGTATAATACTGTAATAGTGATTAGTTTGAGTGATAATTCTAACGCTTTGGTTGGAGGTACGTCAGTTTCCCGTATAATTTAGTAAACGTCAAAAATTATCTGGAATATTCGAAAACCCAAGAAAAGTATATAAATACGTTTAAATGTACCAGTGAATAAGTGAATTATTAAGTTTGACGGAGAGGACTTAGAGTCTTTCATACTGGACTCAGGTTAATCTGTAATTTTGTTAAAGCCAATGTAAAGTATTCTTGTAAATAATTTACAAAAAAGTATAAATTTAAATTTCAAATTATCAAATCTTTGAGAGATAGAGTTGGAAACGATAGTTTTAATGGCATCTTACTGAAAAAAGATTGAATTATGGCTGGTTTCTTTTAAGTGAATTGGTGATCATGAGCAGTTAAATTTTTTATCACCGCATAAATCTTGAATAGTGAATGATTATCTAAATAATGTTTTCCCCAACAACTCGATGGGTAGACGAGGATCCATAAGATGGTCACCCAGATCTGCTGATCTAGCTCTATATCATTATTTTTTCTCAGTTAAATTTCTGATATTCCAACTTCAAAGAAAAAAAGTTGATTTTTGTTCAAAATACTTTTATGCTATAAAAGCAAATCGCATAAAAATAGAAAAGTAAAGACGAGCGATTTTTATAGAACCAAAAATTGTTAATTGAATTTCATCCGATAAAATTTTGCAATATAGCATTATTATCTTTAATCGCGCTTTCTAACACGCTCTCTTCGATATTTCAGACATTTCAAATATTCAACACTCATTCTGGCAACTTGGGTTGGAATTTTGCTATTAGTCTAAATTGTAATAGGAATGTTATAAACCACTTTATTTCAATCTGTATGCGAATAGTTTGAATTTTTTGCAGTCATATAATATTTTTTAGATAAAAAACGGCAGCTGTTTCAAACGATCGCTTGTCTGGCTGGTTGCCTGGTTTTAATGAATATCCTGTGAGAACACTTGCGTTAAGGTGATTATGCGGGTGTGTAATGTAGTATGGCAAAAAATGGAAAAAATATTATATAAAAACTGGAATATATATAGACCGTACGAGCATGGCAAAAATAATTTTCACCCTACGAGGGAAAAAATAAAATACAGGGTAAAAATCGTTATCACAAGAGGCTTTTGCATATGTTGGCAATAACTAATTTTTTTTTAAGAAGAAAAATATATAAACTCATTTTATGAACAATCATTTTCTCGAAAAACTACTTTAAGCAGACATTTAATAATACATACAGGTAAAAAAATATAAGTACATGCTTTGTGTGGGAAAAATAATTTTCTCTAAAAAAAATTTAAAGCTGAAGATTAAGCAGGAAATGAATGAAGAAACTGAATATGGAAAAAAAATGAACGCTCAATTTTAGAAATCTTAATTCTTCTCCCAAAATGTACTATCAGAAATTCATTGTGATGTAATGTTTTTCTAATTTAACTGTTATTAAAGTATTGAACTCATTACCAAGATGTGTAGGGAAAAATCGTTTTCCACAATTATAATTTTCATATTCTATGTATGACTACTCTCCACCTATGAAAGAAAGGTTTTACACAAATTTGGAAAAACAACTTCTGGTTCACACAGGTGAAAAACCTTGCCAGTTCCCAATTAGCAATAAAAGGTATGTTTCATTTTTTAGACCTAATTTTTTGCCAGCTTAGAAAACATTTAAACCTTTAAAATTTTACCCTACATTTTGAACATTTTTTTTATTATGAGTATTGTTATTTTCTTTAAAAAAAAAAGAATAATTTTATAAACTCGTAATAAATATTTTTTATTTATTAATAATATTAATTTTTTAAACCAAGTTTGGCCATATCTATTTGATGATTTTTATTTTTAAATATAACTAAATTGCACACCAAATTTTAATAATATATATTTAAGCCATGATATAAATTAATGACAAACTCTCAAAAATTATTTAATTATCGTAGATTGAAGTTTCTTCACATTTGGAAATCTATCTGAGCGCCATGTGAGTGCGTTCATTCAAAGATATTTACAATTATGAATATTGTGGAAAAACCAACTGGTTTGAAAATAAGAGAATCTCTATTATGTATTTCCTAATAAAATAATTCTGTCAGTTGTATTTTGCATTAGTTTGTTTCATATCGATGTGAAAATGACCGAAACTATAATTAAATCTAAACAGGGTGAAGGGTTAAATTACAAACAATGGTAAAAGTGGGAAGTTGATGCTATGACAGGATTATATTTATAAAGAAACAAGTAATATAACATAAAATTAAAAACCAATCAGTATAAAATAGAAATTACTTAAGAAATATCAACTTGTACCTAGCCCCAAATGTTTGACCATATAATTTTTTACATTTTCAAATACTAATAAAAATGTTATATTGTGATACAGTCAATCAAAATGACACTATTTTAAAAATAAAACAAGGTAACATCAACTACACTAAAATCACGTAAAACTTTTTCCTTATTTATAGTTCTACAAACTTTTTTATTACATCTTTTAAATTTACTTTATCAGCAGTTTGATGCTCAATTGCCAAAACGGCTAAACCATTAAAACGATTTTGCGTAGAATCAAATGTAAAAAGTTTTTAATTAATTTTAACCCCTTTCGCCACTTTCTATAATTATTGGTATCGTTAGCAATATGCTTAAAGCAATAGTAACGTTTGTGGTAAAATTTAACTTTGTAATTAGGCTCAGAATATTGCTCAAGCTTTCTATTTTGTTTAAAAGTGAAGACACTGCTGACATTTTTTCCGCTAAAATATTTTCTAAATCCTTACAGTGTTTTAATAGAATTTCTTTGGACATAGTATTTAAATAGTATATTATATAAGATTTGAAAATAGTTACTAAATAATAATAATAAGGTATGGCATTTTTACTGTTTATTTTCTTGAGTTTAATTTCTCATTTTTGTTTTTTGTTTGTTATTTGCCATTAATTTCTGTTTTATAAACCGCTATTTTTGCGGCTTTAGCTGGGTATTGCATTAATTTTTATTAGTTCATTTTGACCGACTAGATCAATCATTGTAATTTCCTAATTTTTTAGATTATTTGCTTTTAAAATTTACATCTTAATTTTGATTATACATCTCGTCGTATTTTAAAAATATTGTCGCTTTTTCCCTGAAGTTTTGAGTTTGATTTAATACCACTTTCATTAGTTTCAATAGTTTTATCATTTTATCCGACTTTACCATTTAGTTTATTTCTTTTGTTAACTCTTGGACTTCCTTAATTTTGATTTACAGCTTGATTTTGTACGTAAATATTTGAATTATTCTTCGTGATTTGGCTATAAGATAGAGCCCTTGTCTCACCGTATTACTAATAAACTTTCTTTGGTAGTTAATTTCTATTTTTCCTTTCCTTTGTTCTTCTTCTTTGACTCTACGATATTTTCCATGTATTTAATGTATACTGGGTAAATTAACAATAAGGGTGCTTAGGTAGCAACAGATGGAGATACGGTCATTCCAGGGGTCTGATTGAAAAGTTACCAAAATGTTTAAAAGTAGTGGAAAACAGGCTTTAATTGCTTTCCACTACGATTCCTGGAGACCGGTTGTTATATTTAAAATTACTAAAACAAATGTACTTTAAATAAAAACGGAATAAAAGACGCAAGAAATTTTAAAATAAAAATGCGTTACATTGTCTAGAAACATATTTACAATAAATTAAAGAAAGAAAAATTAATATCCCAGAGTCCACCCAGTACAAATTCTACCCCAAAGGTCACAAGCAGTGGTTTTTGCCGGTCAAAACGAATTAACTAAGAAAACTAATAGTTATCAACCTGAACAAAATACCAAACTGGTAGTTAAATCAAATATCAAATATTGAATCTCAAATGCCCAAAATAAAATTTCAAAAACCCAAATTCAAGTAACAAAATGTTCCACTAAAAATCAAATATCAAAAATCAGCAAAAATTTCCGGATCTATAAAATAAATAAAATACAGAAAAACGGTCAAGAGGGAGCTCCAAGAGTCATCTTGCCCTTTTATCCTATACTCTCTCTCCCCAAAATAATAACAATTTACTTTAGGGGTCAAAACTCTACTCTATTTAAAAATTATCAGGGCCGTATCAAATGGGTATTCTAACGGAAAATAAACCTCACAGACACCACATCTGCTATACCAAAAAAAATCTTCATTACAGTACTATGATTTTCCCCACATTTTACGCAATTGGGACTCATGCTACAATTAACCTGGGAATGCCCAAATCTCTGGTAATTATAGCATTGAGTTGCCCTGTTTATATTGCCTAATTGTCTAATTTTATATGTCAATTTTATATCCACTATAACTTTCTGCGTTCGGGTCTTTACCCTTCATCGGTGTTACGCTTTCAATTTTTATATTTTCTTTCTTTTCTAATAGTTTTTTTAACGAATCTCTGTCCGCATGTGGAATAGTCTTTAGTACGATTCTTTTAACTCCTTTTTCTTTCATGTATTTCATAACTAAATCTCTCTGCTCTTTATTTTCAGAAAATATTTCTATTGAATTTAACTGAAAATTGTTTTGAATTAATGGCATTGCTTACCCTTTTTATAAATTTCCATGGATCATATGGACTGCTTTCTATGACTACTGATGGTGCCCTTTTAGTCTTAATCTCCTCCATTTCCCGCTATTTTGTCAGCTTTTTCCTTAAACTGGACTAAAATATCGTATTGATTCTTAGTTTTTATTTCCACATCTTCCTTAGCCTCGGGTTTTTTAAACCATTTGCCAGGTACCAGTTTTCCTATCATCCTTGCTCTCGCTGTTCTTAACTTCCATCATTTCTTGGTCCACTTCTTGGCTCTTTGGCTTACCATAAATCAACTTCTGCAACACTTCGAAACACTACTGCTCCCGAAAATTAGGTTTTCTATCTCCAAAAATTGGCAATAGTTACTATGATTAAATGTAGCATCTAGTGCATTTAGTGCTTAATTGATTGTTAAAAAAATCCATTTTATCTAAAAGTAATTCCATGTCAACTTCGGCAGCAAGTTCTTTTGCATCAATAATAGTTTCATAAATGGATGAATACGATCAAAGATTTTTGAATTTGCAGTCTTGTAAATGGTCAAGTACAAAAACTATATCAAAATCTTTGTTTGCAACATCTTGCTTATTGGATTAACGAAATTTAGTATTTTATGCAAAATAACTGACTAACTCAAATACTTAAATTGTTTAATATAATTTACTAAAGCCGGAGCCTTGCCTCTTACTAAATTATCAATTTCTTGGTTTTCGTAAATGTTTAGTTTTAAGACGTTTATCCTACTGTCTGTCATAAAAACAATTTTATATTATATTTTACCTTCGGTAAATTATCAAATAGTTATCAAAAATATATCTTCAAATGCAATATTTTATTTGATGGATCCACTTCATTCTAATAAATACTCCATGCATCTATATTTACGATTAATGAATAGAGTGTATATAATAATTGTTGTAACATATTTTGCTTATTAGTAAATTCTGGTTTAGTCACTCTAATTTTGTGGAAATTTCCCCAACGTGTGGTGTATGTGCCTCACCCTGTATTTATTTATCTATGGTATATTAATTCAGTGGCATAAAGTTAAACGTTATGATTAGAAAAACACTTGTTAGAGTTGTAAAAAAAATATTTTCATGAATACGGTGCGGTTATAACCAAAAATCAATTTCGAAAGCATTAAAAACCAGATATATCGGGAAAAATAAAGTGGGAACTGATATACACATTTGTAAGAAATTGATTGCAATTTATAACTTCCAATTTACGCTTGGAAATCTGGTGTAAAAATTTACTTTTATCGTCCGATGGTAGATAAAAATATTTTCATCGCTTCCAACTCAGTTTTATAGGCAATATGTCCTCGACTGTTTCATATTGTCGGTGAAAGAAAAAAAATGGAGATTTTGTTCAATATTTTTATGTGTATTTGTGACAACTGACATCCAAAGGGTAGTAAACTTGATTTACGAGTTTAAAGAAAGTCACAAATGGGGGACAATTCGTTACATCATCAATTTTTGTCTACTTTCCCGTCCCTAGATTGTGTCATAAAGAAACAGGCATCCAGGGAGCTTCAGATATATTTCAGAGCCCGTAAATATTTAAAGTATTACTTTCAAAAGAAAATACATAAACAGAATGTAGTATCAATTTCTGAAAATTCTATTCCTAGGATCTATTCTAGATTGTTTAATATTAGGATCTAATCCTAAGAGATACATAATCCAGAAAACGTTGACTGTTTAGGGGAGCAATAAAAGCATATAAGACATTGTCTACGGTTTTAAATTTTAAATTATCATCCATTGCTTCTAGTAAGTTTATTTTATAGTCACCGCAGATCCTCTAGTCATAATAAAAAAAAATAAAATTAAAAAACATTCAAAACAGTATCCTGCAAATTCTTGAAACAAACCAGCATTCTAAAAATAAGGAAATGAAAAGGAAATCTTGCAATTCACTACCAATAATGGTTAGAGAGAGAGAATGGAGCAACATAAAATTACAGACGAACGAATAATATATAAAAATCTTACGATCTAAGAGTTTTCATAAAATAATAATAATAAAAAGGTGACAAAATATTTAAGATTTTCTTATAACACGAAAAAACAATAATTCAAAGAATAGTACATAAATAAAAAAGTAAAAGAAACTGAAAGCGGGTACAAAACTGAAAATATAGCAGATGTACGACTGCGAATCGGGTAAATTTATGTACAAAAGTACTGTTTACTGTTTATTTTAAGATTTAGGAGTAATCCTATCTTATGTTTTAAAATAGAAAATACATCCTCATTAGCAAAAGGTATTTTAGAAATTAGCAGCGCACTTGAAGTATACTTTTCATGTAATTAATTCGTTTGAGCTCTCCTTCTCCTTTTTATTACAAACACCGATAACTTGATAGATAAATGATAGATTCGTGAGATTTTAACTAATTAGGTTTGTTAAAGTAAAAAAAGTATTGTTTTAAATGTTGATTTTTCTAATTAGTTCGTTATGTTATAAAATACGTAGTTATAATGTAAAAATGTATTTACCTCCAGGTGCAATTTATTTACTAGACAAGGAATTGATATATGTTAGTATTTCTTAAATATTGTTTCTTTATATTGTTTATTTATATTATAGAATTAATTTAATGAAAATAGGAGGATATACCAGAACTTTTGTAGTTGTTTTTAGTTCACAAGTTAGTTAAGAAATGAAAGTTACTTACATTACATATTCATTTTTTTTTAAGAACAATGGAAAACCGGAGATAGTTAGATTTGAAATAAAGTTTTTATATATTTTCGCGTTTGTCACTTTTACATATTAATGACAATTCGATTGATTTGAAAAAATTAACCTTTGTTATGCATTTGAAACTAGATACTAAACGAAGTGATGTAGTTTGTAAATATTTCCTAGACAAGCTTCCTAAATCTCCCAATTGCTCTACTCTAAAGCGCATTTCTCCCGGAAATCCCTTGTTGCTGAGTCTTCATGATCTAAATGCTTAGTTTTCATTAAATTATTACAATAAGTGAAATAATTTGACATTAACGTAATTCATATTTTATTGAAATATAATTTTAGTGTTACAGAATTGACCAAACTAGTTTTGTTTAAAATGCATTCATTATAAACAAGTTAAAATAATATCCAATTTATCTTAGTACAACCCTGTACATTCTCCAAACGATTTTGTATATATATATATATATACAGGGTGAGTCACTGTAGACGTGACGGTCCATAACTCCAGAAGACGAGATTTCAAATTTTTTACCACTCTGTATCAAATATTTTTTAATGCCATAGCATAGAACTTAGGAAGTTAGGATAGGAACATGTAAGCCGTTTTTTATTGATTTTTAACGTTTCGGCTGCTACATACATCTGAATTCAAAAAAATATGATTTTCAGGTGGCTGTAGATCCTTTATTAAACATAACAGACATCAAGTGTGTTATATCGTTGAAATCAGCTTGGCAAGTGGTTTGTAAATAAGTAAAAACATATGAGGAACTCCATTTAAGAAAACATAACTTTGATACATATCTTTTTTTGGGACAACCTATATAAGTGGAACTAATTTTAAACTATGGCTTTTTTGAATATATACAAAAAAGTACTCTTACAAAAATTTCGTCAAATGTACCGTTCTGGAGTCATGGGCCGTCGCGTCTACGGTGACTCACCCTGTATATTTTTCCAGAACTTATACCGTATTTTATTATTTTTATTAATTAGATTATTAGATGCTAGTTACGTATTTAAAATGGCTGTATTTCAAGCTATGAACAAATGGCTAATATATGCCATAAATATGACCCAACAAAAAGCTGTGATTGACCACATAATTGACCAATAAGACGTGATCACCCTCACCGCTACTTCGTCAACTTCCAAACCTTCGCAAGAGCCTCTCACCAACCACCAAAATGTTAAACTATGTAACAAAACCTCCGATCTCAAGTACAATTATTGCTCGTCACACACGCTAAGGTAAAAATAGACACGGAGAAGATTCCATCGTGTATCAAATCTTTCAATTTTGATTTACCTTATTGTCCATCCAAAAATGATTTTATTTCGGTTTATGCATATTGAATTGTAGATTCATATACATATTGTTCATCTTTTTACGTTTTATATTATAATTAATTGTATTATGTTTAAACAATACATATAAATTTAATCCACCTCTGTAGTTTCATTCTCTACCTAAACTCTGACTTCGTGAAGGTGATTATCATATTAGAGTTCTCTCTGATATTTGCATAATCTAAGACACTCATAGAAACGAAGCCATCTTTCCGTCCTTTGATGTTTGATGATCAAATTTTCAATGGCAGTTGAAGTTATTGTCAGTTATTACAACACGACAAATAATCCTATGACTCTTATTTAAGATTTTTTTTTATTTATTTAAATTTAACGTGTCTCGACTGCTGTGGTCATTGACACATTTACATTAGATATGATTTAATTATTAAATACAAACTGATACAAATAAATTAAATCTTGTTTAGGAGGTTAATGTCTTTTAGAAACAATAATACATTTTCCGCTTTATTTAAGTTCAGGGTGTCGCTAAGTGATGCTTTTATTTTGTGTTTGTCTCGATAGGTTCTATATAAAGGGCATTCTATTAGTATATGCTTGACAGTTAGATGAGTAGAGCATGATTGACTCAATGGCCGGGCTTCGGAAGCCATTAAATATCCATGGGTATATCGTGTGTGACCGATGCGCAGTCTTCTTATAATTATTTTATCTTTTCTACTAGATGATGGGTTAGTGAGATAGTTGATAGTAGGCTGAACTTCTCGTAGGAGCGAGTGCGTGCAGTCCCAATGTGTTTGCCAGGAATCTCTGAGCAGTTTTCTCATGTATGTTTTTAGGTCACTCTTAATTGTATATTTACTATTGGGTTTTCGGTTGTTGCAGCTAATTTTGCAACTCTGTCAGCAGTTTCATTCCCAATGATCCCAATGTGGGATGGAGCCCAGATGATGGTAACTGAGGTGCCTTGAGAGTTGAGCATTTTATATATTTCGTGGATATTCTGTACCAATGGATGTTTAGAGTAGGTGATCTTGATTGCATGTATAGATGATAGAGAATCTGTGCAGATAGCTGCATTTTTATTTTCACTGTTTAGCAATTTAAATGCTTGAAGGATTGTAAAAATTTCACCGGTGAATATAGTGCAAGTATTTTGTAGACTGGAGGTATACAGAGTTCAGTAGTGAAAGAACATCCTACTCCTATATTGCTTCTGGAAGCGTCGGTGTATAATATTTTATCGAATTGATACTGGTTAATTCGATCCCAAAATGTTTTTCTTATTAGAAGATTAGAGGTTTCATGTTTCTTGAACTCTAGTAATGTTGTGTCGATATGGGGAATAAGTTTTTTCCATGGAGGAATAGGTGTTATTGGATAAGGAATGGTTAGGCTAAGATCGATATTAAGTAGTGTAGGTTTTAGGATGTCAATGATTGTACGTATGGATACTGAAGAATTGGTCTGTACTTCATAAGATATATTTAAAATTAAGGCGTGAACTGTGTTAATTGGATTAGAAGAAATTGAACTAAAATATGATTGAAACAAATATTGTCGTCTTAGCCAAAGAGGTGGTTCGTTAGCCTCGACATATAAGCTGTCTACTGGGCTGGACTTAAAAGCATATACGAAGGGCTGTATTGTGGACTAGTATCAAGAAGTTTTAAGTAAGATTTTGATGCAGACATATAAACAAAACAGCCATAGTCCAATTTTGATCTAATTAATGCTCTGTATACCCTGAGAAGTACTATTTCGTCAGCACCCCATTTGCGACTAGATAGAGTTTTGAGAATGTTAAGTCTATTAAAACAATTTGCTTTTATTTCTAGTATGTTTTTTGAAGTTTATTTTTTTGTCAAAAATTAAGCCTAGGACTGTATGGTGAGTTACAACAAGGCAAAACATTCCCATTGAGTATTAGACGAGGGATTTG
Source organism: Hermaeophaga mercurialis (assembly GCA_951812935.1). Taxonomy (NCBI): domain Eukaryota; kingdom Metazoa; phylum Arthropoda; class Insecta; order Coleoptera; family Chrysomelidae; genus Hermaeophaga; species Hermaeophaga mercurialis. Next base: position 31,232,820 of record OX638362.1, on the reverse strand, counting down.
ATCATTATGTCTTCTGCTGAATTTGATAATTTTAGATTTACTGGCAGAAATGGTTAAGCCAATTTTTAAAGACCAGTCGCTAAGGAGATTTATTGCAGTTTGAAGGGCAGCGCAGGTTGTTTCTGTGTTCTTACCATGGCAGAAAATGATTAAATCATCGGCGTACATAGCGTGTTTTACAGGTAAATGAAAATTTTGGGATATATCATTGATGGTAAGAATGAATAATGTGGGACTTAGTATAGAGCCTTGAGGCACGCCACTTGTTTGAACGAAGGATTTTGAGATGCATCCGTTGGCAACTATTTTAAATGTTCGTGAAGTCAGAAAATTTTTAATAAAACGGAATATGTTACCGGATAGGCTGTTTTCATGTAGTTTGCGGAGAATAGAGGATTTTGTTATGGTGTCAAAAGCACCTTCGATGTCAAAAAAAGCAGATATAAACTCTTGTTTTTTCATTAGAGCTTCAGCTACAGCAGTCTGTAAAAGAACAAGATTATCAGCTTTAGATCGGTTACTTACGAAACCCGATTGGGCTTCATTAATGATATGGTACTTCTGAAGATACCAGGTAAGTCGGTTATTTACCATTTTCTCCATAATCTTACATAAAGTACAAGTTAAAGAAATTGGTGGATAATATTTTTTGTGAATTGAGTTCTGATCGGGTTTTTTTATATGAATGGCGCCAAATATTAGGGAATTGTCCTGTTAACCATATTTTGTTGTAGAGATTTAATAATTTTTAGATATACAGTATTGATAACGTTTTTAGGGATTTTTGTTAATGGGATGTTATCAGTTCCTGCACCAGAGGTTTTGCGGGATGATAGGGCTTGTAACAGTTCTTCTTTTGTGAATGGTACTATTTTTTCATATGTCCGTCATGTAAAAGAGCGAGTATTTTTGGAAGTATTTTATGTCCCTGTATTTGTCTAATTTTTGACCACACTTGTTTTATGGGTGTATTTATTGTAAGTGTAGAGACATAGTTTTGCCAGCAGGCTTTTTTGCTATTTTTGATTACTAATTTAGCTCTGGCTTTAAGTTTTTTAAAACTAATCAAGTTTTCAATAGTTTTAACTCGGCGATATCTATTAAGGGTTGTTTTACTCTGTCTAAGTGCTGTTTCACATTCAGTGTTCCACCAAGGGACTGACTTACGATTTGAGGTTTTGTTAATTTGCCCGATACATTCTTTTGCAGCTGATGTTATGCAATTGTTAAAGTTATCCACAGTATTATCAATATTGTCTGATAGTTCGAAATTAGAAAGGAGTTTGTCTACATGATAAGTGAACTGAGGCCAATTTTCTTGAGAAATTTTCCATTTTGTATAGTTAGGAGGTGTAGAGTTTACTTTATTTGTTATGATTATGGGAAAGTGATTGGTGAGAATCAGTAAACTTTGTTTCTTGAAGGCAGATTATGTTAGCTTCAGTTATGGAAATTAGTTGTTGTAACCGTTCGAGTCGTGGATAAAATCCATCACAGTTCCATTGAATTAACGTGAAAACGAAATATGTTTATAAGGAAGAATATTGAGAATTGTCTGAAACGTATGCTTCTAACATGTAATCAATAGATGATTGTGATGCACTACTTTCTAAATCGTCGTTTTCAGTTTTTAGTTCCTCTTTGAGTTATCTAGTTAATCTAGTAAACCTATTTTTTGTAGATCTTTCTTATAGGGATTGATAAACTAGTTGCATATTATCTAAAAGGGTCTTAATATCCTGAGTGAAACGTTTTGTTTCAACAAGAGGGTTGTTTCCCAATGAGTTTTCTAAAAATGCAAGAAAATTTTCAATAGGTAGAATAAATGAGTCGCGGTTTTGTATGTAGCATTTTTTTATAATAGATTTTGTACCTTCAGGGAGTACAGAGGTATTAGAATTAGGAGGATTTTTCTTTGATTTTTTTGTAGTGGATTTAGGAATATCTGTGGGTGGATTGTCGACTGATATTTTGTTGGCTTATTTAATAGTTTATAGAATAAAAGATGTGGTCTTTTGTGTCTTGTTTGAGTGTCGTCAAAAGTCTGGCTTATATTAAGATCAGGAAAGTCTGGGTCACAACTTAGTTGTGGATCTTGGGAATCTTGGAATGCATTCATAAGATGTATATTGTGAAAGGCCTGTGGAGGTTGAGATACCTGCTCAGTTTGCAGAAGTGGTGTTGGTGAGTGTTGTGGTGAAGGAGTTTGAGGTTGAGAGTCTTGAATTAGAGTAGTTTGTGTATTGGGAGATTTTTGGGAAACATGACCGATTTGCTTACATAGGAAAAATTCCATTCTATCAGTTGAGAGGAATATTCTGTACGTTATATCTTCAAAAGGTATTAGCGTTGAAGTTTGAAGTTCAAAATTATCGGTTGGTGGTATAATGTAAACTTGTCTTCTAAAGCTCATAATATGGGCGTAATCATCTCCAGGGATACCTGCTTTTAAATTGGATATGGGCGAAGCTAGTTTTTATGCTCCGTCAAGTAAGTGTTTTTCTATAAAATTATGTGGAATAGATGGTGAAACGTTAGATATTACGATTCGTTTAGCAGGTGTTACAAGTCTTCTTATTGAAAAGTCAATGGAGTTCATTGTCACGACTGGGTGGTTTGTAACAATTTCATCTACAAGTTCTATTTTGGTTAGGTAAATGCAAATTCTGTTGTTGGAAATTCTAGAGGAGTAATAGATGTTCTTAGTACATACTATATCACCAATAGCTTTGACGTAGTTATATAAGGCAACATTTGGTTCAGAATGAATTACTATGGCTTGTTCTTTTTTAGGAAATACTGGTTGAGGTTTGGACTTGGCAGCTGCGACATATGAGTTATTAATCTGATTGTGGTTAGATATTGTGGTTGTATTATCGGTAGGCAATTGGATATTTGGGGTGTCACCCATCTAGCTAGAGGCAACGTTTGTGTTCCAATGAATTATTAGGGCACTTTTAAAGTGGGTATCCAGTTGTGTCTCATAGTTGTTAATCTGGTTACCTGTTTGTTTTTCGTACAAACAGGCGCTGGTGTTCCCGTCTCCTTTCAATAGCGCGCTATTGATGTCTAATTTTACTATGTGAAATTTTTGGTAAATCTACAGTGGCCTGATAATCTATCAAACGCAAACGATTCGCTGCACTTTAATATTCAATGTTTGCGAAAATAATAAAAAACACTGATTATTAACTATAAATTATTTGTTAATTCTTCCACCAAAGCTCAGAGCATTTGTACTCGTGAACGTTACTTTGACAATCTCTTATTTAAGATTAAGCTGATAAAAATGTTAGTGAAGCTTATGTATGAGGAAACAAACCCTATTTACCTAAATTAAATATAATAATATATATAACTAAAAAAAATGTAAGTGTTTGTTAAATGTAAATAAAATTTAAACAAAACATTAATAAAGTATGATAAACTATTTATATTGACAGTCATACATTTTAATGTAATCGTTTTACTGTAACTGATTTAACACCTAATGACTTTAAAACTGAGAAGACTGATTTTATGTTGGTCATAAAGAAAAAAAATTAAGTAATAAATCAAAAATAAATTATATAAATCGTCAGGCGTCAGGTTGATTGTAAAAGTTGCGATTAATTCCCAATGATGCTTTAGCCTTTTCTGAATCGTATTCCACTTTGTACGTGAGAGATGTGGAAAATAATTCTTCAAAATTTTAAAAGTCTTACCTGTGGATATAACAGGAAAATACATAGAAGCTACAATACTTGTAAATCCAACACCTGCGCCCAATTCCAGAATATATGATCCTTTAGGAATTGTGTCGTGTTTGTGAATAAGCCAATCTGCTAAAAGAAGAGCTCCCCTCCATATTTGTAATCCAACCATGTCAAGGACTGTACTTTTCTTATGTTCTAAACATAATGAAGTGAGAACAATTATTAGGTTTTAATTTTTTTAATAGAAGTAAATGTTATGAAGTTCCATTCACAAACAAAAACTTTTTTCCCACGTGGGAAGAAGCCATTTTCTTAAAATAACAATTTTTTTGTAACAATTTCTACAATAAGTTATCAGTGCAAATTGTATGATGTTTGTTTTTTTTTATTAATTTATTATTTTTTATTCCTAATCGTTAAGTTTGACATTTCATTTCATAGCCAACTTTTGAATTTTCGATTATTTTAAATAACACAGTTGCAGTACGTGTTTTTAGTTATTCGAGTTATTATTGAAAACGACAAAGCTTCTTGAAAAATAAGAGGAGTAAGAAAAGTTTTGGAATTAAGTTTTTAGGGCCGACAACGAGTTAAAAAATTCTGTCACATTTTAATGGTGCATCATCCCTTATCAAACCTTTAGAATTCTACAACTAAACTCCAGTTATTGTCGATTAATGCTCTTGACATACTCATAACGTGTATCAAATTTGGTTTTTCTAAGTTCAAGTATAACTGAGATATTGATTTTTTTTCGAAATTTGAAACCCCACTTTCAAGGCCTATGACTTAAATCCCCATACTCCTATTTTAGGTGAGTGAATCATTGTTAAATGTACATACATTAAATTAAGTTTCCCCAGGGAGTTCAAAAAACTATTACATTATAAATTTCATCATCTTTAATAATCTGAAATCGTTTTATCTATTTTGCCAATAGTTTTATAAGGTTATAAATTTAGATGGCTCCGAGCATAATTTGATAATATTTAGAACTTGTACTTCACTTATAGGTGTCAATTAAAAAAAACTTAAGAAAATCGTTAGCTTGAAGTGTAAACATGTGAACATTGAAGGAAAGGATTTTAAATATGGTGGAACTTAACCCGATTTTAAAGGAATACTAAGAAATGTTTCGAATAACAACTTTCCAAATCTGTGGATAAACAGGAATGGATTATACATCTGGCCTGCAAGATCAACGAATTTCAATCATGTAGATCGTGTATGGATATTTAAAATCTTCTATTTATTTATCTGAAATAAATAGAAGGCAAGAACGTCTCCAACGTATTGAAGTCGCCTTTAATAAGATTAGAAATATAATCTCCAAACAAAATGGATTGTGTAAAAGGGTGGTTAATTCAAGCAACTCTTATAATTATATAAATTTTATTTGGTAATTTAATGTTAAAGAAAAAAATTTGCAACGTATGGAGGGATTTTGAAAAAATTTGTTAGAATTTCACCATAAAAAATTGTATCTGAAAAATGTGTCGATTCATTAAAAAATTTCCTCTCTTATTAAATATTCAAACCAAATTTCAAAATTATGATATACAAGGTGTTGAATCTAAATTAACGAATTTCTTTGCAGATACGGAGCTGAATTTTAATATAGATAAACAGATTAATTGATGAACCTGTACGAGTGAATACATGTTCTAGATATGATCACCCAATTAAAGTGGCGGAACATAAGTCATTTAAAAATATTAACAAAATAGATAAAACAACCTATATCACTGTTATAGGTAAAGATAGGGAAACTCATTCATTATATATGGGATTTTTGAAGCCCTATCTCCAGTTATGCATATATACATTTACCAATGAAACAATCTTTACACAATGCGAAGAAAAAAATGTTACTCCCTTCGACCAAGTTTGACTCCTGTTTATTCAAATCCTTATTTTGCGACTTATGTAGTTTTACTAACGGCCACATAAATGTAAATCGCTTTTATTGAATGACCATATCGTAAGTCTGATATATATTTTTCAAAATCTAAGCTCTCTAAGGCTATACAGAGAAAAAATAATCTACCCACTAATAATTGAATTCAAAAAAACATTCATAAGAAATTAATATGCCTATTAATTTTCAACAAGACGCTAATTCTGCTCATTTTGTGATACATTATACAAAATATTTAACTATTTATGGATACAGATGCATAGGACACTGACGAACTGTGCAATGTCCTACAAAATTACCAGATCTTACTCCTTTAGACTTCTTTTCATGAGGTTACCCCAGGTCCAAAGTTTACCAAACCTAGTGTCAATCGATACAAAATTTACAACAACGCAGACACGTGCTTCAATTACCAGAAAATACAGCAAAATCTAAAAAAGGCAGCAAAAACAGAATTTTTTCCTGCCAAAAAATGAGTGGAGAACATTTTGAGCGTTCATTAAATTAAGAATCAGTTTAAAATAATGTATCTGAATTATTAAATCAGTACCGTGTTGTTTTGTCATATTTTAAATGCAATTTACTCAAAAACCAATAAAGCGGATTTACATTCTTTCCGTTTATTAGATTTTTTTTAAATAGGCTATCATTACCATTTAAAAATTTTTAAGGGGGCAGGGTTGATATTTGGAATGTTATTTTTACAATTGAAATATGCTCCACCAGAAATAAAAATCGACCTCCCCAAGCATTTCCTGAAATATTTTGCCATTTGTGGCGTTAACAATTGACGTTGCACTGTACATATTTATAGTCGTTTCTATTTTCATCAAGATTTTAGAATCTCGCCATTCGCAGCACAACAGGAATGTTACTCTTATAGGAGACGTTCTGGTAAATTGAAAAAAGTTTACCTATTTCAATGAAATCTGTTGGTATCTTGAAATTGTTTCGAGGAACATTTAAATCCCCATCCGCATCGATCGTCAAGCCACACTGAGGCCGACTGAAATTGAATTTGGAAACAACATCTGCAAATAAAAAAACTTAATAAAGAGAAGAAAAATGTTTGTTTTATTTTTATGGAAAATAGTATCACGAGTTTCGCTATTGTTTTGAAAAATGACAAATTATGATTATTAATATTATTAAAAAGCCAATATAATAATAGAAGTAGATTTTCTCCACCACCATTAGTGGAATGTGCTAATTCCAAAATCATTTGTAATAAAAGAATGTAAACATTCTCACTCTTGAGAGGGAATATTTATTCCGAAATACTTGCTTCTTATGGGTTTGGCACGTATTTTCATTTCATAACAAGTGATGGAATGAACATTCCGTAACTGTTCTAAACAATATCGGCAGCCATGTTATGTCAAATCTGTCAATATCAGATGTAAATGGCGGCGTCGTAAAAACAAATTTTAATTTAATAAAAATAAGTGAAAAATCGAGTAAATTTTTGGTCGTGGAGAAAAAATCTAGTGTGTTACTCGGTTAGAATAATATTTTTTTTTTATATTTTTATATTTTTTAAAATTGGCCCACTCACTCCAAATTATAGACTTCAAAAAATTACATTTATAATCCAATCGAAAAACTGGTCAACAAGGCGAAAAATAGAAATTATGGCGCCTTAAAAAATTCCTCTACCTTATAGTTGCCATTCGATAGTGACTGTATTGCTACCTCGTAATTGTAAAAATTAAATAGTGGGTTAAACAGGGGATAAGTTTTATATTCAGGAAACAAAAAAAGTAACATACAGAGATTTAAAATATTCCGATTATCCCTGAAAATAGCCAGTAAAATTAACAGGGTCAATTCTATTTTTCTTTCAAAACCAAAAATTCTAGAAAACAAAAAATAAACCCAGAGAAGGATAAAATCCCAATGTTGTGTAGGAATCAAAAGAAAGAGAAAGAATACACAAGTCATAGAACCGATAAAAAGGGTAGACTCTCTTGTTGGAGTAACCCCTCTCAGATATGGAAGGAGAGAAAAAGAAACAAGAGAGCTTAAAAGCAGCCAAACAACTCCCCTCCTTTTGACGACTGGCATCCAGGAAAAACGGAAGACACGTCATTGAAGTTGTAAATAGGGAAGAAAACGAAAAACAAGGCCTCAGTATACACGGGGTAATAAACGTACACCCTAGAAAAGGGTGGAAAAATTAAGCACACTAAATGTGGGGAGAAAACCAAAAGCATAAAGATGATGACTCGTGGAAATGGCCACACTGGCAAACACAGAAAATTGAATAGATAATTTAGAAAACTAGAAAACGCACAAATTTTAATGTAACTAAAGTGTCATAATTTAATTTTTAATTTATATAAGAGTATTCTTAATGATCTTATTTAGTATTGTTGTTATTCCTGATTTTGCTTGGTAAGTGTACGTTTTTGCTTATTCTAAATTTTTTGTGATTCGAGTCGAAACTAGTTGCCGGTTTTTATAAAGAATTTTATGTGGCTTGATTTTGGAATTTTATTGGATTTGAACAATAAAAAAACTTATGACTGAAGAAATAATAATTTACATTGTTTAATTTGTGAAGTGTACAAACGATTTATGTTTGTACACTATAAATAACCTAGTTGTTTTTTTAAATATTTTTTTCTGGACTTATACGAATGTATAATTTTTTAATAGTACTGTATATGTCAATATCTTCAACATCACAGAAGATCACTTACATGGTTTTTCTTTGTCTACAATTGTTTTCACTTAGCAGTACCTAAAATATAGATTTTAAATTCTATCACTTGCACAAACTATTCATCTTAATATTTCCTTCCTAAAAACAATTAATTTGAGTGAGTAAAAATAACAGTTTTGACAAGTATCTCCTCAAATAGAGAAATATTTTTTAATTTCGTTATATTTATAAAGCTAAAAATTTCACCACCACTTTCGCTTTTTTTGTGCTAGACTAATTCATTTCATACTTCTTAATTTTATCCTCAAAATATATAGTGCGATATGGAAATTGTCTAACAAAAAAATATTCTCAGACACCTTAAATAAGATTTTTTTTTCTGAAAAAGTAGTTATTTATCATAATATAAATGTGACGAAAAAATTAAATTCGAAAAAAACCTCGAAAATAAAAGTATTTCAAGCCAATCCTGAGTTTTCTAAATCTTAATTGTCACTTAATTTTTGAAAATTAATAACCAAGTAACCAGGCAATTAAGTATATAAAATTGAACCCTAGAGACGGTTTTAACAAATGTCAAAAATCACACAATATAGTAATAAAAAAATAATGCCGTTCAATATTTACTTTAACTGTCTATACATCAGAGGTACTGATACCGACTCACCCTGTATAATATTTTTACTATAATTATTTACTTTACAAATGAATAATATTAAAAAATTCTAATATTTATTCTTCAAGGAATATGGGTAGCCGTCCGAATTAATATAAATTATACTTAATCAAGCAAGAATACAAATTATTTTACCCTTTTCTAAAATAAGTAAGTCTCCGGCTAAGATTATTATTATCAGATAAATACCGCAACAAAATCATATATAATATACCTTTTTATTAGTTAATAAACGTCCGTTAAATGCGATTAGATAAAGTTGTAAATTAACTGCTGTCTGATTAAATACGCTTTTTAGAGGAGAGGCCGGCGGGCTATACATCTCTCGAAAACTTTGTAAGTAAAGAACGCTCTTAAACCCCAAAATTAACACTATGTTGATATTAGCTCAACGTGAAAAAATATCAATGCTTACTGCCTCAATGAGTTATATAACTACCCTGTATTTTTGAACTAAACTTCATAATCAATATATGTGTTTACTATGACTTATTTGAAGATTTTTTAAATGTTTAATAACGGATATTCATATTTGATATTTTATAAAATTCGAAATTCCGATGTAAGTTAATGTTTGATTTAGTTAGACTTTTAAATATAACTGTATTTAATTCACATTGTTTGAAATAATTATTATTAGTAACCAGCAAATAGAGCTTAAGCGAGTTTTTCGCGTTCTGCAATGTCGACCAGACAAGCCATCAATATTTCTTTTTCGAATCAGAGAACATTATTTATAAAGTTTGAGCTTATCAAATAAATCCACCAGCTCAATTCACTCGATAACTTTAACTTCGGGACGTAAATCTTTAAAGAAGAAACCATATAATCCTGGAAATCTTATTAAAACAACTTTTATTGGAAATCTATTATTTTCTTAAATTCTTTGAAACTTACTATTTTTATTGAAAGTTGGTAGATCTGGCACAATGTAATTATTTTCTTCGTATATTTCGGAGGATACTTGGTAATCTTCATCGTCCATGTCGGAACACTGAAACAAAAACAAAGTATTATACAGGGTGAGTCACCGCAGAGACGAAGATCCATAACTCCAGAACGGTGCATTTGATGAAAACGTTGTAACTGTACTTTTTGTGTATTTTTAAAAAAGCTATAATCTAAAATTAGTTTCACTTATACTGGTTGTCCCAAAAAAAGATTTGTATCAAGTACAAACTAATTGCGTGATCAAATAACAAAAATAGCTCTCTGAATTTAATAAAAACTTTAATTATGTACAATTTCGCACCCTTTCACATTACAACTTTTATAATACAGTGTGGTCCACCATTGACGCGACTGTCCATAAATCCAGAACAGTGCATTTGATTTGATTGTAAGCGTATTTTTTTGTGTATATTCAAAAAAGCCATAATTTAAAATTAGTTTCACTCATACAGCTTGTCACAAAAAAGGTATGTATCAAACTTATGTTTTTTTAAATGGAATATCCCGTATGTTTTTACATTTGTATAAACCTCTTGCCGTTGAAAATCAATAAAAACGGCTAACGTGCCCCTGTCCTAACTTTTCAAGTTCTATGCTGTGGCATTAAATAATATTTGAAACAGAGTGGTGAAAAATTTGAAATCCCATCTGATTTTTGATGGCTTATGGTTTTCCATTTATCTGACCAGTAGTGAAAATATTACCGTCACAAAATGTCTCAATTTACGTATTAAACCTATTTTCGGTGCGGCTATGAATACGACGTTTAAATCCCGGAAATCTCTAATAAAGTACTTATTGCATTTTGTTGTATAAACGAAATCACGAATCTGCTGCTAAACGTAAAGTGTGATTTATTTTTCAGACACTTGTATGCGGGACAACGCTGTGCAGAGGAAAACAATTCATTTTTCCGTGACATTTTTGATATGTGCACAGATCCAATTTATCCACGTTACCAAGATTGACTAGCGTGGCTCTCAAGATTTATTTATACTTCAAAAGCTTGCCCATGTTTAGGATTTCGCTCTCGAAACATACTGTTGGCCACATGAATTTAGTGAACAAATTTTATTATAATCAGTGGATACCAACACAATTTAATTTTATAGAATATGGTTAAGAAGGAGACAATTAATTGTTATGCGGATGACATATACTAAAACGAAAGATAAATCAATGAGGAAATGAGGATCAACAATATTTGGCGCTTGGTGTCAGGTTATGTTGTAGATCAATTCGTTAGGTTTAAGCAACCTACATTGCAATGTTTACCTAACATGTAGTAATAAAAATTAAGTATATAAAAATAAATTTTAACTAACACAAATTCTTTAGTGACTTATTCTACGAATTGGTAAATTAAATTAAGCCACTCACTAACGACTCTTTAAACAAGTTAAAATAATAATCAACTCACATTAGTACACCCTGCACATTCTCCAAAATAATTTTATGCATGTAATTTCTCACGTCCGCAATTTTTATTTCAACCAATTGACATTTCACTAATATACGCTACAAAAATTGACCAATGAAAACTGCCCTCTGAGCAATTAACCCCAATCAGTCGTAATCACCCCCAACTCCACAATCACAGTCACTACAGAACGCAGGAGTCACTAAGAAGTCACTGAGCAATGCACACACTCACTCTCCGCTCAAAAAATAGATTGTTAAACGCCTTTTACATTATTGAAAGTATAAATTGTCACCCAACATGTTAAATATTTGATGACTCTTCAGACCACATATTTAAAATTAAGTTTAGTTTTAAGTTGTGATAAGTGAATCAGTGAAAATGGTGTGCCAAATGTTATGTGAAACACTCAAAGAATTCTTATTAATGTTTTTGTTAAGTTTAAAGTTTTAACTTCGTTGTCTTTATTAAAGTTGTTAAAAAATAAATCAGTTTATCAGTTATTTATTGAATGTAATTGATCTGTTTGAGAAGATAAGCTCATAGGATTTATGTATAGATAATTCTTAGTTGTCACTTAAAAATGAATCTACTGTTATGTAAAAACCAATTATGCTGTGCATAATCTACGCTAACATTATAAATAGAGCAGACATTTGCCTGCACATACAGATTTGCTCTCTCTTTTAATGAAAATTTATTCAATAGCTTATTTCTTATAAAATCTACGAATATCTATTATTACCATCAGAATAGAAAGAACCGATGATTCTCTTATTGAATATCCCACACCAAACAATTACTTTTTCAGAGTAATGCCGTTTGGAATTAATATTCCACTTTAGATTTTCTGATGCTTCTACAATTTTGAATTATACCTAAAACCGTGCAAAATTTGTCTCATCGCTAAATAAAATAAAATGGAGAAAATTAGGGTTTCTTAAATGCTCTCCATTCTAATGAAATTTTATCCCATAGCTCGTTCCTTAAAAAAATCTAAAAATATCTCTCATATTACCATCTAAAAAGAAAGAGCGGATGATTCTCCAATTGAAATTCTCACACCAAATATTGACTTTTTCAGAGATAACATTTCACTATGGATTTTCTAATGCCCATTATCTAGAATCTAGAGGTGATATCTAAGATTCTATTCGTGATAAAAATTGCTGCATCGCTAAATAAAATGAACTACAGAAAACGATGGTTTGTTATGTACCTAACCGAACCCATAAGCAAAGTTTCATTCATCTTCTTCCAACGTTAGGAGAAATTTTTATTTCTAAAGCTTTAGGTTGTGTTTACGTAGATACCTCCGAATATGTTCTCCCGTTACATTTAAATCTAAGCAGTTCTCATACTGGAATTGGGCTTATTGTTGAAATAATTTAAAAACATTATCATATCCTCGTCTTCTTTGTAAAACAACATTATTTTTTTCAATAACCCGTTTTGAAACTGCGCCACTCTCATTAAAAACAATATTTACTTTAATAACTGCAATGTAACTAATTACGTGATTCAGTTATTGAATATGAACATACTTCATTTGCACTTCTGTTGTGATATGATCACCTGTAAAACGTACAATCTCTATTTTTTCTCATAGAGGTAATTGTTCACTCATAACTTCAAACGTGCCACAAATAAGAACAATAAATGCTTAACACTTGCTTTATTAATTGCATTTACACTTTTTTGTACGTCAAATTGAATTTTTGTTGCATTGTAGCTTTTCGTGCAATTAGAACATTGTAAGGCAATATTCAATGTTTGATCAAATTAATTTTTTTGATATTTTGACTTCCAATTTATAATTGTTTCATAATTTGTGTAGACATTGTTGTTACTTTTCAGAATTTATCAAAAACATTCGTTAACATACTATACATACCAAAGTTTAGAATTACATATTTTCTTAGCAATAAACATATTTTAACAAATTACAGGTGAAAGTTTTTGGGGGGGCCTTGGAAACATTTTTGTCTAATTAATAAAAAGAATCGTCAGTACGGAAAAAGTCTGGACAAAACCATAGTGAACCTTTAAGTTTGATTTTAAGTCATTTTGTTTTCCAATAACATAACATACCTCTTGTTGAGATCGCATCTTATCGCCACAACCAATTAACATAAGAACTTCAATCCTTTGTTTTATAGATAAACGCATTTTTGAAGTTTCCACAAGCAAATGTAGAATAACTAAACTGGTACTACACTTCACAAGCGTCACTGTCATTAGTGAGTTTTTACCATAATTATAACCGAAGGTATGACGGTATTAATTTTTAAAATTATCGTATCGTAAAACTATTAATTACCAAATACAAGTTTGATATATTTTTGGAACAGTCTTGATATTTGCAATCTACAAAAAATATAAAATTATCGCTGACATCTTTACTCACAAATGGTTTACCCTGTATATTTAATTATTATGTAAAAATACATTCAATTAAAATCAAAAACCGATTTTCCTTAAAATTGTTTGTTTAGCTTAAAATGTATTTATTCCATACTTTATGTACACACTGTATATTTAAGTATCAGCTATAATTTGCACATTTTGACTCCAACCCATTGATAAATTCGCTATCATAACTGTTTCATTCCAAGGCCATACATGAATATACAAGGATGTATCAGAAAATAACGAGACTGGTGCTATATTATAACAATGAAACAATTATTTTATTTAAAAAACTTCAACAAACATCCTTCAAATTACTCTCCATTCTGTTCAATACACTTATCCCATTGCTTTATGCACTTGTCATAAACTTCGAAGGAACCATTTTATGATAGTCTGTTTAGTATACCCATATCACAACGTTTTTGAGCTTTAAATTCGACTCAAATATTCGACTTCTCAATTCTTTTTTGACTTCAGGAAACAAATGGAAGTCATATGAAGCAAGGTCGAGAGAGTAGGGGGTGAACCATAATTTCTACCCCTAATTCTTCAATTGTTCGTTGATAAATCATTGATCTGTGAGCCGGAGCATTGTCGTGATGCAACGTCCAACCAAAGTCTTAATAAAGCGGTCGTTTTTTCTTTTATTTTGCCATTAAGGGTCCTCGAAGTATATTAGAATAATACTCCCCAGTTACTGTATTTTCTATACAATATGATCGTAAATAACGCCACATTTATCAAAAAAAATCACTTTACCAACGCTTTTAACAGTTTGGGCCTTCTGCGGTCTTGGGCTACCTTTATGCTTCCATTGCATACTTTGAGACTTCAATTCAAGATCGCAATGATAAAACCAACTTTCATCACATATAACCACATTATTTAAAAACTTACGTTGATTACGTTGATTACGTTGCAGTTGCCTTTTCCACTGTTGACAAATTGTCACTCGATTCGCTTTTTGTTCATCGGTCATCACTTTTGGACTCCATCTTGCTAAGGTACCAAAAATCGTCACGAATAATTTTTTGAGTGGAACCGTAAGACAAATTAACAATGTCAGAGATTCGTTTAATGCCAATCCGGCGATCATTTTGTATCAATTGGTTAATTTCTGTAATTTCTGTAATTTTTGTATCAGTTCGCGCAGTTTGTGGTCGACCAGGACGAGGTTCATCTTCAACTGATTCACAACCGTCTTTAAACTTCTTATGCAACTCAAGCACTCTACATTGTGATAAACTATTATCTGGATATGCACTTTTAATCATTTCAAAAGTTTCAGTTGGTGTTTTACCCAACCGAACCCAAAATTTTATTGCATAGCTTTGTTCCACTTTCATTTTTTCGACGGGTAAGCAAAACACTGACAATTCAATAATTAATTTGTAATAAAGTTAAATTAAAGCCTACTTGAGGAAAAGTACATTAAAGATAAAACTTTCATGTCACATTTTTTTGTGTAATAAAATTCTACCTCTGAAGAAGTTACAGCACCAGTCTCATAATTTTCTGATACATCCTCGTATATTCCGTTTTGGACAGTGTCATTGTCTCCGTCAATGACAAATTTAAACTTGAAATTTCATTTTATTTAATGAATTTTATCTAACTACTGTGTTAACAAAAACGTCAAAACCAGAGCGCAAATGTACGTATGATTAAGGATATTCTTTATGAAGACTCTTTTTAAACGAGTTATTTAAAACTCTGGGAGAAATATAACTCTATTATTAGGTATCAATTAGAGTATTATTAGCTTTTCAAATTTATTTAGTTTTAACATTGAGTGTCTTTGATGGAAAAAATATCAGTTAATAAATGACGAGATTAAAGAAAGTATAGGTCCTGATTTAAAAATAATTAAATCACAAAAGTAATACATTGCACAAATGTAATTTAAATAATAAGATATCTCTTCCCTTCTCTATTACTACCGATGATACCAAAGATATTTATTCGCTTTAAATTTGTCATTCACATAGATTTAAACCGTACTGTTTTAGCTAAAAATGTATTGAAAGCATTGGAATGAAAGGAAAAAAGTATTTGAAATCTGTTATTCTAGTGTTTTATAAATGTACCTTGGAGACTACGCACCACCTGTTGGTTGAACCCCGATAAAACATCAATTTAAAAAATCTACCTGTCAGATAAACAACCACGAACGACGAAGGACCACATCCTTTGCGCAGAGGGCCCTTTTAGCTCATTATTGTTATGGAGCATATGTTTCCATAATTTGAACTGCAACAGCTGGAAGATGACGATAATGGAGGGTAAACTAGTGTTCGACATTGGCGTCCAAATCTTTTCTTAAAATGCAAAATTGAAACTACCAAATTTAAAGTTATGTTAGAAAAAGTTTATTACTTAATCTAAATTTATAATTAACGATAAATAAATTCACTCTTTAGTGAAGTTTTTTGCCAGTTATTAAGTTTATTTTTTCGAAAGCCTTGGACACCGAGATCTCCCGATTTTTCACCCATCGAGCAAATTTTGATAATTTGCTAGTCTAACACCAATATACTTGTATACCAAAAATTGCTCAAATAAAATAATTATTACTGGGTGTTATTCTTTCTATGTCACTTAGTATATTACATATTTTTTTAAATTTTTATTTTGTGTTACATTTACTTAAAACCTATATTTATCATCGATTCATTGGGGATTGTACACGCGCTGATCGTCTATATTAGCAAAGCATCCAACTAATTGCGCAATTCTCTGAAGTGATTTCAATTGCTTTGGCTATTTGAAATCAATTTTCCTGAAAATAGCGACATTTTAACTGATCGAGGGTTATTTGTAGGCATTAGTGGTTGATTGATCTTTATTGCGATTCCCTTTATTTTTATTTGTACCGACAAGAAAATTTCATTTACAAAATAAATTTAATAGATGAGAATAAAAGTACTAATAATTACATGAAAATGTAGGTGATGAATGTATATTGCTCAAAACGAAAAAGGAGTCCCTTATAAAAATGTAGGTAATTTTTGGTTAAAAATTTTTTATATAATTAAATCTAAGGTGTTTGGCTACAACTATACTATAGTTTTGTTACCTGGCTGTAAAACTTTTTGTGAAAAAATTGTGAAATATTAAATTTGATAAATATTAATATCACTGACAAAAATACTTTAAAAATTAAATCCATTATTAATTCTTCAAAACATTTACGTGAATATCGAAAGAAATTTCAAAAATGAATAAATGTGTGATCATATTTTATTGGTTCATCGAATGGAAATTAAACGACTATAACAACATTGTTCTTTTTTATTCAATTTTAAAATTTGTATGAATATTATTTAATGTAAAACTTTATGAATTTCCAAAATCTATAACATATCTGGTGAAATGAAATAAGTAAAAATAATCTGGAATTCTGTTCTGTTCAGCTTAAAAATTAAATCCATTATTAATTCTTCAAAACATTTACGTGAATATCGAAAGAAATTTCAAAAATAAATAAATGTGTCATCATATTTTATTGGTTCATCGAATGGAAATTAAACGACTATAACAACTTTGTTCTTTTTTTTTCAATTTTAAAATTTGTATGAATCTTATTTAAATGTAAAACTTTCCAAAATCTATAATATATCTGGTGAAATGAAATAAATAAAAATAATCTGGAATTCTGTTATGTTCAGTTTAGAGTAAATTCATCATATCAATTAATAGATTTAAAGAAAAATTTTAGCTATTTTGAAAAAGTATGAAATATGATATGAGATGAGTTAGTTTAAAAGAGATAAATATATAAAATGAACAGAAAATCAGGCACTACTGCATATTAGAAGGAAAATTATCTACTAATATTTATTAGAAAAGTAGTTAAATTGTATATATTGCAAGAATTTTGTAATATTTCTCGTAAATTTTGTATAAAACTAAAAAATTGTATGGATTCTAAAACAGGTTGAAAATAAGTATAAAACATCATTGTAATAAATTTTATTGACTAAGAAAGAAAGAAAAAATGTCAGATTTACAAATGAAAGCACTAAAAATGAATCAGAAATGATTATAATAATATTTTACTTTCAAACATGATAATTTCTAGAAAATTTTGACATTTTGAACGTCATTTTCATGAAATATTGTTAATTTAAAATACCATGAATCGAAAGAGTATAAATAGACCTTTAAAATTTGGCAAAAAGACATTTGAAATTGAAATGCCCAGGGTACATGTTGCTCTAGTAAAAAAAAAGTTTTCATGAATGTCTAGAAAAGAAAATAATTTATTGTTAGTCAAAAGTGTCAAAAAGTGATTAGATTAAATGAAAATTGTGTCGTACCTTTTCAAAAATAGGACAAATAGTCAAAATTTGATTAATTTAAAAAAATAATTAGTGAAATTTAACCTTTTATCAGTATTTTTCCCAAATTGAACATAACCTAAAATAGTGTGATTAACAATTAGTATAATCAACAGATTTTAAAATGTAATCTGAAATCTCTTATTTTTTAATATCTCTCAAGACAACGGAGATCATTTAACTACTGAATATAAGTTGTAAGGACAAAAAATGAATGAATTTTTACGGAATAGTATTTTCATTCTATTATCAATAAATGTTAGACATGTACCCGAGGTAAAAAATTTCTGCACGACACTGTCGGTGAGGCGTATGGTGGACGCGTGCCTTCTGCTCGCTGCCTGGTTTTTCTTCGTTTTGCTTTTGCCTTTTCTATATTCATCTGTCAGCCTTTTTCTCTTTATCCCCGTCTTTTCAACATGAACAATTATGTGTGATGCAGATTGCAAAGTGGCAGGCAGCTTTTAGATAGATATGAGTGTAAAGGATTATTTCTTTCAGATTTTTCCTTAAAAACTGATACGACTTTCATTTAAGTGCGAGAACACTCTTTGGAGTTGTATATTTTAAAATAGAATTTAATTTGTAATTATTGTAAAATGGGGCAAATCATGTATTTAATCGTAGTTAATATATCTAGTTACCTATACTAAAATACATAGTTTAGCTAAATACTCAGGTAACTCAAGTAACTGTGCTGTAATGCAAAACCCACCTTAATATTGAGATTTTTAAAAATTACTAATCTAAAAGAAATATATTGTTATATTTTAAATGGTGTGGCAAAATAATTTTTCGTATGGTTTCAGAGAATTCAGCAGAAAGAAATTCTGATCTAGCAGTCATTAAAAATAAAATTTATTGGTAAAGGAAAATCCTTACATAATTGGTTGAAACAAGTTAACAGTAAACAAAATTCAACAATAAGAATAATTTTTATCTAGAAAACATAAAATAACATAACATTAACATAATTAGAAAATTTCAAGGTTAATCGAACGAATAATTGAAAAGATCAATCTTAAATTGTAATGGAAGATAGAATAAATACTATATTAGAAACATGTTATATAATCTTTAAGTATGAAATGATGGTTTGGCTAGAAATCAGAAATTAAAATTACTATATAATGAATTCTAACATGATGTTATTTGGCTAGTTCATATCAAAAATATATGAACATTATTTTTCAATTTCAGAATAAAAATGGTAATTTTTGAATAAAAATAAAGCATATTGTTATTGTTGGATTACGTGTACAACGGAATTGCAACGAATTATGAATAAAATTAAATATATTTGAGTTTTTTAAATACAAAATCTACAAAAGCATATTACATGAAAGAAGAAAGAACAAACTTTCTTAATGTGTAATTATTTTTTGTGGCAATCATGTATTTAGAGAAATTATGAGTAAAAATTTTGTAAAATGAAGTGCCAGAAATGGACAGTTACCACTTAATCGGTGAATATCGTCGAATGTAGCTTGAAAAAAGCAAAGCACCTTTAGTTAATAATAATCAAATTATGAAATTCTTCGAAAAAATATAGTACATAACCTAAAAAATGAAAATATTCTATGAAGAGTAATTTAATTGTAAGTTTCGTAATAAAAGATGAATGATTAATTACCTGATTCCTGGTGTTCCTTGGAATTTATATTTATATTATTATGAATGAAATCATTTTAATATTTAACAAATACCTAAAATAAACATAACCTAGAATTTGAACAAGTTTTCAAAAATTAGTGCAGATAATACTTACATGCAACATTATATACCTGGCGAACTCTTTTTAAGAATAGAAAGGTCTTAGTGCTCCAGAATGAACAGTTTGTATTTTGAATCCGAACAAAAAGTGGTTCCACATGACTTTAAATAATTTGGCCCTAACTTCGGACCAGTGCGTACAAGGGACGGTATCGTATTCAAAGAGATTTCACGGATAATATTTTGAGTTTTTTGAAAATATCATAAACTAAAAATACTTCTACCGCTCTTTTAAAATATATTATTAAATTTTCAAAGTTATGTCAAACAGTATGGTTATACCTGCTAATGTTTTTGAGGTCGAAACAAACAGTCAAAATATGTTAAGTCACATCTGGCTTTTAATAAAAACTCGAAAACTAATCGAAAACTACTCGGAAAACCCAGTATATATACGAGAGACAAATTTGGCCAATGTAAATAAAATCATTGGTTTAGAAACTCAGAGGAGGTCGCTCCATGAGCAAAGGGCACAACCAACGTGTCTTTACTATTTTTTTAACAGAAGACTTGTTATTCTGTGGTGTTGTGGTTGATTGAAGCATATCAAATTCGTATTCTACGCATTTATTTTCTACAGGAATAGTAGTTTTTTCCCCTCTGTTTCAATTCACGCATAAGCGTCATGACCAAAATAGAAATAAAAACCGTTTCAGTTTAACAAGTCTCTAATATATTTGTTACATAACTAATTATAGAAGAAAAAGGAAATAGTCTGAAAGTAATTTAAAACGATAAAGGAAAACACTAGTCAGAGTTCAAGAGTTTGGCCGTTATGGCAGAGAAAATTTAACCGTAGAATAAAAAGGAAGCGCGTCCGCCCTTTGAATAAGGCTCACTTCATCTAAAAGTTGTTCGAGTGTAACGTTTACGTAAAACAGTTTTGTTATAAATGTAACGCTGAAGACAAGATGTCGAACGACGACTTCGCAAAAAAGTTCAATTTCCTCCGGAAAAAGTATGAACTGTCGATACTTCTCATTCACAAAGTTGATCGATAGAGGTTAAAGTCTCTTTCCTGCTCTGCCTTTTTCGGCCAGATAAGATGATCGGACCATTATATAGCATATATTTTTACAAAGTTTGGAAACACCCCAAGAATCATTACTAATTTTATGTACTTCCAATGAAATAGATCAAAAAGATTTCAGATAAAAAAAGATTGTAGCTGTTTGTTCTAACTTATCACGTAAGGGATAAAAAAATCGAAAAAAAAATAGGAAATTAAGTTCACTCAAAATTATTGCATTTCTATTCTAAATGCATGCGAAAAAATTTAGGAAAAAAATGTCATTGAAAATTATGAGTGATCTTTCCTATAAAAAATGTTTCTCAGTGTAGACTAGAAATTTTGGTGATTACATACACACAAAAGAGGTAATTAAAGAATTTCTTCAGTATTACCATTATGTTGTAAGGAGATGAAATTAACAACCCTTCTTTTAATTAATGACAGAACTTTTTGATTTTATAAATTAAAAATATTAGTCGGTATTCTTGTTTTATTTCTTAACTTTTTAATCTGTTGTTGTTTTTTCATAGAACTAATAGTTTCCGAACAAGAAACAAAATCCAATAGCATTGTTTTACTTTTTTGTTAAGTGAAGTAATGTAATTGAAGATAACATATGTTATAATAAATGTTATAATATAATGATAACACTGAAAAAAAATGCCATAATTACCTCATGTACGTAATCCACAAAATTTCAAGATTTTATATTATTTCGGATATAAGAAAAAATTAAAAACTCATTTTAAATTCCGTAGCTGTGTTGAGATTTTTATTTTTAGAAAAAAATCCCTTATAAATATTAACTATTGAATTTTTCGCATGAATTTATAAACACTATGTATTGAACTTCCAGTATCAACTTTGCGTTTTCTTTTAAATAAGTACCTACCACATTTTAAGATTTCTATGCTCTTGTCCTCTTAATTTATACTTTGTTGTAATTTTTACTTTAATCAAAATAAACTTTTGCAGGAAAAATACTTTTGAATAAATAACTTCTTTCGTGCCAATACAGCATCAGAAGTGTGTTGTTAATCTTTTTCAATTGTAACCCTTTTTCCGATCCATTCTTATTTCTCTTGTTCTTCTTATTTTCTTTCATATCTGTTATATTTTCTCAATCCATTTTCCTTGCTTACCCCTCTGTTTTAGTTTCTTTTTCCTCTCACTATTATTCTTCCCAAGGGTCTCTTGGTTCAATTCTACAAAATAACTATGTGCCGTAGCAATTAATTCGATTATTGTCATATTATTTAATAATTATTTATTTTTCCTCATATAAATCTTACGAACTTCATTTCCGTGGCAGTTATTTGATCTTCATGTTTTTTATTCGTTACTTATGAATCTGATGTCTATAGTAACTTTGATAACTAAGTAGTCTTTTTTCTTTTTAGAGCTTTGCCTTTAAAGTTCTCTTTTCTATTTCCATGTCTAGTTTTTTTTTATTCATGTACATATATGTTTCGATCGTAGTGTAATATGAATTTTTCTGGTCCCTAGATTCCCATTTTAACTCCTCTATCGTTTACTCTTGTTATTGTTCTTTTATTATCATAACTTTAATTTTTCTGCATTTATTTCAATGTGTAGATTTTTAATTTTTTGTATCCATATATTGATTAATTCTTGCATCTGATGTGTAATTACTGTATCATAGCGTTTAAGCATCAGTTTTGCTTTGTGCAAAATTTTTATAACCTAAATTAAAATCGTCAATCCTTTTTTATTTGTGGTTATCATATACAACATACAAAGGTTAATTAGTTAAAAACGATTCATAAGATCAATTTAGGAAATTGATGGTATTTCCAGTTAAACACAAACACAAACAAAGTTTTGTGGTTGAATAAATTGGTATTTCCTAAAAAGTGGGTCTACTATTTCTACAAGAACTAAAACAATCCTCTTCTCTTTATAAAACCGAGGTATTTACTGTGTAATAAAATTTGAGTCAACCTGTCTCCAGAATCTAGTACAATAATTTTTGCTTGGAACAAATTGGTATACAAACATCCCAAATTTAAAATCCCTTCCTTTCTCATTCCATTCTCCAATTTTAAGAGCTTCTTGTAGATCTTAAAAAGGGTCAAGGATAGGCAGTAGCCCTCTTTCAACCCTATGCTAATCCTAAACTGATCCCAATTTTATTGCTTAGTTTAACAACTCTGTTTTACGATGAATTGGTTGTGTACAGAGTGGAGTAAAAGAGAAATGCCTTTTTGACAAAATACTGATGCAACAACATTTTTAAACAAAAGATAAACGATGTTGCAAATTTCTTAAAATATTGCTATAAAAGGAAAATTGTATGCTAAGATTAATAGATAATAAAATTGATTTAATCGTCAAGTTGATACACGTGAACTTATGTTTGAAATGTGGTCGTTGTGTCAACAAAAGAGCGGTTTAGGACAATTTTTCAAAAATAACAGCTGAAGACACAGTTTCAAATATAAATACTCGTCACATACATGTGAGAGCTTTTTCACGTAGAAAGAGTAAAATTAGAGTTGTTCGCTTTTTTCATCATCACGATGACATAAAACCAATAATGGTGACAAATGGGCTTTGAAGTGTGTCGTTCGCGCCATTTTAGCTATTTTATTTGTGACCTATCAAAGGAAACTTATTAATTTAATAAAACTAGAAATTTTATCAAGATGTGGCAGAATTTGAAAAGTGGTGAGATTGATTGATGACAGATAATTACAAGTCAAAGAAAAAAATTATCGCAGTAAGAATGTATTACTTAAGCAACTTAAATTTTGTAATTTATTATAAGCAAAAAGTAGTGTGAAAAAATGCGGGTGTTTGGTCAGAACTAAAATAGAGAAGAACTTATACGTCGTAGTTATATCCGTTGAATTTTTATTTATTAAAGAAGAATCCTAAGAGACATTACTGTCTAAAACAAGAACTTAATAAAACAAAATAAAGTATATAAAAATAATAAATATTCTTTTATTTTTAATTTAGATTTTAAAAAATAAATTGTTTTTAAATGTTTTAATGGAATGCAATTTTTAAATAAAATACGTAATAGTGGAAATATTTGTTTTCTAAGTTTACTAATATATTCACCCCGTTTTAAATGTTGGTCAATATATAAACCTATTACAGTAGCTTGCTTAAGAAAATTGTTATTAATGAAGATTAATTCATTATTTTAATTTTTTTTGTTTTAAATAATCATAATTTAAACTAAGTTTAAATTACAGAGAAAATGCACTTCTACATTTTAAAATTCGGTCAAGTTCTAAATTTTGAGAAGTTAGAGTTATTTTTCTAGACATCCACAAATTTAATAACAATAAGCGATGCTTTCACTAGGTAGCCCAATATTGGAATTCTCTTGTCAAATTTTTGACACGGGATTTATATGATTTCAAATTCATAGGCATTTAAATCCATAAAATTGACATTTTTATCTAATAACGTTGAAAATATACAATACCTAAATCATGATTATAACACATTCATTTTATTAATTCTTATCGTTTTCAAAGATATAACTGTTTTCTGTTACATTATGATATTTGTTCTTAAAGCTAGATATAATAAATCTCTTGATAACAGTTTGACATTTTTGATACAGATATTCTTAAATTTTAACACAATTTGCAAAATTTGAGGTTTCAATCAATAAAATTCTTAATTTATACTTTTGTATGTGTATAAAGTATTAATTTAAGCATGCATGTCTCTACACGTTACCATGTAGAAATGGTTATTAAAGTTTAATAATTTTGAAAAATTTATATATCATACTTATTACTTGTCATTTTGATATACTTTACATCGTTTTATCTTTTTAATTTATATATTATAAAAATTCATGAACTTGAAGTTCGTTTGGGTTTACTCCTAAATATAAACATTTTGCTATTTTCTGTTCAAATTTTAATAGTAATAGTTTTAGTCTTTTTATTTATTGAAAATTATTTGTTATCTATTATTTTAACCAACTATATAGAATTAATATCTGATTTTTTTATCTCGTATAGGGTTATATTATAAATAATACATATAGGTACATACATGTATATAACTCTTACCATAAAGAACAACAATGCCACCCCAAAAAGAGGCCAAGGTCTTTTAAATGTTAAAAAAGGAATATTTAACATTCTTATTAATTAACAATTACTGACTTATTTAGCATATTTTATTATCAACTTAACCCAAGCTGTTTTATAAACGTATTATGTAATTAAACAAAGCGTTTTGATTTGTTTTGAGTGTCTACCAAATTAAACCCACCTTGGAAGTGGTGTATCGTCGAAAAAAAATTACACGTGACTTTGATACGAAATATAACAGAAACTATAACGGTGAAAGAGATATTCAAAATCGTTGCTTTCTTCGCCGTCCTGCATGCCGCCGCATCTTTTATGTAAGCTGGTATGAAATTTTGAAATAAAACTCCCCAACAGCTGCTGGACAGGTGAGACCAATCTATACATATATACAGACACTTAATATCATTAATGTAATAAGCCGGCACTGCGGAGGCTACCACCATACAGGTCCGGACACTAATGAAATCTTCACAAAATTTTCCAAAAATATATCAATGTCATTTAGTAGATTTAAATTATCTTAAAGGATTAAGTTAGTGAAAAACATCCAAAAGATCATTTCTTTATATATCGCCATCATCTATCTCAGACAACTTTATAATAAAGGAATTCAATAAAATCAACGCATACGAATTTTTAATAGATGGGAAGTAAATCAGGAGAAATTATATGGATGTTTTACCAATATGAATCTCTCTTAACAGAAAAAATATGTGATTAGAAGCATTGTCTAGATGAAACTAGCACAAATTTTGAGAAAAATTTTCTTTAAAGCATTTTGCAATTTGATATTTCTTATGACAGTTCTTAATTATCGTTCTGATTTAAAGATAATCCTTCAGCATTTCAAAAGTTTGGCCGCATAATGAAGGGAACCATTTTGACATTGCGTAGCGAAAAAGGACAGATATGTATTACTTGGCTAATCTTGCTCTGAATATAAAGTCGCCACGCCTTTCGATGCGCGGTAGCAAAAGGGATCAGGCCAGTTCGATAAACAAGTATACTTATCTGCACTGGTCAATTCTATCGCATGAATGTACAATTTACCCCTTTGTTGTCAGAATACTTTCTCATTCTAACTTCGCGCACCTCACACATTTTTATAATCACAACTGCAACACGGTTTGTGTTTATAAAAAAAAATTATAATGATAAACTAGAAGTATAAAGAAGCAACTTACACTTAGAAACCTTCTGAACATGTGTGCAATATAATATATTTTTGAAATGGGATATACAATTTTTTGGTAAATCAATTAGAGTCAAATTGTTTGGGAATTGTTACCTTAAAATAAAAATTCATTTTAATAGCTAAGTTTTCATAATTAATATTTTCTGACTTTTTTATGATATGAAAAATAGGTATAGCAATATCAATAATCCAACATTTTATCTAAATTTATTCAATAAAATCAATATCTGCCTTATTTTGTTCAATGGTCAGTACGAATAATTAGATCCCAACTGTTGTTATTATTACCTATTATTTGCCATGGATCTCCGAAACGTTTTACACAGCATTTATGGTGCCATTTTATCTTATTATACATATATAAATCGAAATAGGAGTTTATTAAAAAAGGGGATCAAATGTCACTGGCGTAGAGAAACATTAAGTAATATAATCTCGTTAAAATTAATACTCGCATATTCAGTCACAACATAATAATAATAATAATAATAATAATAATAATAATAATAATAATAATTGGAAAAGAGGACACAACAAATATCTAGGGATGAAACAAACCCAGCGAATAGAACATGAGACAATGAAGGCTGAGCTAACGCAGGAATTTAGAAAGAAGGTAAGATTGATAACAAAAAATAACTTAACAGTAAAAAAACCTGTTTAAGGCTAGTAATACATATGCTATGTCGGTACTTGGATACTCATTTGGGATAGTAAAATGGTCAAACACGGACATCGCAAACGTTGAACGGAAAGTAAGAATTTTACCCACGAGGGAGTACAAGCACCACCCCAGAACTTCAGTAGAACGAACTACATTACCACAACACCTAGGAGGAAGTGGACTCTTAGATATCGCTAAACAGCAGGATCAACAAATAAGAAATCTTCGTAGCTACTTCGACAGGAAGGCAAAAACGTCAGAGCTCCTCAGGATAGTTTGTAACACAGATGGCTTCACGACATTGCTGCTGACAGAACAGCAGGTATCAATTCGCCATCATACTAAGACACAGAGACGTTAAGAATATGGCGGGAGATGGCCTTGCATGGGGGACATACCAATGAGGCAGGTCAGGAATATGTCGACAATATAGCGTCGAACTATTGATTAGCTTCGAGACAATTGTTCCTTGAAGCTGAGGGCTTCCTTCTCGCTGTTCAAGGTCATCCTCACTAGGAACTATATGAAGCACATTGAGAAATCCCTCAATTGAGAACGATCGGTGTCGTTATGGATCTCAAGCGGTAGAATACATTCAACGTATCACAGGAAGATGCCAGATGTTTGCTGCAATGGAATATAAAGAGTGTCATGATGCAGTAACGAAGATAATACACCAGGAACTAGCTCAAAAATTACTACTGTTGCACGGTAAGAAAATACCTTATTATAATTATTCCTCAGATCCTATTTTAGATAACAAAGATAACAAACTCAACTGGGATCGCACTGTTCTGACAGATCAAATGGCCGCACACAACAGACCGAATTATTATAGTTGATAAACGAGCTAGAGAGGCAACGCTGATTGACATCACGGTACCAAATAACAGATCAAGTACGCTGATAAGACTGTTAAGTACCGCGATCTAGAACGAATTCGAAGGCAATGGAAAATGCAAACAGTGTGAACGGTACCAATCATCATGTCGTCAACCGGAGTTATCACAAAAAGTATCGAGAATATCAAGGATTTGGGATTGAAGGATAATCTCTACCAACATATGCAGAGGTCGGTGCTCCTATCAATAGCCTATAACGTCCGGAAATTCTTAGGAGATCCACCACCAAGGACCCGACAACTTGGAAAGGCTCCCAAAAGAACTTAATCCCTTTGATTTGATTTGATATCTGGGATAAGTGAAACTTCCCCTGAGAGGGAGTGCGAATGCCTTGTGGCTAAATTCAATAATAATAATAATAATAATAACATTGTATCTAGACAAAAATAAATTGGCTACAATAAATAATAATATTAATACAAAAATACATGTTATATTTGTTGTTTTGACTGGAAAAGTACTACACAATCCTCATTACACTTTGAAAAAAGGTAACCTGCCATATGACTATCATTACTGGCAAGATAAATTATCACATAGCCCATAAAAGGATTAAAGAAATGATAAATTATCAGAACTTCAATAAAACGTTCTGTTATTGAATCCATACTCCAAATTAACTTTTCTAGCATTATGAAATTTCAATATATTTTCTGCGCCAATAATTGAAATTGATTCCAAAAACAACTTAAATGTTCTGTTATTTCAAGCAATACTTTTTTACTAATTATAGAGTACCTATATCTTAGATTAACCCACGATTAGCCCAAATAATATATTTTTTATTTTAATTCCTGGATTCGATAGTTTTGGTATCGAGATAATTACATCACCAAATTATTAGTTCTTCATTTTCTGTTAATATAATGTATCGGTTTTGCTTTTTTTTGAAAGTTTAATTCGTGCATCAAGTTTATTAACCTGGTTTTTGTAATATTTCTATTTCTAATAAAACTATCTGAACAGTAGTTAACTCATTTTTAAAGAAGAAATAATAATCTATTTCTCTCACTATATTTTTTTACCCCATCTTCTATATCTGAATTAGATCTACCAGTAATTTTTTGGTGCTGATGCATTTCCAACTTTTTCTTTAATGATAGATACAATACGCTCTAATGATACGGGGGTATAGGTTGAATATTTATTTACTACTTTACCAATCTTAAGTTGATCAAAAATTACATTGAAGTTATTAAAACCATTTTGTTGTTTTCTTGTACCCCCCAATCGGGACCGTTTTGCTCTGGTATTTCTCACCGAATAGAAATGCCAAACTTTGCTAATAATTAATTCTAACTATCGATTTTCATGATTTGAGAAAAAAATAAAACATAAGTAAACCAAATAAACGAATAACAACTGTCTTCTTAAGGAGTATCCAGTTTTATACGATAAATGTATTTAACAAAACATTTTATTGTTACATTCAGGCGGTGGTATTTTATTCGAATTTATGGTGTCTTTCATCAGATATAATAATGATAATAATTGAATGTTTATGCATTTATTATTCAGTATATTTTTTTAGTTATAACTTGTTCAAAATTGACATGACGATACGTGATTTTAGATGTGGAATAATTAGTTTCTTCTTTTCGTAAGGTCTTCGTTCACATTTAGGGTTAATTTACTGCTGATGAAATTTTCATAAAGTTCAATATATAATTTTGGGATTACCAAACAAACTCAGTGTTAACAATTTTAAATATTAAAATATCTATTCTTTCAACTTATTCGAGAAAATTCATCCTTGGCTTAAAATTTAGACATTTTCAGGAATTTAAATAGTTTCAAAAATAATTATTATTTGTACTATTAAAATCTAGATCCAGAACAAAATAACTTTCATTTGAAATATGACAATTCGACTTTTATAAACGGATTTTCATGACGACGTTTTACGTCATTCTAATTTTATAAGTTATAAGGTATTTTTTTCCACAATAATATTAACACGCTCTAGTTTTATATTTAAGTGCAGGTATACAGAGTGAATTCTTTTTAAAATGTACAGTACTGCTATTTTGTAAATTAGATGGTCCGAAAAATGGGGAAAATGTTACATATTTAGATAAATTTTAATGCATACTTAGTGAATTCAAAATAGCCCGATCATTCCCGGTTACATCCGAAAAATTAACAACACTGTTTCCTTTTATTTTTTTCAAATAACGAACATAATTAGACGAGGCAAAATAAACCATTGTAATAATGTAAATAATTTGACTAATGAAACAGCACAAACTTTTATATTTTTTAAATGTATAGGAGTATCAAAATACTGTCCAGTAAATTTAGGCAATTATTTTACGAAAGCTTGTGATTACCTTGCATAACCATAACAAAATTCATCCTGAATGCAGCACTGTTCAACCATCTAGAAACAAGAAGTGCACACCTGCCCTAAGAGGCGCATGCCCACAAATCGACCAATTTCTATAAAAGTACCTTCAACCCCGTTGGTACCGCAAAGTACTTAGCGCTGTTTTCGTGCTGATACAACAAATCATGGAGTTATGGGTACTTCGCGTTTTGCTATCGGTTTTTGTATGTTTCCAGTGTGCGAAAAGTGACTTGGAAGCCGATTTTCGCGTATTAAGTAAACAAGTGTCGGCACTCTTGGATAAAAGAACGGAAGACGTTAAAAGTATTGAGGAGCATGTGAGGAAAGCGATTTTTGATTTGCCTGAAATTGCGGATATCCGTAGTGAAATAAAAAAAATTAGGTGAGGAATCGTTCCATTTCAATGTTTGTTTTATTATACAATAAAGAAAATAGTTCAAAACAATAACAATTCTGCTCGAATTATTTTTTTATGACATCCATGACTCTTCGAGGTTAAGAAATACCTTTGATCTAATACAAAGGGTGGCTGAAAAGCTGTCTCATACAAACCTAACAATTGTTTTCTCTAAATTTAAATTTGAAAAATATTAGTTTTGCTTATCACCAAATAATTAAAAAATCTTAAATTTTAATAATGGTAACCAGAGTTAAAAGTAATGTTATATAACGGATAATTTCTAAAGTATTGATATTATTCAATCACTGTTGAAATTGCCATTATTTATTTTGTATTCCGGCAATGTTACTCAATTTTATAAGAGTGTATTTAGGCTAAAAAGTAAATGCACTGGAATCTAAGAAATCTATTGTGCCCCCTATTCCTATCTTTGATTAATCTAATTCTAGATAATTGTATACATAAGAAATAAAGACTTCATTGAAACCTTATTTAAAAATGTGTTTTTAACGGATCTATGTTTAGATAACCCATGTTGATTGTTAGATATATATATTAAACTTAGAAAATACAAAACTAGTAACTACATTTCTATATATTTTATACTCCGAAGTTTGATATCTTCGTTATCTTGAGAAATGCCCCGTATATTTTTACATTTTTATTGACCTCTTGCCGAGCTAATTTCAACGATGTATCATACTTGATGTCTATTATATTTAATAGTATAGAACTTGAAAAGTTAGGGACATGTAAACCGTTTTCTATTGATTTTCAACGATTTGGCTGATACATACATCTTAATTAAAAAAAATGTGATTTTCAGGTGGTTGTAGATCCTTTGTTAATCAAAATAGACATGGAGCGTATTACATCGTTGAAATTAGTTCGGCAAGAGGTTTATAAAAATGTAAAAATATACGAGACATTAAAAATAATTTTAAAATGTGAAGCTTTACTTTAAATATAACTTTTATTTAAAAGGTTCTTTCCTATTTCTCAAGATAACGGTGATATCAGACTTCGGAGTATAAGTTGATCAACCTGTATACAGTGAACACGTAAAGGTTGGCACAAATTCGTTTAAAGCTTTATTTATCGAATGATGAAAAAAGATCAAGCACGTCGATTTTCTTTTTTGAGATGTGCATTTTTTGGTGTACGCATATTATTTACGGCATCAATGTTCGAGTTATTACATCAACGTCATTTTTTTTAAATGGCTATAGCCTATTATGTTAGTACCATTAAAAAGAATGCATTTTTTTGCGTAACAACGTCAGATTATATTATTAAAAAAATACAAATTATTAAATTAAATATTCAAATTGCATTCCATTAGCATCCTGACAATATGAAACTTTTCCAAAACATTGATAACAGTATCAACGTTAATTAGTGTCCTAAATCTGTCTTTTAATTCATCAATGGTATTGGATTCTATTTAATTATACTTTGTACTTAAGATATCCCCACAAAAAAAGTCCAAACTGTCGCGACACATTCTTCCCATGTTGTTGATTGAACAATTCAGCGGCCCTATGAGCACATCGTATGTTTTCATAATAAAATTAAATCAACTCAATGCTCTCTGCTACTGAGAAATTTGTAAATATCAAAGTTACAAAAAGGTTCATTTGCGGAAAAATATCATTTATTTGTAAATAATGTATCCAAATTTAAAAAACTACATATCGTAGTTAGAGAATTCAACGGACTATCAAACGATATGCGACTCGACCCCTATTCCCTATTTAAATTCTAGGGGTTGTTCACTAGTAAAGTTGAAGTGGCCATGATGTTAAGTATTGTATTAAAAAAATCATATGGAGAAGAGTAAAGAACCGAAACACTTTTCATGATAAATCATCCTGTATATATTATTTTAATAACCTAGCTTGTTTTGTTATTATATGTTGGATCTTAAATACTAATGCGGAAATGTAAGAAAAGTATTTTCTGTATTCTTTACATAGCCTAAAGAAAAGCTAAAAGCATCACAAAATAAATGCAAAAGTTGTTCAAAATGACAAACAAATAATTAGCTTACTAGCAAACTTCCGAAGCGTTTTCCTTGTCTTCAAATTAAATTAATTTTGAATGTTATCGCTAGAGGATACTTTGTTTAAAGTTAAGATAAATTTGAACTTTGCTATTTTCTCTCTTTTTTAGTAGTAAAGTTATTTGCATTTTATATAGCTAAGCGTATTTTAATTAATCACTCTACGTCTGACTGAACCACTTAACCAATTGACAGGCTTCCCGTAACCTAAAGCAAAACATTGTAATTTAATATTTACTAATTACAGAGATAATTAAGTTGATGGGACGTACCTTATGTATGAGGATAATAGTAAAGAGATTAAATTTCAAAACAGTCTTTTTTCTACAGAAACTGTTTTTTTAGTTAACCGTGTACCCCTCATTATTACACAGGGTGTTTCATTGGTAAAAACGCTAACTCTGGGAAAGAGTAGATACAGATACAGAATTTTTTATAGATTTTGCTCATTACATTCTAAATTCATAACTAGAGAATCACTCAGTATATATTTATTTGGATATTCAATACCAGTACTTCCTTCTCTATTTCCACATAATGAACACCCTGTATAGCAGAATTTTCAAATTCCTTTCGGTAAAAACTAAATAATGCTATTATTTATATAGGTTTCTTAATTGTTTTGCCAATATAAGGAAAACATGTGTACCGAATATTAAACAGTAATTTCACTTTCTCTCTACCCTAACCCAAAATTAGTCTTTACCAATGTAAAATCCGGTATAATACCGATAGGCTTATCGTAATATGCAGATTTACAAATACAATGAATTGCTCTTATCTAATCTTTAGGATTGGATCACATTTGTTGCTATAACATTTTTCAAATAGGTCTTTGTCACCAACTTATATTTTTATATTTATTTATCGTTTAATGAAGAATTTTGTAAAACTATTATACAAAATTCCATTCAAGTTACATTTTACAAAATATTTTCTTTTTCATTTCAATTCCGATCAAATGTGGATTTTTTTTATCTGTACAATCAAAGATTCAAATTTGTTAAACTTAGCATATGGAGTCCAATATTTCGGAATTACTTGCGTAACTAAAATAAAAATAAAATAATTCTGTATTTCTGGAAAAACATAGCTAAATACCCTTCTGCGATCTATCTTAAATTATTTTGGAGGAAACCATCAAAATCCGTTTTATTTTCAGATCTAATTTAAAGCAAGCAAATTCCATCAAACCCAATTCCAAAGAGATGGAGAAAAATGACTTATTAACAGTAAAATGGTTGTACACCACTGTTGAACAACTAAAAACGGAGGTAGCTGAGGTTCAAGATTCCCTGAACTCCTCGAGGATCTTGGAGAACCATGAACGTGCAGAAACGCAGATGACATTATTAAAAAGCGACTTCTCCAATATGAACGCAGAACTGGAAAACGCCAGGATCAAAAACGAAAAGTATGAGGCTAATCTCCAAACACTAAATGAAGAATTAAGGATGGTTAGAGAAAGGTCCAGAAACGCTGCAGAAACGTGCGGAAACCTGAAAAATCAGGTATTTTTTTATTGGATCTTACATTTCTTTTTTTCTATTTAGCAGTTACAACTTCTCTTATTGTCTATTTTTTAATATCGTACGTCATATTCTGTACCTATGAAATTAATTAAACCGATCTTGAAACATTATTTTATTAAAAAGGTCCATCCACATTTTCGATGAAAATGATAAAATAGCCAACACAAATGTAAAACGGACCGCATTCTCGACATATTGAATAAAGTATTTAAAGCCCAGCCAATTTTCCAAAATTAAACGACAGTTTTGGTTTTTTACACTTTTTTAACAACTTTGGAAAGTTTACAATCGTCGGCAACACTCTGTCTGTCAGTCTGGTGCTCCACTTTCGTAATTGCCGTATTCTGGTCTGAGCAGTTAAATCAATTATATTATATAACCGCTATTCTTTACCTTCCAAGTACGTTGACAAAAACCAAAAATATTAATTGGAATTTTTGCATCATTCTATGATGTAGAGAATTTTAGTTTAGTACCAGCAGACAATATTTATAATCTCTATTATTGTAACGGGTTTTATACAGGGTGTTTCATCAGCAAAAAAATGTGTAAACATAGAAATAATTCAAAACTTATTCTTTCTATCTTTGTTCAATACTTTTTTACAATTTTTTTTTATAAATAGGAAGAAAAAAAATCGCAAGCATGATTGTTTAATAGGATGGTGTTCGACCAGATACTAGAATATGTGTAACCCTTAACGGGACTTTCAAAATGTGTAGGATAATTGAGCGTAGAGGCCTTCACTAATGATCACCAAGGTTTGCTGATTTTAATCCTATAGATTTATCCATTTAGTGTCATTTAACATGGAAAGCATGAAGTGATTAAATTAATAATCAGGAACAACTATAAGTCGGACTTATTAAAGCCTATGAAGAAATCATAAATAATTCTGAAAAACAAATAAGGGATTAAAAAACATATCATTACACTTTTGGTTATTTTTTATTTAAATTTACTTTGAAATAGAATTGCTTAGTATAAAATAATGGCATATCTAAATAATGTTTTATAACATTTCTTCTAAAGTCAGTAGTTTTCAAAGAAAAGCAACTAAAGCCGGTAACATCGATAACTCAGTCAATTATAAACAATTGTTTTTTAAACGTTCTAAAAATAAGTTTTTATTTTAATACACCTAGATATTTTGAATTGTTGATTACAGGGGATCTAGTAGAGTGAAAAATGTATTCTCACCAATTATTACACATCCGAACGATTTTAACCACTACCTTTTATTGGTTATATAGTCCGTTGCAAAATATAAGAAATGGACTTTCCAAATCCCTCGATAAGCTCTTCATGGGCAGGGTAGGCATTAGGATTGTGAATAATAAGAATGAATATAAATAAATCCTAAAGAATTATTTATTATTTATCATTTTTGTTAATTTAGTTATTTGTTATTATAAATGAAATACTATTAAATTTTAAAATTTTATTGATTAAAAATAAGAATATATATAAACAAAGTGAGGGTTGAAACAGTCATTATAAAAATAAGAAATTACAAAGAATTAAGCTCGCTATCACTATCACTATCACTATCATCCAAATTTATAATAAGACTATTTATTTTTGGAATTGAATTAAAATATTTATCTTCAATAGTCTTTACATGTTTGATCGCATTTTTCCAGTTCTCGTCAGTAATTTTATTACATGAGTCTTTAATTAGATCTATTACACTGACACTTGAGTTTGGTGATATATTATTTTCTCGAACGTTTTTTTTTAATTGAGCCCACATCAATTCTATGGGATTTAGTACACAATAATAAGGGGGCAATCGTAAAATATCGTGTCCATTTTGTTTTAAAGTACTGTCTACAACATATTCTTTTTGAAAATTTCCTACTCTTAACACCTCAATTAACTCCTCTTTGGTATAATTATCTTCAAAGTACAGATCATTATCTCGTAGAAATTGTTGGATATCAGCTTTATTCGAAGATTTATTTGGAATTTTACGGGATATTCTTGAATGGTAAGAAGCGTTGTCCATTACAATTACACTATTTTTTTGCAACTTCGGTAATAAATTATCTTGTATCCAATTTTCGAAAGTGCTATCGATGTCTTGATGATAATCTAAACTACAATCTTTTATAGCTTTTGCAGATAAAATAAGACCTCCTTCTATCCATCCCAATTCTCCACCACAATGTAAAATGCATATTCTTTTACCCCTACATGGGGGTACATCAGCCATACACTTTTTACTGCCATCAGTCCAACATTTTTTTTGGATATCATGGGTATCAAACCACGTTTCGTCTAAAAAATATATATCTCTTCCCTCACCACGAAATCTCCTAATGTCTTCAATGTACTTATTTCTCCATTTGATCAAACGACTTGATTCCATTATGGATTGTCTCTTATTTATTGTTTTAAATTTAAAGCCATTTGCTTTTAAAAATCTCCACAAAGTTGTTTTATGGCACTTTTCAATAATCCTTTTATTCTTTAGTTCACACATAAGTTTTTTTAAATTTGGCAAATTATTAGCAGCATACATACTGTAGATGACGTCTCTAATAGGCTCTAACAAATAATTTGGAATACATCGAGAAGAACCATTATCTTTACGAGTTGATCGAGGTTTTACACCATTTTTAGTAATTTTTCTTACCATTGGCATTGAAACACCTGTCAAAAAAACGGTTCTCTCGAGGGCTTCTCTGGGATTTGGTAGTTCCTTGCAAAGTTCTGCAAAAAATTATAACTCTTATTAAATAATTTTAGGACATTTATACAGTATGTCTACGTAAGTTGGCGGCATATGGGTAACTTTTTTATTGTTAAGTTTTCGAAAATAAGCTATTCTTTATAAAAAGTTCTGCATGGTCCAAAAGCTAAAATGCAACCATCAGATATCGAAATTTCCCAGTTGTATACGAGGTACATAAGAAAATAAAAAAGTTTTTATTTTAGTATGATGTTTTAAACAATTTTAGAAACAATCGGAGAAAAAATTATATGTGTAACACGGCAGAGAAACAGATTTACTGCCTTGGCTTATAGTTTCATTTCCTCGGCTTCGCCCCGGCAATGAAATGCTAGCCGCGGCAGTAAATCTGTTACTTCTCTGCCTAGGTAAACAAATAACTATTTTTTGTTAATTTCTGAAAGCAGCATTTTGTAGGAAATTAAATTTCTTACAATAAAAGTCTTTAGTACTAAATCTGTGAAGTCATTATTTTCAAAGATATGCTCGGTTGAAAGCCATTTCATCACGGGCATATTTTTCAAAATAATAAATTCACTGATTTAGTAATAAGGACATTTTTTGCAAGACATTTAATTCTCTACAGAATGCTGCTTTCGGAAATAAAAAAAAATCTACCAGCTATCCACGTTTGAATCAAAACGTCATATGCGAGCATTTTCTTTAGGTCTAATGCCAATAGAAGCAAAAAAAATAAAATAAATAAATTAATAAATAAAAACAGTCTTATGAACAGTTTACATATTAATAATAAGATAATAGGTACTTACTATTATATATATTTAAAACCATTTGTTTAGTCTCAACCAAGAGATGGGTACGTTTACGTTTGTTTATTTCAGGCGCCCTGAGATCAAATTCGGGAATATATTCTTCACTTTCTGAATCACACATCTTAACTCTGTCAAATTCAAAAATAAAATAATATCTTAACGCGATTACGATAGCACTATTGTCGAAGATTATCCGGTATTAAGCAGTTCGCCGAAATACAACCCTGTTACAAATAGTACTAAACATGACGAAAGCGTACCAATGCAGCAGAAATTTCTACTGAAAGTCTGACGAATGTACAAGTAACATAAGGCTTAATATTGCCTATTCGAAATGGTTTTAATGTCATACTATCGAAATCGCTGCCGTTCTTTGGGGATTTGGGAAGTCCAATTATTATATTTTGCAACTAACTATACACTACTCGTTTCCAACAATCTTTGGGACACTGATACAAAACATCGCCGATTAGCTTAATTAATATGTTGTGATATTCTTAATTTGAATAAAATGCCATTTTTCACTGAATTATTGAAATTACTTTAGCAAACGATAAAATGAATACGATTAAACGATCTCAATTTTATGATTCATCAGATCATTTAGTGAAAAATAAGGAAATGCAAAAAAAATTATAATTTTCAAAAGAGTACAAGGAATAGATATGTGGAAAATATTAGATAAAAGAGACTATCTATTAAAAGCAAACTATACAATAATGTATTATACAGGGTGGTTTGCATTATATGACCTGTAAAAATATTTGTTAAAAGTATACATTTTTTATAGAATTAATAATTCCCGTCACGACTTACAAGAAATACCATCTATAAAAAATGTAATCTACTTCATTATTGTAATCCTTTTATTATAGGATTTAATATATTTGCCGACAGCAAAGCTGATAAGCTGATTATTAGCACACCGCAAAATCGATTAGAAGGGTGCTATTTTTTTTAATTTCGACATGCACGCTCCAATATATGAGTTTCACCATTGCGTTATGTTGAAAATTAAAATAACAAAAAAAAAATGGGAAAGGATGCAGGTAACCGGGTTGGTATTTAAGAACCGAGTGACCATTGGTCCAAAATGGCAGGTGATGCATGGCTATACAGTTGGTGTAGCCGGACACAGAAGTATAAAAGTGAAACACCTGCCGCCCGCCGACCACTGATGTGGGGACACGAATAATTAATGAAAGGTATTTTTATTCACGGACTGCAAACCCGGCTACTTCGAAATTGATGATGGCATAGATATGGACACTTGAAACTATATATTTTATTGTTATGTATACTTTTTGGAAAATTACTAAATAACCTTAAACTTTTTACGAGGTTTGTCCGAAAAGTTGAAAGCTTAAGAAGACATAAATATTTTGTTTAATTTATTAATAATAATACATGGTGTCAAAAAAAGATCGATTATTTGAACAGGGTATAGTATGGATCAAAATAAGATAAAAAGTCTTAATAAACATATAGATAGTTATTTATTTTTGAAGCATTTTGCGTTTACACATTATTTTTATTATTTACAAACAAACGCGTGAATTTTCTTTAAGAGTTTATATAATTTGCCACTAACATGCATTAATCTGATGATTTGACACCACTGTAACCGATTATTGGTTGTTATACATAATTTAATTGGTATTGCGTCATTTATCATATTTACCATACAATTTTGTTTTAATTTTTCATTGAATCCAAAAAATTTCAGTTTTGCACGAAAATGCTTCTATTATGATATACTACATCCAGATTTTTTTCCTGCGGTGGATGAAGGGGATTTGATAATTAATTACGCGTAATCTTTACCCGTAATTGTAGTAAACTTTTGAGAAGTCATTCGACATCCCAAAAGTATTAATAGATTCATAATGCGTTCTTTGCAATACAATGTTACCATTTTTTCCGCTAATGTATATTCATGAAATCCTCACAAACGAGATTTTGATTTAATTTATGATGATGTTCATTTAACATTCGTAGAACCCATTTTCTGTGATGTTTTCTACGTAACTTCCTGACGCACATCCTCCTGTTAAGAACGAAATCCTAGCTATCTTTTGGGGCGCCAATGGTTTAATTAACCAAATGATAAATAACACACTCGAGTTAAAGTATCGTGGAACACGCTCAAAGCACACAATTTTTGCTCTGTTAAAAATTGTGGAAAGCAGCATCTCCGTTTTTTCCGTCAGAATAAATTCATCCACTCAATCTTAGTGACAAACAGAAGGGAAAATAGTTTGGACTTAACAGGAGTTGAAATCTTGTTGAAATTAATCGATTCTGATGAGTAAAGTTTCAGGACCCCGCGCCTGCTGGGATTTTAACTACTTTTGAAAATGTTTGCAAAGTATAAGCGCAGTTTAATAAGGTTGTTAACGAGATAAACGATTAAGTGGCTTGAATAATTAATGAATCTGGAAAATATAATTCGACCCTTAACAGAGACATGTATATTTCAACAACAATTTTCAAGAAAAGTGGCCATTTGCGCTGTCACTAAAACTATTGCTTCAACTATCACTAGAACCAACACTCCAGGTCTCTTTACAAACGGTGTCATTAGAACTATAAGTCAAGTCCTTATTAAAACTGTTGCCCAATCTGAGATTACTGTCTCTAGAAGTATGACACAGTATAATGATATATTTTAATAAACTATCATTTTAACAACTAAAGAATTTGTGTAATTCGTGCTTCGATATTCAGCTCACGTAAAATATTTTAAATATTCTACCTGTTTGTATTCATTCTTACATCAATAACTATCATTTTTACATTCTTTTGACATATTTCGTGATCTATTGTTATATTTCTTTATTCAATATACGGTTTTGGCACTAAAGAAGCGGTAGTTTTATTCAACAGAGCTGAACAAAATCCTTATAGATAAATTGGTCAAGCGGAAGTTTTGTACGTCCTATTGAACATTAAGGAATTTTTTAATTGTGGGGTAAGAATACAGTTAGGGTGGTCCTAACGATAGATTCTGCATTTGAGTAGGAGCTGAATAGAATAATTAGATAAGGCTTTTAAAAATACTGGTTTAAGTAACAAATATCTTTTTTATTAATATTATGTTTAAACAGTGTGTCCAAACTAAAAGTCTCTTAGGATGAATTAAAAAATTAATTCTTTTTACTGTTCATCACATAATAAACTGTTATCCTTATAAAAATGTATTCTTTTTGCAGTTGAAAGCCGCCCAAATGGAATGGAATCAAAACTGGAGAATTTTGAACGAGAAATCGCCTTCATTAGAAAACGAAATTACCGCTCATCCATCGAGGCACCAAAGAATCATCAAACAACATATCGTTAGATTAGAAAAGAGTACGAAAACATTACACAAAGAAAACTACTCGTTAAAATCTCAGGTACTTAAATTAGAAGAACAACTCAAAGAACTACAAAAACAATTAAAATGGAAGGAAGAACTGGAATCGTCTCGAAGTAAAAATGAAAAAAATAAAATTATAACTGATTTCCAGAACGATTTCATCGAAAAATTAACAAATCTCACACAAACACAAATCGCGAATGATAACAGTATAAAGAACCTCACTCAACAAATGTCCTACTTTGATAAACTACATTTATCGATGTTAGAACTTCTCGAAAATGTTGAAACAATAGAAAATAAAGTAGATAAAACTTTGCCGGAATTTAGAAAAGAAATTTCCAAATTGGAAGTCCAAGTTTCTGAGAGCACTTCAGCGATCTCCTTGTTTAGAGAAGATCAAAAGAACACTATCGATTCAATGAAGGCCATTGGATTCTCTGTTTCGAATTTACAAGATAAAACAGGACAGGACCACCAGCTACTCAAAAAAATTGACGATGTCGTCAAAAATTTAATGAAATCTTCTGCAGTACAAACTTCCAAACTTCACGATCATATACTCAAGGTAAGAATAAATATTTTAGAAAATATTCAATTGGTATAGCGCTCATTTCCTAATAAAACCTCTGTTTTTGTAACACGTGTATTTGAATGTTGTGTTACATAACAAACGACGAAAAATCACTAACTACATTTCAATTATTTAACAATTTTAAAGGGTTAAAATTGTGCTTTACAGTGCC
Source organism: Hermaeophaga mercurialis (assembly GCA_951812935.1). Classification (NCBI taxonomy): domain Eukaryota; kingdom Metazoa; phylum Arthropoda; class Insecta; order Coleoptera; family Chrysomelidae; genus Hermaeophaga; species Hermaeophaga mercurialis. The sequence continues at coordinate 31,191,160 of OX638362.1, read as the reverse complement.
CACACTGACTTCTATATAAAGTTACTTTTTCCTTATTTCTAGAACCATATTTGGTTGCATTTACTGGTCAAAATGTATCAACATTTACTAGATTGTGACGCAACTAATAACAAAATAACTAGAAGATCACAATCTAAACGTCACATTTATAGCTATTGAACATTTTGCTCTATATGAGTATCCTACATCTAGCAATTATCCTGTAACCTCGTAATTTACATGAATTGTTCACCAAAACATTTTGGGAGCAAATACTTGCTCTAATTACCACAATATTTTCTTCTAAATAATAAATCATCCTTTTGCTATAAGATTAAATTGAATATAATAACTAAGGTCGATATTCTTCTCCACCTTTTAAGAACCTTAACCATTCGTTGAATTTACCAACGATATCTTCTAAAAATGTACAGACAAAAAAATCCTAACGTAATTGAGAAATGCTCCAGATTTGCTCCTTCCCATATCGTACTAACCTAGCAGTATTATTTCCAAAACAAATATTTGAAAAAATGGTATTACTTTGTTTACCACGCTAACATTTTCTTTAATTCCAGGAAGAATCCAGTTCAATGAACGTGAACGCAACGAAAGCAACAATTCACCTGGTTCAAGAACTGAAATCCTTTGAAAGTGAATACAAGAGTATTGTAAACAAACTTCCAAGAGACTGCAGCAGCGTTGAGGGTCCCCCAGGAATCTATCTCATATCTCCCGGAGAAATCGAACCAATCTTGGCTCACTGCGAAAATGGTTGGACCACTGTACAAAAACGGTACGACGGTTCAATTAATTTTAACCGAAATTGGAACGAATATTCCAACGGATTTGGTTCGGCAACAGGAGAACACTGGTTGGGTAACAGGAATCTACATTTTCTCACTAAAATTAACTGTTCGCAGCTCCAGATCAACATGAAGGACATCTATGGCCACTACTGGCAAGCGAACTACGAAGATTTTAGGGTATCAGACTTCAATTTAGGTTTTAAACTATCTATCGATCGGTATAGCGGAAATGCTAGTGATGCGCTTAATTACCAAAATTTTATGGAGTTTTCTACTATAGACAATGACAGAGATATTTCTAATACACACTGTGCTAGTAACTATGAAGGTGGGTGGTGGTTTTCGCACTGTCAACACGCGAATTTAAACGGGAGGTATAATTTAGGGTTAACTTGGTTTGATAGTACAAGAAATGAGTGGATAGCTGTAGCAGAGAGTGAGATGAGGATCAAACGTAGGAACGTTTGCTAAAGGAACTGATTTTATCATATTAGATGATCCAAAGATCGAATCTAGTGGTCTAAAATAGTAATAGTAATAATAAACAAACATATTAAGGAATTAAAAATTAACAAGATAAAAGAAAAATAATTTAAAACTCAAAAGTTACTCTATCTGATCCTTAGTGACACTGATAATCAGATAATAGTCACTAAAAACTAAGCTGCTGACAAAATTAATACCAAAAATGCTAGGAATTATGTTACACTAATAACACTAAACAAAAAAATATTTTTAATATTTTATCGTTTTTTAATTTCATGTTAAAATACTTGGCATGTTTACATAATTTAAATTCTTTAAAATAGCTCTACAAATAGTAAATATTTTTAAACAATAGTAATATTAAATGTTTTAATGAACGTCATCTCTTAAACATACGGATTTTTTTAAGAAAAATCAGGTATTTTATTTAAAAAATAAAATATAATAGAATTCATCTCGAATAGAAATTTATATTCTAGAGCATTATTTTTGTTTTAAAATACCTTTAGTGTTTGTGAACAGGAAGATACCAGTAGCTGATATAATCAGAAAAAAATTAAAAATTTCATTTTTCTACATAATTAATTAGCAGGAGTTACTTTTTTTCTAAGCGGCTACTAGTAATATATTAAAAAAATAAATATAGAGCTAAATAAATCTAACGGTGGCTGTTTGGTGTTTATAGCTGTTTCTGAAAAACTTCAGCGTTCTTTCCGAAAAAAAAAAAACATTCCTGAAAATAGCTCTGTCCAGTTCTAGCCAGTAGGAGAACCAAAGAAATAAATTAGTTTAAAACTTAACTGAATAATTGTATATATTAGCATTAGGGTAATGCCATACTAGGTATGTAATGTTTAGTCTGTAAATATGGTTTATTATTTAAATAAAGACACCAATGATTATTGTAATAAAAACTGTTTTGAAACAATTGTTTGATTTGAGGAAAAATAAAAAATAAAAAGATTCCCCATTCATTTATTTACACATACTTAAAAATGGAGACATTTGCACAGCCAATTATGCATTCTTTGAAATGTAAACAAATCATATTCGTTACAAACATACTATAATACAAATGAGAAAACTATATTTAATGTCATACTGAATTAAATTTTGAATACTGAGTATACAGTGATTTAGAAAAAATATAAACAAAAAAGGAACTTAAACCTCATAGTGAAACATGGTTTAAGATTTGATTTCCATACTTCAGAACTTTAATATTAATTAAACAATGTATTTTGGGCAAATTAAAAAATACTGCAAAACTAATAAGTAAGTTTCATTACTACAGATCCACGTCTAAGTAATATATTTTTAAGCGTGTAAAATAGCAATATGGTTAAGTTAGTAAACGCGAATCCGTTATAATGAAAATTCAGTTAATAAAATTTAAATTGAGTTTGCAACACAAGATTTTCGCACAGACAACGCAAACCTTGTGAAACATTAAAAAATATAATATTTTCAATTAAGCAGTATTTAAGCTAAATATTAGAAATATAATATTTTCACTCAAGCAACATTATTAAAATTAATATTCTCTACGTATTCTTGTAAAGATCTGATTAAAATGAATATAAAATAATGCAAAATTATCATTATTAATAGTAATAAAGTATATACACATCGGTTTTGCCAAATAAAATTAAAATATAGTTTTCCAACTGGATTACTATCATGTATTATAAAATGAATATATAGTTTAACTGGCATACTTAATTGTTTATATTTATTGAGCTTACCTTAAGTAATCAATATTGTTTATTCTATTTAAATTTAGCCATGAACATAGTTTATCATTGTCTTCAAAGTTTGCAGAAATATTGTAAATAATATATTCAATCAAAAATATGTTAACGAATTTAGTAGTTTCTGTTTATATACATTTTATCAACATATAAAAGTTATATGCATAACTTTTAAAATTTGCTTTTGTGATATTAGGTATAATAAATAAAAAATGTTACTTAGGTTACTTAACTAATTTTTGCGCTTCACTTGAAAAAAATGATATAAATTATGTAGAGATATGTACTAATCCTTAAAGACTCTTACAGTATATAATTTAACCAAATACAACACAAATTAAAAGTCAACAAAAAAGTATCTGCCCACTGTTAATAATTTGATTTATTATATAAGTAAATTGGTATAATACACATATGAATGTTATCAAGTTTAAATAACTAAAGGATCATAAATTAAATCTATTCTATTGACTTCTCACTAAGGTTGGTAATTATCTATAAAGGAACGAACAAATATAGAAATTTCTATCAGACTAAGAATTAATTGCAGGTTTTTCAAAAATTCAAAATTTTTATAATATCCTACTAATAGAAATATGTAGTTCATATTTAATTCAATATGTCAAATTTTAAAGCAAATTTTTTATCTTTAACAAATAATAAACCTAAGAAAATAAAAAAATTCCCATATTGTTTTGGTTTAACACCCGCTAGAAGTGTGGAATTTTTGTCTGTTGATAATGTATTTATTCAATTACATAAAAGAATACAATTTTTTTTAATTAGCTGATGCTATACAATATCAGTCTTTGAATCAGTTGTAGACACAGGGGTGTAGGCAACAGCTTCCTTTCTTCTAAATGTAACATAAGTGTATACTAAGCTTCCAAGTACACTTATGTTTATACCAACAAAATTTTCCCATGAAAATATATAATCTCCTCCTATTACCATACCAAGGTATGTTACACATATATTCTTTAGAGTACCTATAATTGTAGTTGTTAATGCTGAATTATAGTATGTGCAGAGAATTACACTATAGGATAAAATAAAACCCATTACACAGGATAATAAAAACTGGCCAGTAAACAACATATCACCCCAGAGGTTATAATTGTATGCTGCTTCTAAATCGCCTGAGTAAAAACTAAATAATGTTGCAGGGATTACCATAAGTAAAGAATTGTAATACATTAGTCCATACTTGCCTAATTCTTTGGAATCTAATTTTTTCTTCATGTATACTCCGTTAGTGGCAGTAAAAAAATTATTAAGAAATATAAATAAGTAGCCCCTTACTGTAAAGGCAAGATCATTCATAGCAGCTATTATGGCACCCAAGATCATTGTATATACACTAAATTGCACACTGAACGTTGGTTTCACTCCTAATACATATAATTCCAAAACCATAGTCATTAATATTGAAAATCTTCTTAAAGCTGTAAACATAGGTAGACTGAGTTCCTTTGTCCCACCAAGTCCGAAAAACATATTTCCTATATAAATTAGTGGTAAAGGAAATATTTTACTAAAAGTGTTGAGCTCCAGACTAGGAAAGTTTACCAAACGAATTTTCTTGGCAACAAATAGTACCACTATTGTTGCTACTATTTGGCCCAAACCCAAAACTTGAAAAGATGGAAATCCGTAAGTTGTTAGCACTATTTTATTTACAACAGTTATCATAAAAGAAGCTACTCCATAAAATAATGCCGATAGTATTTTTCGCCAAAATAAAATTTGTTCATTTAATTCCTCTTGTGGTCGAACCATGATTTTAATTTACACAGTATCACTGTTACGTACTATACATTAACATTGTCTCTTAGATAAATTTTAACAGAGTTTATATTTGAATTGAGATATGATATCATAATACCGCCTTGGCCTAGAAGCAGAACATACGCAAGGCGATAAATAATTGAAGCTGTCATTAACGTCACGTCGATGTCAAGATTTTAAAATATAAATACACATACAAAAACTATTTAGAATTGAAATATGAAAAAAAATATTTAGAAACTAAATAATTGACTTACCAGAATGTGATTTGGTTTTTTTATGATATTCGATAACTAAATGGGAAAAATCACTTTTCGATTCCACGCGTATTGGTTAAACTGATTGTCAACAGTCAACGCCAACTTTTATGAAATAGGCTGAATAGCCTTAGTAGCTAAATTTGAAAATAAAAAAGAAGAACTTTTATAAAATCGCCACTCTAGCCACAACACCCAATCTCCAATTTTTTCCGAAGCAACTTGCCCGTGGAAAATAGTTTATCCATTTGCGGAAAATTCAACGGTGGAAAAAAGTGCCCAACCCCTACTTTACGCCTCTGCAAAAACTAGAAATCACCTATTCATGTTAAAATAAGTCATTTACCAACCTAATAATCCTAAAGTTTCATTACAATCAATCGCCCCTTTGAAATTTATTGACAATTAAACTATTTAATTCTTTAACTTTAACACCCTGTATTTTGGAAAGAGTGTACTTATTGTCTATTGCGATTTATAGTAGAAAATCGTTTCGATTTACAGATGAAGCAAGCTTGTACGTTGGCCTAAACAGGGAGGGTGCGCCCAGATGGGTTACGAAAATTTATTAATGTCAAATCCCGTTTTATAGTTGTTCAGGGAACAAATAGTAATAACATTAATATTAGGTAAAAATGTTTATCAGATTTTGTTGATGTCGATCCGTAAGTTAATGACTATTAGGTATAGGGGAAAAATAATTGATGACGTTAAATTCAGGATTTGATCTACCTCTCTTAATACTAAAGACTTGACGAACAACTGTATTACAAATTCATGATCAGGAGATTATTTACTCGATGTTTTTCTTGAACTTGAATAGTCATTAACTTAGACAGCGATAAGTTTTCAGAAAAACCCCGAGTCAAGTCGCTTTCTCTTCTGTCATTTAGAAACACAAATTGTCTTAATAACACTGTAATAAATGGATTAAGGCATTCAATTACGATTAAGGCATTCAAATTTAAAGTGAAATTTATCTACCGGATTAAGGGAACAGGTAGTCTTAGGATCGAATTTACCATGGTCGCTTTAGTTTAGTTTTGAAGTTTATGTGGTTCGGTACTATTTTAAATAATTATAGAAAATGAATGAGTTAGTGAATTGTGATCAGTGTTCTTCCGAAATAAATTTGGACAAACAGGAATTCGAAAACCGAAAGCGTAGTCATCTTTCTAGTGATGCCAAGGAAATAGTTCTAAACGTTTATTCTGGTGAGTAATTGTAATTATACTTACCTGTAAAACATATTACGTATGTAATATAAAAATATATTTGATTTTGACACAAGTCTTATTTACAGGGCTAAAAAATGAATTGTCTTCCTCCGAAGCCCTAAAAGAAACTGTTTTTTTAACAAAAGTGCCACAGTCAACTGTATACAAAATTATTCATGAAGGGGTTCAACCTAGAAAAAGGCGAAAGGATTCTGGGTCATCTCATTCTATTCCACAGGTTCTTTTAGAACCGATTAGAGAAACGATTTATAATATGTTCTCTGTAAATAGTTTTCCTACTTTAAACACATTATTTTTACGTCTAAAACAAAAAATGATAATAGAAGACTGTCATAAAACGACATTATGGAGATTTTTAAAATCCAACGGTTTTAAATTTAAAACCATTGACAAAAGACAAACCATCATGGAATCCAGCCGTTTAGTAAAATGGAGAATAGAGTATCTTAATTCTATTACTCAGTATCGGCGAGAAGGCAGGGACATTTATTTTTTAGATGAAACCTGGTTCGACACTCGCGATATCCAAAAAAAATGTTGGACTGATGGAAGCTCAAAATGTAATGTAGACACTCCTCCATCTCGAGGAAAAAGAATATGTATTTTGCATTGTGGTGGAAAATCAGGTTGGGTAGAAGGAGCTCTCTTGTTGTCTGCAAAGGATGTACGGGATAGTAGTTTAGACTATCACCAGGACATAGAAAGTACTCTATTTGAAAAGTGGTGGGAGACTACATTATTACCAAAACTGAAAACTAACAGTGTAATAGTTTTAGACAACGCCCCGTATCATTCCCGGTTGGTTCGAAAAAAACCAAATAACAATTCTACTAAATCCGTCATTCAAGACTTTCTGATGGAGAATGATATATTTTTTGAACAAGATTACACGAAAAAACAGTTGTTGGAACTTTTACAGTTAGTTGATTTTAAACCAGAATTTGTTGTTGACAACATCGCAATAAATCAAGGATTTAAAATTTTACGTTTACCACCCTACCACTGCATACTCAATCCTATAGAATTGTTATGGGCACAGTTAAAAAATATTTCTCGATCAAATAACTCTTCTCCTAAGTCCACTTCTTGTGTCATCAATGTAATAAGAAATGCATTTAACGATATAACTGTTGACAATTGGAAAAACGCAATCCAACATGTTAAAAAAATTGAAGACAAATATATGACATTTAATAATACCATTGAAAAAATTATAATAAATTTGGACGATACAGACGAAAGTGATATTTCGGAACCTATTTTCTACCAAATAAATCGAGTAATTATTTTTTTATTAATAATACTTAATTAGTTTGAATATTTTTGTTAGCTAAACATGTCTATAATATTAATCTTTTTGAAATGTATACTTTCATACCAATGGAAATCTTATTTATTTTTTTATAGTTTCAATTAAATATTACTGTGTAGGTCAGAGTTTGGTCATTAAATAGTTAGTAAAAATTTAATAGGAAATATTTTTTTCTTTAAAAAAAATTCTACCTAAAACTCACTTTTTAGTAAAAATTCTATTAATTTTTATTAAAACTACTACTAAAACCTCGACTAAAACAAATACAAAAAATCAAATTCTCGAAATATAAACCTCGAGATCTATAAAAATACCAATGTTTAAAACTACCCTAAAATCTTCCAAGTAACCCATTTTTTGAGCACCAAATGACAACTACAACCTAAGCCGATTCTGATCAGCATATTGGCGAACGTTTCAAGCGGTTGCCAATCTTTGCGCTTTCTACTATAAATCGCAACGCACAATACACACATATATATATAAGTTGAATACCTTATTGGGCATAATTTGGCGCAAAGAATTTGCCCTAGAGCGTTGGTAGTTCAATTTTGGGACACCCTATATATGACAACAAAAATTGAATCGAAATAAGAATCGTCACAAATATTTAGGCACCTTCAGTACCTTATCTAAGCTCACTTTTGCTAGCATCGATGTATTTTTCTTAACACCTGAGCTACCGTGGTCAATTATATAAGTATAAAATCAATGCAAAGGAGTAGTTACGTTCTAAAGACTGGTAAAACATAAGCTTAGAATAAAATTTAAAAATTTAATTCAAATAGGTAAAATAATTTTATATACATATATCTATATAAAAATTAAATATGATATGCAAAAATAAATATTGTTATTCATCATACTTTCAATATTACATATAGGTGAAAAAACCTTTAAATTTAACGCAAAATACTATAAATTTTTAGTATCAACTGCAAAAATGTACAATTTATGTAACATCGAAAGATATATGTTACTTAAATATAATTAGCTATAAAAATAATATTACATAAGTACATAATGAAATAATGTAAATTTTGAATTCACAAGCAATGTTATCCTATACATAGGCTTTAATACGTGTCTCATGAATACCACAATTGTGGTTAAATATTTGATATACAAATTACGAAAAATCATATAAATCAATAATTTCGACTATTTATTATAAGAAATAACTCAAAAACAGCAATATGTACTTATATAATATAACAAAAAATATTGAAAGGAAATTTAGGACAGTCTGCTGGACACAATTGACAGTTAACATTGTCTAATGGGTCAAAATATATACACTTAAACCTACCTACCGGGATCCGGAAGTGATGTGGCAGCACTCATTAGACAATGTCAGCATATACATCGTAAAACGGTACAAAAAAATACGTAGTATTAGTTACCTAAAACTAAATTTAATGCTCATAAAATTAGATAAATATGAAAATCTCAAAAAAAAATTTTAAGTATAAAGTTAGTATATTTTTGATGTATAATTTTCATTTTATTAAAAGTGTGGCTCAGCCTTCGTTTCAACATTATATTTAGCTTATTTACATACAGATAGGGTGACTATATTTTTCATTCCTAAATAAAAATATATTCTTTGTTTCTCCCTAAAAATGAATATAATTTATGAGTTCTCAAAGTACCATCTTTCAAAATATATAAACGAAAATTTTATGTTAGACTATATAAGACGAATTACAATTGAAGAAACTCAAAGTAACGCGAAAGCTGCAATAATTTAAATATTATTGACAAATGAGAATATCCGAAATATTATGTGATGATTTCCAAAAAGATATAGGGCTAAATATTTATATTGAAAATCGTTTACTGGAGCCACATAAAGTGATGCCTTTTTAATTTGAATAATTAAACAATACAAAATAGTTTACTCTTATCATATTGTTTCAAACCATTACAGCAGTCGCCAATTTAAAAACGAATCGATTTTCTTCTCAAAATCTTAAAATATACACAGCCATGTGCATGAAAGCTGGTTAAATTTGTTAATTTAATAATCTTGGGAGTAGCGTTGAAAACGCTGTACATCATATTCAATTTTGAATCATATGCCGAAAATACTTTGTTAGTAAATTATGCTAACGGCCGTTCTTACAGATGACTAACAGATAAACAAACAATTTACATGTGCGATAAAGTAACAATACATCCTGTTTAAAAATAAAATAATTAGAATAAAATCATAGTCATTTTTAAAATAGAACACTATCATTATGGTGAGCCAGCGCAAGTAGTCAAATTCCTTTTTAGAATTTAACTACCACATTTCTATCCTAACAAAAAAGAGAATTTCATTATCATTATAAGGAACAAATACTTGCTATATCAATAGTTGTCTTGAAGAACGTATTCAATTTTAACAAATATGTCCATCATAATTGGAAGTTCTTGACCAAAAGTTATGTCGGAGGAATATTATCTTTTGATGTTAGTATATGTAATAATTTTAAATTTTAGATAAAGTTAATGAATTTAGATACTATCTAAAAAATTGTTTCACAATAATTAAACAGTTCCAATTTTTGAATATCTGTTTGCAAAGCTTTTAAAAAATTATAATAAAATGATTAAAACAAAAAAACTAAAAAAATAATACATATTTTCAATTGTAATTTTTCATGAAAATTGTTAAAACAAGAATAATCAGTGAATATAGTAAAGGCACTGAACTATCTTTAGACTTGATCTCCTTTAAACTATTTACATTTAAATTTCCGTTATTTCCATTGCGATAATGGCAATTTCGGTATAATTTTAGAATAAGAGAAAATTAATTTTAAAAACAAAGAACCATTCCCTCTATTTTCCTACAAAATCCAAAATATTAGTAATTAAAAAATAAATGCCAAATGAATTTTCGAATACACAGTTATTAAAGCATAGAAAAAGAAAAATGGCAAACTTAATAAACAGTTTTTAGTACTAAATTAAATATGAAAAAATAGCATGCAAAAGATTGGATAAAATTCTTAAATCCATTGAGCTTGTTTAAAGCAAGTAGCAGTAACAATAATTAGAAAACAATGCACTAGAATATTAAACAAATTACAATATCACTGATTCATTGTTGTCATTACAAGAAATTCGATATATATTTTCTAAAGGTTTTATAAAATTCATAGTATTGCAAACAATAATCGTTAACTAATAAAAGTCTTTAGTAAAAAAAGTACAACTATAACTTTTAACATAGTGAAACTTGATCAAAACGATTCCTAAATAATAATATAGAGTTTTCGTACAACATTATAATACTTAATATTATTGTCAGCACCAGTCTGCCATGTATGTGAACTCTCTAAACAAATTCTGATCTTGATTAGAAAGTGGCCTCGGTTCCTTTGGTGGCGTAAGCTGTGGCCTTTCTGAAGTGAATTCTTCATCAAAGTTGCTCACATCTTCCATCGAGTGCTAACAAAACAAAATCATTAAATAAACATTTAGACGAATTAATATGAAAAAATAGGGTAAAGTTAGTTTAGCAATAAATTTTCATTAAGTTTGTGAGCACTGTTTCAAAGTTACAAATAAAAAAATGTTTATAATTTCTTATTTCTGAGCCAACTCGGTAAAAAAAAGGACCTTACAAAAAAAAAACTAAAGCTTTGTCCAGGTACTCCAAAAAATATCCTGTATTTATACTCGTCAGAACGGTACCACTTCTTTTTTAATTTAATTCATTTAGACATTGTTTTGACTAAGAATTTTTCGACTTATTTAATAAGAAAATCATATATGAAGCAAGGGTAAAGATCAATTAAAATAACTGTTCTTACCACTGTGGGTACAAATGGTGGCGGAATTCTGCGATGTAGTAATTCTTCCCATTGAATGTGCCTGAAGAATGCTTGTTTCTTAACATCTTCAGCATCTCGTTCACTGGAACCCAATCTTCTATCGGGACTTTTACGAAGTAACTGCAATAAAATAATATCAATGAATGAAATTTGGAAAATAATGTCATATTTATCATTATTTTTAAAACGGTGGTGAGATGTGTTGGACACAGCAAACTAATTAGTTAATTCTATTTCTCTTGATATCTAGTTACTTACCCTTCTCATAATAGCAATGGACTCCAATGACAGAAACCTAGGGTAGCGCACTTCATCATTCACAATGGAATCAAAAACTTCCTCTTCATCATCTCCAGGGAAAGGCGACTAAAAATTAACAAACTTAATTAGCAAACGCATATTTTCACAATAAAATACATACTTCTCCAACCAACATCTCGAATATGAGGACCCCAAGTCCCCACCAATCAACGGCCCTAGTATATGAGGTTTCTGTCAAAACTTCGGGAGCTAGAAATTCGGGTGTGCCACAAAAAGTACCCGTTCTATCACCATAACCCATTCCTTCTTTGCACAGCCCGAAATCTGCTATTTTAACATAACCTTCGGTGTCCAACAACAAATTGTCCAACTTGAGATCCCGGTAAATGATTTTGTTTTCGTGAAGATATTGCAAACCTTATTAAAAAAATCAAGTATCATTATTGGAGTTATTGTAAGTGGTATTTCTTATGTGAGTGTTGAATGTAATGTCATATTAATAAAAAAATATCGATGGCATATTTTTCCCGCAGCAACCACCATTTATTAAATATTAATATAAAAAAATAAACATTTGATCGATTTTTTTGTAATAAAAGCCCTCTCTTCATTTTACCATCCACCTTGTAGTTCTAGCCCCGTATTAATTTTAACACTAACCTTGTAGTGCTAGCCCTGTATTAATAACACTAATCTTATAGCCCTAGCCCTATAATCAATTTAATACTAATCTTATAGTTATAGTCCCTTATTCATTTTAACACTAACCTTGTAGACCTAGCCCTGTATTAACTTTTAACACTAATCTTATAGTACTAGCTCTGTATTGGTTTTAACACTATTCTTATAGTTCTAGCCCTGTATTTATTTTGATACTAATCTTAGTCCTAATCGTATTTTTTACCTAAAACAACGCAAGCCGCATAAAAAACGGCTCTTGGTTCACTAAAGACATCTGCGTGAATGTGCATCATTAGATCACCTCCAGCTGCATATTCCATCACAAAACAAACGTGAGCGTCCGTTTGAAAACATGCAAACAGATTAACTAAGAACGGGTGTCTGATGCAGTTCGCCACTTCAAATATTCTTTTTTCAGAGAGCAACGATTCGACTTCATCCCTTGCAATAACGTCACCTTTTTTCAATGCTTTAATGGCGAAATATTCTCCAGTGTTTTTGTATTGAGACAAAATGACTTTGCCAAAGTGGCCTCTGCCCAGAACGCTTATTAGCCTAAAATATTAATATTTTATCAACTTATTAGCTAGTTAGCTAGAAATATAAACATGTATTTGCACAAATAATGTTGACAGTTCCTGAAGTGGATCCTTTTAATATAATATTTATTGACCATATAATAAAGAATAACACATCCTTATAATGAACAATCAAATAGTGCTTTATAAATCAACAAAAGCTGTTCTTTTTCACAGGATAAAAATGAAATTAATAACTATAAAAATTTAGACAGAAACAAAAGATGGACATATGTCGTAAAAATCCTATAATAATATAAAACACATATTGAATCATTTTCTACAAATCACTCATCTACATATATCTTCTCTGACAACTTTCTGTGTGAATATGTACCTGTGTACTTGCAACATTTTTATAACTCTATTTTATTTTAATTCTATTTACGAGTCTTAATTTTCTTCACTTTTTCTTTGCAATGGCTTCATTTTACTGAATTTTATATTAAAGATATTAATGATACTCGGCTAAATATCCACGGAATTAATTATAGGTATATGCAATTGAAAGTCTCCAAGTATTATTAAAATCAACATACATACTATATTTAAAAAAAAAGTGAAATTGATTACCTAAAGTGATCGATACTTAAACCACCAGATTGAGAATGTCTCCTAGATTCATAGGCACTGTCTCTATAATTTAATTCCCTTGCAGGTGGTGGTCTGCGAATTATATTGACAGCATCATATATAGGCTAAAAAAAATTTAAAATTTTAAAAATAATTTCAAAATAGTAAAGAAAATATTAGTTTTGGTTAATAATTTTTTTAATTCTGCCTTAGAAGAGAGCCAATTATTTTAAAAAGCGGGGTTTTAAGTAATGTAAAACAATTTATGCATGCTTCCAAACATCTAAAAACTAAATTAGACTACCACATTTTATTAATTTGGATTATTCAAGCAATTTTTTATGGTTATCAACTTATTACAAAAACGAGCTTGCAATATCCCTCTATTAATAAATTAATTATTATTTGAACTGTTCATACTCTAAATCGGCAACTCTTGATTACCAATAATTTTTCATTCATAAAAATAGTTATTATATAGATAGAGATATTATTTATTGTATATAACCTAACTCAATATATTAAACATTTTAACGATTAATGAAATATTATGCAACTAAAAGTTTAAAATCCTCAAATATTAGGAGTTAGTTGATTTAGATTGTGAACAGTTCATTTATGCTCTCTAAAGGATATGGAATTTGCAGTTTAACATAAAATGCGGTTTTCAAACCTTAATATATTTTTTTGTTTGGGTTTGACAAGAGAAAATCTGTACCTTATATTAAATTTCAACTCTTACTTTATGGAAATTATTCATAATAAATATGGAAAGATAAATAAATAAACACATAAAATATCCTCAATATACAGTACTGAATGAACAACTAAACCTGGGAAGTTCAATTATCTTATATCATCTTTTGAAGTAAATAATACAAACCAAATATATTTTTAGAAAAAAAAGAAGAATAATGCTTAATACTGATTGCTTTGACATGAAAATTATTTACGTTTATAAAAAAGATCTGTCTCGAAAAATGGTATATTGTCAGATACTGAAACCTATAGGTAGACCTTAATACATCTTTCCATATTTACTATGCCTTATAAATTAACAATAAGAACGGTTACCTGGCTATCAAATAAAGACTATGTGTTAATTAATTATGAATCATTACTGAATTTTATTATACATATAAAATATATTTAAGTTTCCGTTATGTATATTTACTTCCCCAAGTCATTAAAACAAGATGTAGGAATTTAAATGTATTTCTACTTTCAGAAAATGTTAGTCACAGCCTGTTCAGATACAAAATATACAGTATTAAAAAGGTCATACATAATTTACAATATAATATGAAAGTTTTATAGCCACTTGTAAGAAACCCTTCAAGTAAACTATATAAAAATAGTCATTAATAAGTTAGCTGACACAATTGACAGCAGGGCTTATGTAATGGAGGAGAGGGCTAATAGTAATATTATTATTATTATTATTAGCCATGACGCTCCAGCAGCTTACAGATAATTGAAAATGCCATTTGTCTTATTATGTGAGATAAATCTCACCAGCTATCATAGGTTTAGTGGCCTACTGGAATTAATATTTTAAATCCACATCAAGAAAAATAATTGCTAACGCGTTGCTATAAAATCCCATAATAAACCGTGTAAATTTAAGTTTACGGTTCAATATTGGATTCAAACCGACGTCCGTTTTTGTAACTAAATGTCTACTTAAGTGAATACATGCTGTAGATGAACTGAGCCACCGTGACGACTCTAACTGTAAAACAAATATCTACATAGCATTAATAATTTCTATAATTTCATTAATTCGCGTTACCGACGGGCTTCCTTACAATCAGCGACATCTATATTAATATTTTAAATTGTTCCCAAGCAAACACGTTAAAATTGACGAAGCTAAAAACATCAACTGACTGAAGTACCTCGTCGTCTGGGAATTCTATAACAGGCTGAGGACTGGGTGGTACCAATTGTTCTGGAGTTATTAAAGGCGTAGATGGTGCGGACGAAGGAATCAGAAGAGGTCCTGGCCTAGACATCTCCTGTTCCTCCAAAAAGTCAAATTCCTTCAGTGCCGCCACGCTCTGTAAGGTAAACAAGTATACCTAGAATGTTTGATGTGCTACCTTCTAACCCAAGGAGATAATGTACACATAATTTATATTCAATCATAATATGAAGTGGTCAAGATTTCCAAATGTTTGAAAAAACATGCTGAGAATAATTATTCTTATTTTGTTATATATATATTATTAAATATTGGGGAAAAAATTATGATTAAAAAAGAAATTAAAAACTGTAACCAAAATGTGGTAAAATTCTATAGCTGAACTATAAAAGTCCTAGCAGTGTTAACATAGATTTCGAAATTTCAGTAGCTTAATTTTTTGTTATACAGTCAGTAAAATTCTATTCTGAATCACTTTACATATATACTATAACATAAAAATATCTGTAAGTTAATATAAATTTCCTATTAGCGATTTTTCAGAAAAATTAAAATATACCACTACCCTCAATAATGAACCAAAAAAAAAAATTTAACAGATTGAAATTGTTATTTTTCTAATTCAAATATTACCTCTGGGTCAAGTCTAGGAGGAACTGGTGGTGGAGTTACAGACATTCTCTTCTTAGCAATTGGAGGAGGAACACTGGGTGTCGGAGGTAAAACATGTTCTTGAGTTAGTTCTATCAGACCAAGAGGTCGAGCGCCTCCCAGTCCTGCAACCTGCGGATCAGGAACTTCTCCTGGTGTTTCTGGTTTATCCTCCGCAACGAGATCATCCTAATTTATTGTAAAAACAATAATCATAAATTAAAATTTTGTTTTGTTGGTGATTATTTAATATAAGAGTCGAATATCGGCTAATTATTTTTATAATTTAAACTTTTGTGTCATATTTACAAGTTACTTACGGCAACATATTCCGTAGAATTTAATACAAGGTTTTGTCTGCTAGGCATTCTAGAAGATTGTTTCATCCATCTTCCCCAAGTTACTATATTAATGTTCATCTGTTTAGCTCTTGGTAAACCTTGTTTGAAAATCCTTTTCTGTCTTTGTAATTTTGGCCGTTTTGATATCATTGGATTCAAAAATTTAATCTGGTAATAATAAATAAAATTTATAATAATGGTTTTAATATTTTCTTGGCGTATCTTACTTCGGCAAAGAGAAGACCCTGCGGTTCCAAATGTAAAGCCATACCATGTCGTTCATTGTCAATGAAATCTTCCAGTTTCAAGAATTTCACTGCGCACAAAGACCTCCAGTCTCTCCAATAAATTCCAATTTCCAATTCCCTTGACTTGTCCAATTCAATAGAAAACCTGATAAAAATAACTTGCATATAATAATAATAATTAGCTTTATTGTTCATAAATAAATCTGCATTACACAACAAAAGGGATGAGTGGTCATGGGTACAATATAATATTATATAAAGAAATTTACAATAGGACCCATAATAACAGCAAGATAAGGAATTTGATAAACTTCACCTTCTAGACGTACATTTAAAAATAACAATTAACAAATATTGGCTGGGTAATTACGTACAATTTTTTACAGGGTTCATTCATTAATGATGAATGATCCGAGTTTCATAAAATCACTAAAAAACCAATGTAACTGACAAAGTATTGAATGATTTGAACATGATAAGATTTAATCTAAGTCATATGATTGTTAACATAAAGTTGTTTCTTAAATGTTAACACGTCGGACATAGCAGAAGTGTGTGCTTGAGAGTTTCTGGTAATAAGAGATTACAAATAAAGCAACTTGTATTTATTCCAATATTGTAGGAGTTATCATTAACATAAATAAAAAGAAGAGTAGAACAGGGATAATTAGTTTTGAGAGCGTTCTGTTTAAATATTCTTCTCTAGTTGTATTAAAGTATTAAGTTAAAAGAATCCTTCCTTAATATTATTAAAGCTTATTTCCATATCCTCTTAAATGATTAGACAATGCTATCGTATTCATGTGATCTTATAAATGGATAAGTGCAGGATGACCAAATATTTTGTTTTTTACTCTTAGTAATAGTTCGATAGCCATATTATGTATACCCTACTTTGAATATTACCGTTTCGGTTCAAATTGTTTATACAGCTGTTGATTATACGGCGCATTAGTGGTTACGTCACAAGTCGTTACATCAATATTTGTTAGTCTATACCCTTAGGCTGAATTGGATGACTCTGACGTCATTGATGCCCAATCGAATTAAAAATCAGACACTAAATTAGTTCGACATCACTAGTGAAATTAATGACGTCAGTCATCCAATTCAGCCTTTTAGTATAGAATAGATAAACTTGTGTATATGAAGTTAAGGATTACCTCATTATTGTAATAGTCGCAATAGATATTATGTAGTGTTTATTACACCCAATAAGGGAGAAAATTAGTGGGAATAAGTTATTGCTTGTAAAACCCCTTTTGTTATTCTGATTCTTTAAGACTTTTTACATTTTTATTCAACAAATAACGAGGCTGAACTATATATTGCTTTTCAAAATTTTGGTGATCTTAACGCCGACTCCATTAATAAAAAATTGTTCCCACAGAAGCTAAGTTTCCAGTGCATTGTATGCCTTCTTAATATTTTGGTTTTATAATTTATGAGGGCAATATTACGACAGTTATTTGGGGTTATCGGTTAAACCCCTTTTTCTGAAGATGTATCGTTTTTATATGATATCAGGTGGACGGTATTTTTCTGAATTATATTAAAAATAAGTTTTAAATTTAAGTGCTTTATTATTTTTTATTTGATTCTTTGATTCAAAACTTAAAAAGACTTACATGTAGTAGAGTGCTTCCACTTACCTTTGATCCCACGCCTGCTGAGAGCAGGGTCTCCAACTAGTTTGTCCCACAGTTGTATTGTCAAGCTTAAGAACTGCCATAATATCATCACTAACCTCTTCCTTTACACTGTAACTCTTTGTCTTTTTGAAAAACCTTAAATCCATGGGACTAGAACCACCATCTGATTCTTTTTTTGGTCGACCTGGCACATCTTCCAAAAGATCTTGACAACCCATGAGCCTTACTTCAAGAGTACCAGTTACAGCTGCACACCTAAAACAAATGTTGTATATCACATTTCTGGAAAATTCATCATATGCGTTTCAATAATGTTAAAATATTGTCAATAATTCATACAAACATTTCTCAATTTTATATTCTTATATTTATATATAAATATATATACATATATATATATAAAGAAATGTTTTAAAATCTTGGGGATGCAGCTAAATTTTCAATGGGTGAAAATTCAGAAACTCTTTTCATTTAATTTGAGAACTTTCGGAAAAACTTTATTCCTTTATCAGTCATTAGTGATTGAGACTGTTTTTCCTATAACTATACATCATTGTAGAGCACAGAAAAAACTTTTTTTATAAAATAAAGATAATTTTTTAATCTTTATCATTCAAAGGAACTAAATTTTATTTGAAAGATTAAAAAAATATTTATTTATAAAAATTTTTTTTCTGTGTTCTACAATGATGTATAGTTATACAAACTACAATCTCAATCACTAATGACTGATAAAGGAATAAAGTTTTTTCCGAAAGCTCTCAATTTAAGTGAAAAGAGTTTCTGAATTTTCACCCACTAAAAATTTAGCTGCGTCCCCAAAATTTTAAAAATTTGGTTGTTTAACTAGTCAGCCGATTCTTCTTTGGTTATTTCTTTCCTATATATATTACGTATTACGTATTGCTTATTTCAAAGTTTTTTTCTAGTGTATCTTACAGATTTTAATAAAGTGGTGGAAAATTCCCACTAGCCAATAACTTGTTTATTGTCCTAAAATTCCGAAAACCCTAAAAGGCTCACATTGAATTCTTACATGTTCGTATTGGACGGTGTATGTGAATGTGTGGGAATAACTGAGGATTAAATTGTAAAATATTTGACACTATTTTGACATTACCTGCACGTCTATGAATAATTAAGAATAGTTTTTATTTACCTGTTTAGCATTGAAGATGATACAAAATGTTTATTAGTATCTGAACCCTCCCTAAAAGGTTGGAGGCTGGTGTAATGTACAGTCATTGGACTGAAAGATTGAGCATTGGCTAATTCTTCCTTTAAATGCAATGCTACAGGAGAATCTTCTGGAAGGGCTGCCTTTCTTAATTCTAAAGACTTTTTCAATAGATCAAGTTTCATACTGCTTGCTCTCAAACTTTCTTGGGCCTAAATGTTAGATGTAACATAGCAATAAAGCAAAACTTACGAAACATATTCAAAAGAGATTAAGCTTTATATTATAATGAAAACAGTGTTTTTTAAATTTTCTGCCATGTTTTCGCGTTACGCACAAATTTAAATAGGTTGGGTAGTCTTGATTGAAAAGCACTACTTAAAATTGATATTTACATATATAATTAATACATCTAAGGATCACAGTTAATGACTAGTAGCTAATAAAAAAAATAACATCACACTACTGAACAGTCAGGAGTCTCTCTTTTTCAATCCTTTCCAATTTAAAAATAATGGAGGTGACGTTGGTGCGTCACCTAATGAACACGTTCGGTTTCTATATCTCACGTTTTCGAAATATCTACGACAATGATCACAAGAACAACTTGGGTTTTTAGCCGGACCTACATGGTGGCCGGGTTTTTTGAAAACTGTTATAACAGGACCAAATCTCTTTGCTATATACCTAGGTTCAGTATATTTACCAGGAAAAATAGTGAAAGGTGAACCCAAAGAAGGATCCATGCTCAATCGCTCTTTTATTAAAAGAAAACTTGGTGATTTAGAAGCAGAGGAGCTGGAGTTAGTGAACTGTTTTAAATCACTTTTTTGAGGAGAAGTACTTATTATGGAATTTTCTTGTTGTACTGGTGTTATAAAATGAGATGTTTTTACTTCAGCTATTATACTTGGTTTAGAATCATAAATTTTTGGTGTAGAATTAGATTTTGATACAATATTTGTTTTTAGGTCATACTTTGGTGAAACATTATTTGCTTTTTTGTCTGGCTTTGGACAGTCAGGTTTTAAAATGGTCCAACCTTTTTCAGACCCATCACTAACATCAGAATCTGAGTCTTTGGAAATATTCATTTTGTCAAGTCTTTTATTTACAACTTCTTGCAGCTTAACCTGTTGTTGTAACGTCTTATTTTTTGTCTGTATGTTATAATTTTGCAATAATTTATTTTTCCACAACCTTTCCATGCTTTTTATCCGTAATTTATCTTCTGAATCTGCATAATCAAAACTATCGCTAGGCGCCAAATTTGTAGTGCTGGTATTTATTTTGTAGGAACCACTAGTACTACTAACTTCTTCATCTATCCTTTGAGGAACAAAATATGCACTATCATTTTGTGGAATGCTAGAACGACTGTGCAACAAACTATCGATATCTGAAAATGTATCTTTCCATGAAGTATTTCCAATAGAAGAGTCATAATCGGGAAATGTACAGCTAGACATTGAATTTGGAGTGGCTAAATTGGGAAAACTTGACATACTGGATATAGATCGACCAATGGTGGAATATGAAGTCATTTTTGAAGGATAACATGAACTAAAGCCATCTTCATTTTCAGAATCATCTTTAACTGCAGAAGTTGTGTCAGCTTTGCTTAAATGATAGGGAATATTATCGTTGTTGGCTTTTTTATGAGTAATGCTCACATTTTTGGACTCAAAAACAGTTTGAGGAGTTGAGGCTGTGTTGCTTCTTGAATCAGAATCAGATGATGAATTACTCTCAGATTCTATTTCAGTACCAGTACAGTAAACGTCGATGTGAATTGTTCGTGGTTTTTTCAACGAATCAGATTTGTCACTTCCAGAACCTTTCCTGTCCAGATTCTTCGAAGGTGTGCGTCTAAAACTTGGACTCTTACTCAATCTAGGTAGCTCCTATAATAAAATATTATGTTACAAAGTTCATAAAATGTCTTCCAAATTAAGAATATTTTTGGTTAATCAACGGCATTATTTTATTATTTAAAAAACACACATCTTTGAAATCTCTGTCTATTCCATATTTTTATAAATGAAGGGATAAGTATATTTTCTTAACATAATTACATGCTTTCAAAATCTGGTTGAATTTTTTTGATTATAATTTATTCAATAACAATTAACTATATATAGTATTATTATGTTTACTAGGAGGTTAACAGGAAAGATCCATTAATATCATATTGAAACTTCTCTTATTAGCCAAATACGTCTTTTTCCAAGACTATATTATTGCTTTGTAAGTTTTCCACTTTTAGAATGGTTAAACTAATTTTTTAAACAAATTAGTTCACAAAATATAAAAATAGTATTGGTTCATTTTGTTCTTGTAATAGATTTTTTCTTGACACAAGTGTTTGCTTGTGACAAAGAATAAATATCTTTATAAAAAGATTCAATAATTAGTCTAAATACCGACGACTAATATTTACAATTCCTCTTTCTGGTTCGCCCAAAATCAAACAAAAAATCATATTCTTATACACACTTAACGTTAAAAAAAGTGATCACGTAAAATTTGACAAATATAGAATACATGTGAAAAAAAAATTGATGGTTATGTTTAATAACTGGATATAAAATATATTGGATACTTTCAGTTTACTCTTTGTAAGGAACAGCTAGATTTCATTTAAAATAGTTGATCTAAACAAAAATTTCAAAGTTAAACTTTTATACTTGTATTGTAATTTACCTGAGAAGTATCTCTTTTGATCGAATTTGGAGATGTGGAACTCCTACTACGATTATATGCAACAGCTCTACTCCTTTTTAATTTGCTGACCTTTCCTGTGGTGTTACTTTTGTCTGTCTCAACATTCCTAGGCATAGGCGAAGTACACTTATTCACCATTTCGTACGTTTGCACCGAAACATCTCTCTTTATGGATTTCTTGTAATCATGATCGCAAATTGTACCAGTTTCACCACACGTATCTTGATTAGGATTGGCAAAATCTTCACAAACTTCTCTTACTGGAGATATTCGACGAATTGAAGAATATTCGTCACACTGAATGTGGTGGCACCAAGGATCTCCGCATCCATAGTAACCTTCGATTTTCTTTTCGCAACATAACGAAGGAGTTTGACAGCGCAAACTTTGAGTTCTTCCACAAGACGTATGTCCAGATATATTTTCGGAGGTATTTCCTTTACGGATTTGATCACTGGATAGCACAATGTTGCAAGTACTCTTACATTTTCTATTAAACGAATGGACATTTGAACTACTACAAGAACTTGGTGAAAATAATTCGCTTTCGTAAGCAGAATCATGAACTGGTAGGTTTAAATGGCGAGTTCTCACAGGAGGAATTGATGTAAAAAATAAATTCCCTTTTTGGAATCCGTATAATCTATCAGAATCTCTAATATTAGAAGTTTCACTATTTGGTAAAATTTGAGTTGCATTATCGTTAGCCGCCCATGAATATAACATGCGAATTCCTTTTTCATCCTGAATGGTTCCGGTTTTTGGAGGGTTTAAGGGATCTTTCATCCCTGGGTGGCTGATGGTAAATTCTGCTTGCACTGACCATTGTTGAGGCTGGTCAGGCGTGCTGTACATATTAGCAGCGTTACGTTGCACTAAATGTTTTATTCATCTTTAAGGACTAACTGTTGTTTCACTGAACACATAGCAAATGAAGAATAAAAGTCATATCGGTTCACTAACACTAGCAGCTAATTTTTAACCAATTATTGCGTCACCGACGCAACAGGCTGTCTATTTTTAGACATATAAATCACATATGTTTCTTAAAATCACGTTGGAATTCAATTCCGATATCGAAGATAAAAGTCTATTCTTTCTAAATGTCGTCTAAAGCTTCTTGACAATAATAAACAACGAAATAATTGGACCGAATTAAGAATTTTAACGCGTGCAGATCATGAGTTGGATTTTTAATCGTAATTTAAGATAGGCGGTGTGCCACTGCATCAGATACACTGAACGGATTTTTGGCAAGTGTTCACACTATTTATATAACATCATTTTGTTCAGAACTACCTACATTATTGTCGCATAAATATACGAATGTGCCTTGTTCTTTTTATTTTCTACACAGGTGTGTATTTTCGACGGTTGAGTTAACATTTGGCAGCAGAGAAAAGTAATTTAGTAAAGGACCAGCGTATATCATAACTTATACAGAAGCCTTGATTTATTTTAACTTTTTTAAAGATTTTTATTAAAGCGCTCATTTAATTTTTAAATTGCTTACAAAAAAAGTTAATATTTGGTATGAATAATAAAATAACTGACGAAATTTTCACTCCCAAAAGCATTACCTAAATGTAAATTATCAAAAATTTGAAAGTATTATATACGCAGAAGAAAATAACCCACATGGTTGGAATAGCTCCAAAAAATAAAGAAAAGTAAAGTATTAGTGGATGGAATCGAACTCGATAAAAAAAGTAAAAGTAAAATTTAGGTAAGGCCTATTATTTTTATTTAGTTTAGTATTAAAAATACCAAGGAAAACTTAAGCTGCAATAATTAATGTAAAATAGAAAAACTCCTTAAAAATAAATGAACAAAGAATTTATAAAAAAAAGACAATCGATTTAAAAACAATAAAATAAAAAGTAACATGGGTACAAACTATGGAAAAATGATATAAAAGATGATTACAACTACAGAAAAAAATATTACTAGGATAAAAAAATGAGGACATGTGGAGTAAGGGAACGAAGAACAAAATAGCCTTTTAGATGAATGTCAAGTCTAAAGTAATCAGGACATGTGACAACTAAATGTGAATAGATTTACAAAAACGAGTTTTTTTTCTAGGGTGGAGCAATAGAGAGACAAGAAGGAGGTATGCCACGAACTAAAGATAGAATCTTGAGGCAACCAATTAAGAAACGGGAAAAGAGAGAATGGGGAGAATTTGCAATGAAGCTTTGTTATGAATCCCCTTATCAAATATTTGT
This sequence comes from Hermaeophaga mercurialis, assembly GCA_951812935.1. NCBI lineage: Eukaryota > Metazoa > Arthropoda > Insecta > Coleoptera > Chrysomelidae > Hermaeophaga > Hermaeophaga mercurialis. The sequence continues at coordinate 31,166,675 of OX638362.1, read as the reverse complement.
AGAGCTTAAAGCAACTTTTGACACAATAGATAGAAAACTAATTTAAAAAAGACTCAGAAAAAATAGAAACACCAAAATATGCCGTAAAGAGTATGAAGACGATAATGACTAGGTAGATCAAAAGCCTTTGAAATTGGATAGTTTTAATCCTCTTCTATTTATAATGTTAATGAATGAGATGTCGATGAACAAAATAAAGAAGAAAATCTGAAAAATATCAAACCTTTACACAAAAATGACAACAATATATTTAAAAGCTTAATCTCTTTTATTAGATGTATGAAATTCAAGTATCATAAATACTGTATGCTTTTTTCAATTAAAGGAAATCTTAGTATATAGTTAGATTAATAAATATAATTAAAAAACAATGGTTTTGATGATTAGATTCTAATAATAATTGAACTGGATTATTAGAATTTAAAAACGTTAGATATCTCCTAAATAAAAATTGATTTCAATTATTTAAACTTACCTCTACTAGAGCCTTCTTTTCACTCTTATCCTTATTATTATTTTGTAAAAGTTTAATAACATTTTTGGCACCTTCAACCACAGCTGCTTCAACTCTAAGTCTATGTTTCAAATCTTCTATTCTATCATCTAAAATTGGTTCTAGTTCCCCATGTGACAAATCGCCGTTATCTGTCAGGTCTTGTATTGAGCCTCTAGCCTTTGAGTCAATATCGTGCTTTAACTAAAATGTTTTAAAATATATTAAATGTCTTCATCAAACTAATTTTAAAATTTACTTTGGTAATTTTCATTTTGAGATATTCTATTTTCTTTTTAGAGTCTTGCAGCATTTGCTGAGCTTCTAGTAATAGTTTCTTATCCCTTCCAGTGATGCTTTGTATCATATTTTCCGCCCCTTGCTTAACTTTTAATTCAATGTTTAATTGCTTCTCTAAATTTTCTATTCTGCTGAACAAGTTTGCATTGCACTTATCTATATTGTGATTAGCCAGTGAAGAATAATTAACAGAGTCTAAAAAGCAAGATTTAATTATTTTTAGATACCATTTTTTAAATAAACACTAACCTCCATTTGAGGGTATCAAGGAAGGCGTACTCTGTCCTTGAGAGAGGATAATTTGCGATTCTAACTCGCTAAGCTCATTCTTTAGTTCTGTTAGTTTGAAATTTGAGTTTTTGACAATGGTAGCAACATGACTAAGTGATTTTCGATCAGTGGAAACGCCTCTCAATTTCTCAGCTCCTTCCTTGATCTTCAGTTCTTTCCTGATCTCACGTCTTATGATCTCTTTTAATTCTTCCAATTTGCTTGGCAACTGAGACTCAATCAAGTTATCGGTTGGAATACCATACTTGTGGGATAATTCGTATATGACAGGATGTCTAATGTAATCTCCCTAAAAAATAAGTAAATTTAAACAATTATGTCAATTTTATATTTTTTGGTATAAAAAAATGTTACTTTTCAAAAACGAGATTGTTTTCTTTTTCCATACATTTCCTTATTAAAATGTGTAACATTAATTTGATGCAAGGAGAAATATGTAAAACAATGAATTATTTTTATTTAATGTGACTCTCAGAAAGATGTCATACATAAACTAGTTATGTATTTAAATTTTTAACAAAATCAAAAAGATACTAACTTTAATTTCATCTTCTTCACTACTTAAGTCCTGACTACACCTCCACATTTTAAAAATAAAAGAAGTACAAGTAAAAGATAACTTAAAAATAAGCTACATTTCAGAAAAGGTCTGCATGAAGCAAAGAAATTAAAGAGAAAACGTCAGGTGTTTATTTCAGTGACTAGAACCTGTCAATTCAATAAAGATTATGTTAATTATTAATAACTGATAATAATATTGACAACTGATAATTTTCTAGATAAGGAGAATAAAATACATCATTTAGGTATATTCTTATTTAAATACCTCTCCCCTTTATCTAGTAGTTACAGACTTCTTTATCATTCAGCAGTTACAATTCTGTATTCAAAAAGGATAAAATCAGTGATAAAAATTAAACTGTATAAACATATCCTCAAAAGTAGAGCATATTTTTGCCGTAATATCTAAAACTATAAAATATTAATATCACTAATACATCATTGTAATAAATATAAAATTATATCCTAATTCTAGAAGAACCCTTTATATCTACCCAAAAATACAAAAATCCTACAAAAGACTATCTATTATTAATTGGTAACAAAACTGATAAAGATTATGGTCTGAATAATCTATACAAAAATAGATTACACCATTAGTATATTTAATTAAGGATTACGTACATATGTAGTCTAATATAAATGATATAATGATAGTTTGATACTTATAAGGTTTATCTGTTAAAATGCAAATAATATTAAAAAAAATCGTTCTAATTTAGATAGCAGGTATCCAAGAAAATTTTATGTTCAGATCTAAGTTTTTCCTTAAATATTTCTAAATGTTTAAAAATAAATATTTATAGTTAGTAATCAGAAAAATTTCACATCTTAAAATAATACTTTAAACGAGTGCTTTGAATATTTCATTTATTAGACTCTATACACAATTCTCAGTTTTTCTAGAAAGGATTTAAGGATGTACAATTTACATATTATATTTCCTTTAGAGAATAACAAAAAGTACGATCATTAACTAATTTATCTAGTTTGAATAACAATGCAATATAAAATGATTAGGTACAATATTTTTTATTTAAATTGCCGACCATTAACAAATTACGACTATACTTGGTTGATATACCCTTTGCAACTCTTTACAATCCAATTTTAGCCACTGTAAATAGACGAATATTTTTTAAACGGCAAGAAATGGATATCTTTAAAAATGTATTAAATTTCGTTAATGTAAAAACAGTCATAAGTAGAACTGTTTAATGTTAACTACTAATGATAAATTATTTTATATAATTACTTTGTGTAATTCACAGAAGGAATTCAATTATTCTAGCAACGATAAGATAATAAATAATTACGATACATAAGGGTTGAAAAGTTAAAATTTAAATTTAACATCTATATTTAGTGATAGTGATTTCTTAGGATATTTTTAGTAGTCACAGTTATAATGTAGTATAGAGATTAATACATAAATATATAAAGGCATAATTGAAATATTTCACAAATATCAGTCGTAAACGTAAATAAAGAATACCAAATAAAAAATAGGACATGCCCATTTTTGGATTAAAACACCAATGTCATTTTTATGGCTTGCAGCAGATTGCAGAATGAAATTGCAAAGTTTAATGAAAAATCTCAATGTCCTACTTTCGAAATATTAAGAAATTGTTTATTTTCACATAAATTTTGCGGAGTTTGTGAATAAACAAATAAGCAGGTTTCTGGTAATGAAGATAACCTGTAATAAACGTATAATTAAGCTCTCGTGATCTAAAGGAGCAACGCAGCCTTGAAGGAGTGGATAAACCAAATTATTACTTATTAGGTATACAATCCAGATTATCGCAATATAAGTGAAATTAGCAAAAACTAATAATTTTTACCTGATAATAAGAATCAGCCATTTTGAATCCAAATTTTACATCACAAAATTCACAAAAATTTCTTGTTTTAATAACTAATTGTCATCATGCATCAACCACTTTGGTGTCCTTTCATATATATACACTTTACACCTCAAATTATTATAAATACGCAAAGAATAGGATACAAAAAACTTTTAACTGATATTTTTAATTAAAAAAATACTGAATATTTACAAATTTGGCAGGCAGAGACATTTTTAATCACCGATCCGCACAATCACGTTCACAAATCACAACAATCAGATCAAATATTGATCTGTCATATGTCATGTCATAGAAAATGAAATTCAAAAATAAGTTTCGTTGTAAAATCAGAGCGAAAAAACAATAAAACGAACATATATTATCAACAAAAATAATTGACAGAATTATTTTTTTTTAAATATTACATATTTAATAATGGCCAGTCAAAAGAAGTATCTGATTATTTTTTTTTGTATAATTTGAAATAAAACGTAAATCTAAAAACCACCTTGATACACGGGATAGAAGAGTAATCTCTATCTCCGTTTAAATAACAAAATTTTTCTGTTTATTAAAAGTTTCGTTTGTAAAAGCAAAAAATAGAGTAGAGTAGACGTAAAAATATTTTATTTTTGTACACAAATGTTTGCAAGTCACCACTAATAAAATTAAATTACTAAATGGATCACATCAAGGATTTTTTAATATAACTTCCAGGTAAACGATCCATCAAATCAAAGGTAGAAGACGAAATGGGACAAATAATATAGAATACAGATAAGTTAAAAAAATATCAGTTATTTTCTTATTTTAATTAGTAATTACTTTGCACTACCGCAAGATAAAAACGAGCAAAAATTTCCCGCCACCGAGATTAGGTTTGAAGATGGTAGAACTCGGGCACAACAATTGAAAATAGTGAAATGCAAAATAAGAAAACTGACCAACTTGACAAATCTGCGGGAAAGTAAAAGGTCTAAAGACCTGAGAACAGTCTACTGCCACATAAAGATAAACCATATTACTAAGGTCGGAAGTCGAAATAGTGTAATGACTTATCGCCCATTTCATTCAAAATTTGACTCTTGGAGAGAACCTCACGTGGCTTTGCTCCTATGACTCACTGTATACTATTTCAAATTAAAATATTTCTAGGGAGTCTCAGGGCTACAGAGAAATTTGGACCAAAAGTATTGTATATCTGGAGTATGATTTTCAAATATTTTCTATGGGATATCTGTTGCCTGTCATCCACAAAATATATCCATTTGTATTGTTATCTTCACATTAATTTTCCCTTTCTATTTTACAAAGTGGCTCTTGGCGAGCATTTCACAATATTCTACTGCACTTGAGGTTGCAGTAATATTGTAAGCAAAAGTTCATTCCCATATTTGTAGGTTCAGAATTAGAGAATGGCTATGGTACACCAAGAGAAACAAGACTCTAGAAAAGCTGAAGGTTAGCAAAAAAAGCAACAGCGTTCTGGGGTCATGCCGCAGAAGAATAGTAAGAAATAAGGGGCACAACCTGAAAAGTCTTAGAGACATTGAATTGTGTACCAACAAAAGGCGTTAAATAGGTCATGCTGAATCAATCAAATTAGATATATTGCCACAATCCTTACACAGGAATGATCTGAAAAGTATCTTCTTATTTGGGACTGCCAAAGTTGCTAATAGGATGAGAACACTCACCAAAACTTAGGCAGCTGCAAGGCCTCCAAGTACCTAAAATCAGAAATCTTTAGCGTCCAAGATTAAGACAGATCAACAGGGACGCCTGTTCATTAAACATATGTGCTTTAGAGTTTTGAGCGTTACCAAGAGAGTCAGATGAGGGGAAGAAATGGGCGTTGAGAAGCTCAAATAAAAAACTACTTATATATGTAAAATGAAAAAATAATGTTAAAAGTGACTCTGAAATATTTAGATATAGGTTACCAGCAAAGTAGAATTTGTGCAAATGTTAAACTAAATATAAACAAAAGTAATCAAAATATTAAATATTTTTATTTTACAAAATTATACATAACTAAAATTTAAAACTTAACACATACTTATTTTATTTGTCTTAATCTTAAATTTATATATACAACAGGAATATTTATAAATGAACTCCATCACAGACATATTTTCAATAGAAAAAATATAAACTAAAAAAGCTAAAATTATTTTACAAATAAACACCACAACTTATAACTACACTTTTGACAAGCATTTTTCCTGGAAGCTCCCTAATGGCGTCTTCTCGTAACGTGCAATAAATAATTTTCAAATCACTGTTTTATGTTTCCCAGTCTTTAAAATATTCGTGTTCGCGGAAATTATCATTAAACAATGTTTCCACAGAAGGAATTATATTCTCTAGCTCAAAACTGTCTACACTAAAATCATCCAAAATAAAATTAATAGCACTTAGCTCAGGTCATGAGTCAATTTCTATAATATCTGATCCCGCATCACATCTTTCCAGAGGAATAATTGGGTCCAATTTAAAAATTTTTCCTAACTTATCCGCGGTCATATCGAGACAAATTCCATTGATCTCCACGGTCGTCATAATTTTATTCAAGTCTTCTTCTTCAATTGGATTTCCATAGTAACTAAACTCTGCCATGGGCCGAATATGACATGTTGATGTTGATTTTCTAGCTGTACTTTTCCCTTTTACTTCAGGTGCAATACTGGTTGGATCTGGAATCGGCACTGCTTCACTATAAATAATTCGCATACATTCCTGGAATGAATTTTCAATGTCTTTGTCCTGAATAATATTTTCTTCCATTTTAGAATGATCTTTACGGAAATGAGAAGTCGCGTCAGTTCTGCTCTTGAATCTAGATAGAAATGAAGTTGTATTGATATAAACCAAAAACACTTTTAATTTTTTCAGTATAAAATTATTTCACTTACTTCAAACCACACTCTCCACATAAAAAGGCTTTAAAGTGAGTCTTCACATGACATCTTACATTATTAAGACTTGAAGGAGGGAAATCTCTTTGGTATGAACACTCAGTACACTGGTACCGCTTCCATCCTCTCACTGACGGTGTCAATACTGATAATAAATTTCTATTGGGTAGTACGTCATCAGATGTCATTTTTTCTTTTGTCGATTTTTCTTTTGTAGATTTTTCTTTTGTCGATTTTTCTTTTGTCGATTTGTATGAGTCGCTAGATAAGATGTTATTAAAAAGATCCGTGTATGTGACAGTTACACCTGGATGTACTCTCTGAGAGTGCGTTTTTAATCCAGCTATTTTGATAAATTTTTTACAGCAAGCATTACAAGTATACCTAAAAAAACACAATGAAACTAAAATTTAAAGTTTTGTACAATATTTTGTTTACCTATAAAACAAGAAAGTTTCTCCGTCATGTACATTCATATGATGCTGTCTAATTTTAATTTCGGAACCAACTTCGTGACAGATTATACAAGCGACATAATCATCCCTTTTTAAGTCACAAGTTCTTGTGTTCAGTATTTTGAACTTGATGTGCATATGTTCATGCTGACCAGAAATGTGTGATAGCATTATCGGTTCTGAATTTGACATATAAGGGCAATACTCGCAACAGTACACATCACCGCTATGTGGGACATTTGTATCAGTTTTGGTAACTATTACTAAATTGTCTACAGGCTGTAAAAATTAATAATTTTATATTTTGATAAAAATTAACCTCAAAAGGGATTTGACTAATTTATATAATTACCTCATAAGGAGTTGCTATTGAGTCCGATATATTCACAGTAGCCATACCTTGTACAGTACCATCTTGTTCAGATTCATCAACCATGTTTGGAATGGTTGTGGCTGGTACCAACACTTCAGCGATACCTGCCTAAATAAAAAAATGTGTTTTTATTCATTATAAACAAATTTTTTGTACTGTAATAAAAATTACCTCGTTTCCATTTAAAGTCATAAATTCCTCCTCAACCTCTTTCATATGCAAAAAGTCTGCGTGTTGAAGTTCTTTCCCAACGATAGGACCAACTTCAAGTACTTTTGCACTAACGCCAGGATGAGATCTTATTAAATGTTTTTCAACTTGTTTGCCTGTAAAAGACGTGAAAGGACACACCGAACACATAAATGGAATACAATTCCAGTGAGTGATAGCATGTTCGTTCTTCTCTTGTTCAGATTTATACCTGTAATCAATTTAAATTAGTAAGAGTTTATAAGAGATCGTTTACAAATAAACTATTTACCATTTAGTACAATACCGACACACTACTTGTGTGGGATCTGTGTATGGTACATCTTGAATAGGCTGAAGAGAAGGCACTATTCTCGTGCACTGTGATCTTATGAGCATCTGTAACCAAAGTTCTAATTTTGGGTTTCTCCTCATGGTAATGATATGATCCAGATTAAAAGCTTGTTTGTGTTCCTTTACGTGTTTTGACATGTAACGGTATGTAATACTCTCATCACCACAAATACCACACTTATACCTATAAAAAAATGCATCTGCTGTTAATGAAAACCTATGTATTTATTTATATATATATATATATATATATATATATATATATATGTATATGTATATATATATAATACGGGATTTCCCAAAAGTCCCGGAACGGAGCGGTAAGTTTCTAACGAGTGAAGAAAAAATTTGAAAATTTGGAGATCACTAAAGGGCCATAAAAACTACATTTTTATATGGTTTAAAATTTTCATGCACTGGGGAGTTTTTTTAGGGGTTGATAACCCCAAAATTTTTAAATTGCAACCCCTGTCGAGTTTCACCTTATTTTAAAGGTAATGAAAAAAGAAACACATCTCCAAAACCAAAACCCGATATTTTGACACGTTGACTGCCATGTGTATCAACACTGATACACATTTGTTGGGTCCAGTACGCCGCCCTGTATCATTTTGTAACACAAATAATTTCATTCTGCCCTTAGTATGCTATAAGTTTAGCGTAGCTTTTTTGCACAAACAAAAATGTAGATAAGTAGGTGTACATTTAATAAACGGTTTGTGACAGTGACAATTTATTGATTGTTGAATTGTTTTGTTAAATTTGAGCCTATTTATTTCCTTTTGTTAAATTAGTTAAAATAATCTGTTAAAAATGGCCAAAAACTGACTGAAAAAGAAAGAATTACTCTTTTAATGATTCGTGGTTTTGGGTATAGAACAAGTAGTTAAGATGAAGGGCTGCGAGTCTTCAATGATTTTTTTCATGAACGACCACCCAAAACCAAAACCCGGTATCTTAGTTATTTTAAGAGTTATACTACCAAATGAGAAAGAAACGTGTTTTATTACGATTTTTATAATAAATTTTCAAATTTATTATTTATAAATATATAAATATATATAAATGGAATGTTGAACCCTTTGGAGCATATCCAGTGATATTGGTGATTTATTCAAGAATGCGATTTTGCAAATCATTTATTGTTTCTGGATTTGTTGCATACACTCTACTTTTTAGAAACCCCCAAAAGAAAAAATCGAGTGGTGTAAGATCCGGAGATCGTGGTGGCCACTAGATTTCACCTCTTCTCCCAATCCAACAATTTGGAAACATGCGACTTGTCTCGGACTGCTCAGCTAAAATGTGGAGCAGCACCATCTTGTTGGAACCTCTTATTGTCAATACCAAGAGGGCATACGGTACAAACACTTGGAATCACTTGATTTTCCAACAGTTTTAGATATCTGCCGCCGTCCAAATTTCCATTAATAAAAAAAGGATCAATTACTCTACCTCCCATAATTCCAGCCCACACATTAATTTTCTGCAGTGTCTGAGTATGATCTTTTAGTAAATGTTGATTTTCGTCAGTCCAATAACGACAATTGTGCCTATTAACTTTACCATTTAAGTAAAAAGTAACTTCATTGGAGAAAACAATATTGAGAAGGAAATTTCTGTCACCATCACATTTTTCACGCATTATTTCGCAGAATTCCAACCTTCTATCAAAGTCACCTTTGTTCAATTTCTGAACTAGGCGAAACTTATAGGGGAAATAATTATTTTTTTGAAAAATTCTGTGAACAGAACTTTTCATGTACCTGGCACACTTTTAATAATGATCTTGAAGTTTCTTCAACAAAGACATTAACAGTTCTTCGGTTTTTTCTGGAGTTTTTGCAGATTTTGGTCTTCCAGTTCTCGGAAGATCTTTCACAGTTCCCTCTTCTTGAAATTTTCGAACAGTTCTTTCTACTGTTGGTTTGGAAATCGGTGGTCGTTCATGAAAAAAATCATTGAAGACTCGCAGCCCTTCATCTTAACTACTTGTTCTATACCCAAAGCCACGAATCATTAAAAGAGTAATTCTTTCTTTTTCGGTCAGTTTTTGGCCATTTTTAACAGATTATTTTAACTAATTTAACAAAAGGAAATAAATAGGCTCAAATTTAACACAACAATTCAACAATCAATAAATTGTCACTGTCACAAACCGTTTATTAAATTTACACCTACTTATCTACATTTTTGTTTGTGCAAAAAAGCTACGTTAAACTTATAGCATACTACGGGCAGAATGAAATTATTTGTGTTACAAAATGATACAGGGCGGCGTACTGGACCGAACAAATGTGTATCAGTGATGATACACATGGCAGTCAACGTGTCAAAATATCGGGTTTTGGTTTTGGAGATGTGTTTCTTTTTTCATTACCTTTAAAATAAGGTGAAACTCGATAGCGGTTGCAATTTAAAAATTTTGGGGTTATCACCCCCTAAAAAAACTCCCCAGTGTATGAAAGTTTTAAACCATCTAAAAATGTAGCTTTTATGGCCCTTTAGTGATCTCCAGATTTTCAGATTTTTTTCTTCACTAGTTAGAAACTTATCGCTTCGTCCTGGGACTTTTGGGAAACCCTGTATATGTATACGTATATAATACTGGAAGGGTAGTCTTTGCTGGTTAGTAATGTACTATACTATAAATTATTGGGGATGCAGCAAATAATTACGGATGAAAACTATTTTTAAATATCCAAGTTTTCGGAATTTATATAATTACTTCCTCTTCAGGGAGATCTATGTTGAGATTGGTCGTTTGATGTTTATTAAAACATAATCTCATTGTACATAATAAAAAATTTAAATTACACAAATTTTAAAATATATCAAACTCGGATTATAGAAAAATTGCGATGAACATAATTTATATTTATTAGTTTTCTTCCGTAATTATTTGCTGCATCCCCAATAATTTATAGTTTAGTATATATATATATATTTATATATATATGTGTGTGTGTGTGTGTTGTAGATATACATATTTCATTTTGACAATCCCCGACATAAAAATCGCCGTTGTGTTTTTTATTTAAATTAAAATAGATAACTTACCTATAAACTCGTTTTTCTTTAAATAAATGGAATATGAAATCTGAAATTCTCTTTGATTTAAATTTATTACATATAGGACATTTTAATTGTTTGTTTAAAGGATTTCCGAAATCACCAAACATTTGTTTTAAATTTGATTCGTCGTCATGGTCAACCGTTTTATTGTCCAATTCAGTTGCATCTTCCATTTTCATTATTTTGTTTGTTTGAAACGTATCTTGTACTATTTTTCGTTTCGTGGCTACTATATTAGGTGGAGATATTCGTTCATTTTGTTCAGGATTAACATTATCATCATCATCATCTATGACAATAATATCACAACTTTGTTTTACAGGAGAAATTGGTGCTGTCTTCATTAATTTATTAACTTTGTCGATAAAATCTTTATTCTCATCTTTAATATCACTTCCTGTAGCCACTGATTCTATTGCCAGGTCTAAATTACGTGCAACACTTTTACCGGCAGTCCAATTCGGTGTTTTATTAGGTTTTTTGGGGCTCTTGGTAAGTGTTGTTTCGTCAAAGAGAATGCCTCTAATATGTTTTACTCTTGGTCTATCTCTTTGCCACAAAGGAGTAGTGTCGAAATTATCACCTTCCTTGTCATTAGTTTCTTCCTCGATTTTACGATAGCTATGAATTATGTCAATCTCTTGGTTAGGATGATTATCTTTGTAGTGTCCAGAAAATGTACTTTTATCATCGGTTTTGTAGGCACATAAGGCACATTTATGTTGTGAATCAATCTCATGTTTTACTAGAACATGACCCCGAACTCCTTCTTCAGTACCAGCCCTAAATTTACACATTAAACACCTCCATGGTTTATTATTTTTATTTATATTTAAAATAGGTGTAGAACCACTTGGCGGAGCATTATCCAAATTTATTGGTTCCGATTCAAAATTCCTTAAGGTGATAACTTTATTGGGCAAGTCAGGATGTGAATCACTATAATGTTTTTCAACTTTGTGTTTTAGATTATGCACGAAATTACAATGCTGGCATTTGTAAAGCTGCAAACCATGTAACTTAAGGTGCTTCATTAAATTATCCACGTCTGTAGGAGTTAATTGAGATTTACAGTGAACGCAAATGAAACATGTTTCTCCATCATGAAGTGCTATAAGGTGGTGACGAAGGTTTGCCTCTTCAGGACAAATATAATTACATCCTTGAGCACAACATGTATAACGCGAATGAGACGGTATAAATTCTGGAATATTGTCACTATCTAAAAAGAAGTATCATTTTCAATGACAGTTTAATTTTCAAAATCACATTTATATAAAAATTAAATATTAATAAAGGAAATAGATCAAATGTAAATAAATTAAAATTTACCTTTATTTTCGGTTTTGTTACTTCCACCCATTCTACCACCTGACTTATGAGAACTAGAAGCTAGATTTATCATTTTATCAAACATTTTTTCATTCTTTTCTAAACAAGGTACAGGATTGACGGGAGCACTATCAGAGACTGCTTTTTCCTGTGAATGAAACTGCAAATGCCGAATTAAATTTGTTCTGACCTTAGTAGTATAAGAACAAACTCCACACCTGCAAATCATTTAATTTTACATTAGACGCCTCAATATTTTTTATATGAATAAATATTCTGTGTTGTCCTAATCAAATGGTCATACACCCACACTTTAGCCAGTGCAATGTAAAAGCCTGTGGGTCTATTTTCCTATTTGACTTGGCACAGCCATGGCTTTAGGTAAGTAAGTATAAGTAATATGTGGTTTAAAGATAAAACGAGAACCGCTCCACGTAATGTTCATCATCTAGTAAAGAGATCTTACATTAAACGCACAATTATGATGAATCAAGAACTCACAGATGTATTGAATTGAAATCATATAAGACATTAGCATAGAGTTCAAGTTATTAGAACCAATTTAGGTATTTGCGCTGACTCACCATAACTGGCGATAGCTGTTTCTTCGAATTAACTCGAAATAGAGGAGTAAGGACTGAACGGTTACCGACAATATTTCTAAACAACACAGACAAAATATGTACAATATAATTAATAATTTGTTAACTGTAAAATTGCTACCTTAAATCAGAACTAAATATTGAACGAATGGGAATTTTATCAATGTCGTCTGGATTAAAAACATTCACTGTTACTGGAGCTGGTGCAAAGAATTCTACAGTGGTAGATTCTTTAGGCGCAGATTCAGTTAATACCGATTTAGGTTTGATAATGTATTCTTCATTTCCCAAAGATGTGTCCGGATTTAATATAGTTTCAGTTGTTTGACTGATACTATGACGGTTCTTCATATGCGCCCTAAAATAGTTTTTAATAGTTATACGTTTTACAAAAATTTATAAATGTATTCGAAATAAATAACACATATTGATAATTGATGTAATTTGCAACAAAAGCAGATGACTTCCCTAAATTCAATTCATCTTCATGATATGTTTATTCCAGTCTTATCCATTTCAATGTAAGAGAACAGAAACAAGAGAAATTTTCGCTTACCTAGCTTGGCCTGCAGTTGGAAATTTGTTACCACATAACGAGCAAGAATATCTGAGTACTCCATGACACTGAATGTGTTCTGTTAATACGTGAGAATTTTTGAAGGGTTTTTTACAATGAACGCATATAAATGGTTTGCTTAAATTCTCTTGTGATTTACATTCAACTGATTTTGCTGTATGTTTTCTAAAGTCTAGTGAATTTGAACTGGAAAAGTCACAGAAATTACATCTAAAGAGTTGGTATCCCAATAATCCGGATTTCTTTTTAGATCTAGTGCAATCACTTTCTTCTTCAGAACTATAGGCCATGCTTTGAGAAGTAATCGTATCTCCTAAGTCTAGGGGATCTACATCACATTCGGATATTTCATCTTGATTGGTTTCTTCACTTAATGTAACGTGTTCTAGTGGTGCTGTAGCAGCAACATGATCATTTTCCACATTAAGTGAAGACTCTGAAGAGAATGTTGGCAATGTCTGGATATTGGAAACTGTTACCTAAAAGAAATATTAATCAAAATTATTTTAAGCAATGCTAATGTAAATATTTAAAAATCATTCAAATTGTCAGACATATATTTACAGATCATCTGTTTAGTTTAGTGAATAAAGTAAATAAACTTTGATGAACCCTGTTTACCCAATAATAATCAGAAAATAGAGGATCGTTAGTCAAAAAGTATTATTTTTTGAAAGAACTTAATTTTGATAAAAAATAAACTTGTTTTACTTTATGTTATCACTTACCGACGTTGGCTGAGTAGGTTGTCCGATTTGACCAGCATTTTTAAACAAAGATTGTTTTCCAATAGGAGTTTCCTTTACTGAAGGACTCTGCCCTGTCGGGTTGTTTAACTTTAATAAAGACATTGGTATACTTGTATTTCCACTTAAGCCTCCAATAGGAGCATTAGTCATAATGTATGTGCTATTTGAAGAAGCCGTTATAGTTGAAGTGGTTGGGTTATTTACTACCAATTTTGTGCTCGATACTAACACAGTTCTAGGTATTTGGATTTCAGATGTAGTAGTTATCATTTGAGCAGACTGATCAAAGTGTGTCACAGAATGTGATGTAGTTTTGATAAGTTCTTGACACTCTTCAGGGGTAGTAGTTTCTGCTTTTTCAGTATCTGTCATATTTGGCAGAGTAGCTATTATTCTCATCTGTTTAAATGCTTCAGCAGAGTATCCTAATGGTATTATCTGTAAAGTGTTTTGAAATTAAACATAACTATGTATTGGTGACATATTAAAAAGAGGAAGAAAATAATGTTATTTTACAATTGTATTAATAATTAAACTTACTGGTGTAGGTGTAATTATTCTCAGAAGAATTTCTGGATTCAAGTTTTGATGCATTTGAGATAAATGGTGATACATCAGGTTTAGCTCATTTGAGTTTATTTTACAATAACCACACTGATATATAGAAACTGCATGCGCTATTGACCAATGGTGTACCATTTTTAATGCAGGAACTCTACTAGTACAGTCACCATGACCACAAGTAATGAAACCAACATGACTATTTAATAAATGTTGCCGAAATTCATTTTCGAATAGGAACTCCACATTGCAACCTGAGAAAGTAATATAAACGATTTTAAAATGTTATAAAAATTAATATATATTCGAAACAGGTTCAACATACTGAGAACCTGATTTCTACCTTAGACTTTTTCGTTTCAAATATCACAGATTTTCACAAAAAAATATAGTATTGAATTTTTGGATAGTTTCCAGTGGAAGAATGAAAAATTGGGGAGACAATTGCTTTATTAATCTATGCGAAGTGATTAAAATGAAGATTTTATTTAAATCAAGTATGATATTACCTCAACTCCCACACATGGAATGCTTGAGGTGACCATAATTCCCCAAAAACCCCAAAAGGCTAAGCAGAAGGAGTTTGACTCGGAACATTCACAAAAACCTCAAAAAGGCAAAATTTCAATAAACTCAAGAAGGCCGTTACTAAATTATAATAATTCTTCTTAAATAAGTTGACAAAATTATTCCTAATATTCATTCGCAATTTATTTATATTTAATTATTTATACCTAGAATATTTAATGCTTTGTACACTGACAAAGTTATTTAATATCGGTTAGATAGAATGACCATTAGAATCAACAAAAAATTTTAATTAACATTAAGTTATTGAAATTTCTTACTATGGAAAATAATACAAAATTTTGGAAACAGAACTTGTTTATAAGAAATAAATATTTTTCCTTTTAACTTTTCTGTTAAATGTATTATATAATTTAAAATTGTATATTATATTAATTCTATTACAAATATAAATGAAACTACTCTCAACGCTACTGCCATATATCTTCATATTTCCAAATCCGCGCATCTCATTTATACATATATTCCTTCTTGTAAAATTAATTAAAATTTTTAATGTCAATTTTACATATAGCGCCCAGCGCATTCCATTTTATTAATGGTCACAGATGATAGATTAACAAAATCAAAGTATATCATACATTTTGAATAAAAAAATTTTCCAAATATAATTTCTAAATGTTATTTTCAAAAATTTTTAAAGATTCTGATTTTACGAACTGATTCTGTTGTGTAATTACTTTACACATTAACTTTAAAAGCCACTTGCCAATTGTTCAGTGTTCAATTTTTCCAAAACCTCGACTCTTTCTATTATTTCTACTAAAGTACATTTTTTTCTAGAAATATTGAAAATGAAGGCATTCTCCCCCAAATTTCATACAAGAAACTAAACTATAGGATAAATTTTTACTTACCTGGTAAACATTTGTATGGTTCACACAGAGTTGTTGGATCGATTTTGACATCAGCAATGGCAAACTTTTTAGGAATCTTCGGATTTGGTAAAGCTATGACAGAATAGTCTAAATATGGATGAGCCCGGTCCTGATGCAAGAATACATAATTTTTTAAACATGCTCGATAAAGACAATAAGAACAGGCATATTTACAGTTACTATGTCTTATGTCAATATGTATTGCTACGTGTTCCCAAGGGGTTTTTAAATGGCAATATACGCATGGAATCATATCATCTTTTTCAGAATTGTGTGCCTTTAAATGTCTTTCTAGGAAGTCCCTGAAATTTGTTGAAAACATGCAGAAGTAGTAAGGACACTTGTACAGATTTCCAACATCTTGAATGAATTTAGCCATCGCTTTTGGTGCTTTTCTTGCTTTCGCCATTTCAGCAGCTGTTAATTTAGCCTCTTTTACAACAATTGGCATTTGTTTTAATATGGGTGTTAATGGAGGAGGCTGTTGATTAGGTTCAGCAAGAGACATAACACCTGAAATTTTAAATGGGAAGGGATTATCTTCAACTGGCTCAGTGACAATTAAACTTTTATCTGGATCAAACTCCATCGGAGTTTCACAACTTTTTTCATTAAGATCCTTATTATCAATTGCTTCATTAGCGTCCTTTTCATTCTCCACTTTAATATCTTCTTCTTCACTTTTTTTAACTACAGATAAAGCATCACCGCTAAGTTTCCTTATCCTCAACATTCTATTTGGTGGTTTAACGGAATATTCATTTTTAATAAAATCATTATGAAGTGAAATTGCGTGATTAAATAAATTTTCTAACAAATTAGAATCTGTTGTGGTATTTATCTCCATGCCACAAGTTTCGCATAATGTCGAAGTTCTTCCAGGAACTCCATTTGAATGATTCTCTTTGCAGTGCATTTGAAACTGATCTTTATTGTCTGAAGAAAAAACACAGGGAGGCATAAGACAGGAAAAGGTAGTTGATTCATCTGTTCTAATCATTTTTAATAATCCACAAATTTCTAATGTTTTTGCTGAGGCATCTGATGGTTTAATATTCGTCAATTCATTTACATGTGTCAACGGAGGCGGGCCACTATTGTCAAATTCATCAGATTCTGTTTCATCTAATTTGAAGCTGTCATCAGCAGCCTCTAACTTGCCTTTGAGTTTTTCAATCATATTCATTATATTTTTATCATTTTTTTGAGCAACATCAAAGGTTGGAGCAGTGGACACATGTGAGTCTATAGATTCTAGAAGGGGCTTTTTGACTTGGCTAGATGCTTGAGATGTCGGTGTAATTAATGCACTTTTCTCTAAAACAGGCATGGGTACAGGAGATTTATTACGAACACTTTGATAAATTTTATCGACAAATTCGTCAGTGGGTTCTTGTTTAACTAAAATGTCATTTTGATTAAGTCTGGTACACAGTTTATCTGTAAAATTCAAGGACGTTCTTGAACCAAAAGCTTTGTTTAATTCTTCCATTTTTTGTAATCGTTCTTGTTCAATTTGCTTATTCTCTTCTTGTATATCGGTGTTACAAGTAAAAACATTCATGTCAACTTCTTTTTTAATGATTTTCGTCAAATTCTCTTTTCTACCTTCAAAAGAAACGTCTTTTACTTCTTTAATTCCTTCAGGTCGAGAAGAATCATTTTCTACTTCCGTATTCTTTATAGAACTAACCGATTCCAGTGCTTTGGATTTATTATGAAGGTTTGAATCTTTTTCTTGTTGAGCCTCAGTTGTCATTTTATTTTCATCAGAAATAGACTTTCTTTTAGTTGAAGAGTCGTTCATTTCCATAAAGACTTTTAATTTTTTTTGAGCTTTTTCTTTTGCTGCTCTTTTAGATTTGAATGGCAGAATCTTTTCTGTATCTAATAATACATCACCCCTTGAAATTTTAGGCTTATCAAGTTTAGAAATACTAACATTAACTTCTAAAGGTGACGACTCCTCATCGACTGTGGGTTTAGATGCAGCAGTCAATTTTTTCTTCGATTTTGGTGCAGGTTTTGCACGTACGTGTCTCTTGTTCTTTGATGTGTTTTTGGCGTCTTTCCAAACTTTAGTATCTAAAAGTTCGACTTCCGCTTCTTTCTTTTCTATAGAAAGTGTTGCAGATTCTTTATTATCAATACTCTTTTTATGAGTAGATACAACTATTTCATCTGATTTTAATTCTGCCTGCGAAGGTAGATCTAAGCTATTTCTCACATCCTCTATGTTTTCTTCACGTTGGAGATAGTTTTCAATATTTTCGTCAAAATGGGATGATAAATTAATTTTGTAAATTGTGGCTTTTTGACCGTGATAAGTATTCACATGTTTTTCCACATTTGTTTTGTTAATCTGCACGTAATTGCATTCAGCACATAGATAACCAAAGTGAATGATAGAATTATATGATTTTCGTACAATTGGTCTTTCATCACCTGCATGGCTATTTTTCATATGATATTTAAGAGTCTTTCCGTTACAGAAGGAAGATTCACAATTTGGACACATGTGTCGGTATTCTCCAGTATGTGTTGTTAAGTGGTCGTAAAAAGATGTAGGTACAATACTTGAAGTAAATTCACAAAATCGGCATACATAATGTATTTTGGCACTGGGTTTTAAATACTGAGAAGTTTCGTACTTTCCTAAATTATTTTCTGAATCAGTTATGGCTTCAGCTGCATGAGTAGGACTCAATCTAGAGCTCATTACTTCCGATTCGTGGTGGACGGTCTTATAATGGGTAGTTATAAATTTTCCTTGAAAGTCACATAAGTTACAGGCATATGCTTTTTGAGATGCAAAATTTACAAAGTAATCTTTAACAGGTGTAATATTTTTTGTAGATTTCTGTTCCGAATCTGGAGTTTTTGGTGGTGGTAAATCGTCGATGTTTGTTTGCTGTTTTTTCTTTTTCTTTTTTATAACCCCACTTGCCCAGCTACTTCTTAAACGTTTTCGTTTAATACCTTTTGTTTTCTGAGTTTCTAAAGAAGGTGAAGTAGAATCTTTTTCATTGTCGCTAGTTTCATTTTCTACTTCATCTGAATCTTCTTTATCTGAATCATCTTTATCTGAAGCTGCTTTATCCGTATATTCTTTATCCGAACCTGCAGATTCGCCCTCTTGATCTGCTACTGTCATACTTCGAGTAAGTCTTCTAGCAAGTGAAGATTCTTCTACAGCATTATCAGGTATCTTATGGATCATCACTCTCACATTTTTCATAGTTTTAACTTCAATTTCGTTCGGAGATTTAATTTTTGATTTCGGCCTGGGTTTTTTTCGAGTTTTTATTAAAGCTTCTTCATTTGCTTTAAGTGGTTCGCTAGTCAAAACTGAGGGATCGTCCTTCAATAAATTACACATACGTTTTCCCGAAGCCGTTAAAACTCCATCCCTAATGAACATTTCCTGTATGTCTTCATGAAGTTTATCGAGCTCTGACCTACATTTTTTCTTTGGTTTGTCTAGCAAACTTTTTCGTTTACGTGATTTTATTCTTTCTCCTACTGAAACGAAAACTTGATTAATGTCCGTTTCATTATCTTCATTAGTGGAAACCTCTGAAGGTTCAATGCTTTTTGTATCTTCCACTTGTTCTTTTATTGGTGAACTAGACGAAATTCTTCTAGACCTAACTCTACATTTAGAAGTTTTCAGCGGAATTATTTCCTCACTTTCATTCTCGTCGATAGTTTCCGCACTTTCGTTTAGTTTTTCAATTTGCTCCATTGATTTATTATCAGACGTATTTTTTAATTTTTCTGCTTCTGTTTTGGATTTATCTTGCTTAGAGTCCTCATTATCATCATCAGACTCATGTTCTCCCTCTTCTTTGTTTGCATTAATAATTTTGGTAATTTTGGCCAATTCTTTGCTACTGAAAGTATCAGAAAATGTACTTATAAGAGAATACAGAGCAGTTTTTTTGTCTTTTTTGTTTTGACTAGATAGAAGATTACTGAAAAACTGTGCCAATATTGTTTGTTCTGTAACTGGTTTAGATTCTTCAACTTTCTCCGACGTTTGCGGCTCAGTAATATTATCTTTCAGTGATTTAACTTTTTCGACACTATCTGTATCAAGAGCATTTCTATTAAGTAAATTTGTGTTATCTTCTAGATTAGAAGTTGTCTGTGCATCACTAGCACTAACAGTATTATCGGTGTCTTTCCCTTTCTTAGTCAATTCTGCATTTCTCTCAATATTTTTTTCAGCCTTGTTCTCTTCATTTAAAGCAGAAAATTTATTATTTGAATTAGAGTTGTCTTGATCAGTTTCTTTTTCAAAAGTAGGCGACTCATTTCCACATATATTTTCGTCATCTTGGACGTTAGTGGATTCATTGACTGCTTGATCTTTTTCTTCCTTTTTCTTTTTTGGTATTCGAAAGGTTTGAAATCCATATCCCTTGCCTGTTTTATGTTTTTCTTTGCCAGAATATAAGCTATCTAATGGTGACATAAATGTATCTTTTTCTTTTGCAGACAAACTTGAAGTTGATTCAGATGTAGGTCGTGAATTTGATCCACTTTTTTTATTACCTGATGAATATATACGATCAAATTTTGATTCGTATCGATTACGTGATCTCCCTCTTTGTCTGTCAACATCTTTTTGTAATCTAGGATCTCTGTTAGATTTTTCTAAGATGTCTTTATTTTCTCTCTCTCTGATTTCTTTAACTCTAAATTTATCTTTATTAAGTCTAGGATCTCGGATATCCGTATCTTCTGCACTCTCCCTATCTCTGTTTTCTCTGTGTTCTCTAGGATCTCGTTCTTTATTTTCTCGCGTTTCTCTAAAATCTCGTACATTTAATGGTTCTCTATTGTCTCTGCTATCTCTGGCCAGTCTAGGATCTCTACTATTTTCCCGCATCTCTCTATGTTGCTTGTAAGTCATGGGACCTCTAAATCTTGGATCGTGATATTCCCGCCACTCCCAAGAGGGTCTACTATCTTCAAGTCTCCACCTTAAATCCTCTTTTGGGAGGAACATTTCTCTATTCATTATTCCTCCGTAATTGTGCTTTTGTTCGTGAAAATGTGGTGTTTCTGGAGATAACAAAGGAGGTCCAACATTAAACTGATGAGAGGTAACATTAGCTGGAGGTTGAAAATCTAATAAAGGTGGAGCAGGATCTCTAGAATTTTGATTAAAATTATTAAATTGAAGGTTGAACCTCTGATTTGGATTATTTAAGATAAAGCGATTTTTTGGTAAATGAGGCGCTTCAAAATGCGAACGTCTATGATTTAAAGTAAAATCTTCTCTAGCATAGTCAGATATAAAATTGTCTCTTGGAGATAGAAGTACAGATGGACTACTATGCGGATTATTTAAAAGAGGTGGTCGCTGAATTAGAGAATTAATTAGTGGTGAGGGGTTTATGTTAAGATTTCCACTTGCATGTTTATTTTGAAATTCGAATTCTATTTGTTGCGCACATTTCACCAAACTAGCAGGTGGTGGAGGCGGTGGTTCCGGTTTATTTATAATAGGAAGCTTGGGAGGAGAATATTTCATATTTGCTTCTATACTATCAGATACTCTCTTAATTACATCAGCATCCACAGCTGGTTTTCGAGGTTTTGGATTGTATTTATCAGCCAATCGTTTATATTGGGGTGATTGTATTGGTTCCCCTTGAATTTCATTGCGATTTACGATTTTGCTGGGTACTTTATTACTAATATTAGATCCTATTTCATCATCAATTATAATTACATCTTTGTTGTCTCCAGTATGTATATCAGCTTTTTTATTTTCATGGCTTTTTGATAAAGCATCGGTGTCTAATGGTTTTTTTGGAACATTTAGGTCCTCGGAATGTTTACGAAAAATAATATCTTTAGTTTTTTTATCATCTATAGGATCTTTTTTTTTCTTTTTATTTTCATCGATTATGGTGGAGTGATCTTCTTTAGCAATGGAGGTTCGTCGTTCTAACTTTTTTTTAGTTTCTTCTAAAATCTGCTCATCAATATTTGACATAATTTTTCCAAATATACTTTGAGATTCATTTAGTAACTTTGGGACTGGTTTTGGTTTAGTAGCAAGACATTCGAATTGGTTCGTGTTGTTCTTCTCATTTAAATGAGTAGATTTTGAACAATTATTAGTGGCGTTAATAGTATCTTTTTGACTATTGGAAGAAGAATCGTCGAAATTCGGAGAATTTTCAGGGGTTTTAATCATAGATTTAATATTTTCAAATATAAGTTCCGTAGCAATCTTATTTCTTATATCATTTAATTCTTTAAGAGAAGCGTTTTCATTTATTTTCTCTTGAACATCGACTTCTAAACATTTTAAATCGTCCAGACTTATAGGAGGTTTCGATAAATCTGGCACTTTTCCTGGAAGAGACTGTTCTCGGTTATTTAATTGTCTTAGACTCTCTGCCGCACTGTTATAAATATCAACTTTGGGAATGAATGATTCTGGTTCCAACCTAAAAAAAAAATGAAAGATAAATATTTCTTTAATTACATTTAGAAAAACAAACCTTTCTGTGGGAATTGTTCGAGGCCTATGAAAATCTTTTGGTTCTGGAGGAGGGCTTGGACTTGCCGGAGTATACTGAGGAGTAGAGGAGCTCTGCTCATTTTTCGCGGGAAACGGTTTATGATTCTATAAAAACAAACACTAATTAACTATGGATAGACAAATAGAAACCTATTAACTTACTACTTTTTGGTATAACTTAGTGATGACATCTTCACATTTATTTAGCGTTTCTAGCTTTAATCTGGAAAGAAAATTCTATAAAAATACATGCAAATATACGCTGATATTAGTTAATATGCTCACTGTAATTTTTAGAAACAATATTTAATATCAATACCTAAGTGTGTATACGGAGCAAAAAGTGATACTCTGACGCTTGAAACCTACAATCTGCAAACAGCAAACCTCTTATAGATCGAATCTTATACTAGGTTTTTATAGGATCACACCACAATTAAAATATGTAATTCTTAGCCCTTAAAAATTGCCTTATTCAAATTTCACCTCAATATTATATCTGTTTGCACCCTTAATAAAAAAAAAACGAGTTGACCGTTTTAGAGGTCGATAGCACCCTTTAGTTCACGTTACCATTTACACCAACAAATAAAACGAGATAAAATATATGTTAGAATCAGTTTATTCATTGCATTTTACATACTCCTTGTAGGCTGCGCATAACTAAGGCGAAAAAGAGATTTTGATAATTTAATTATTACGAAAAATACAGAGAGGTTGTTTAAAATATTAGAAAATGAATTAAGATTCATTTAACTTACAGTTTTTTCTAAATAATTTTAAATAAAATTAGGCTAGCGCCAAAACTACTTTCAAGCTTTAGTCATTAAATTATGACAGACTTCGAAAAACGTCAACTTCATACTTAGTTTTCAAAGTACAAATGTCTACTTTGGGAAAGGGAAAGAATATTTTCAAGTTTTTCACATTACTTTTTGTAAAGGGTAAAGAACACATTCCTTTACACAAAGAAAACGGCTCATCAAGGGTAGGTTTGGTTTCAGTGCGTTCAAATTAATTCAATAAAATATACAAGTTTTGCGAGAATATAAAAAGCACTAAGCGAAGCAATATGCTCAAGCGCATCTCCCACTTCCCGAAAAGTTCTCCTTATTCTAGTAACATATAAAAGTGACAATATGTCAAAAGTACTAACAAGAACTGGGACAACAAAACACAACAGTGATACCAATAAAAAAACTAGGTACTTTTAAATTGCCTTTCTTTCCCCTACAATAACTCAAGAGTGGGAGTGCGCGGGGTGTACATCACCCAGGGAATATTTCAAAACATGATAGGTGAATAAGTCCCCTCTCGACCGAACTAGAAGTACGACCACAACTGCCGGTAGTTTCCTCTCTTATTGAGTGGAACGATGTTCCCACCTCGATATATCCCTACTTCAAGATATTAGTAATACGGTCTATCTCTTTAATAACGCGTTCTCTGTCACTTGCATGGATTCAAGTCCGGCCTTAAATATTTCCGCTGAATCTGTCACTTAATCAAATAATAATAATTAATAAGTAGTGTACATATCGATGCCGCTATCACTAAGACGGAAGTTACTAAGACGGAAGTTACAAAGGCGAACAGTAACAAAATATTGAAACCGTTTTACACGCAATGTGACGTGTATATTCTCTACGTTTGCTTAGTCTACTCTTTCTAAGCTCTACATTATGCTGCATGTATAACTTGGTATTAGAAATAATCAAATCGCCTTTGTGTAACCATAACTCATAAACTTATATATTTATCTCATTCTTATTACTAATGAAAGAATAGTTTCCAAAATAGGTAATATCTAAAAAAATCCAGGTAACTATTGTCATTCATGGCTTAAATATATCTCTAATGTTGAAACTAAAAATCTTGCCACTACATAAATTTCCACTAATGAAGTTCTGCATATAAACTTTCAAGAAATTGAGCATAGCTTCTGATTAATTCTGTACTAGAGGAAAAGGTTCTAAGAAACATTACATAGCTGTTTTAAACTAAACACAAATTCCTTAGATTATAGGTCCTAAATAATTTTAGCTAAATTTTTTGTTAATTGGTCTTTTTTTTTATATTATGTATCCAGTTTGAGGTATTTACTTATGTTACGCACATTTATCTGCTGCTGATAGGATAATAGAGTCAGTCATGCGTCATTATTCTTGGCAAACTTTGTAACTGGTTGGTTCATCACTTAGGTCCTATTTATTAGGTCAGAAGTCATGACGCATTTTTTCAATGTTTTAAATAGATATTAGATCAATCAATTATATATTTTCCATTATGCTCGATAACTTGTCACCATCTTTCAGTAAGTTTCATAATTCCCCGTTCACAAAAAGACCTGTCTTTATCAGCAAAAAATCAAGCGCCGATTCATAACCGCATGTGAATTAAACAATAAGTCGCGCAACGTGTATTGTAAGATTAAAACAAATGAAATTCCCATGGGGCAAGGTCTGGCAAATATGCTGGATCTAGCAATACATCTCATCCAAATTTCAATATTTTTGCAGAGTGACCAACCTTGTATTTGGTCGTTCGTTTTCGTGATAATAAACAACTTCTTGACGATTTCTGGACATTTTCGAATGATGCACTCATTCAAAGTATTCAAATATCGACAGTACACTTCTGAATTAATGGTTTTGTTCATTGGTAAAGTCTCGAAATACATGACCCCTTTAAAATCCCACCACTCTGGTATAATAATTTTCCTCTGGTGACGTGAAAGCATAATCTGTCAAAATGTATCAACACTGTTGCCAAATTATAGATTTGTATATTTCTAGTGTATGGGCGTAATCTACGGAGTCATTTTTTCCAGTATTTGAAATTTTGTTTTAGTCCTAAGCGGTTGAAATTAAAGAAAGTTGCATTAAAACTTTAAATTTAAAAAATCTGCATGAAGGGGGGGGGTCATTCCTTTTTTGTTTTGATAGTTTTTTGCCATTTTCTCCGGTTTTTTTAAATATTTTTTAAAAATGGAATACGTCCCCCTTTTTGTGTAAAAATTTGCATCTCTCAGTTTTTGAATCATCTCATTATCTGAATCCGTTTTCGAAATATTTGGAAAATATGATTTAATGCGGCATCGTTTCGTCTTAAGTCTTTGCCGTCTTAAGAACAAGCTAATCAAGCATAAACTTATTATGTAGAGACACGGTAATTTTTCCAATCAATCAAAACAATTTCTGATATCTGCTTGCTAGTTTATTTTTATGAATGTGCTCCTTAGTTTCGTAGTCCAGTTTTAAGTGTGATATCTAGAAAGGAAGCTGGAACCTAGATAGAAGCTTCTTTTTACCTAAGTTCCGAATAGACATTTTGTTTAACTGAGAAATTTATATGTGGGATACAAGATTCCCAAATGTCTGAAAATTGTTTCAAAAGGTGCATTCCGTTTTTTGAATCTTGTGGACTTATTATCTCTATTTAGGTTAGAGATATAATTATGGAGAATCGGGGTAAGTTTTGACCAATTCATTCTATTACTAGTGTCTTATGAATAGATTTATTTAATCAAAAATTAAAAAAAAAAGTTCCTTCCAAAAGGGTGTACAATTTGTTACAGTGGATTTACGTTTGATTGATTTTTTGAAATTTGTTGATACAACCAACTGAGACCTTTGAGTTTATATTTACTCTTTACCCGGTTTCAATACACTACATTTCTATCAATTACTTCAAATTGTTTACAGTGGATGAATAAATAGTTTGTAAAGAACTGAAAACTTCCTATATACGTCAATTTTATCGGCTATATTAGCAGAAGAAAAACTGTAAAAATTTGAAATAATGGTTCTCACCGACTACTAAACACGATACCGCTCGGGAAACTGTTGGTCTATAGGGGCGTGTCATATGCCAAACTGACAGGTGTGTGTATCTCACTCGAATAGACAACGAAGTATGTTGTTTGATAATTATAAACTCATACGATCATTACGACTCTTTTTAGCTTCTGGGATAGATCACCCAGAGACTCTCTTTATCCCGGTGTGTCACCACACGCCTGATTACGGAAGCAACGTGAAGAAATCCTTAAAGTATTTTTGAGTTACTTCTAGTTTGGGACTACTTGGTAAAAAATATACCACAGTTTTATGTAAGTGATTAAAAACAATGCATTTAGGTTTCGTATCCCTTTGTAAAGACGAGCTTCGATATTTCTATCATTTTTAACTAAACACATTGGAAATGTATTTCCTAACAGAATATTTATCTAGAAAATACAGGAAAATATCGTTTATATTCAGGTATATAACTGGTAACAGCCTAACTTAACATTTTTTCTAATATGTGCACAAATATTTGCCGTCATCTTGCGGCAGGTAGTAGATAATAAAACAAGAAAAATGACACTTCAAGGACATTTATCTTTATTTATATGGCAATACCTTTTATGTACGCATGGAGGGGATAGACAATATCTACTAGCAGAAAGATTTCCCTCATTGATCTCTTAGAATGCTTTTTTCGAACTACCAAAATTACTCGCTCCGATTCCCCTCGGCAAAATCCATGTAGATGTTACCTCCACGTATTTTCGAAGTAGAGACGACGCTGCTGATACATGGCATATGTGACAGAAAAACTTTAGACTAGTCTCGGAAAAGTTAGCAAAATCAAGTATTGCCAAAATATTGGAACACTTGACGTGCTGCTTAATCCGTCATCTAAATGTCTTTATTAACGCAGCTACTTATGTGTTAATTTACGTTTGTTCAGTGATTTATTAGTTAGTTATTTAGGAGTGGGGGTGCTCAATATTTCCGAATGATTTCCATGTTGCTTTGACAGTCTACCTATATAACGCAATAAATGCCAAACCTTTCAACCAATCACAAAACATAATCCCAAATATGAATCGTACGCTAAGAGAAAGAAATACCAATGTACATTATTGGTTTTTTAATAGAACGAATGCATATTCCATATGAAGTACAAGTCAAAAAATAGTTTCAAAGGTCAGATACTTATGTAATTAGAGAATTTAGGAAACTTACGCCACATCTCCTTTAATGCGAATATTACATTTAAAAATGTTTTAACGTGTGCAGAAACCAGTGTGAACAGACCAGTTAAAATAACTTGTCCGGTTCTATTCTTGTGTTTAATAAAAATAAGCATTCTCTCTGTTGTTTTCTTTCTCTTTCACAACAGTTACCGACAATGGAAGTATAGAAAGAAATATGATTAATCCCTTGTTACGGAACAATCAACACCGTTGTTTATACAATCAAAATCAACAGTATGCACATTTTACTTAGTTAATGTTCAAGGCGAATCTACGTGGTAGCAATAATAGTTTGATTAACTAAAAGAAAGCATCAACATGAAGTAAATAGGCATGTAGCAAAATGCGATCTTTGGTGCCAAAGTCGAATCTGTGTAGCATATTCTTTGTGTCTGCATTTCACTGGAAAAACAAAGGCTGCAAACCATCTTGGATTGATTCAACTGGTTCCCGTGAAAGCGATCATACGCTTTGGATTTTAGGAGGATCTCTATTAATTATATCATATAATGGTTGGTGAAGTATGCAACTACTAAGCTGGCTAAAGCAGAGGTCCCTATGAATTCTTGTACATAAAGGGTACCAGTTTAATGTAAATTCTTGACAGTTCTTTTTAAATCTTCAATTAATAAATGGTAGAATAATTTCGAATAATAACTAGCTGTTCAATATCTTCGTTGGAATTATCCCATAATAAAGCATTTACCAGATATTTGCCAAATGGTAATACATATTGATTATCCCCAAACGAAGCATCAACATGAAGAAGATAGGCCTCAACCAAAATGCGAATTTTGGTGCCAAAGTCGAATCTATGTTGCTTGGTCTTTGTGCCTGCGTTGAACTGGAAAATCAAAAGTATAAACATCTTGGATTGGTTCTTGTAAAAGCGATCATGCGCTTTGGATTGTAGCCATCAGCCACCCATGCTAGACGTAGTATAATGAATCTACTGATATAACACTTGACTTTAGTTTTTTCCTCTTTTTCTAATTATGTCAGATAATGGTAAAGTTAAAGCGATCGTACACTTTGAGTTGTAGGGCGATCCCTATCCTTATCGATAAACCATCAACGGCAGACCTAGTAGAACGAGTCTACTGATATTAAACCTTATTTTTGTTTTTTCTGTTCTTCTAATTATGTCAGATAATGGTAAATATGGAGTTACTAAATTGGCTTCAGTAGAGGACTATAAATTCTTGTATATGAAAGGTCCCATTTTAATATAAATTCTAGACAGTTTTTTTTTCATTTTTCAAATAATAAATGAAAAAATATCTTTGAATAATAACTAGCATGTTCAATGTCTTCGTTGGCGGACGTGGTAAAATATAGTTACTAAACTAGCTTTTGTAGATGGCCCTATGAATTCTTGCACATAAACGGTTACATTTTAATGTAAATTCTTGAAAGTTCTTAAATTTTTAATTAATAAATGTCAAAGTAACTTCGAATAATAACTAGCATATTCAATATCTTCGTTGGAATTATCCCAAAATAAAGTACTTACCTGATATTTGCTAAGTGGTAATACATATAAAAATACTAGTTTGATTAATCAAAACCAAACATCAACATGAAGAAGATAAGCTTGATCCAAAAGGCGAACTTTGGTACCAAAGTCTAATCTGTAGAGTCTATTCTTAATGTCTGGCTTTCACTGGAAAAACTAAGGGTAAACCATCTTGAATTGATCCAACTGGTTCCGTTAAAGCGATCATATGCTTTGGATTGTAGGACGATCTTAATCTTTATCGATAAACGATCAACGGCGGACTTAGTAGAACGAGTCTAGTGATATTAAAACTAATTTTTGTTTTGACTATTTTTCTAATTATGTCAAATAATGTTAAAGTATGGAGTTAATGAACTGGCTTTAGCAGAAGGCTATTAATTCTTGTACATGAAGGGTCCCATTTTAATATAAATTCTTGACAGTCCTTCATAAATTTTGATTTAATAAATGGCAAAATCACCTCCGATAATAACTAGCTCATCAGTATGTTCAATATCTTCAATGGAATGATCTCATAATAAAGCATTTATCGGATATTTACCAAATGATAATATGTATAAAAATACTAATTTGATTAAATAAAAAAAATCAATATTAGCTTAAAAGCTACTATATCCCGTACACATTAATACAGAATCGAATAGATTTTATACATATATAGTTAGATAACATGTGGTCCCCTCAAAAACAACTTCAGAGAACAAATCGGAAGCTTCGAAGCGTTGCACCCAATTAAAATATTTAAAGGCTTCATCAAACAAATACACTTTGATTTCACCTCTAAAGATTTGGGAATATTAGCTAATATTTAACTTGTTGGTGACATTCGGTATTATGATAAATTCTCAGCTGTATTTCATAAGTTTCATTCACTAAATTAGTACAACAAAAATATCACAGGTTGCAAAATAAAATATTTCAGTTTTATGCTACAGCCATAAGATAATCCTCTGTTCCAGAAAATAATGGCTATATAAAGAACACTTTGTTATTACAAACTTACTTTTTCTTCCTGTCAGTAATCATGGCATGAAGGGACTCCATTTTGCTAAGTTGTTGTTCTCTGTTTTTCCTACAGGGATCTTTGAGTTGACTTATCATATTTTCTAAAAACGGTATGTACTGTTGAAGTGTTTCAAACTTCCTACTGTTCTCGTCATCCGCCATGTTTTATTATAACTAAAAACAAAACACTGATGTAGTAACGATTGCTCGAAAATTACAAACAAAATATTCTCCCAAGTGATAAGCACAACACGGCCATGTACGTTATACAAAATGGGTGCGGTAAAATAATTTTCTAGTATAGGAAACTTAAACTAAGTACCTACTCCCGGCGCTAGATGGCACCCAAAATTATATTATATAAAACGTACGCGTATATAAAAAAAGTAACTTTGGAATATATAATAAATATGAATTTGAGTTAAAAAGGTTAATGCAGACAGAAGCTTCTTCAGAAATTCTGAAAATATTTTTTAAAACTAATAATTTGCTTTAATGGTGATGTTACAATAATTAACGTTAAATATTATAGTGATAATATGTGGTTTCGGTTCTGTTTAATTGAAATATAAATTCAAACGGCAACGCGATCCGAAATTTCTAACCAGACTTACGCCATTAAAGCATTCCGTTTCTAAACAGCCGTCGTCGGCTTTTACAGCACCGTACCTAACGCCTAATCAAAATCTGGTTAAACACACCCGCAGATCCTACTGGTGCAACATAGTTAGTCTCTTACCTTATTTTACTATTCACACTAAATTAAACTTGTACACGTTAATAAAGTACTACTACGTTAGACTTGGCTTCATATTTTTCTCTTTTATCACTTTGTTTTATAAATTATTGCACTCGTACGCACTAAACTAAAGTTCTTCTAGTTTCCACAGGCCAATATGTCCGTGTGCGCAACGAAAGAGCCACTTGCCGAACTTTGTCGGCCGCGGCCGAAGCCGAACGTTACACCATTTCTTCCTCTAACGATGGGCTCATTTCGTTTCGCTCGTTTTTCGTACTGGTTTAGTGACGAGTCGATCGTTAAGTGGTGGGCGCTGGATTAAGTTTTAGAGTTTAGGTACAAAGATGTGATCGACAACTTAGAATAAGACGATTTAATATGTACCTTTTATGTACGTGTGTGTAAACCTAAATATTGTGTTGAAAAAAAGGCTTTAGAAATTGGTATTTTTGAAGTATAGTACGCAACAATATCGTGAAGTCTGTCAGCCTATCTTTCTTAAGGTCATCGACATTTCGAATACACAAGGAATATATTTCAGGGACACTGGAGACGGTATACCCATACCACAGAGCATACTCTGTGCCCATACCTATTATTAGTCTTGCATTCGTATTATCTCAAGCCATTTAATCAATAACAGCGTACAGTCTGTGGGAAACTCGGGGCAGTTTTTAAGTATATGAAATATTTATCAAATGTATCCTTTTAACACGTCACTAGTTGATTTACTTATTACATTTTCGGCGGTATATGTATCTATATTTATATTAAAATGTTCTTTAGTAGAAACCTACCTAATTGTGTTCAATAATGATCAAACCTAGCTTCATTTCTTCAAAATTGTCCAAATTTCACCTTAAACCTTGGAAGTGTATTTTGATTAACTGTTTGTTATATCCTAGCGTATTTTGTTTCACTGATTACCATGGAAATAAACTGAATAGTCTACTTAGATAGGTTAAAATTAAACTTTGTTGACATTTTAAATAATTGTCATAAATATACAGATATAATACTTATTACTTAGTGTCGTAATGATAAATAAAAAATAAAGGGATGAAAATTCTTTATTTCAGAGAAAGTTAACAATATAAGGAAGGTAGGTGCAGTGAATATACCTCAAAATGTTACAAAGTGGGTTGGTTACAGTAGTCCCGAAGTTCAAATTGATTTATGTGAACAAACCGTGGAGTAGAATACCCAAGATTTTAGGAAAAAGTGGAAGCTTTTTTGAGCCTTTTAACAATTTTTTATATTATTTAAAATATCTTACAATTATTTTTTACAATAACTACTTATATGTTTTTTTTTATTGTTAAGGAATCATTCTTGGAGTATTACTATTATTTTTAGATATAACGTTTAATAGTTATTATATTCATTTTTGCTGTTTTTTTTTAATTCCATATATATTTATTTGCTCTCCATTTTGTATGAATAACTGAAAGATTCCCAATTTTACCATTTAAAAAAAATTAATTTAGAAAAAACAGTATTAAAATTTAATTGTTTTTAAAGAAAATTTTAATTATTACTTTTTTAGATGCATCTTTTTTAATTTTTTGATGTACATTTCAATTATTAGAAAAGCATTATACCCTTTTTTCACTAACCCCGTAATATTTTTAAAATTTTCTATCTAGAAAGGTTTCCCCAGTTTTTTTTTTAAACATATAAATTTTGATATTATACCTGCTTTTTACAAGATTCGTCAGTATTTAATAGTCGTGTTTATTTATTTTATCATCGTTATTTAGTTCTTATAGATATCTTCTAAACTTTTTTCTCAATCTCAGTACTAATATATCAATCAATATTTTATAATTAAATATAAAGCTAGCCTATAATCACAGTTCTAAAAGGATTATCGATATATTGACATGTATCAATACGCATGAAAAATATACAAAAATCTAAACCAAGAATTATAACGACTGACAGCCAACGTTTTGTTCCTTGTAGGGATCATTTCAACAATCATTACACAAATTAATCATGTGGCAAGAGTATAACAAGAATAAAGTATCAAGAGCAATGTACTATAGCACATAAAATCCTCCTGAAAGAAACAATACTGACCAAATGATCTGATCTACTGACATTGTTACAATTAGTACAAAAAGTAGAACCTTCCTGCCAGTTTTACCTGTCCAACCATATTCCAAGAACTTACGGTGTCTTCGTATTTTGTGATTTCTCATTTATGATTTACCCTTTTTTTTTAAGTAAAATTATGTGATTTCCCAAATATTTACTTCTCGTTTTGTGCCGCGGCAAATTTTTACCTAAGTAGAATTCGCAACTGGTGCCTTGTTTGCCTGTTGTGTTTTTCTTATCCAGACTGATTTTATTTATTTTAGATTAAGAGAGGTGTTAGATTGATGGTTCAAAATTTATCGTTTTTTTTTGGTAATGTCTGTAAAGAAAGACCAATTTATTAAAAATTACTATTGCATTATCAAAACTAATTATTCATAATTATTTGTTATAATTTAATTAATTTTAATTCGTTTTTCGAAAAGAAAAGAAAATTTCTAAAATAGTACAGATAAAAAAACAGCGTCTTAAAAAATCTTGTAAAATATATTACAGAAGGTAAAAGTATTTTTTTTTAATAAATCAATGCTACAGGGTGGAAGTATAAACAAAACTTAAACAAAATATCACTGCATATTTACAATATTGCTAAAGGGATTAAGTATATACAAAATAGGAATGTTTGTTTGGGTTGACCAATTACATGGATAGTATTAAGCTGTTGTTTAAATTCCGGACAACAACTTTTGAAGGTACAATCTTCAAAAAAATTGCGATGTGAAATATTGTATTTCTTGCGATTTTAGAAACAAACGCAAATATTTATACTATTTTGTACTATTTATGTAGTCATTTTGTACAAAAACCAAAAATGTTCTGCTTTATGTCAAACACTTGTTTTTAAAATATTGTATGGTATTCAAATATATTGCCGAGTAACAGTTTTCAATCGCACGATATTTCATTGGCTTTTACGTTTTACTTTTAATTCAGTAAATTTGACAATGCTCTATATTGGAATTGAATTCAAATTTATCATAAAAACATTTCAATTAAACAAGCGGTGGGAAATCACATTATTTGTTTTTTTTTATTTAAGATTTTGAATGTATTATTTTAATGTAATTGTATATTTAGTACTCTGTTTCTGTAATTTATTTATCTTGCTTATTTATTTTCACGTTTGTTAAAGAGTTACATGTAAGAGTAGCCTTGGCTAAATCTCGTTTTTATACAGCACAAATTGCAATCTTTTAGTGATTAAACTACACCTCGCATTATAAAAATTATAATATTTGTCGATATCGAGTACATTTATTTATTTACAGAGTGTAATAAAGTCGTCTAAGTCCTAATTTAAAATAAAAGAAGTGCTAAAGTAGAACTAAAAATCACACTCCGCAATTTAAAATAAAAGGGATGGAAAAGTTTAATTTTGGTACACAAATATTACCAAATTTCGATACATATATTTTTTTATTTTTAAAATATGCGGAAGGCTGCTCGACGGACCTAAGAAAATTCTTGAAATATTGATAAAAATACGCATTTGAAATTATCATGGTTGTAGAACACAGTTTTCTGTTCGCCCACATCCAGAGCATGGAATAATTTTTGATTTTTTTTTAATAGTACCGGTGACCTGAATATAAAATATTTCTACTACCGTCATGACTTTCGTTATACATGGTTGGGATAAAGTATGGAACCAAGTAAATGTCTTTAAAACGAAACGGACGACATTTAGAAAATTTTACAAGTAAGTACAATGGGGCAAAATGCAGCTGTTGTACATTTTTTTGTTAATAATATACTTCCGGTTTAACCGGAAATACCCTCAACTTTTTTAATTTAAATGGGACACCCTGTATATATTTGCAGATTTTGAAAGATCTTGTTATTTCGAATTCGTACATACTGAGTGTAAAAAATCTGTAAAAACGAGGAATACGGCACTTTAATAAACCACTTTTAAGTTTTTATACATTAGAGTAAAATACCATATAGATAAACAAATTGATATTATTTGTATTAATAGTAAAAAATAAACGAGTACTATCTATTAGGTAACTGTTGCCAAACTGTCAAATTGTAATTTACGGAAATAAATGGTAGGATTAAGAATGGTTCATTTAAGTGAAAAAGATCGTATTGAAATATTAATGATGATCGGTTATGGTGATCGATTCATAGAGTGGCCTGCTCGTTCTCCGGATCTAAGCCCATTAGATTTTGTTCTTTGGGGTTATCTAAAATCACGTGTTTACGTTAAACGACCAACATGATTGCAGGAATTGAGACAAAGAATTATTGATAAATGTGAACTAATACGTGGAGAAGTCTTAGAAAGAGTGATTTAAGAATTTTTTAATAGGCTGACATATTGTAAGCAGGTGAACGGAGAGCATTTTGAACATTTAAATTAATTTTGTTTAAATTATTATTCTCATTAGTCTAAAGTATATAAATTTGCTTATTCTACAACTAAAAGTGAGTTATTTCTCGTTTTTACAAATTATTTCCACTAAACCCAGTATGTACAAATTCGAGAAATAACAAGCTCTTTCAAAATCTGCAAAAATATACAGGGTGTAAAAAAGTGTACATCAGATGCATTTTGGCCCATTGCACTTACCTACAAAATTTCATAAATATCATCCGTTTCGTTTTTAAGATATTTACTTGGTTCCATACTTTATCCCAACCCTGTATTTAATATTCATTTTTTGTGATAAAACGCTTTGTAAAAATTAATTTTCTATTAATATGTAGCATAGGAAATGAATCATGAAAAAAACTTCAACAAATGTTTATAATATTTCTATTTTTTTGCTTTTGCATTATTTTTTCTGTATTACTTAAATTCGGTAGGCAGATATATGGAGCATGTATGATTTATTTTGTGCTAGTCACAAAACCGTAATTCATTTGGGGTCTTTTCCAGGTAAAAATTTGTCGAGTCACAAAACGGAAAAAATTACTTAAAAAAGGTTGGGTCAAAAAAATAGGGACTAATCCAGCTTACATAAAACGTACAGTGTATGTATATTTCACCCAAATATTTTCACAACTTATTTTGTGGATTTTTGTTAACTATCACTGATTGAAAACCGTTTTTATAGTCTTTGGACCATTATTTAAGGTGCATCACAATTCCTCACATAATATAAATTATATTTAGGTACTAGTATGTTTCCAATAATTAACATTGGAAATTACGATTCTAGAACTTAAAAATTGTCTCTTTTGGTTTATTATAGAGAGATTATTTTTAAACGAGATTACAGAGTTTCATTTTATTTTTAGTTATATTTTCTTTACAAAAAACACTCAACACAATAAAAATGTTGTATAATAGTTATATAGATTTTAAAATATTGAGTTAGAACAATTTTAAATTTAAAAAAAATGTATAAACATTGAAATATTTAATATAGTGATAATAGTATTATAAAATGTAGTAGATGTGTTTTTAAAGTAAATAAAAGTATCAAAAACACTAAAAATTTAATTGCGACATTTCTGATAATAAACATGTAAACGTAAACGATAGTGAAGAGTTTGGAATAGAATGTATTTTCGGTTTTATGGTCTACAATGAAGTAGCTGGAGAGTCAATGAATGGAACTAATCAAATTTCCTTAGTATATACACATCTAATTTATTGATATAAACGTATGAAATATATGCCCTTATATATAGAAATAAAGCTTATTTTTTAATTTTTTGCACTGTTAAATTAACAAGAATGAGCTAAGAATACATTGATGTTTCTATATTTGAGTTTAATAACATGTGTATAATTTGTTTACATTAAAAATACTACCCTAACTTTGTTTAAATATACAGTCAAATTTTCTGAAATGTTAATAAAATATTGTAGATACAAAATGTATTTTATTTATTTTAAAATACAATATATCGTACGTAATTATTTGAAAATAAATTGCAGAGGGTATCCAGTGTATACTTCTTGTATTACGTATTTTGTGCTAAATACTATATTATATTATTGTTTATCTACAGGATAAATAAATAAGTCTTTTTAAGCTCTCTTAAATCTTTCATTGTATAATAAAATTTTTTGTATATGGCCATTTACCTATTAGTTTCGATCCTTAATTTATGTAATTAACTGGCACGATTTTACAATTAGATTTGATCGAATGCATTGTGTACTATACGCAATAAAAACTTTTATTGCCATTTTAAATTAGGAAAAACTATAACACAAACAAAATGTTGGTGGAAAATTAGTTTGGTTGAAAACTAAATTAAAAGAAGTTTACACTGCAGACTTTGTCTATCAAAACATGTATTGATTTTCTTTTGGGCACCTTGATACGTGTTTTTTAAGTTGCTTAGTCATTACATTATGCAGAAATGACAATAGTTAATTGAATCAATACGTGGTAAAAAAATGTCGTAAACAACACGGTTTCAATTGGAAACATTTTAGTCAACCGTATTAAAATGACTTGATTAAATGAGTATTGGAGGTTGGTTTATAATTGAATTATTAAAATATTCAATTGCTTTGTTCATATTATTCGTTTAAGTGCTACAGAAATAACTTTGTCTTTGGTATTTTCTGCTTACCCAGAAATTTCATTGATTCTTTCCAGGCTATATATATTTCATTTATATTATATTTTACTAAGTTTAACGTTCCTGTATACTGTATTATTTGACTTTATTGATTACAATGTAACGTCTCCAGTCTCCCAAAATAATCCATAGGCTTAGAAAGGTTTTCCGATTCTCGAATTATTTAATGTTAATTTGATATTTTGACATGAGTCAAATAAATCATATTTAAAATGACATTAAAAAATTAATATTCAATTCAATTAAGTTATAATGTGAGATACAATGTTATATAAACAAACAATATTTATGTTACAAAATTTTGAGAAATGCACCTAGGTACACGTACCTGTATGTGCAACGTCATCCTTATTATAAAATCAATATTCAATAATTTAGTAAAAGTTGAAATTTCAACACAATAATGGAAAATAATAACTGAATCAACTGATAATTTTAAGCTACAAAAATTCCAATAGAGTCCTGTAATTTTCATACACATGACACTTAGTTAATTTAGAGAACTATGAATAACTGTTAATTGTTTTTATTACTATGGGTAAGCTATTAAATATTTTCGGTGCAATGTAACTCACAAATCTTTGATTTCCATCCTTATTCCTGAAAGGTACCGTCAAATTTAAATTTGAAAGTTGGCTTGTTTTATGAGTATGACATAAGGGATTTTTAGGATGTTGCCTTTTGAAGATGTATAAACAAGAACCATGAAAATATAACATTCTAATATTAAGTATATCAGCATTATATAACATTTCTGTAGAATAAAATCTATTTTTGAAAAAAATCACTTTTAGAATGTGATTTTGAATGAAATCCAACGGCCTCAGCGCATTCGCGTATAATCCACCCTAAATAACAATACCGTATTTAAGAATAGATTCAGCTAGCACTTTGTAAATCATTAGTATCATTTTTTTATTCAATAACTTTCGCAATTTATAAAGTTTTGGTATTAATCTTCTAATTTTTACACATAAAATGTTTACTTGGTCATTCCATTTTAAATTTTTATCGCTTATAACCCCTAGATATTTCGTTGACATACTTTCTCTAATCTCAAATGTACTATTTGGAATTTTTAAAGAAGAAAACTGTGGTCTATTCGCGTCTCTTAGTGGAAATGCAATATAAGTCGTTTTATTTATGTTTAATGATAGCATATTATTATCAAACCAACTTTTCACTTTACTTAGACCATTATCATCTCTTATTTTAACCTTCACCCAGGTTTTATCACTGACGACCAGCACAGTGTCATCAGCATATGAAAGGATGGTTCCACCAACATCACAATCGAGTAAAGAGTTTAGGTAAATTATGAATAACAAAGGCCCAAGTACCGTTCCCTGAGGTACGCCAATTTTAATGTAATCAGGCTTACTCTATACGTCTCTTATTTTTACTTGTTTTCTTTCAAATAAGTAATTTTGAAATAGTTGTAAGGCGACGCCCCTTATGCCTTAGTTCGAACGAACCTCTTATGTGGAATCGTGTTAAAGGCCTTTGCTAAATCAATAAACAGACCAATGCATTTATTTCCATTGTCTAAAGTAATTTTTAAATTATTTATTAATTCAAACATAGGGTCAGTTGTACTGACATTTTTTATAAAGCCAAATTGATTTTTATTAAATATTTTATTAATAAAGTAAAGTAGTCATAATATCTAACTTTAACAGCTTTTCAAAAAAATTTCCACATGTATTTATTGGTCTGTAATTAGCTATATTTTCCTTCTTACCAGCTTTAAAAATGGGTATTACAATGTGTAGCTTAAATGTTTTTATTCTTCTAACAATGTGTGAAATGTTTTGCTATTACTTCTGAAATTTGCTCTTTCATACAATAATTTTCCAAAATCGTATATTTGCGTATTTTGAAAAGTGAAGGATGAGAAATAGAAAGTTATTTTTGATGCTAAACAATACGATCTTCAAATTTTTAATTTAATAAATATCAACCTAATTGACTACTTTTCGATTAAAAAAAATCTAGGAATAAACAGGAAATTGTCGATGAATATTTTGCTTACAATAAAATTGTGGAAATCAGGTATTTAAGTAGCTTGTGACTTAGTATTAAATGCAAAGTGAAAAATATAATTAATTTAACATGTAGGTGGAGTGTTTGATAATTTTTGATATCCACTCATTATAAAGACCTCGTTTAGAAAGTCTCTGTTCCTTCATGGTGCTTATTTGTAAAGATCTGTAGATCTAAAGATCTATCCACCATGCCCATAGTAAAAAAATCAACAGAATCTCGATCAAATTGCCACAATATCAGAGAAAGTCAGCAAAATACTTAATTTACCTGTATTGCGTCGTATTTGATACATATTGATGATTGTTGTTCTCTGGTGAAACCTCCCCTCTATCAAACTTCCACTCTTACATAATTTGCAGTTTTCCGAAACGTATTAGCATCCTTCCTATTTTCTCAAAACTATTTGGACAAGAAAATATCGGTAATTTCAGATAATCGTACACTGAAAGAAGAAATGAAAAATTCAAGATTCCAGACCCAATTATTCAGAATAACCTTGGTTTAAAAGTGATATCGCGCAGAGTTTTTGTATGGAAGGGAAATCAGGTTGAACTTCTCATCATATTCCAACACATGTGTTGTTCAAATGTAAGGAATGCTGCAATACTTCAGAATAATCTATTCGTGCAAAAATAATGTCGAGACTAATATTAGAGGAATTCGATAAAGTTAATACTGATGCCAGGCAATAAAAATTCTGTCCAACTCGTGTAAAAAGAGTTGGCGCAGGATTGTCGTTGCCCAGACCATGTTCTTTAATTTTCTATAAAATATTAAAGATATCGTTAAAATCTAACAGGAACCAACTCCAGATTATAACAGGATTTTTGGCG
This sequence comes from Hermaeophaga mercurialis, assembly GCA_951812935.1. Taxonomy (NCBI): domain Eukaryota; kingdom Metazoa; phylum Arthropoda; class Insecta; order Coleoptera; family Chrysomelidae; genus Hermaeophaga; species Hermaeophaga mercurialis. The sequence continues at coordinate 31,126,169 of OX638362.1, read as the reverse complement.
TGTCTTGTACCAGTTAAGAAGCATCTAGAAGACAAAACATAAAGGTTTATTCAACAAAGATCTCTCCACATTATGTGCAATATCACAGAATCTGTTAGACTGTAAAACTCTGAATTGCAAAAGACAAAATAACTTTTGGAAACCTGGTTGGATCCCAAGATGTCTAGTATCCACGACCTGAACAAGGTACTTCAGAAAGAAATACGAGTATATTGGGATGCGAAGTATTAGTGCAGAAAACATCTATGATGTAATAAATAATTGTAATATTTACTTATTGATAATCACGTACAAATAGGTATGTAGTTTTGCAAATTTTACAATTCAATCGTTAAGTTAAGTTAAGTTAAGAAAAAATGTAATTCTACTGAGTACTACTAGATAACAACAAAAATATATTTGTCTAAGTATCTAAATTTTAGTTTTTTTTTAACAAAAAAGTTATAGCCTTTCATGGGAATGAGCGGTAACAATGAATCTACACTTATAATGAATAAGGTACATTTGTTTACTGGAAAAAACAGCAATAAACCATAAAAACTATGCTGAGGTCAGGCAGATATCTAAACCTTTGTTTGCTTGGTTTTGCTGATCATTTATTTCTGATCCCTTACTTCTTTTTGTGGGGTTGTGTAAAATAAGGTTTAAAGCAAATTACAAGTAAGATCCTTTTTCATAACCAAGCTTAGGACTTCTGCAAAATCATTCTAGTATATTTAAATAATTTTAACTTTACATTGTTTATTTTCAATTCTATAATGGTATAATTTGAAATAAATAACTTGTGATGTATCCCTTGTTTTACATTATAATAAATATTGTTTTATTAATATTAATAATTACGATACCATAGTTTAAGTAGTCTAGAAATATTGCTAAACATTGTTTTTGGTGCAAATTTATAACTATTTAAATAAATAATTTATACTTGAACAAATATTATATACCTACTTTGTAAACAACCATTAAACTTTGTAATCAGTATCTTGTTTAGTTGTTAATGAAATTTTATTTAATAATTAGAATTAACTATTCTTAGAAGTCATATGTAAATCTAGAATAACATGTTTTTCTTCAAAGATAATAAATGTAATTGTAATTAAGCATTCTTAAATTAAGTAATTTATTTTGCCAGATTTTTACAATTAATCATAAGCCATGGAATAAAAGTATGTAAACAATTGGCATTTACAAATAGAGTGTTAACTGCCACCAGGATAACCATCATATTCCTAAGATATAAAAACAAGAGCAAGTGTTCAATTCACATAATTTTGCGATTTTCTACGCTGAAATGTAGAAATATTCGTTTTTTATTACAAACATAGACGAATTATTGTTTCTTCAGAAATAATGTTAGGCAACAAATTAAAGAGGTAGCATGAGTTCATGACAAAATTTAATATGTACCTATCTATAGAGTCTCAAATACAATATTAATTAAAATTTTAAATCCAAATAGGTTCGCTGATAAGAAATTCAAAGAAAAAACGACAGTTATAAGGAATTTAATAAAGCAGGTCATAGTTGTGATGCTGTGATAACATACGGAACTAGTTTAAACGAAGGGTTGAACCCCGTGTTATTGGACTATAGTAACCATAAATCATACATTCTCTGAAGGAAATTGAGTTGCTTCCTCAAGTTCTTTATATTATTTTAAGCTGAAACCACCAGAGCTACAGCTAGTTTCGATATACTTAGTGATACAAAAAAAACAGCAAATTAATTGTAAGAAGTATTGGCTTTATTCTTTCTATAAAAATGTTCCTCAACCTCAAGGACCGCGAAGCTCCACAACACTCAATAAAGCCTGTTTCGTTTCATATTCCTTCAGAATATTTGTGCTGCTTTCAGGTTAGATTTCCTACTTAAATAAAAATATTTTAAAAGTGTTTTATTTCCAAAGGCCTTCCTTAGTTTAGAAATAATTTGACGACTTTTGGCGAACTGGAATCTTTATAACCTGTATACAAAAGAGGTAAAAAAACGCAATTTGTTTTTATATTTGCTACTCTACTATTAAATCAAACGACAATTTTTAGTCTCTAGGTCGCATAATATATTTGGATGAAAAAAAAAGGTAAGAAGGCAACAATTCTTTATAAAGAAAAGTATCAAAATGAGTAGACCTGATAATCATGATTATTTCTACACTTACTTTGTGGAATATATTCATTATCATTATAAACGTACAAGATGAAATATACTTATCTTAAAATTCCACGATTGTCCAAAAACTTTTTAAGTATTCTTACATTTATTTATATACTTGATACATTTTCTTTTCATCACCTAAAGATACACAGGCTACACATTCAGAAATGTAAATGTAGAGAAGGTATGTTTGGATTATTAAAAACCGATCAAGTTAGATTTTCATAAAAAAAGGTTAATTGTTTTTGTTAAAATTTTTCAACTTACTATAACAATGCAATCCAAATAAATTAGAAAACTGTTAATTTCATGACAAAGAATCCTAGAAACTTTTAAGTGTTGATTTTGTATTTTTTGTTAGTTTTTAATTGGAATAATATACCTATAGACTTTATTTTATTTAAAGATGTCACTGGCTTAGACCGCTGGAGTTTAACCTTGGTAAAAAAATGTTACTAGGTCATATAATTGTTTTTTCTAAAATCGCATGGTATCAAAAATATTTGTCTGGTCAAATCAAACCATAAAAGCAAATTTTTGATAAAATGTTTTATAAAAAGACTATACGAAATTAATAACAGTCTGTACAAGTAAAAAACTAACTCAATATCACCCACACGAATAATTGCATAGTATATAGGGGTTGTAGATCAGATATTAAGAGAGGAAATGTTTTGCTAAGCTTAAAAAGTAAGTAGAAGAAACATAAATGTGCGAATCATCGACTTTATTTTTAGAAAAATGGTTATAACACGTGCTGTAATTGATGTTGCAGATATTATAAATGCCAAAAAGTTAGAAATTCTAAAACAAAAATTAATTGAAATTTTTGATGCCAAATAAAAAATACCTTTTACACTATGCAACGATTATTTACGCCCAATTTTGTAAGCAAAAATCGCATTAAAAAAGCTTTATATTCGAAACAGTGCAACTTCGTAAAAAAATATATGAACTAAGTACTATTTTTTTAATCTATTCTACTCATCCCTCAATTTTTGCCTGTGCCATTCAAGCACATAGCAAGTTCTCCCTTGTTTAAGTGAGAGTTGTATACTTTTGGAAGGAAGGATTTCGCCATGAAAGAACCATAATCATCTTTTTAAATTGCTTTTTTTTATAATTTTTTCAGTCCATAAACCCATATTTTTATATTAATTTTCTTTAAAAATATTTTACGAAAATTTTAAGAATTGCAAAACGTAGTTAAGATTAAGGCAACCTCAGTAAATTATTTCCGTTTTCTTTCAACTTAAGAAAACGTGCACTTACCTTCGCTTTGCTTTATTTCTTAAGCAATTTTTGTTTTAACTCTATTATTTTTTATTTCATTCCGATTTATTCTATTTATTTAGAATAATATTGTATATATTCATAAAACACTTTTAAATTTAAATTTAAGGTGACAAATTAAAACAAGAAATCAAGTAAAATAACTAATTTATTATCCTCATAAATTCACATAGGTAAAATGTTTTTAGTAACTAGAAAATGTCCATACAGGTATAAACTAGTTATTCAAAACACTTCTATAAAGCTAAGAAATATTTATGCTAAAAAATTTTCTGACCATGCGATAGAAAACTAAATACTTTAATCCTAAAAAAATCCGCAATCTGCATTATCTAATTTGAAGTCTATCCAATATATTTTTATAAAAGTCCAAATATTTTTGCATTAAAATTATAACCTTAAAATAACCTAAAAATCATCACCTCAAAAATCCTTTGGAGAGAAACTTCGTAATATACCTATTTCTCATAATATTTCTACAAAAATAAAATGAATGCTAGACAATTTTTGCACAAATATTGTCTTACCTGTATAAGCAATGTCTCCTCATATTTAGGTATCAGAACTTATTCCTGAGATTTTTCATCGGCCACTTCTAAATTTTCAAATTCTTTGCTTAAATCGGTATCTTTGTCTGAATTATTTTTATCTTTGTGTTCATCATCATTTTTTCCACGATTTTGTTTCCATTGTTTCTTATTACCATGCTTTTTTCCTTTGTGCGAAATCTCGTGCCTATGACGTCCTGATGATTCATTTCCTTCATCCCAAAAGAAGGGGCAATTAAAGTAATGATGGTAAAATGGTAAGAGTGCATCAGAATCTTGGGGGAGATGATAATGCCATCTATTACCATGCCCGTGATGGCGGGTTTTAGATTTAGAAGCTGACCTGGATCTTGAGTGTTTTTTATGTGATTTTGATCCAGACCTAGATCGTCTTCTTCTACCTTTTGTACCATCAGAACGGGAGTGTGACCTGGAACGACCGCGCCTCCTTCCTTTTCCTTTTTTGCCTTTGCGCTTATGGTCGTCATCGCTTTCAGAAGAACTGGAACTTGAGCTGGAACTAGAACGTTTTTTACCCTTACCCTTACCCTTTCGTCCGCCGCTACGGGATCTTGATCTGGAATCTCTTTTTTTATCGCTACGTTTTTTGGTTTTACATTTACCGTCCAGGAGACAACTTTCTAATAAAGTTGCAATGGCCCTGTCCACGGTCATTTGAATTACATCTTGGACAGCTTTGGATATTGATTCTTGCTTATCGGACTCCATTTTGAAGCGAAAAAACAATAAATTGACGCGATAAAACCGTAACCGAGAATAATTAGAACACTGTAAATTCGCGAAAAATATTTAGCACGTTCGACCTCGAAACTCGACTGAATGATGTGGCTTTTCCAGCGACTATTTAACCAATGAAACTGCGTTGCAATCCTGCGCAATAATTTGCAACTCGATGCATACAAAGGTTATTTATGATTGATTCATACGATAATTTTTCTTTGTTTCTCAAAAGTATATTTAAATCATTATCAAAATATTTAATCGGACGGTATTACGATATTAACATAAATGAATAATTTCTAATTATTTACGGATATGAATAAGCAAATGTTTTTATTAACTTTTTCGGATTCATTTCTTGTGGCCTTTACTTAAGTAAGTATTTGAAAACAGCTGAAGACGTAAATGGGAAAAACAAAAATTAGCAGAAAGAAGAAGAAACATAGAAGTCGTATCTTTTAGCTCGGTATTTTAATATTTGCTTTATTTATCAAAATCCTCTAGTTTTAATTGTTTTCCAATTTTGATCATTTGATAAACACAGTTTGAATATCAACTGTTTAAATTTATTGATATGTGATTTTGCTTTTATCTTTTTTTTTAACCAAATATTTACAGCATCAACATACTAGACATATTCAGAGTTATACTTCTTTTTTTATCCCAAAGTTGTGCACCCGATAATACAAATAATACAAGGTTGATGGATTACTAGATTACTACACACAAAGGTTACTTCAATAAATTACTTTCAGTGTTAGTTTTACTCGATGCTGCGTTCGTTATATTTGCAGAATAGAAGAAGAGAAGGGACCGTTCTAATTCTTTTCTAGTGTTACAAGATTAACACAAAAGTGATCTCAATATTATCCGATTCCCTGTCTGTGCTGACATGTCTCAACAAACCAGTGGATCCTTGTAATCAGTTTACCCATCCCTATATACAACGAATGCTTGGTCAACTTGCAGAAAAAAAAATTAAAATTCAACGAAAATGTATCAAGTCTCATGGTGGTACAAAATATAATGAGTACGTAGATGTATTGGCTAAAGAAAGTACAAAATGGGAATGGACCAATTTAGAATTGCATGAATTTGTTTAAGAAAAACATCTTTCGAAAGTGTACCACCTACTGGAAATCATATTCTAATAGCAATAAAACTCAGTATACACTTATACAAAACGATATTCTAAGTAAACAATGATATGAGACATATGATTACATATTCACAAAAACATGCGTCATATCTACCATCTCCATAAAATAATAATTATTGAATCGGATGTATGTGAATAATGTAATACAATAGCTGATTTGGGCCACATTTTCTTCAATTGTCAGAAATATACGATTCAAAACAATAATTTTTTAACCAAGCTCTAACAATTTAAAATCAGTTTACCAGTTACATTTTTATTGGTAATGAATAAAAAGGAAGTATATGATGCTATCCTCAGGTGTATTAAAGATACAACCATTCTTCTTTAATAAACAAAATTAAAAATATCAACTTTATTCTTCTTTATTCTTCCAGGTATAAACCCCTACAAAAGTATTCCAACGACCCAAATGAAAAAAAATGTTTTTTCAGCTTCAATGCTGTCCTTTGTTTAAAAAATGACAAAAATAATTTTATCGGTTCCCAAAAGCTATCAGACTTTATAATTATAATTATACATTATGCTTTCAAAATTAAAGGTGGGAGGTTTTGCACCCTTATTTCAACAATGACAAGTTTTGCAAATTTATTTAAATATATATCTGGAACACACACAATGATATTTCTTAATATAAACTTAATACAAATCATAATCTGTAAGTAATTGAAAACCTAAGAACATAGATAGCTTTTAACTTACTATGATAAAAAACAAGCTATTCTGTAACATAGAACTTACCTTAACTTCTTTGCAGTATGCCTCTCCTATTGTTTACGGAGAAGCCCCTGTTTTCTTTCTAGACATAGTAGATGTAGTTTTTTTGAATCTCAGTAACATTATCTTCCTCACTTTATTGCAGTTCAGCAGAAAATTCCTCACCTTCTTGTGGCACTTCCACCATTTCTTAAACATCATAATACTTGTCTGGTAGAATAAAAATCCCAATATTCATAATGAATTTTGTCAATATTTTTATCAATTTCCATTTTTCTGCCTTTCACATGCACTAGGTATTAACTTTATAGGACTGTACATATTTTTTAAACACCACAATTTTAAAACAATCAAAACTGGCGCACAAAACGTCAATCAAGAGTTGTAACACTGGGAACTAATATATAAGAAGTTGTCATAACTGTCAGTTCGAAATATTCTTTGAGCCAGTTGGCGTTTGAATAGTGTTTTCAATTGAAAAAAAATGACAGTTCTCGTGTGACATGCAGAAAAAAAATTAAACATAATTCCTCGTAAGTTAATAATAAATTTTCCGGCAAGTGTTTTAAGACAAAATAATTAAAGGAACTCTCCATAACATGGGGGCTATGATCCCCGATAAACCTTCAGTTCCTCGTCCAAAATTTTAATGAATGCCCTACATCAAATATCTCTTTTACAAAAAGATGAGATATTTCCTTTGGAAGTCGAGATCGATGTCATTTAACAAACTTTTCAAGATGATATAGAAATCCTGAAAGAAATTACATTATTGGAATTACGAATTCAAACTCCGTAATCTAAAATACTTTTAGTCCGCATGTCGTAATCGTAGAAGTTGATAAGCGTTTTAATACTATCTCCAGCACTCCTTCGATGGATACAAGCAAAATTCTAGGAACGTTAAATGTAAAAAACATTAAAAATATCCCCAAAGAAGGGCATTACATTTAAAGCGAGTAGTGATACTTACTTCGAGAGGTGTTTGGAAAAATGTGGGTCAGGAAACTCAATCGCAGAATCATCAAACATTATGGGTATGTTCTTTCCAGAACTAGCCTAATAATTTTTGAAGGCCTTGAAATATTTTCAGTTCCAATTCAAATAGAAAATACACAGTTCTTGTAATCATTATTCAAACTTCTGCTGTAGTCCCGGATGTGGAACAATACAATCTGATCCTTGTTCAATTCAAATGGAATGCTACTATTATTCTGCACAACATCTAGAAGTTCCAAACAATTCACAAGAAAAAAAATTAGTGAAACAATGGCTGTTTCTATTCAAAATACTTTATACACTAATAATACTCAAGATACTTTTTCTATATCGATGAAACAATGTGGTATGGATTTCACCCCTTCCGATATATCTTCACAATCTGATAATAGGCTACAATCAATTTATAATTTTATCCAAAATCTTAGAACATCATCCTTAACACCCTCCTACGGAGGGAGTCGTCTATTTCCCATTGAGTGTCCATTATTATTTGTTCTTTTTCCACATCTGGTGTGGTTTTACTCTCAACATTTTGTCCTGGCCACTGAGTGTCCATTATTATTTGTTCCTGTTCCATATCTTCTTTAGTTTTACTCAGTAGATTGTTTTCTGGATACTCATTGTCCATTTTCAGAAATTTAATTAGGCCCTTATTAAATGTAATTATTTAATTTCATCCAATTTATAAAAGTATGACAAAACCACAGCAGGCACGGAAGAGGAACAAATAATAATAAATATTATTTCTTCTCATTTCGTAAATACTACTGATTTCGTATTTAAATCGTATGTAAAATACAGTCATACAAATAATAGTCTCTTTAAATATACCATAGTCCAATTAATTGTTCGGAGATTTGACGTAAACAAAGAAGTTCTTATTCCTATAATTATAGATTAATATGTAAAATTATGATGCTCAAGGAAACCGGGTTAACCCCAGGGAAATATTCCTATATTAAAAATTTTTGTTAGATCCACATTCATTAAAACCTCAGAACTCAAATGATCATAACTCATAACCTTGTTATACCTCAAAATATACCTTTATTGGTTGAAGAATTGCAATTCATTACCAATAGCTGTGCTTCCCTTGTTTCTAAAATTATTTTTCTTTATAGACGGTTTAATATACTTTTCCAAAAACTAAACAATAAACATTTTATTTTTATGGCTGACTTAAATCATCAGTGTTATATTTTTATGTAAATTTATTATTAAAAGTTTATAATTTTAATAACTTTTAAACTCTTTATTAAACTTCACTCTGAAATCAAGAAGGGGCAACTTATAAACAAGTTGTTTATCTTATGAGATCAGAAGGAGATGTGTTAACATTAACAATAATTTCTGTCACTCAGCAGGAAGGTGAATGTTTAGAACCTTCAGGTGATAACCAAGTCTATTGTGATTATAGTGAAAACAGATTTTTACCCATCAGTATTCCCGATTATCACCACAATGAACGTTGTGGACAAAGATATGTGGCTTTCAACATGTATGTGGCTGAAAGACATCTTTGTTCTAGAGGATAGAGGGAGTTTGCAAAGTTGCATAATGATTTAAAAAAGGAATTTATAGGTTTTACGTTTCCGAAATTGCCTGGAAAATGGCCATTTACAATGACTGAACAATAATTAGATGCACGACATAGAGGCTTAGAATAATATAACAATCAGAATCAAATTTTTGGGTTCTGGTTTGAATAACTCCATTGGTATTGCAATTTGAGACTTTATTTCTCATAACCAATCTCACTGTTCTCAATGATGGTTCGCCGACTCGCAATTCTATATATTTGACACCAATACGGACATGCACTTGGTTGTTCGTGTTCATTTGTCAATATATGTCAAAAAGACGTTATATATAAAAATAAAATTTAGAAAAACTTTTATTCGTTTTGGTGAATCAAATTAAAAATTCAACAATCTGTAGCAATTTGTAGTATGAAATCAAAATGAAGTACAAAAATGGTAAATTCAAAATCGCATTGAACCGGTTGGAAAAGAAAATTGTGATACATGGAATGTACAAGTGCAGTAAAAGTCAAACCAGAAGGCGATGTTAAACCAGTAGCAAAGTACGAACAAGGAGACCTATCGGCGCATTCAGAGATTAAATTGCTTATGTCCCCATTGGAGTTAAAACAGGTTAAGAATTGTAAGACATCAAAAGAAATCTGGGATACATTAAAAACAGTATGTCAGTCAAGGATCTGTAAGGAAAGCAACACTTTTAAAACAACTTATTATTATTCAAAAAGGATGGCTGAGAATGGAATTTTAAAAGATAATTTAATAAATTTTGCTATCGAAGCAAGAGATACGCTACTTAAGTCTGATGATCTGACAGTAAAAATAAAAAAAAAATCTAAAGATGAAAAAATTGCGAAAATTATGATAAAACGGAAGGTGCTTTCTACAACAAGAGCCATAAGAGCTTTCAAAATAAAGAAAACTATAAAGTGGCCTTTTTAAGTTTAAATGCGCTAAATGCAAGAAAAAAGGCCATAAGGCAGTTGATTGCTGAAAAAATCAAAATAAAACCGGAAAAATAAAAGTAAAAAAATGTTCATTCCACATGCTTTTGTCATCAACAAATATTTAAAAATGTGAATTATGGTGCTTGGACAGTGGACGCGTACCGCATATGAGTGAAAATAAATTGAATTTATTAATATTGAAAATAGTCCTTTAAAATTAGCGTCTAACATTTACGCAACACATGTTGAAAAGGTCATTTCAGCAAAGTGAAAAATGTACAAGAATAGACCCACTTGAGATAATTCATACCGATGTATGATGTGGACCTATAAAAATCAAATCATTGGCTGGTTCAAAGTACCTTGTCACTTTCATTGATGAACATGCCAGATACTGTGAAGTTCATTTCATAAAAAACAAAAGATGTTACTGAAAAATTCAAGGAATACAAAATCAAATGGAAAACTTCGCGACAGGGAAAATCAAGAATATTCAATAAGACAATGGTACAGAATATTGTAACAACGAAGATTGTCAGCACCGTATTCCTATCAGCAAAACGGTATTGCCGAAAGAAAAAACCGATCTATATTAGATATTACGAGATATATGACCATAAAAATAAATTTATCTGAAAAAATTGGGTATTGTCCGCTAACAACTTGAGTCCCTGTAAACCACTTAAAGGGGTTACACCATATCAAAAATGGGTTCTTCGCATTCCATCTATAAATCACTTACACATTGTCGGTTCAAAGGCCATTGTTTTAAACAAGACCAGAAGAAGAAAATTTGAATCAAAAACAGTAGAAGGAGATTTTCTTGGGCATACCAGAAATAAAAATGACGTTATCCTAAGTAGAAACCTAAAGATAATTAATCAAATGTTTTATGATGCAGATAATTGTAATATATTATGAAAAAAATCTAGAAGAATTCGAGACTGAAAATACAAAGAAAGAAATATAAAAGGATTCGGGTGAAGAAAATATATGGAAGATTAATTCATCACCAGAAGGAGCAGATGAAGAATTAAGGGGGTTTTATAGTGAAGATGGAAAACTCGAGATTTTCTTAAATCTAGTAAGAGTCCCAGACCTCAAGAAAGGCTGCTGTTACGGAGTACAGATTGTAAACATGAAGTCGAACCAGAATTATCTTTGGTGTGTGAGTCAGAGGAAATAAAGAGTGAAGAAGACCATAAAAGCTGAAATAAAAGCACACCTGAAAAGTGGTACATGAAAAATAATAAAAACATTATTGACTTCAAGATGATATTAAAAACAAAAGTTGACAAAGAAAATAAAAAAACAAGAGAATTACGTCTGGTAGCTAGAGGATTTAGTCAAAGACCCAGTGTGGATTACGAATAAATGTTTGCGCCAGTGGTAAAATTGAGTTCTATTAGGTTATTTGCTATAGCTGTAGAAAAAAGTTTAAAGTTAAACCAAATAGATATAATTACAACATAGTAATAGTAACTTAAGTGAAACATTTATATGAAAAAACCCGTACACCTAAAAAACAACTTACCAGAAATTTTGGTAGAATGATGATTAGAAATATTAATAGAGAAAAAGTTTGTCAATTACAAAAATCCTTTTACGGATTGAAACAATCTGGAAGATATTGTGGAATGCAAAGCTGAATACGGAATTATGAGGTTTCGTTCGATTAATAACAAAAATTACAAAAATTGTAATAACGGTACATTTTGATGACTTTATTAGCGCTTGTTCATCTGAAGAAAAATTAAAAGAAAACAAGGTAAGATTAATGGGTAAGTCATAGGAAAACCAAAGATATGTCTAGGAATAGAAATATATGAACGGAAAGATAACATAATATTAATACTAAAAAATTACATCGAAAAAAGCCTGAATAATTGCAATCCAATAAACACCAATTGATTCTAAACTTAAAACTAATAAAAAGTGAAACCTGGGAAAAGGTACAATATCAAGATCTAATTGGAATCCTAATGTACCTAGCAGCCGCCAATACACCAGATATTATGAATGATGTGAGTAAAAAATCCAACAATTACGACCTAAAATATCAATAAAAATAGTCCGGAAAACCCAATTACCTTTGATTTTGAATGTACATGGAGAACTATCGAGAAATCGGGTTTCAATTATTTTTTTCTCAATCTTTTCTCTTACAAAAGACTCAAGCCAACCCCTATAAATATTGAAGAGATAATATTATCCATACTGATATGGGCTATTCTTCCTTTATGGAGCTATTTAAGACTGCTACTGCTTTATACATTCTTATTTTACTGTACCAAAGATTTCTAAAGGCAATAAGTCTACCACCACCAATACGACCAATGGACAATCCATTCCCTGAAGATCACAGTACAATTACTTGTGCGCTGTTTTTGTCGAGCTGCTTAATTGGAAAGCACATCTAGAGCTAATCACATATAAGGATTCGAAAGCTATTAACTTGATAAGATCATTAAGCGGCAATAAATGGTGCGGTAATCACAAAGGTTCTCTTATTAGTAACTACCAGGACTATTTTTTCCAAGGCTCGATTAGTAGCGAAATTAAAACCACACTAAAAATAAAAAATGTTTTATTTGCATTTGTCTCTTAAAGAGCGTTTCATGTGAGCAAAGAGGAAACGAATCAATCAACACAGATTATGAATGACGATCTTTCCGAGTCGCTTGATCCACTCGTTGACCAATATCATCGATTGACACTTCCTTCTTTCTCTGACCGCCTGCATGAACGTCTGTACGTACTGCTTCAAAGTTCCTGCACAATTGCCACACTTTGCTATCGCTCATGAAAGTTTCATCGCATACTTTACTCATTAGTTGACGGGAGACTCTATTGTTGTAGGCATGTTTACGTGCTCATTGCGCGCTCAGATCGCACAAGTGCGAAGTGACACAATCGACGAGCATACTAGAGACACTGAGCAACACATCTTCGCAAAGCTTCATCGGATATTCATGTAGTTTTAATTTCGCGACCGATAGTTTATTGAAATAATAAATGACTCTCATATAAAGTCACTGTACTTCCCCTCCTCGACAATGCATGCAAGTTTTTGGTGATCGTTCACTTACGTTAATAGTTGCTTAAAATAAAAAACATACATCACTTAGACCATATTCTCCAAAATATCCATTCGGAATTATATCCATAGATATTCTTCTCTATCCAACGTTCATAAATATATTCTAGTAGTATAAGACATTTTCTGTTATGGTAAAGTTCAGGTTCTAATATCTGATAATGGCAGCGTATTTATAAGTGAGGTTTATAAGAAAATAGCTCCAGACAATTATATAAAAACTATTTTATTCCGCAATATTCCTTGCAAGAACAAATCTCGTAGAATCAAAGGTTGAAAGAAAATCATTCGAACATAGGTTATAAATCAATCCAAGCACTCCTGGTAAAAGCAATTGAATATTCTCAGAACAAGGACCAATACTGCTACTAATAAGAGCCCTTTGCATCACTCTTCTGGGATTATGAACTTCATAAGCCTAGTAATTGGAAATTATCCCAAAATGCGAAAACAATTCAATTAAGATATATCCTCAAATCAATCAAAATCGATATCATGATAAAGAGGTCACTGTTCCAATATTCTTAGGCATTGGAGTCTTGGTCATTATTAAGAATACTCGAAATAACCGACATCCTTTTGATGGTTTGGTCCTCATAGGATTGTAAGTTCTAATAGGTTGACGTATGAGGTTGAGCGAGATAGCCAAATTTATCCTGCTCATATCGATGATATCTTACTTATTCATACTGATCTAGACGAACAAGAAATGGAATCAACAAGTTCTTAAAGCAATATTCTGGAACATTTTACCGTTCAAAGCCCAGTTTCTTCTAATCGGAGTTTGATGCCTCCATTTCAGAAATCTACTTTATTTATTATTATAAGGTCCGTACTCAACTCCAAATATCACAAAGAAGCTTTCAAATAATACAATTCAAGAATTTGTTAGTCAAAGTGTCAGTTCCCCCAGCAACCCCTGTGTCATTAGGGCTGAGCCTGATCTTGAAATACTTCCATTAAAATCTACATGTGAATTTGAACCTACTGCTTCTAGACATATCAGGGTGCGAAAACAGTAAACTTGCCATTGTAGCGGCTGTTTTTTTAATTTTTTTTTAATTTTGTAAACGCTGTGGTTGCATATCGTTCTTCAGATGGGTGGAGGGTTGTCATTGATGAGTTACCGGGAGGTTGGTCGCATAGACACAAAGAGAAAGCGCTGCCACCATAAGTGAGATTTGATCGTTTTTGATTTTAAGAAAATATAGACTAAAAAAGGGATTTAAAGTTTTATTGAATCCTAGTTCAATATATACACAAACATTTAAACTAAGTTATACTAAGTAACAAACCTTGCCGTGATTAAAATGATCTGAAAAATAAAGCGCGTATGTGTAAATTTGGATTCATTCCTACATTTGTATGGCCCGAGTTGGGACAATTAGTGCCATTACGGACCTGAATTTTTCTTGTGTAATCTTAACCTAAACGTAACATAACCTAAAAAAATCATTCTAAGTAAATGTTTATTTCAAGTTGATTTTTGTGATTATTGTTAGTTATTCTCATTATGAATGTAGTAAAAAACAAACACACAGTATTTATCCAAATTGCTCGCACATTTTCAAATAAAGCATTATTTAATAAAACCAATTTTTTCGCGGATAGTTATCAAAGAAAATTAAATTTTAGTACCACTGGATTTCTGTTACAAAATGTTCCTAAACTATCTAATATTCATGATACAATTTCATCTATTCAACTTAAAAAGAGGGTAACTAGAAAGAAAAAAAGTTTAGAAGAAGAGGAAAGAAAACCAGGAATGTATAATGTAGTTGCTTTTGCAACAGCTGAAGAGTACAATTTGGAAAAATTATTTGAAGGTCTGAAAAATCAAAACTTATATGAAGCAAAGCAAGTGGAAAATAATGTAGATGTTCTTCATGCAATACCTCAATATAAAGTTGATCAGGAAACTAGAGAAATATTTTTCTTTAGGGATGGTATGATGTAATATAAATTAAAAAATATTTTAAGAATTGCGCAATATTGCCAATTTTTATGTTCATTTTTTTAATGTTTTTATTTTTATTCTATATACATTAACCAACACTATAACTTAATACAAGTCTAATGTTTTTAGGTAGTGTTGTCATGTGGAATATTACTGATCTTGAAAGTAGTAACATCTTAAAATTTCTTAGACAATTTGAGGAAGACAGTTACTCTGAAAGACTAGCACAATCTGAATGTGAAGTCATGAATTACAAATATCCATCTGAAAAGTAATTACTCAAAATTATATGAATAAAATCATTTACACAACTTCATTAGTTGCCTATATTCGTTTTTAGCAAAACAAGCGGTATTGACATAGAAGGGGATATAATTTTAGATACAGATAGAGATCTTACTCTACTCAAATACACATTTTCAAATTCTATGATGTTAAGTGTGAAATTGGGCATATGGGAAGCTTCTTTAGAAAAGTATATTAACGATATGGAGTTTGTTACCGCAGATTTAAAAAGGTAAAGTGTTTTGCTATTAAATGTAAGTATTTAATTAGTTTTATTCATCCTTTTTGCTTTGAAATATATACAATGTTTCACCATTAATAATAAGTTTTTTAGAGGTAAGATTAAAATGACAAGAGAGGAAGTATTAAAGAAACATGGTGAACTATTTGCTCTCAGACACTATTTAAATTTAAGTTCTGATGTCTTGGATACTCCTGATTTTTATTGGGACAATGATGATTTAGAGAATTTATATAATCAAGTATGCAATTATTTTTGCATAAATAAGAGAACAAAGGTAAAGTGAAAACTCTACAACTGTAACAATCACATTTTACAGTTGAAATTTATTCATGGTGGGGAAATTCTTTTGTCAAATTACATTTCTCTCACTAGGAAATCAGACACATACATCAAATGTTGGATTTTGATAAGACATCTGATGTCTGTCAAAAATGTTAGATGACATTTCTTTTATGTGAAATTACATAAATATTCCGGCCCTACCTATGGCATATGCGAAATGGAGCGGTTTAATAACTTGAAAGTTTATTTACGCTCACTACCTGCAAATTAATTTTCATTTTCTAACCAAACCAATACAAAATTCGTTGCAAAAGTACACCAGTTTATTGATATTTTCTAATATTTAATTTTAATTCAATTGTGTAACATTTGGCAAAAAGGTTTCTTTTAAGAAAAATGTAATAGCTTTTGGTAGAAACATTTCCCAGCAATTGTCAAATATCAACATTCGACATTTGTATCTGATTTTTCAAAAACGAAAATGTACACAATTTCTTTTTGCTTTAGATATTGTATTTTAAAATCTTATTTTTCAGGTAATGAATGAGAAGCTGAATCATTGTGTAGCTCTAATAGAACTTCTGTCATCTCATTTAAGCAATAAGCACAGTACTAGATTGGAATGGACAATAATAGTTCTTATTATGGTGGAAGTGTTCTTTGAATGTATCCATTACATTGACCGCTATGTAAATTAAAATCTCTTGAGTCAATTAATTATTATTTCAGTTATTTACAAGCTGTAACTTTAAGTTCTAAATATTAAGATAAAGGGTGTAAATGAAAATTGAATGTTTCTACAATTATGTCTATATTATGAAATGTTTTTCATTATTTCTATATTTAATAATATACATTTTTTACCAAGAACTTTGATGAGAATTAATAAAACAATTAATATGATATTATCTTGTATGTAGATTATGTAAAACTTTTTCGCTTGTCTTCTCCCATTAGTTAATTGTGTTTGATTATGAAATTTAAGAAGGCACCATAAAAGTGTAAAGAATTGGGCCTAATAAAATTCGGGAAAAATACAACTTTCAAAGGAGTAAAACAAACTAAATTGCATTAGACTTAGTGTTTAGTAAAAGGGTATTTTATTGTATTTAATTATTGAAATACTCGATTTTTTATTGGTAATAAAGTATTGTTTAATTTATATTTAAAAACATTTATTGGATTCATGGCGTTTAACAATCAAAAATGTTATGTACCTGTTTATGAATCTGTGTATATTATCATAAACTTCCTAATTTGAAAGAAATATATACAAAGTGTGGATATTCACACGAAACAATGCAAAATGTAACGCTAAAATAATGGCTTGGATATTTATTTGTTGATATTTTGATGACGCATCCATATTTTTAATTTTTTAAATCATTCCTATAACTTCTGCCGTTTGTATTTTACACTTATAAAATAAACATTATTCCAAAATGGCAAAATAGAAATTCCTTAAAAAATACAAACAAAAATAAAACAAGAGGCTTGTGTTGTCTGCCTTGTTTTACTCTGTTAAATATAGAATATAACTCTCATTGCTCCTTAATTTATACAACCCATTTTGCTGACGATTATATATCGTGATTTTTGGTCCTTATAAAATTATTTATCTTAGTTATGTATAAGGCTATTTTGAAGCTGAAGGCAAGTATAGTAACTTTATCACCGTTAATACAACTATCCTCATTTATACAGGGTGATAAACTTATACTACCTAGTTTGGTATATCCGTTGTTTTAAGAGATACGTTACTACGTTTTACAGGTTACTTTTATGTGAAAAGCTTAATAAAAGCGTCACCCATTTAAACCCTATATTAAAAAAAACATTACTTTCATGTCCTCTGAGCTTATGAAACACCCTTTATATTAAGAATTAGTTTTAAAATATAAAGCTTAACTCTATTTATAACTTTTTTCTTAACTCTCAAGACAACCGAGATATCAAATGCTGGAGTATAAATTGACCACCGTGTCTTCCTTAAATATATTTATTGTACAAATTCGAAAGGATTTTTTTTAAAATGAAATGAAAAATAGATTATTTGAATTTCTTAATATCAGCACGGAATTTCACAGAAGTGATACTTGTGCCATTTGGAAATTTGTTTAAAATATTTGAGTGTTTATTTTATTAGAAATAAAGTATACTCTTTAGTTTAAATTTATGTATTTTTGAATTTATTAAATGCAACTAACACTTAGAAAGAAATTAATGTAAGCGATAACATTACTATTAAAATAATTTTGAATACACAGTCAATATCAATTGATCTGAAATAGTTGCTTTTTTAATACAAATAAAGAAACAAGATCTTAATAAATGTATTTCATTATTTTAAGCTTTAAGTAAAAGGTGAATAAGATTACAATATATATATAGGATTTTTAGTACAAATACCGTTGCACGTCAGGAGTGACGTACCTCTTTCGTCATAGTACTGCCAACTAATTAAAATTTCCCTAACTAAGATAAATCATACGAAACATCACGAAAATTCACGAGGACTCATGAACGTAGTCACAGTACTAAAAAACCGAAAAAGTAATCGTAATTATTTTGATAATTTTAGAATTATTTCAATTATAATGGCTTATATACGTCTTATTCTTTATAATATAAAGTTTATAAATCATTATTATATGTTTAGTACTCAAAAAACCATAATTTACATTAAATAATTTTGAAATTTTCTACGCCCATGAGACTCGTATTTATGATGAAGAAATGACATTGTAGCGATTGGCATGCCTTGATGCGACGTTTTCGAGTATTTAGATTGAAATATTTCAACGATTTCTGACGTCCGGCCGTCAACCAGTTGTGTGTTTTCACCACGTTTTCGGTAATTTTATAATGTCTTTATTTTTGAAACTTCCTACATTCCTCGACAATTTAGACAAGCCGACAACACTGCAGGGTCGTGATCTCATAATTGATATATGACGTGCAACGGGATTTGTATTAAAAATCCTATATATATATTTTTTTTTATTGATAGTTGTAAGATGTGTTGCCTGTAAAGCGTGGCGTCGTCAAGTTGGACTTCATTGCCTTCGACTTTTTGTAGGGCCACCTATCGAATTTTGCCTTACTATATATGATCAATCTGCCTGCACAATTATTACAAATACCTAATTTATAAAAAAAATCTGTGTTTATGTAAGTTTCAAAAAAAGTATACCATTCTCTCATATTATGTTCCTGTATTATTAGGTCCCAACTCTAATATTCAGTAGAATTTCATTTATCTACTTTCGCATGCGTATTAAAAAAAAACGTAGTTAGCTGTAGTCAAGTAAGATGGCGCTCGGTTTGAAAAGTGAAAGAAAGGCATATGGCGTTCGTTTCTATTTTTGCTAATTTTAAGAGATTTATGTGCATTGTGGATGAATAGGGTTTGAAAGTGAATGCATTTTACAAATAAGCATATACAAAAGCATATTTCATTAAAATTATTAACACAAAATTTATGTGTTTGTGTCCGTATGTTAAGTTTTTGTTGACGAAATAACGAACTGTGATATTAAGATTAGTTGTATATTATATAGGTTTTCCTTTATACAATTTCGATTTTCGATTATTTATTGTACATCTTAGAGTAGGCTTGTACAGCTAACTTTAAACATTAAAAAGTGTAGCCAAAGAATTGTGCTATGTCTGTGTCACAAGCGTCAGAAACGGAAAAAATGCAGATGAAGATTTCCAGTGACAACCAGTCTAAAAATGGTAAGTTTCTTGATTTATTCTTGCTTAATTTGCGATTTATTTTTATGTTTGCATTAACTTGCAGCGATGTGATACAAATGCAAGATCCGCAATAAACTTTCTAGTAAAATATTTGTTTTAGTAGTCATTATTAAAATTTTTCCATTAGTTTCATTCATCTGCAGCTTTCTTCTCAAAGAAAATGTAGGTACATTACATTCACACATTTTGTTTCCTAATAATGTCCTACTTTTCTGGACCTTTAGGAATTTTTACTCAGTTATCTATAGGAAACAGTACTATTTTTAAATAGACCAAAAATACAAGTGTGAATACTTATCTAAAATAAATAATATTTTTGATTAAGGGATGTTTTGATTAAAAAATAACCTTTATTTTTAATTTGCTACTACTACTACTAGTATTACTTTGTTAAAAATTTAAAAAGATAAACTTGGTACTTTATAACATTCCTCAATTGGTCGTAACTAATAATCTAATCAGAAATCAAATTGCAATTATTTTAATTATTTTTTTTCTATAACTAAAATCAGATAAATAGTGCAGTATGCTTAAGTTTCTTTTCAAGAGACAATTATGATAGAGATCTTTTTAATTATAAATTAAATATGTATAATTTTTAAAGAAGCTGTTTCCGAATTACCTGCAATATTACATGCAAACCTGTATGTATCCTAAAATTAAATCTCAAAATTGAGAACACATTTGAAACAATCAGTTTCATCTTCACCCTCACTGCACCCCTTTTCTATTTTAAGTTTAGTATCTAATTAACTCCAGTCACATTTTTCTTTTGTTTTTAATTTATGGTAGAGATTTTAAGCTTTTATGCTAGAAGGTATATATTTTAATTCAAGATAAGTAATTTATATATCAAAATGATTTAGAGTGGAGAATTAGGAGTTATTGAGAAACTGTGTGAACAATAGTGTCATACAAATAAAAATTACTTGTCTGCAATTGTTCTAAATGAAAATCCTGTGAAACTTCATAAACTAAAAAAAAATAAACCGAAAATTCTACTTTAGTCCATCTATAATAATAATGTACTTGCAAATGAAATTATTTTTGAAAATGTTTTTAAATTTTTTGTCCTATATTTTTTCGCTTATTCTTTAAATTTGTTCTGTTTGAATCTGTATTTTGAGCTTCCTCGTAAATATATTTCTTTTGTCTATGAAATGAACTTGTTCCTTTTAACTTGATAAAACCCTACTACTCTTTCAATTTGATGGCCACTTTTTATTTAGCACTTTTTTCATCATTTTACTAGAATTCCTGTAGAGATTAGGTCGCTACTAATCATTATATTGTGTTAGTTCTCCATTTAAAGCCATTTTAAAATTTTGATGGACAATTATTTTTCATATTCAATATATTAGTAATATTTAAATTATCATTTTAAATGTGTTGTGCTTTTTTATTCGTACATTTTGTTTGACGTAGTTGGTATTTATTAACTATTTTATTAAAAAAATCCTTGGCCACGTGTTTTATAAGCTTATATATATTGTATATTTTGTCACATGGCTAAAACAAAGAAACTTCAGAAAGGACGTACTAGCCCCACACAGGGCTCGTTTAACGTGAATTTTTCAATTAGGACCAAAAAAAGACAGCAGAAACCAAGAGTCAAAAGGGTTTCCTGGAGTAAGTAATAAAAAACCGGATCCAGTAGGTTAATTAAAAAATAGAATATTTGTAGCAAAACACTTTTTTTACTGAAAATTACTTTTTTAATTTATTTCTTCAGTTATGCATTGTAACGAATTTTGCTATACTTATTAGTTTTTTTTCATTAATAAGCATATGTTGTAATAGGTATTCGAATATAGAATAGAAAAGTGCAATTGAGATAAAAATATTTATAAAAAGTATTTAAAAATTTAGTAAGTTTGTTTGTAAAGCTTTTTTAGAAATTAATCGATATAACTAATGAGAATTGATATCACTTTATCGGTAAAAACTAGCAATCCATCTCTCTTAATCTATTTAACTCATATTTTATTTATGATAAATTTGAATAGTTACATTGAACACCTTATATTTTTATACATATGATGAATCAAGCATACTTACTTACTTACTTACTTCATGCATGGGTTTTAGGAGTAGTTGAAGAAATCATTTTACGTGTGTTTAAATAGTTAACAATTGTAACTCTATTCTCACAAGTAAGGCAAACATTTTATTTGGTTGTATGGTTGTACTTCCCGATATTGAAATGTTAATTGAATAACTATTAGGCGGAGTCTCAACGTAAGTCGAACTTTTTAACTTGGCTTTCAAAATAACTCGCCTCTGCCTTAAAACTCGGAACAATAATTTCAGTGTCTCGGTTTTCAGTACTTTTCATTGGACTCCTAAGTACCCAACGCATTCTCCTTCTACCGAGAAAAATATACATTTAAATATATTTTAGAAACAACAGAATTATATTAGTTTAATTTGTAGGAGATGAACAAGTGGAAGGAATGAGCGTTTCTGATATGCCGACTGAGGAATTTACAGACCCTGCCATTTTGGTTATTCGAGAAAACGTAAAAATTTGTTATTCCAAGGATGAACTTCTAAAGTTGCGTGAAGCACCGCTCTCTAAAAAAAGACCCGACTTTATCGATACTTCTGAAGTGTAAGTTTGTTTGTCAAATTAAAAGAAATAATCTTTGTTTTGTATCAAGAAGGAATTGTCTTTAATATATTCATGGTGTCACTATTGTTCTGATTCATACATATCTAAGATTTGTTGTTTTTAGATAATTTATTAACATTCAATAAGATTGTCAATTTTAAAGATAGGCATTCGTTACCCCAACTTTGCAAGAATAATTACATTTAAATTTATTATTTTTTTTAAACGGCAATATTGATTCTTCTAGAATAGTACATTGAGTTGTTTAAATAACATAAGCTAACCTTTTTGGTCGCAGTGTTTTAAAATCGACCTATCCAAAATATTACACTGAAAATAAATTGAATATCAACTTTTTTTCGTATTATAATGCCGAACCTTCTAGAGCCCGGTATTTAAACAAAATATTGTGTTTCTGATAAATGGCTTCCAATCAGAATTATTTATATATATATATATATATAAATATATTGAATTAAAAAAGTAATGATTATTTTGTCAGTTTTTGACTAAAGAAATCTGTTTTTTCAAGAGCATGGTGTCAAATATATTAAAATAAATGTGATTTGTCCACTGTCTTAACGCCCTTAGCACCATATTTTATTAAATACCTCCAAGTTAATTAATAAACTTTTCCTTTTTTTACCTAGACGGGTCAATATTGCAACATTGGCGTGTTTTTTAGGGTAGCATGCGTTTAGTATTTTCGTAACACTAAATATTTTGTTTCTTATGTAATTACTGTCAAACGGCATTTTTAATAAACGAGTTGTTACAGTTCACCTTCAATTTTCGACCCTGAAAGATGGAATATCGACCGAAAATCAGATGCTACGACTGAAAATGGACCTCGATCTGGTAATGATGGTCCATCTGAGCATAGGCGACGACCAGGAGATCCAAGAGAGCGCATTCGTAAAGAAAATGATGGCATAGTTTTGTCTCCTCAACGGCGTAGTTTCAATTCTGGGTGCTTCGTGCCAGTTAGAGTCGTTAAATTGGAGGCGGTTCGTACTAACCGCGCTCATAGTCCACTAGGAACCAAAAATGAAACTCCTCATATGGGTAAATAGAAAACCACATTATCTGCTCAGACATAATTAGTTTTTTTAGGTGTCCGAGAAATTCAACCTAACACCAGACGTATCGGTAGCGGAAGGATTCTTCGGGATTCCTGGGACTTTAATGATAAACTTGATTCAGGAGACAACGAGTACACTTATAGAGGTCAACAACGCAACAATAACAACGATCGTGAAGACAAGTTTAATGAAAAATATGAAAGGAGAAGTTTTGGCAGGGACTTTGATATAACAAGAGATAGAGAAAATAACAATAAAGAAACTCGCAGATCTAGCAAAGGGTATGAGAGGAGGAGGATTTCTGAAAATAGGGAAATTGAGGAACCAGAATGGTTAGTGTTTTATTATGATCTTAAAGAACATTATTAAAATTCTTTGTTACAAAATAAGAACAGTTGTGTTACATTATGCACATGGGGATTTTATATATATTAAAAAACATTTAAAATTGCAATTTATGCAATATTTACAAGGTGAAAAATGAATTGTACATACTATCTTGTATACAAATATAGTGAAATAGCTCTAGTTACAGATAAAAATTTCAAAAAATAAATACAAATTATCAGATATAACACTGATTAAATAAACACTATAACTATTTAAAAGTATATAACATTAGTTTATTTTATACCTTTCTAGGTTTTCTGGTGGTCCAGTTTCTCAGAATGATACTATTGAGTTACGTGGTTTTGATGATGACAAGCCCATTAGAAAAAAAATGAGTCCAACTAATGGTAAACGTAACAAAGAGGCAAAGAAAAAGAGTGAATCAAATCAACATCAAAATAGCGGTGAAGAAAAACAGAAAGAAACCCAGTTACCATCCGCAAACGTAACAACCCCGCAGGTCGGGGAAAAAAGTGAAAATATGAAAACTGAAAGCAAAGCAAAAGATGAGGTACAGGACAATAATACTGACACTGAAAAGACTGAAGAAAGCAAAATCAGTACAATGGTAAATGATCAATCATTTAATTTTGACGACATCCTGAAATGCGACACGATTCCTGGATTATTAACGGTAAGATTATTTATATTGAAACTTAATACTAATTTTAGATATTAAATAACTTTACAATACAGCAGAATGGAGTTGGCGGTGAAGGAGATAACACAAAATCCCGCTTCAGCCGCTGGTTTAAGCAAGACAGTCCTGAAAAACAAGAGAGCCGTCCCTCATCTTTGCATGATGACCACCACCTTATCAAAAACCTTTTGAAAGAAATTGGAGAAACCAACGTTCAAATACCGACAAACGTTCAAATTCCAGGTGATTCAGAAGTGTATTTCGCACCAATCTCTCCTGCTGCTAACACGGGGGGTATCATTGGCGGAAAACGAGAGTATCATCATCATCAATCACAAACATTGAACATCGTGGAAATGTTACAGCGAGGCAAACAAGAAAACAGTGAAGTCATGAAACAAACCTTACCTGGAAAAATACTCAGTTTAGATGAGCTTGAGGCGAAAATAAGACATAACGTTGAAACTTCTACTGGTATAAACCAAAAACATCAACAAAAGCCAGATGAAGATATGGCAGCTGCTTTTAAAAAATTGGTAAGTGTTGTTAAACAGGATGAACTGATTATGGGTTAAAATTATCTGGGAAAATATTTTTAAAATTTATTTTTTAGCTGGAACAAGCCCAAACTGGAGGACATCATATTACATCAGTTAATTCTTTAAATAAAACACAACCCATGAGTTTATTAGAAGTGAGTATAATTTTTGAAATATTTTAATATACATTGACAAATAATTTATCTGAAAAGTACAAACATTAACTTTTCACAAAAAATTCTATTACTTATTTAAAGTGACAAGTGTTTACACAAAGCGGTTCAATTTTGTTTTGCTTTAAAGATGTTAAACCATTCACAACAGCAAGACGAAGCTGCCAGATTGTCTGGGGCAAATACTCATCACTTGGGTTCTACCAACTCAAATGTCGGCGGTATTCAGCATCATCAACAAGTAACTAATGATCTCACTTTAAAATTACAACAAGCACAACTCCAACAAAAACAACAAATGGATATGCTTAACAAATTAATTAATGCAACAACTTCGGTTCATACACAGCAATTGAGGGCCTCTCCACTTCACGACTTAGTTATGCAACAAAGCAGAGACTTGTTAAATCGACCAGAAGCCCAGGCCATTCTTCAAGGTAATGTACTTGATCAGAAGAAATTTATTTTAATAAAAATAGCTATCATTTTCTTTCAAACTAAAATAACTAATATGTATATAGTATAATTTCTTATTTGAATGGCCATTGAAGTTTTTAACTGAGGCGCAAAGTTTTTATACAGAGAATATAAAGTACTGTGGTTTTTTCAAAAAATAATCAACTATTTTATTACACTTTATTGTGGGTATAAATTTATATTGATGAAACTCTAATTATTTGGTTTTAATTACTGCTTCTTTAAAGCACCATCTTAGTCTTTAAAAAACGTAGGTTACTACATTACATTTGTTACCATTAAATAATTGTTTTTCATGTCATATTGGATTATGAGAGCTGACATGATGACAGATTATTTATTGTGGACACTAAATTTTAGTGTTTTATAATTAATTGGCACTAATACTACACACATTGTTATTAAATATAAATGCCTTGAATAGTTTCTAAGATAAAATTAGGAAGGGAACAATATTAAATTAAAAGATAGGGCCGTTTTTGTTAAAATGTGTTTCTCTTAAAACTGCCGCGTCTCCGCTTTGTAAAACTCGAACTTCATATCGTTCAGTGTAATCATTTTCTAACTTATTAAACTATGGTATAATGTGAGATGATCACATCTGTATGTAAAATTAAATAAATTTCAAGACGATGATATGAATATTGTTAATTATTTGGTATTGCCGTCACAATTAAAATGTAAATGAATTTCACCGAAAGCGTTAAATTATTTATTATTCCATTTATAGTAAAATGAAAAACCAATGTATAGTAATGGTGTCATTTAATTAATTTTAAACGAAATCCCTGAAAAAATTTTGCATTCATATTGACCAAGTAAGTCAGTGAATTTGGGCTTGAAACCGTTAATCAAGCGATTTATATAATAAAGTGCACATTATAAATGTTATCCTCGCAATTTACTTGTTCATGGCCAAAAAATACTAATAATTAACTTTAACCAACTGGCTTACGTGAATTAAAGACTTCGGTGCAAATTAAATTAATATTAATTAACACATAAGGTCTGAAGCGCGGAGAAATCACTACACAACATCTATATCAACAATTGGCTAATCCAGCTCTACAGCCCCGTCATAGAGAAATGTTGATGACCATCTTGAAACTAAATGGGGGTGGCAGTTTTGGTCCAAGTCCAAGGGTACTTAGCCCTGTGCCACCACACCATATGTTTCAACAACAGCAACAGCAATTAAGAGTGTCTCCTCTCCCACCTAATGGTGAGTTCAGGAAACACATTGGCTTTGCAAGCTTTATGTACATAGTTCTGGCACTACATCTTTAAACAATATCCAATTGTTAATAAAAAATATTTTTTTGAGATACTGCTTAAGAAAAAAGAAAAAAAATTTGTTACTGGCAATTTTATTTTTCTTGAAATGTGACTTTAGCTTTTACTTACCTCGCTTGGCTTTCTTTAAACTCTGAACCTGCTTCTATTGCATTATTTACTTTTCTTTAGATTTTATGCACGTTTTTTTGTTGAAATGTAAATATTGTTTCATGCAGCATATTGCGTATCTCCAATCTTGGCAACTAGCCCAAACACGTTAACAGTACCTGGTGAGTGGCAATTGTTTCCGTTGTTTTTGAACTGATTAAACTCTTTTTCTAAGATTAAAATTTTTATTTAGCCATGCATCAAAGAATCCCGTCACCTAGAGAACTCCAGGTCCATACTCAAGGAATTTTGCAGCGGGCTTTGATTAAGAAGAAGCTCGAAGAACAGCAAGAAAATTACAGGAAGAAGCAAGAAATGCAGAGAGGACAAAGTCCAAGTAACAGTGGAAACCAAGGCACTGCCAAAAACGTAACATCTCCTACCCCATTGACGTTTACGCCCACTGCAGTATTGAGAAAAATGACAGCAGAAAAAGACGAGGGTATGTCATTTTTAATAAATAAGTTTGGAACATTAAATGATGTATGTTTTGTAGGCAAAGAAAATAAAGTGACTGAAGGAAAAGTTCCACCAGGTCGAGCTCTGACTGGAATGAGACCACAACCTTCCCAACCTCAAGTTCAACAATGGAATCCAAATGGACAGTATATGTCTAACAAGCATCCAGGTATGAGTAAGTTGATTTTAATTTGCTTTTTTAATCCTTATTAATATATTGTAGAGTACAATATAATTAATCTTAAATTTAGGTCGACCTATTGTCAAGGCCAACAATAATTTTCCATCTCAAGAGCAATTCTTTGGACAACAACCTCCTCAACAGCAACAACACCCTGTTCAACAACAACGAGCGCAGTCACAGCAAATGGTATTTCAACAGCATCAACAGCAACGCAAGGCAATCGGCCCACAAGTAATCGGTCCTCAATTCTCTCCAGGTCAAGGTGTTCCTCAATCTCAGTACAATCCACAACAATATTCGACTAACCAACAGTTTACTCAACAGCAATTAAGAGCGCAGCATCAGCACCGACCCGCCAATCAACAACAACAGCCACAGCACCAAATAAATTTTCAGCAACAACAAAATACCCAACAGCTTATGGGAGGAGGAAACTGGCAACAGTTCTTCGGTAGTTCTCAGCAAGGTACTATTATTTCATTTTTTCCTCTTACAGTTAAGATTTTAGAAATAGTTAGGATGCGTCGTTCTATCCTATAAACCAATCTATTAACACCTTAACGCATACATTTTTTGTAAATAACCGGCGAAGAAATTTATTTTTTATTATTTAAAAAAAAACTTATTTTAGAAATTTGTTTTTGCAAAAGAAAAAAGCAATCAAAACATGAATTTTGATTCACATTGCAGATAAGAGCCGAATATTGCAATTTACCACTTATATTGACTTTTCTTATCTTTTTTTTTCGAATTGCTGTTTCGAAAAAATCATATTTTTATCAGTAAAAATATTTATGATTTTTTTTTCTTAGCTTTGGATGTAAAAATTACAGCAGCATGTAATACGACGCCGCTGGAATTAACTCGAGTGTGAACATACATATGTCCTAAGTATAATATAAGAAGATTTTGAATGACAAAATACAACAGAAAAAATTGTTAAACACAAAATATAATTAGACCTTTACAAAATATGTAATACAAGAAAAAATATAAAAATTCTGTAGGTTTAGGTTAAATATACTAGGATACGAGAATAAGAGGTGCAATTAAAAATTTATCTAAATTTAGATTATGCAATAATGTTTTCATCAATTCATTAAACTATATCAGAAATATTCTAATAAATATTTGTTAAAACTAAAGCTGGGGGAAAATCTTTGTATGTTTATTATTTTGGTATTCTTCGGGTTTACAACAGAATGTAGAATGTTTGATGTAAGATTTTTAACATATTTGGCTACTTCCCACTGTTATCTAATGGCTAGTTTTAGGAAATACACGATCCCTTAATTTTTTTACAACCAAACGGAAGGTATAGATACTTGGTAGCCAAGTATATACTGAGCAGTTTTAGACTTTTGACGTCGCATTGGGAAATGGAATAGAAAATTATCGACTTGTCCGCAAATAATGTATACTTGTGTAGATTTACATATAATAAAATAAAAAGCCAGGATGCAAGGGACTAACTTTTATGAACACAGAGTTTGATGGGTTCAATATCTGACATTGGCATTACTATAAGTCAGTGTCTGAATAATCTAATCTAATAAAATGCTGTAAGAAATCATTGGGAAGGTAACATAAAGTAATTGCTTTGTAGTTCGCCGTCTTCAGAAGATTTTATTAATTTCCATAACATTTTGATTTTTAATATTTTTCGATTAGTACTATATCTCAAACTGTATCAACAGAAAAATGAAAATAATAGATGCTATAATAGTCAAATTTCATCTATATTGACAGTGTTCTTTTAGTTGAACAAAGGTAAATGTGTATTCCAGCTATATTCTCTAAAAGAGTTCTGTATATAAACTGTATTTTGTAAAAATCGTAGCGCTGTACTGATGTTTTATCAATTATTTTAAGACGTACACTTAACTTTCTAATTATTAATGACAAAATGTACTTTTAGATCATAGCACCCAACGTGAATGAAATACATTAAAACAGCAATCTAAAAATATTTTAGTTTTGGGAATACCCCGGACTTTATTAAAAGAAGTTTTAACGCAAATACATCTTTTTAGGCAACAGAAATTCTAAGACAGGCCTAGATGCCGAAGGAAGCCGCCTAACTTCAAACGCACCTACTTCCACCACGGCGACAGTCAATCAATTAGCTCGCTGGTTTTCTCCGGATTTGTTAGAGCGCGCCAGGGGGGGCGAACTGCCAAGTACTGCTGGTCTTTCGCAACACGTTCTTAGTCTTGAGGAGATTGAACGGCAAACGGCGCCCCCCGTCCACAATTAAGTCTTTTTTTTTATAATTAGATTTTTTCGCTCGTTTTTGAAGGGTGTTGAAGAGGGGCGCTGGGAGGGGAAAAGAACGGTAAGTTTTTGGGGATGATTCTTTTTACAATTTTGTGTAATATTAAGAATTATAAATATTTAAAATATATAAAAAATATTTAATAAAGTTAGTTTATGAATGTATAAATATTTTATTTGAGAATTTTGGTTAATGTATTTAAATATGTTTACGAATTAGAAGTAACCCAAGTAACAAGTTCTACCGGTATCTTAAAGCTAAATTAAGTACTGATAAATGGCTTATAAAATTTGCTACTGTTATTATTAAAGACCTTTTTAAAACATTTCATTAAATAAAAATAGATAAAGAGTAAAATAACCCCTCGAAGAAACGCATATGCTACATTGTACATATTATGTCCCTGTAATAACGAGTCCATATGTTTTTAGAAATAACAGAAATTTGTGATATTCACTGGGTACATTTAAATAGTTTTTCATTTTCTTTAGTACCAAGTTAATGGCAGACATTCAATTGTATATACACTATTTTATATTCTTTAAAACTGAATAAATTCTGCCAGTATTCATAAAGCAGTGATATCAAAATTTAACAAATATTTCAAATGTAATAAAATACATAAAGGTGAATATTTTTTCAGCTACCTTCACAATTTAATCTTGTTTCCTGTTTTTAGATATTTTAAATTTTGTTTGCCAACTGACATTGTGATTTTAAGTTTGCCCTAATTCAACTTTCTTAATCGTACTGGTACATAATAAATAATATGAATTACTGAACACAAATATTTTTATCTAAAACTTTTAAAACTCATTCAGGATAATTTTATCTTAAAAATGTTTCCTGAAAACTAATATGGTCAATTAGAAGTGTTGAGCTCCTAACTACAATAATTAATTTGATAATTTAATTTCTTCCTTAAATCATAACAAATCTATGAATTTGAAACAAATGCTAAATATATAAATATAAAAATTATTATATATGTATCAAAAAAAAATTTTTTTTTTTTTCAGGTTAAGTCTGAGTCAACGACTTTGTTAATTTTTAGTAAAAAAAGTAAATGTCTGAAATGTATTTAATCACCTTAGGAACTTGTATTTGTCAATTTATCCTAAAAAGGAATCTTTAAAAAATCGTTCTAAATTCCTCACCCAAAAATTTATTATAAATTGTAACATTTTGTAAATAAACAAAAAAAGTTACATATACATTGTGATAGAATTATGAAAATAATGAATTTATTCAAAAAAATGTTTTCATTTGTTCATTTTAATCCGAATCTGACTTATAATATCCATGTTTCTCTTCAATCTGAAAAAAATTGGTTGTTACATTACTAAATAAGGCGTGTCGTCGATTGAAAAAATGGGTTATTGGGTAAAGAAAATTCAATTTTATTTTTTAGAATAACTTTTTATTTCGTTTTGGTGTAATGGAAATTTGTTTCCCTTTTGATGTATTGTAATGGCAACCACTTTATTAAATAAACATTTATGGATATAGAAACTATCATAAAGTTCTCTTCTATTGTTCAGGAACTGATTTTTTTGTGTTCTTATTTAAAAATTGTTTCTTTGATAAAATAGCTCTTTAAGAAGATAATAAACAAAAAAATAGTCAATTTTGAATTTTTCTGACAGAGCTGTTTTTCAAAAAGAAACAATGAATAAAAAACATTCCTTATAAAGAGAAATCCAAAAAATACACATAAAATTGTAAAGGTCAAGTTTAAAACAACTTTTCAAATATTACGAAAGATTTTTTTGAGTATAATTTAGACGTGTTTAACGTCTTAATTTCTAAGAAATTATTTATTTATTTTTTTTCATTAAGCTTTAGTAATTTGTTTTATCCATCAAAAAATTGATAAAACTTGTACTATTTATCTGTAGCTGATATTTATAAGTTAAATCTCAAACAACATTATTTTAATTTTCTTCAAACTAGATTTTGTGTGTTAATTATGTTTGACTGATTAAAGTATTAAAATTTAAGAGATACTCAATGTCCTATTTTGTCAAAAGTATAGATCATTTTTGGCAATGTTTGTAAAGTTGTTATCTTTCTGACTAAAGAAATTTGTTGAAATAGATAATTAAAATATCAAATGCCAAATAAAGAATGTTAAATCTAAGTATATCTTAATGCAAAAACAATGCGATGATTTTGTAAATACAAAAATGTCATGTTAAAAGTGACATAAAATTTTGTTTGGAAAATAAATGAGCAACGGCAACTTTTGTGTTTTGACTTATCCATATCAATGATAAACTCCTAAAATTTCCATTATATATTCCTAAAAACCGATATCCTCCAATTGAAACGTTAATACTAATTTAATACAGTATATTTATACTGTTATATATATATATATATATCCATAAACCAATTTCTAGTTTAATAAGGGGTCCTAGGTTGCACGTTAGGAATCAGTTGTATATGGAGATAGATTCGAATATAAAACAAGGTAAATTTTTTTAATAAAAAAAGTAATGAATAAGCTTTAAAGTCATCCTTATGACTGCAAAAATGATGTAAAAAAATTGATTGATAAGAAATGAGGGTAATGAAGATATAAAAAAGAAGAAACACTCTAGAAGGCAGAATAGCACTTTAAGGGAGAACTTATTTTTCAATTGATGGTAAGTAATGTCTGAGAAATTATTTTTTACCCTGTGATTACAAGAATGCATCATTAAATGAGTTGATAATATCTACCAATTCAAGTAAAAAGTAATGTTATTTATAATGAATTATCTTGTGTTATCTAGATTTCAATTGCTCAATTCAGCAAGCAAATAATTAATGACTATTCTGTCCATCACTTTTAGGAGTTTTCATAAAAGGAAATGAGTATACCACCAAATTTAAGATATTGCCATATCTTTTTCTATCAATAATGTGGATAATCCAATTATGGTTCACGCTAGAACGTGGATTAAGTTTTATTAAATTAAGAAACTACTGGTTATAGATATAGGAAATGTCAGCGAAACCTTCAGATTTAGTACGCTACAAATAATTTGTTTTAAAAAATGTAATGTAGAATAGAATTTTTTATATAGTTGAATTTATTGGAATTTTTATTGCAAAAGCTTGCAATTCACTGTATAATTTAGAACCGTCAATGTGTACATAGAAACGTAAGTGTGAGTTAGTCTTCCAACATGGCTTTGGATGTTTGCAATTTTAAGTCATTTAAACCACATCCAAAAAACAAAATGAATTTCTATTTGATTAAACCACTCATCAGAAATGTTTTTATCCTGTAATTTAACCCTTTATTAAACTCGGAGGAGTTACCGTTTGTGGAAAAAGAATGGAGAGGACGCGTATTCTACATTTATAAGTAGAAAATATTTTCCATGTTGAGAATTTCGATTTCTTGGTATTCGGTATTTTTCTCTTTGTGAAACAAGCACTGCATTTTTTATATCGTTCAATCCTACATCTTTTTGGTACGATCATTTTCTAGCAAATTATTTGTAGTCATATTAGTTCCTTGAAAATTTGGACAAAAATAGTTCAAAAATGAGCCTGCTTACTTTAGTAATAATTTTAATTTTTTACAAAAATAAGAAATAGCATTTGTGAAATTGAAGACAAACAGAGGTTAATCATTAAGCAAAAAAATGTCTTCTTGATTCTAGATTAGGAAAAAGTTGGTTTATATTTTTAAGTGTTAATAGTACAAAAAAAAGACGGTGGAGGGATAGAAATATTAAAAGTACAATTATTTGTTGGAGCTCAACTGGATGATTGATTAAAAAAAGTTTACAGCAGAAGAATGGTAAATAAAAAATTATATCTTCATTAATCGTAATTTAAAATAAAAATGGATTTAGAGAAGTTTGGTAGCAATCTAATTCTTTGTGTCCTTCCATTTTGATATATTTAAAAAGATGTTTATTATAGCATATATTTCTAAAGTTACTACAAGTCAGGGTGAGCTGGCTGTTTCATAATTCTTTGAAAATCAATAAGGTATCCTCAGTTTCTATTCCCTAAATTCAGACTGATTATTTGTCAGGAAATAGTATTTTAAATGACATGAGAGTTTCAAGCACCTTCTCAAAGTTAAGAGATATGAGCCAATAGTTTGTGGCAGCATTATGATCAGGTTTTCTGTACACAGGTACGACATTTATTTTTTCAGGGGTAATAGTTACATTTATTGAATATATAAGTTCTATAATGAATACACTGACGTTGCCCCGCTAAATGTGATTTTGGTCAACCTCAAAATTTATATCACGATAAAATCACAGTTTAAGTTATGTAAATTGTATCGTACAAATGATACCACTTTTATTCGTACTAGGATAAAAAATAAATAGGGATACTAAACGCAGCTTTGTGTAAAGCCGGCTCCACATATTGGTCAGGCCAATGTTTGTTCCAAATATTTGCTGTTCTTTTACACTTCACAATATAGTATCTACATATTGGTTTACAACCAACAATATGTCACTTTAAAGGTGTAAAGCCAACATCAATATGTCTGATGAGATAGATGACTATCAACTCGCGGTTGGTGCCTTCTATATGTAGCGACTGTTGCATAATATGCACAAATATTAGCAAGTCAGAAAAAGCCCCGTAGAAAAAGAACATTGTGGATAACAACCATTCACAGAAAACGAAACAAGTAAGTATGATTTAACTTTTGACGTTTATTACAAATTAATTATTGAATTGTCAGTGTTTTGCTTACCCGTCGAAAAAATGAAAGTGGAGCAAAAATATGCGATAAAATTTTGTGTTCGATTGGGTAAAACACCAACTGAAACTTTTGAAATGATTAAAGTGCATATCCAGATAATAGTTTATCACAATGTAGAGTGCTTGAGTTGCATAAGAAGTTTAAAGACGGTTGTGGATCAGTTGAAGATGAACCTCGTCCTGGTCGACCACAAACTGCGCGAACTGATACAAAAATTACAGAAATTAACCACTTGATACAAAATGATCGCCGGATTGGCATTAAACGAATCTCTGACATTGTTAATTTGTCTTACGGTTCCACTCAAAAAATTATTCGTGACAATTTATGGTACCGGGAAGTCTTAGCAAGATGGAGTCCAAAAGTGATGACCGATGAACAAAAAGCGAATCGAGTGACAATTTGTCAGCAGTGGAAAAGGCAACTGCAACGTAATCCACAGTTTTTAAATAATGTAGTTACATGTGACGAAAGTTGGTTTTATCATTACGATCCTAAATTGAAGTCTCAAAGTATGCAATGGAAGCATAAAGACAGCCTAAGACCGCAGAAGGCCACAACTGTTAAAAGCGCTAGTAAAGTGATGCACTTGATTTTTTTGATAAATGTGCCGTTATTTACGTTCACATTGTACCTAGAGGAAATACAGTAACTGGGGAGTACTACTATAATGTACTTCGAGGACCCTTAAAGGCAAAATTAAAGAAAAAACGACCGCTTTATCAAGACTTTGGTTGGACGCTGCATCACGACAATGCTCCGGCTCACAGATCAACGATTTGTCAACGAACAATTGAAGAATTAGGGGTAGAAATTATGGTTCATCCCCCTACTCTCCCGACCTTGCTCCATGTTACTTCCATTTGCTTCCTGAAGTCAAAAAAGAATTGGGAGGTCGAGGATTTCAGTCGGATTTAGAGCTCAACAACGATGTGATGGGTATACTCATCAGACTATCAAAAAATGGTTTCTCAGAAGTTTGTGACAAGTGGATAAAGCGATGGGATAAGTGTATTGAACAGAATGGAGAGTACTTTGAAGGATGTTTGTTGAAGTTTTTTAAATAAAATAAATGTTTCATTGTTATACTATAGCACCAGTCTCGTTATTTTCTGATAGAACCTCGTATTTTCGACATCTTTATTATTATACCGTGACAAGCAAACGGTGAGAATATTCTCGAATATGATAAGAACCTGCGAAAGGGAAGTACTAGTAAATAGAGACGCGAGAACCGATTTAAAAAGTTTTTATGATGTTTGTTACCGATCAATTTATTCACGTCGTTTACTATTATCTTTATGAAATGGCAACAGCATAATTTAAAAAAAAAGCGGATTTTCCGAATTCTCTGGATTCCCACAAATTTTGAAACAAAAATTTATATAAACAATCCATCTTTAATAAATCCCGTACTACCGAGTTTAAAATTGCGAAACAAAAATCTGTAACAACTGCCGAAAACAAAGACCATTTAAATTTATTGATTATCGCGTAATTTCGTATATACTGTACTCGATATTTAGCGCGTCATGTTGATTCCTAAGCATCTCGAAAATAGGACAAACGGATTCCGTTTCCGGTATTTGAATAACTGCAGTGTAATACAAAACACGTTTTTTAATTTCCTTGTCTGGATTTTTTACTAAACAACCGGTCGAATCTAAATGTAGAGATATACATCTTCCGTCTGCATAAACCGAATTCAAAATATTTTATTGCTATTTACTCACACATAAACTGCCAAATCGTCCATTATTTTTAATATGTATTCCGGATGTTCTTTTTTCATTAAGCGCAAATCATTGAAGTCGTCCCTATTCCGATCTAATTCGCGCGAAACTTCGGCTTTAATTTTTCTATATACCGACACTTATTTTACTGACCATAAGTTTACAACATGACCGGCTGATGTTGAATTTATATCTTGCTTCGAACCGAAACCTAACTAGAATTACGAAGTGTTTTACCTAAAATTGTCTTTCCTGACCCCGAACGTACGACATAAAATGTTCGCCCGACTTATGAAAAAAATCACGACAGGAGCTTCATAGATACGGTGCCGATTATTTTTGAAGTATTCTTGCAAAGACGAATTATAAATATTTTGCACTGTTGATTCTTGCAGTAAGCATACAGGGTGAGGCTTCAGTGTGGCAAAACTCGGCCAGTCCGCTATTATTGAAGTTAGGAAAAAAAAGTTTTTACAAAAAGTCTTGAGATTCAAATTTTAAAATTAGTCTCAAATATACAGTGTGTTCAGGAACGCAGAGCCAGACAAACATTTTGTTTTTTTAAATGGAACACCCCGTATATTTTTACATTTTTATAAACCACTTGCCGAGCTAATTTCAACGATGTATCACACTTTATGTCTATTTGTTTAAAAAAGGATATATAGAGCCACCTGAAATTCATATTTTTTTGAATTCAGATGTCTGTAGCAGTCAAACCGTTGAAAATTAATAAAAACGGCTTACATGTCCCTATCGTAACTTTTCATGTTCTATGCTATGGTATTAAAAAATATTTGATACAGGTAGCAATAAAAATCGTGCAATCGGCGAAACTAAAACAAGACAATAATAATTTCAAGAATTTCAAGTTGATTTGGCTGGACGCATAGATATATGTTAAATGTAAATCATAGATAAATTTCAAAATGTAATTGCTTAGATAAGTCTCTACAAACTTCTGCTACCGCCGTGCCGCTTTGATCCGAGAAAACGTAAATCGTGAAAACTCGCCTCAAATGAATTTTATTGCAGAACTGGTAGCTATTTATGTAAATGAAAACTGTCAATAGATTACCGCCAATTTTTTGGTTAAACTTTAATTTCAAAATATTAACCTTACAATAAATTTACTTCCCTAAAAACTATAATGGTAATTTGCAAAAAAAATCGTTACTAGGATGTGGTAAAACATTTTTTTTTTGTAGAGACGAAGTTTAGCTCCAAGTCAGAAGTTTAAACCTTTACAGAATTCAAATGGATTTAGTTCACCTTTACCTTCAAAACGAAATAGGGACCATTCCAAAGAAAAAAATATAAATTGTAAACGTCCGCCTCTTACGCCAATCACTGCTGAAATCGTTTATGTATCTGATCATGTAAGTTGATCAAATTCTATTAACTATTCTCTAAAGCCAAAAGTTGATTTTTACAGGAAGAACTAATTAAAAAGTTATCTAAACCATTTAAATGCCCAATTCCAAATTATGAAGGAACCAATTCTACCAGAAATTTAGGAATTAGGAGACCCCAAGTTAAAAGAGCCCTTTATGATCCAAATATGCCAAATGCTTTAGTCCTTTATGCTCCACCAGAAGTTACAGAACATGATAAATTAAAAAAGGAGGGGTAATTAGTACTATACTTTGAAATTAAGAAGAAATAAGGATTTCATTATTTTTAGGCCTTTGTTAGTGCATGTTGTTGTTGATCCACTTTTAGGAAATATTTTAAGACCACATCAGAGGGAGGTATTGTTTAATTGTTTCATAAAAAAACAAACTATTTTAAGCAAATATTTTAGGGTGTTAAATTTATGTATAATTGTGTTACTGGTGTTCAAATACAAGGTTCCTATGGATGTATAATGGCTGATGAAATGGGTTTAGGAAAAACTTTACAATGCATCACACTTCTATGGACTCTGGTCAGACAAGGACCTGAAGCAAAGCCTACAATTGATAAAGGAATTATAGTATGTCCTAGTTCATTGGTTAAAAATTGGAGTAATGAAATCAACAAGGTAACTCTATAATAGTCTTTAATCTCCATTAGCATTGAGATAACTTTAGTGTGAATTAATTTAAAAATGTTATTAACTACTAAAAATGAATTTCTTAAAAACATGATGGTTATAGAGGATAATCTGTGGTTTAATAGCTTTTGGACACATAAATGAATGCAAGCTAGATACTAATCGATACTTGACTACTAAAACTAGAAAGTAAAAATAATAAAATTCATGCCAACAGACATTCTTATTAATATTTACAATTATTATATATGTCCATAGTTTAGTGAATCTCATGTTAGGCTTCCAAAGGTTTTTTGAAATTCTGTAATCAACCCAAACCCTAGACACAATTGAAACTATATTCCCTTTTTATTTCTTTTAGTGGCTCAAAGGACGCTTGCAGTCAATGATCATGGATGGTGGTGCAGATGGAAAGAAAAAATTACAGCAATTTATGCAAGGACAAGGTAGAACAGCAATACCAGTACTTATAATTTCTTATGAAACTTTTAGAATGCATGCTGAAATTTTGCATAGCAGTGAAATAGGATTGGTTTTGTGTGATGAAGGCCATAGGTAAAATATTGTTTTTTGAAAGAAAGTAACATATGTTTAAGTAAGTATCTAAAAGCTTAACTTTATAGTTGCATAATAATAATTTACAGATTAAAAAATTGTGAGAACCAAACATACAGGGCACTAATGGGGCTTAAAGCTAAAAGAAGAGTTTTACTCAGTGGGACCCCTATTCAGAATGATCTTTTGGAATATTTCAGTTTGATTCACTTTGTTAATGAAGGTTTGCTCGGTAATGCCTCTGAGTTTAAAAAGAAATTCGAAAACTACATTTTAAGAGGTGAAAAGTTATTTTCTTTTTCTTATTTTTCATTGCTAATGTTTTTTTTTTCATTTAGGACAAGATTCTATGGCCACTGATTTAGAGCGACAACATGCTGTTGAAAGGCTCCAAGAACTCACTACCATAGTAAACAGATGTTTAATTCGACGCACTTCTTCTCTTTTAACTAAATATCTCCCTGTTAAATTTGAAATGATTATAATATGCCAGTTAACCCCAATTCAAAAGCAATTGTATCTTAATTACATAACTTCAGAATTTATAAAGCGATCTGTAAATGGTGAAGAAAAGTCTAATAACACACTGAGTAGCCTAGCGAGCATTACCACTTTAAAAAAATTGTGCAATCATCCGGATCTTATTTTGGATAAAATTCAAGAAGGATCTGAAGGGTTTGAAAAGAGTAGACATATTTTACCACCTAAAAATGGACAAAACGACGTTAGACCCGAACTTTCAGGAAAATTGATGCTTCTTGATTGTTTTCTGGCTAATCTTAAAGCAAACTATAGCGACAAAATTGTTTTAGTTTCTAATTATACCCAAACTTTGGACTTATTTGAAACCTTATGTAGAAAACGGTAGGTTTTGAATAATTATTTAAATGTACTAAATGTTAAGATCTAATTGATAGTAAATTAATGAACGATATAGAGTGTACAATTTGTATTTTATAGTGGTTATCTTTACGTCCGTCTAGATGGTACAATGACTATAAAAAAACGAGCAAAAGTAGTTGAAAATTTCAATAACCCAGAATCGAAAGAATTTATATTCATGTTGAGTTCAAAAGCAGGTGGTTGTGGTCTTAATTTGATAGGTGCAAATCGATTAATTATGTTTGATCCAGACTGGAACCCTGCTAATGATGACCAAGCTATGGCTAGAGTATGGAGAGATGGGCAGCAGAAACCTTGTTATATTTACAGATTTTTGGCAGTAAGTTTATAATTAACTAATTCCTAATCTTCATTTTTGAAATGTTATGGTAATATATTTGTAATGATTGTTTCTATCCTTACTTTGTGGAATTTATTCATTACAAATGTAAAAGATAAATTATACTTATCTTAAACCTTTGAAATATGTGGAAATTTAAGATAAGTATAATTTGTCTTTTATATTTATAATATATTTGTATTATAAAATGTTTCTACTAAACGTGAGACTAAT
Organism: Hermaeophaga mercurialis; assembly: GCA_951812935.1. Classification (NCBI taxonomy): domain Eukaryota; kingdom Metazoa; phylum Arthropoda; class Insecta; order Coleoptera; family Chrysomelidae; genus Hermaeophaga; species Hermaeophaga mercurialis. The sequence goes on along the minus strand of OX638362.1, from coordinate 31,085,662 downwards.
ATTATTGCATAGCGCAGCTTCTTTTTTCAATTTTAATTTATTATTTTTTTAAATACGTCAACTTGTTAAAAAAAAAGCAATTTTATGGGAGGTAAAACGGAGAATAATAGGTCCTTTAATTTCACAGTCTACAAATTTTTATTTATAATAGAAAACAAACTACCAGTTTCGTGGCATAAATAGGCCACATCTTCAGGTTTGATCACAAAAATCTGTAAATACGATAAATGTAAATATGGTATATATGTTTTATATTAGTTATTTATGTGTAACATATATAAATATAAATAATATATCAATTGTACTAGTTTTTGTTAATTTGTGGAATATTTTACAAAGAGATGGTCACCTAACATGTTTTAGAGTTCTTCAATTTCATCCTAAATTTTTAATGTTTGTATTTGTTCTTGCGACTTCTGTAACTACAAAAAATAAAAATTAAAAATAATTCTAAACAAAAAATACTATACAAAAAAACAAAATTTATAAACGTTACACATAAATAATCCTACCTATAAAACATATATACAATATGTACATTTATCTTATACTAAACTATTTGTTTTTAATCACAGATATTTGCAATAAAACCTGTAAATGTGACCTATTTATGCCAAGAAATCGGTAGTTTGTTTTCTATTATAAATAAAAATTTGTAGACTGTTAGATTAAAGGACCTATTATTTTCTGTTTTACCTCCTGTTAATATATACTCACACATAGCATCACCCATTTACATCTTTTATACTTTCAATTTAACTTATGCATCGCTCTCTTATAATTGAGGTTGCTTTTTCTTATTCGACTGCAGTCTTTACATTTTTCTTATGGTATTCCCTGTTCTTAGAGTTCGGTATTGGCTATAGCTATTATGTTTTTCTTCTCTAAATTAGTAAAACCACGTCCTCTCTAGATTTTAAATTCTCAAAGTATATGCACCGAGTTTTTCCTCTGCTAGGACTATCGTTGTTAACATATTTACTTAGGCAACCATTACTTTCATAGTTTTCTGACGTCGGCTTAGTAAGTTTGCTAATGGACTCTTAGGAAGTGTCCTGTCCTGGATTTTTTGTTTCCAAATATCTGGTTGTTTATCCACTAGTGGAGTTTCATCTTGTTGAGGCATTTAACAACTCCACACAAAGTTCAGACTCTATTAGGGTGCTTTCTGTTTTCTTCTTGAAAAGTTTGTTAGTTTTCTTGTTATTTTTGTTTCCCTTGAGCTATGGAACCCAGGCTAAGGTTAGTTTGCTCTAACTACATATTATGTTTAGACTTCTCATCTTAGTTTTGATGTAGCATGGTATGAGTTTGTCTTCGCCATTTAAGTAGATAACGAATCTTTCATCGTTAGTCCGTTTGATCACAATGTTTTTTTAGATACGTTTAGGTCCCAGGTTATCTTTATGATACACTTCTATTTTAAATCGTTCGGCAAAGGATACTGTTGGGCCTTTAGGAAAATTCACCTTGTCCCTCATTTTTTTAAAATACAAACCAGCATATATAGTTTTTACTCTATGTGCGCATGTGTTTTAATTTAAGCATAGCATAATTTAGTTTTTTGTCATAGAGCCGCTGTTTTGCGTTTTTTAGGCTGGATCGATTGAAGAAAAAATTTTCCAAAGGCAGACTCATAAAAAGGCTCTGAGTTCGACGGTTGTGGATATGAACGAAGAAACAGCTAGGCACTTCAGTGTTGCTGAACTAAGGGATCTTTTTAGATTGGAAAATACAGAGTCGGATACACATTCAAAACTAAAATGTAAAAGGTGTCTTAATAAAATCCAAATCAAAAATCCGCCAGAAGAAGCAGACTGTACAGATGATTTATCAGTTTGGTACCACTGTTGGGATAAAAAAGGATTGGCAGACATAGTAAGTAATATTAAATAGTATGTAATTTAACCCTTGGTGAAACAGGAGTTATCAGTGGATAGTCGTTTTTTCTTGTATAAGGTAAAATTATTTATGTAGTTTGGTTCTTTAAAATCCTCTCTCTTACTAATTTTGAAACGAAAAAAGCTATTTCGAACAAAAACTAGATTAAAGAAAATAACATATATAACTTTCAAATCCAAAGAAGTAGTTTAAAGTACTATAAATGGCGCTATCATCTTTATGTACGAGGTGTAAAATTGGGTCTCATTTAAAATGCTTCTTAAACAATGTCTTGCTTTTGAAATGTAATTACTTGTTTGCTTAATTCTGATACCAATATGCTAGTTTCTGATTAAAAAACACCAACTGTAAAGTTGCATCAGTTGTTGATCATTTTTAAATGATAAATGAGATAAATGAATAAATGAGATCTTTCATATCATTAGAGACTTAGTTACATATATTAAAACGTGCTTCTCTTGAAACAAAAGTTGTCGGTGATTTTATAAAACACTATTTATTTTGGTTTAATGGCTAAATAAATCATAAGATATCTGTTTTGTTTATAAATATCATTTTTTCTTATCAACATTTTCAAGTAGAGGGGTATTACAGTTATTCCCAAAGCAAAGGAAAATAATTAAATAATTTCTTAATTATTACCTTCCTCCAATAAACAGAAAAGTATTTAGCAAATTATAAAAAACTGTTTGTTTTCTCTTGTCAAAAATAAAATTCACATTTTTCAGTGCGGTTTTTGCGAAAAATGTTCAATTACCCATCTATTTTTAACCTTATGAATTAAAATATATTTTTGAATTTTAGGTGCTGAAACAAATTTGGGATATGTCTAAATACATATCATTTGTATTTCATCAAAAGTCGGCTAAACAAGAAGTTAAGGCTGTCAAAACTGTTGATGAAACTGAAGATGATCGTGATTTTGATGATAAAAATGAGTCTGATTATGATGACAAAGATTCTGATTATTCAGATTAAATAGGTGCCATAATAAGTTGTCTATTGTGATTTGTTGTAATTATAAAGTATTAATGTGTAAATTTTATAAGAGATAAATAATTAATAACATTTTGAAAATAAAAATAGTTATGAATTTTAAGAAGAAAGTTTGTTTGTACTTTTATGTATTGTTGTTGATCTTAGATAAAATAATTACAAATCGAATCTCTTGTTTAGATAAGATAAGAATAAAATAAGTATATTCTAATAATACTTTTTAATAGTAGGTATGTAGGCTAGACAATAAATTTATTTTTGCATAACTTGGCGGTAAGTAATCTACAAATAAAGTTTTTGGCCAGGAAGTGTCATTTTACTATTAGTACATGCAATTTAAAATTGCATTAAAATGTATTATAAATAAAAAAATATAACAACAACTGTGGCGTCAAAACGAAAATATATGACCTTTTATCAAAGAAGAACGTTACCTTAGTTTCCTGGAAGAACAAGGATTTAGATTCATTGTGGTAGGTCACTCCAATGCACAGTATAGTTACTAGAAGGCATAAGATCTTTTAGAAGCATAAATAATGAAAGCGTGAAATTCAGAGCATTAAAAATTAGTCAATATCTAGGTGAAGTAGTCATTGGCAATTATTTATTATTTATTCCCTCTGGGAAGACGCCAAGCCACTGAAAATGTGAATACATTAGAATCTTTCAAATAGAAACTCAAATCAAAGTTGTTCTTCTGGGTTAAGGTATATTCCTAATATATGAAAGTTAGCGATAGTCATGATGGTTCCTAAACCACCCCAGGAATTTTTGGTCATATGGGCCTATTTAATTGTTAACCTGTGGTATCAAACTGTTTGAAAAATTAGTTCTTAAAAGGATAAAGGAATCTACATGATAGTGATCATATGTTATTTATTAGCAATCTAGGGCTACTAAAGCGTACGACTTTTAAGTTTAAAAACTAGTAAATTTAAGTTGAAACAAAATTATTCATTAATCGAATTATTGCTCTGGCTTATAAAATCCAAAATTTTCTGAAAAGGATATTTTCATAAAATAAATTAAAACGTAGTTAATGCCATCTATATAAATGAATACTTAAATGTATATTCGGAATAATAGTTTAAAAAAATATAATTATTCAGATGAAAAATTAAAATCTGAAATTTTTAATGGTAATGTTTAAACAACATATCTAAAGTGGTGTATATTATGTAGTTAAAACAAGTATAGCTATTTTTATTTATCTAGCTGTCTTATGATTTTTCTCATAATAAAACGTATTTAAGAGGATGATTTAATATATAATTCTACACATTTGAAAATACCTAAGGTATCAATCAATTTGCCTAATTATAAAGTTGAAATTTTTCCTATTCCCTATAAAATTAAGATAAAAAATATATTTATTTACACATTATTCATAGAAAATCGTCGATTTTTAAGCGAATAAATGGTATAAGAGACAACAGTTTATAGTTGGCACTGCACATATTGTGGTATTAAAGATTTTCAGTAATTTAATGTTTAGTAAAAAAATTACCCTATTTATTTATTTTCAATGTATATTAAGAGAGTGTGCGGTAACTGTTTTATAGAAAAAATTGAAACGACATTATTTATAACTCTTTATTACAGTCAAAGTTATTAGAGTAAAAATGTATTAGGGTACCATAACAAAACACGAGGAAAAATTGAAAAGTTAACCGGAATAGTAAACCTTTAAAAAAATTGAGTTTTGAGATAATCTATTTTAAAGTATCGGAAATAAAAAAATAGAATAATTGACCTAAAAATTGTTTTCCAATGTTATACGTTTGTTATATTCTAACATACAACAAATATTGCATGGTAGAAAGTATCGATTTACTATTCCATATTATTTATTTACTACTGTACTTAAATGCATTTAGTATTTCAAAGAAAAATATTTAAATTAAACAGGCGCGTTTTTTATTCTGCTTTATAATTTCAATTCATATCTAAATAATTCTAATTATTTTACAGATTCTGATAATATAGATTAAATTACAACCTTGAGTTAATAGCACTTAAACCGATAACGATTCTAATGAACCTTATTCGGAAATTCCTTTGGCAAGGTTTTTTCCCGAGAGAAAGTACTAAATATTTATTTGATGGTAGATTGTTTGGACCTCGGAAGGTAAATTGTGTGTTTTTAAAATAAAAAATGGGGTGTTCTACTTCAAAATCAGCTGAAATCAGTGATGTCAATAGTGAACCCATAAGTGAGTATACATTTTTGTTTTCTTTAGTTTACCAAGATAAGTGGGTCAAGAGTTAATAAATGCACAACAGGTTGACATAACCTTTCTTTTATAAAATGCAAGAATTTGATTTAACAGAAATTATTTTTTGGAAACTGAAATAGGAGTATTTTTTCTAAAATGCTGAAAAATACAAGTAAAAAATATGTAGATTTTAAATTTAAGATTTTTTATTACTCATGGTGCAGAATAGAGGTCTTCACTAGACGAGGTTGACTTTTCTTTTCGCTATAGACTTATCTACAATTTTTTAATTTCAAATTCTTTTATTTTATGATCATTTTAATAGAATGTAATATGTAATTTTGTTGGCAAAATAAAACTTGTTAATAATTAATCTCTGTAAAAAATCGATTTACTAATTTCCAGGGTTGGTCTCTCCTTGACATACAATTTAAAAGTTAAGAATGTTTGTGGTTGATGGTTATTCATTAGCCGTAAAATCAGTCACCGTAAATTCTTGAAATATTTTTGATATGAGTGATATAATCTGAAAAATACTTCAACCAAATATATAGCTAGAAAAGAAAGAACACACACTTTAGGTACATATGACACATTGTGTATCCCATAAATATATGTGATGTAGGTTTAGCAGATATTTTGTTTTTAGAGTTCTACGAGAAAAAAATGGGAACAAAGAAATGTGACTTTGGAACTAAATGCTCAATGTTACATTGGAAATGGTTTCTAATGTTTCAGAAACAGTGCATTATAAATAATTTTTTCAAATGCACTTTATTCTTTAATATTTCCCATAGCACTCTTCTTGGTTTTTGACTTGTACGTAATAAAAGCCTTAAATCATCGACTAAAAATTAAATTTGAGCTTTTGAAGATTACTGTTTCCAGAGAACCGCGTCATTATTAAAGTATTCATTTTGTTATTTGTCACATGCGACAACTTCAGGAGGTGAGATGTGCACGGTAACTCAACTACTGAAGAAGCCACTTATGGTATACGGCGAAACGTTGATTAGTATCTTAAAAATGATGCGGTCCTCAAGCAGTAGTCTTCAGATTCGCTCTAGCTGTAGAAGCCTATAAATTAAATTTATATTAAGAATTCCTCTACCCATTTTTGTATTAAGTTTATGAAACTCTCGGTAGGGCGGAATAGCACTATGTCTGACATACGTATATGCAAAGTCTCTGATTTCAGATTTAGAACTCGACACATTTTCTCAAATTTCGTAAATCAAGTTTGTCAAAAAATATTCGTGAAATGTTTTTGATAGAAAAAATCATTTTTTTGTGTAATAAATGTCAATATATTCTCTAGTTTTTGAAAATTCGTGCCGTTTCGATATTATATCATCATTCTTTACTACATTCCAAATATATCTTGAAAATGTTAGAAAAATATATAAAAATTTGGGGAAAAAACTTGAACTGATGCTTGTATTTATTATAAAACACTTCTGTTTTTCTTCCCATTTCCGGTGGTGGCAAAAGATGGAGCATCTCCTCTCTTTTTTGGCTAAGTTAGAGAATATCTTGATAACGCATATCCCGGAAAATGGATTGGTCAAAATGGTGCCATTCTGTGGTCACCCCGTTCTACGGATATTACACCATTAGATTTCTTTCTCTGGAGTTACTTAAACGGTCTAATTTATGTCACATCTTCAACTGATTTTGATTATTACAGCTACAATAGTAGTTTATTTGAGATCAAAGGGTAGATTCAAGGAGTTAGTTTTGAGAAAGCTAATTTTTAGAAACTATTCCAATGACAATAAACAACAAATAGGTACATTAGATATCAATATTGAATCTGCATGAGACACACTTAATATATTTTATAATATTCAATAATGAAGTATATTTTTTAAAACTTGATGATTTATTTGCTTATAGTCGAATGTAATAAATAATTGATTGCTCATTTGCTTTATTTGTATTTATATGTTTAATATCTCTATTTATTTTATATAACCAGTTAAACTGTCTGGATAAAAATGTAATTTACAAATATAATTTGTATTAATCTGATTTGTTTTATTCTTTAGTAAATCATTATATACGTAACATATGATATTGTCTATGAACCAATGCGACCCTCATTTGAAATTGATTCATTGATTACAAAATTTTGTTTCTACAAAAATCAATGTTTCAAAGCTTTTCACTTTAGTTTTAGTAGTAATACAGCCATAACAATATTAAATCTAATAAAATAATTAATTATAATAGAGCTTTAAATGAAGGGAACTTAATAGAAACTAAATTATAAATATATATCCTCTATTAATCAAATGCAATTATAATGTATTTTATTCTTTAGTAATTTTAATAATAATAGAGTTCCAGTCTCAATTCACTATATCATATAACTATGTCTATGAGCCAGTGCGATTCTGTATTGAAATGAATTCATTGATTATGTAATATTCTTCCCACTAAAACGAGAATTCTGTACACTTTCAATTAGTTTTAATAATAACAAAGTCATAATAATGTTAAATAAAGCACAGTGTTTTCTTAAAGGATTGTCTCAATATTTCTTAACAAGTAATTAAAATTGTAATAAATCTTTAAATATGTGTGCAAATATCATTGATCTATAACCTATTTTGTTGGTTTTAATTTAAATCAAAAATACTTGAATAATTATCTTTATTTATCAATAAAATGGCTAGACTTTTGACAAACAATTAAAACTCAATCTTAGTGAAATTCAAATAAAAAATATTTTTTTAATAAATAAACATTATTAAAAATTAGCAGTGATACTTGTTAAAGTGTCACTACTGCCAAAATAACAATGCTTTCTCTAATAGATAAAAGATATTTACCTAAAAGTCCTTGGTACTGTTAAAGAGCTCTAAATAAATTTGGAGCAATACATATTTAAAATTTTAAAATTTGTTGTTTTTGAATTTATTGCATGAAAAATACTGTTAATTTATTGTACAGGTTCTCCCGAACCAATTCAGCAAGACGAAGATTACGTGGAAGGTATAGTCTGCAACGTTGACGACTTGAAAGAAAATGAACTAAAAAGCGTTGAACTAGATGAGGGAAAAGTGCTCTTAGTGAAACAAAAGGGTATTATTAGTGCTCTAGGAACAAAATGTACACATTCCGGAGCCCCATTAACCGGTAGTGCCTTAGGAGACGGAAGGGTGAGGTGCCAATTGCACGGTGCTTGTTTCAATATTCTAACGGGTGATATAGAAGATTTTCCTGGTTTTGACGCCTTGCCTTGTTATAAAGTTACTATTCAAAATGATAAAGTTAAAGTTAGAGCAAAAAAATCAGAACTTAAAACGAATAAACGAACAAAGAAGATGGTGCAAAGAGATCCAAAAGAGGATCACCATATTGTAGTCATTGGTGGAGGTCCATCAGGGGCAATATGTGTAGAAACATTGAGGCAAGAAGGATTTCCAGGAAAAATTACATTCGTTTGTAAAGAAAATTACCTGCCTTATGATAGGGTAAGTACAGCTTAGAAGTTTAAACTATAGAAATAAAAACATATTTATAAAGAATTGAAAGAAACAATAATACCGATACTTGCTAACTTCCTTATTAATTGTTTAATTTAGCTAAATTTAAAAATCGTAGTATTTAGTTTATCAAATTTTTATATAAATTGCCTCTTTTAAAAATGATATGCCGAAAGATCAATAGATATATGTCATTTAATAGCATAATATAAAAAATATATGTTAGGATGAACCCAAAAAATCTCTGCTAACCACTCCGAACTTAAATTTTATGAAGACAGAGGATGACAATGTGAAAAATGAATGGGATTAATTTGAGTTCATCTTGCAATTTTCAATCATATCTAAGAGACATTTAAACAAATATCTTCTTAAATAAGTTATGTATTTCTATTGACCAGTGGAACATGTGGGTCACCCAAAATATACATATTTATATTCAATGTGGGTAAAATATTTTGATACATTTATTTTTATATGAAAATATGTTTCTTTATGAAAATGTTGCATAAATTTGCTTGAATTTAGAATGAATTCTGAAAGTTTCACATTTATCCATTTGGGGGATCCGTTTTAAGATAAAAACTTTACGACATTCCACTATAATTTGTTCTACAGTTATAATTATAATTAATAGGTACGTTAATGACAAAATTTAATGTATGTTTGCCATGTTCATTTTTTATGACAATTGAGTTATTTTACAATAGAATAAATACAACAAAGCTTAAAAAACAATTTTGTTTTGTTAAATACATTCATACATTTGTTTGTTTTATTATATAATTATTTTTCAAGAATTTGAATTTGATTGAAGTACTATTAATAAAATTAACGAATATAGTAAGGTTACATAAGGGGAGGGTTAAACTAAAATAAATTACTTCTCATGAAATGGGGACATACATTTATTTTGTTTCATCCGGTATAATAGCCATATAACTTGTTTCTAGCGAATTTAATATCTATTTGTATATAATGGCAATTTTAATCTAATCATTATGGTGTTTAATTTTTCAATTAATCTCCTCGTAAAGATGAGAAGTATTTAGATAAGTGTTTATAATATGTTTTTGTTTTTATATCATTATCAAATAGTTTTATGTTCCCTCACTTTTTAATCAAAGCAGATAGATTAAAAGTGAATTAACTTCAGGAAACGGAAAATATTAATAAATTACGGAAAATTGAGAAAAATTTACCAAATACTACACATATAGTACCAAAAAATATAAAAATATTTACAAAAACAGCTTGATAATTCGTTTTTTAAAAATTCAATAGTTAAAACGAGTTGTACAAATTGTATATAAAAAATGTTCTAAGCTAGAACTAAATAATCGAAGAATTTTATAATAAAGTATATTGTACTTTATTCAAATAGCATTCACTTATCTTCTCCCTCCTTAAGATGAAAAAATTAGGGAGTTATTTTCTGAAGTGTCATCTGAAAGGCATCTTCTTAAATTCTGTATTTGCTATTTGTAATAATTTTGTGGTTTTTCTTTTCTAGATTTTTTTGGGACAGTCAAAAATGGCGTCTTTTAGGTAACTTCTTCTTTCTCTTGAGTCGGTTTCAGCAATTTTTATTATCTCGAAAAGATTTTCAAAATTTTTGTAATGTTGGATTTCTGAAACTCTGATGAAGTTTATATGCATTCAATATTGAATGTTGAATATCACAAAAATAAAAAGTTTTCCATCCTAAATGGATGTCATTTTTTTTTAAACTGAGATTATTAAGAAAAATAATCATACTTTTAGTCCTAATTTGAGATGAAGGACCTTGAAAGTCAACCTAATTTTTCAGATCTCTTGTTTCATTGCATATAATAAGAATAAAGTTTTCCAAAGCTTTACAAAATTTCTCTTGTTTTTTTGATTGATTATCATTTATTAATTTCTTCTAGAGTAGTATTTGTACATTGTTTTCTTTTATATTTTTCTGATTTTCTGTAAAAAATGTATTGCTTTGTTATAACTTTAACTATCATAGAAATATAAACTTCCAAATAGCTATTTATTTAGTTTTGCAAGTCCATTTATTAAAACCTCTTTTTTTACATGTGGGTAAATATTTTCTAATTTCTTTTCTGGAGGTTTTATCAAAATTTTATTTCTTTTTAAGTTTTCTTGAAAAATATTATGATATGATATGAGATTAGTAATACTATTTGACTAGTTCAATATATATGTAGTCATGCTTGTTGGGTCTGTAACAAAAAATGTTGAATTAGTCTGTAGTTTATCACCTTTGTTAGTTTGTAATATTACACCTTGGTTTTCTAGTGTATTTGTTTTCTTAAATACTGTTAAAACTTTGTTCTTAATTTAAATTTTTTATATCATTAGTATCTTGACCTGTTTCATTTATTTTTTTATTAATTTTTCTTTGATTTATTTCTGATTTATACCCTGGAATAATTTTTTGCTACTTGTTTTATGTGTTTGAAATTACTAAGTGGTCGATTAAGTCAAAGCGATCATCATTATTAGTATATTCTTTGATAATGTAGAAAGATATATATTTTGTTACAGAAGGTGTTAATTCAGTGCTTTCCCTTTATAAGCATTTGAAATATTTAATTACTTTTGAATTCCAGCGTTTTACCCGTAAATTTGAAATATTGTTTTTGATATATATTCATTCGATATTTTATAAAAATAAAACATGAATGTTTCGAATAATGTTGTGGCTCTGGATTGAATTTTACAATAGACAGATTCCTGCCACACTTGTTTCATTGATTCATAAGTTTCAAAATTATTTATAAAATGTGTAATATTTTCAATAACTTTTGGCCAAGTTATAGCTTTATTTACCTCTTGTTTAGATTTAAAAATATAATGATATTCAATTTGGGTTTTTCTTCTTCAGTAGTAATAACATCTGTTAAAAAATAAATAATATAAATTTAAATGATGATTTTTTAAAATGATTTTTTTGACAAGTGATTAGTAACTATTCAGGTAAATTGTTGTTTATTTGTGATATCATGTAAAATCTTTTTTTAAATATTTTTTCTCTTTGTACTTGGTTAGTTAATGTTTTTCCTTTAGTCATATATACTTAATGTATATAAAAACGTTCTGAAATAAGTATTGATTTTATCTTTATGAAATGTTTCGACGTATTCACTTTTTGATGTATTTTGTTAGAAAGTTTTAATTGAATGTTAGGTATATTAATTTTATGGTTATTGTAGTAGTTTACTAGTTGGAGTAGTTCATTTTTTATTGTATTTTTAGTAGGGTGATGTTTCTAGCGCTTTCTATCTAATCGGGAATTTGGTTCTTTTAGATTATTGTATTGGAGCATGATCTGAAAAAAAAGTCAAATTTTCTTCATATGGTTTGAATGTTTTACAAGCTTAAAATATCTCAAAGTCTTTTGTTAATTCATCAGGATAAGTTAAAATGAGTTGTGAAGTTAAAACTGTTTCTCATAGAAACAATTCTTACAGGGACTCAACTTTTTGATACTGTCATAGGTTTTGTTATCTTTATATACCCCCTATTCTATTTTCTTATGAATGGGGTTTATACAGTTTGGTATTGCCTAAAATTTCTGCTTTTTTCAGAAACTTACTTTTATGACTTTCATTTAAATCATACAAGTTATGTTTATAAAGTCCATACCGCTTTGAAAATCGCTTGATACATTTAAAATATCCAAATACATAAACACTATTATCTACACTGTATGCAATTGTGTATATCGAATATTTATTTATTCCAATTCAATTTTAGCTAGGTTCATACTGAACAATTAGTACATAAAGAATAAATTAAGTAATAAATTCAAAAGACCTTGGCTGTATATTGAGTAAAGTTTAATTTTACATTTTTTTAGAAAATGTTCATTTGTATGCAAAACAATCTCACTTTTTTATGTATAATTTTAGGTAAAAGTAAGCAAAACTATGGACTTCGAAATAGACAAATCACTTTTTAGAGAAGAATCGTTTTACAAAGAAAATGGAATAGATGTTCTTAAAGGCGTTGAAGCAACTTCTATTAACACCAGTACTAAACAAGTCCTTTTAAATACTGGAGAATCTTTAACTTACGATAAAATGTATATTGCCACTGGATGTAAACCCATAAAATTAAGTATACCTGGTTCAGAATTAAAAAATGTGGTGGTTTTGGGACAATATACGGATTCACAGTAAGTACATGGGTAGGAAAATAAGCGATAAGCCTCCTTTAACGAAAAAGAAACTGGTATTGGCTGAGTTTTATGTTTACGTTTTTGTGATTTTGTATAACATAAATAATGCACGAATATTTTGAATTTATTTGCAATGAGTGCAAAAAGTAATTAGTACTGCTCAGTTTCTCAGTATAAACCAAACACATACGAATCGTTTTGGTAAAATAGTTCTAATATATTTAAATTAACCTATACATTTTCTAGATATACCTCGTCTGTAATAAGCAAAGATAAAGAAGTTGTGGTTTTGGGGGCAAGTTTTGTAGCTTTCGAGTCAGCCGATTATTGCTCAAATAAAGTTAAGAAAGTCACTGTTGTGATGAGAGGGGAGTTACCTTTCCAACCATTTTTGGGTCCTGAAGTAGGTGCTGCTGTATTGAACCTTTATAAATCAAAAGGAATTAATTTTGTAACAAAAAGCGGAATTACCGAAATTAAAGCTGACAGTGAAGGAAATGTGACGGAAGCAATTTTGGCTGATGGTAAGTTTGATTTTTATAGCCGCTATTGCAATTACTACTTATAATTATTTAGGTTCATCTTTAAAGGCCGATTTGGTAATTATGGGAATCGGTAGTAATTATGCCACAGATTTTATTAAAGACTCAGGCATTGAATTACGTTCAGATGGAACGATAGAGACTAACGAATATCTTCAAACCAATATTCCAGAAGTATTTGTTGGTGGTGATATCGCGTATGCTCCTGTATGGTGTCATAATAATGAAAAATCAGCTGTGGCACACTTCCCGTTGGCACACTACCACGGAAAAATAGCAGCTTTAAACATTTTAGGAAAGAGAAGTGCCTTAAAATCTGTACCATTCTTTTGGACCAGGCTCTTCGGAAAAAGTATTAGGTAAATAATATAGTCATAAACATACGTCATATAAATTTGTATTGCATAAGAAATGAATACAATTCAAAATTTATTATTACTTATTGGTAAGAAAGAACGGAAGGCAGAAAATTTTTGTTTGTTATTATTTTCTTGTTTGTCTTTAAAGAGGTTCAAAACATAAAAGCGGTCTAGTAATCTTTACAGTAAAGTATTGTATGTGCTTCCATCTTTCATAATTTTTGAGTAACACTTTCCATGTTTCATGCCTCCTATTCCGTTATGTTTAATGATTATTATTGTTTAAAAACTATTTAGATTCAATATACTTTTTAATACTTCCAACTTGTTGCTAATGTTGTTTTTAAAACATTAATGGTATATTACTGCTTAAAAGAAAAAGATGCTTTAGCAATCTAGATAATTTATGGACAGCTATAATATTTGTTTGTATTTTGTATCTATATAAACGGAATTAACTTTTTAGAGATTTTATAAAACTTAGAACAAAAATATAATTCCATTAAATAAAAAGTGAATAGTGAAAGATAGAGCAAGTTATATCTGTTATTAAAAGAATATTTATAAACAATCATTTCAGGTATGCTGGTCATGGTAGCTACGATAAAATTGTCTATGATGGAGAGGTTTCCGAACTTAAATTCGTGGCTTTTTATATAAAAGATGGAATTGTGGTTGCTGTATCAAGTTGCAACAGAGATCCTATAGCCTCCCAATTTGCAGAACTTTTAGCCCAAGGGAAAATGTTAACAGAGGAAGATCTTAGAGTAAATCCTCTAGGATGGATTAAGAATATTCTTCCCAAATTATAGGAAAAAAAAATTTTTATTGGGAAAATGCAAAATAATCTAAAGGTTATATGGTTAAGCCTTCAAACAAATTTTATACATTGGTTTTTATGACTGAAGAGTAATTTTTTTATGACATCTTTAAACTAATATTTCTATGTGTACTTAATAATTTTAATATTCATTTAGTAGTTAATAATAGACAAATTTAATAAAATCTTAAAAATACATTACATTGTGCTAAATTAATGGAATCATAATTTGCAATTGCGGAAGATAAATGAGGAATGTGTCTATTATATACTACTGAATTGTGGGTAAATTATTTAGGGCAAAATTATTAATTTACTGGAACCAAAACTGTTCATTTAATGAGTAATGCACTTGCATTGAATAAAAATTGACCCCCAACAGTAATAATAATAATTTGGTCCATGTGGGCATTTCCTTGTTGATACCTCAATCTTGACAGTAAAAATAGAGGATTGTTAAATTTATAATGATTCATTTATTTTTACAAGTGATAAATCAGTATTTTGGAATATATTTATTGTTGTATTAATTTATTGTTTGTTAATTATATACATATATTTTATTTAAATTGTATATTGGTTCATCTTTTATTTTGTTTTTATGTTATGAGTCACTACATTACATAATACTTTTTATCAATAAGTAATTTGAATCCTTTTATTAAAGATAAAACAGTAACACCCATATTACATATTTTTTTCAATTTCAAATAGATTTTTTGGATATTATTTAATGAGGGTTAATGGTGTATTCTTGTGTGACTATTTCCAATTGGCATATATTATGGTTTGTCTACAGTATGTATAAAATAATCTCATTTTTGGACCAAAAAATAATTTCTACCAATAATTATCTATTGTGTTTTATTTTTAAGGTCCGTGCATGTAATACATGACATTTGAAAGGCTCATTTCAGTAGTTTGCTGGAAAAATACGAAACTTGTACTTCAGTGTTATAAGCTCCTAATAAGAAAGCACCCATAGATAGTACAAAAAAAAAACAAGTCCCTAACTCAGTTTATTAGAACCTGTTTAAAATTTAAAAATACTTTTTCAAATACAACAAATGATGAGGCGAGGTGTACTAAGAATGATCTATGTTACCACCATTGTCTGAGCTGCAGAAGAATTTTTTTAAGACTAAGTCATGGGTATTTTCTGGGCCTATAAGCTTCTAAGATTGGTAAATCTACGCTTGGTTTAGGCAAAAAGAGGCATTGTTGCTTCAGAGGGATTGTTAGGAAGTTTCTTCTCTCTACACCACTGTTCTATTAGCCAAAAATGAGGTATAGGATAATTTTGGACCTCTCTCCCTTAATTACTAAGATGGGGATAATTCTGGATGAAAAAGCCTTGATGATTTAGCCTAACAATCAGTTTATAAATTTCAAGACTGATATTTGGTTGTGGGAATCTGTTGTGTTACATATGCATCAAATCAATACCATGACAAAACTTAAGCAAATCAAAATTTTGTTAAAAAACAAAATATTCTTAGCATTCAAAACCAATCATTACTGGCGAAATATATGATTATTTTGTACTTTTCATCAATCATTTGAGGCAATTCCCTATTTTTATATCAGTGTTCCTCTTTTAATAGGTTTTTAATATTTTATCATTTTTAAAACTATTTAGATTCAGTATTTTCTAGAAGTAACTTTAAACGAATTATAAATAGTATTCTTAATTATTAGTAAGTGGTATATTGCAACTTAAAGATAAAGTTGCTCTAGCAAGCAAGATAATGGTATCATAATTTGCAATTGCATTTACTCATCATTTAGGAAAGAAATGAACACAATAGTAATAATAATATGGACCTCTTGAGCATTTTGTAACTGGCACTTTAATCTTCTCAAAAAAAAAATCTACAATACATTTATTTTTAAAAGTGACCTGATCTTTATTTTACTATATTGTATTACATTGTATTACATTATTTTTTGCTAAATACATATATTTTTTAAATAATACATTGCTTCATCTTTTATCGTTTTTTTTTGGACCAGTACACTAAAAATACACCTTTTAAGAATAATTTAAATAATTTTCTCAAAGAAAAACAACTAACAGTCCATTTTCACTTACTATTTATAATTAAGTAAACTACTTAATCCCAAGCTTCATTTACTCTTAGATGTGCTAAACGGGATTCAATGGTAACATTGTCATAAAAGGGTTTGTGTTTGGTTTTTGTCTTTATGAAATTAATTTCATTTTTTCCTAATGCTTTCGCGTGTCCTTTGGACTGTTCCTAAAAAAAAAAAAATAAGGAACTAGTATTTATTCAAAAATCATATTTCGTACCCAATGTTTCATTCGTTATATTGAAAAACCGTTATCTTATTACTTACTGGCGTTAAATAAGAGTGCCTCAAGTAAAACATGTTCCTTTCTTCAATTTCAAATTTATTCTTTAGCTTTTGGACATCACTGATTGTGGGTTGTTTATATAAACGGTGTTTTCCTGTGTGAATATTTCCATTTGGCATATGTTTTCGTCTAAATAATGCATAAAATAATTTCATTTTCGGGACGAACAAAAATTCCTATAAAATAGAATATATATATAATAAATTCTTTGAGGTTACGACTCTTCTTTTTTAGTGTGGCGTGTATATTTTATCCAGTAACCAACTAAACATTTTTTTTCTTGTGACTCGACACACCACATTGTAGCCAAAAGGGAAAAACATTTTATTTGTAATTTTAAAATTATTTAATCATTCATGAAATAACTAGTTTGCTTGATTCCACCTACATATGTAATAATTTATTTTAATTCCAATACTGAATAAAAAAGAAGAATCTGTTAATCCTATGATGAAGAATATTGTTATGCAATTGTTTTTGTGGTTAGAAAAATAAATTAGGCTACCATACTTCTAGTTTTTTTGGATAAAATGTGGTTCGAAATATTACCTAGCTTTGGAATTATTGTTGGATTTATGTCTCTCCCGCATGCTTCCGCATATGTAATTAATAAATTGGTAATAGGAAATATGTACAGGAGAAGTATGGTTGAATATCCAGATAGGCTTCAATATCTAAGAGATAGGAGATTGACTGGAAATCCTTATAAAGTTCAAGGTCTAGAAGCTATTCCTGATGTATGAAATACTTATATATCAGGTATTTTAATTATTTGCAAAAATGAAATTTATATATAAATATAATGTGTTTCTTTTTTAGCTACTAGTGGCAGTATGGACATTATAGAATATTTTTATTTGTATATTTTACCGTAATATACAAATTATTTCTAATTACAGCTTTAAGAGACTTTTGTTGTTGTTTCAATTTAAGTGAAAATTGTATTACATAAACTATTCAATTTAATCAAATATTCAGCAGTTAATTGGATAATGCTGTGAAATTTAAATGATTTGGTTTGGTACTTTAGCCACTTCCAAAGAATGAAATTTTAAGGTTGAAATTGAACCTTTGTGCAAATTTTTCAAAACTGAAAAAAATTAAATTTAAAAAACTGCTGAAAGTACTTCTGTACAGGTGTGAAACTAGATAGCGAGTGGCAGTACTCAATCCCAAAATGCATGATAACCATAATCGATTTTAGAATGTTTCCACAGTGTTTTGTACAATTCTGTGTGGTTATTCAGAGGGATTGGTAGGGTGGTCGAAAAACTGGGCCGCCATTTAAATAGTTAATTAAAAGTATTGAAGCCATTTAACGTGTTATGAATGAAAGTCCAAAAACGTTCATTTCATTAGTAGCCCCACAAATAAATTTGTCTTATGAAACGAACCAACTCATTCTAAAAATACTTAAAGTCTCATGCATCAATTGACAATGTTTTCATAAGCTCATAAGTAAAAGGACATTTTAACCAAAATTCTATAGTTTTATATAAATTCTGATTATCATTTCCATAATAAATGAGTTGATTCTTTTTTTTTATAAATATGGAAAGATAAATGATACTTATCTTAAATTTCCACAGTCTTCTGTTTCAACTCTTACTTTATGGAAATTATTCATAATTACAAAAGACTGTGGAAATTCAAGATAAGTATTATTTATCTTTCCATATTTATTATGAATAATTTCCATAAAGTAAGAGTTGAAACAATTAATTTTCTTTTTTTTTGTTGCAGTATCATGTAGAGGTTACAAACTTTAAAATGAAAATGTCCAGTAATAAATGTCATTCTGTGGAAGTGGCTAAAGAACTAACCCAAAACAATACATTTTACAGTCTACCCCATTAATGATTTTCCTTAAAGGCTTATGCAGGGTAATTTAATGAGGACTGGACAATCTTTTAATCATACCTTCACGAGTTCGTAATAAAAATATTTTACCAAATAAAAGAGATCAAATGTTAAATACAACTGAAATTAAGGGTGTTCAAAACAAAATTTATTTTTCGTTTTTCTGTTGCATATTTATCGTTTTTTTTTCTTATAATAATAATTATATGTACTGAAAATAGGTCATCCTAATATACAAACAATTTTGAAATATCACAAAAACAAACATATAAAATTTTTTAAAATCTTGAATTCATAATTCAAAATGTAAAATTTAGCAACTATAGTTCATATTTTTTTTATACATTATTTTATGTAAACGACATTTACACTTATTAATTATGAATAAGTTCCATTATTTTCTTTTTAAAAACTCTTAATTACCTACTAACTTTATTACAAATCAGTATTTTGTAGGTCGAAGTATTTAAAAAATAAGGAATTCATTGACATTCGTTTATTTGTTCTAATTATATGCATGTTACTGTTATTTCTGGTAGACTAATTATAAATAATGTTATTAAAATTTATGTGAAAGTAAGGTGATGCTTAATTATTTAATATTTTATACATATATAAATACCATTGTTAAATAATGTAATCTCTGGTAAAATGAAATCCACTGATATTTGCCACATTTTAAGATGGTCCTCATACAACAACGA
This sequence comes from Hermaeophaga mercurialis, assembly GCA_951812935.1. Taxonomy (NCBI): domain Eukaryota; kingdom Metazoa; phylum Arthropoda; class Insecta; order Coleoptera; family Chrysomelidae; genus Hermaeophaga; species Hermaeophaga mercurialis. The sequence goes on along the minus strand of OX638362.1, from coordinate 31,066,221 downwards.
TTTTGAAGTTTTTGTAACTGACCTGTTTATATTAAGTTAAAGAAGAAAATAATAGATGTACAATAATCAAAATGTTGCTGTACAATTGAAGTACTAACTGGAATTTTAGTTTGAACTGATAAGTTTCTTTGATATATTTTTTAAAATGATCAAACAATAAAAAATTATTAAGTTGAAGCCAAGGTATTTAGTTGATGATACAATATCCATTTTCTTATCGTTAATTGTAAGATTAATGGCATTTAAATCTATATTGTTTCATTTATATTTGGTAGTTATTATTATAGCTTTGATTTTTAAATCTTTAAATTTATTATATATTAGGTAATTATTGACAGAGTTTAGAGTCAGATTCATTGCCTGTACCGTCTTTTTTAAATTACCTAAATTATTAAAGAATTCTTTGCACATATATTAGTAATGTCACATTTAACAAAGATTTAAATCTTTTAATTTTTATTTTTCAACAATCGACTGTAATTCATTAGTTGACAACCAAACATTTGAAAAACTGGGATATAGTTTATGGTTAAAGAAATTTCCTGTTATTTTAGTTAAGATGCTATCAACTATTTGAGTAATGGTATTTATAAAGAAGGTATTAAATTTATTTGCAATTTGGAAAATGTTGACAGTTGGTATGTATATACAAACTTTTTAGTGTATTCCACATTAATGGATAATTGTTTTTATATGTATCAATTTTATTAAATAATATTGTTCTTTCTTCTTTTTTAGTAAATTATTACTCATTTTTGTTTCATTTTTAAAAAGTTCAAATCTTTCCCATTTTTCATTTTTAATTAATTTTATTTATTTAATGCCATCCTACTTACACTTAGTGACTCAGTCATACAAAGGCAAAACCCTCCAAGTCTTGTCAACAGGCAAACAGACTGGCGGAGTTTCCAAATTCTGCTGGAAGAACAAATTAATCTCTCAGTAAAACCTAAAACAAAAGAAGAGATAGATAAGGATGTCGAGTTACTGAACAACTGCATCCAGCAAGCTGCATGGGACAGTACCCCTAATTTAATTGCAAGAACAAAGGGCAATAACTACCCAAAGGAAATAAGAGAACTGATTCGCGAAAAGCGCAAGTTAAGACGGAAGTGGCAACAAACTAGAGCACCAGAAGACAAAACTAGATTGAACAATGCCACCCAGCAGCTGAAAAGGGATATTCAGAGTATGAAGAATAATGCTATAAGCGAATATTTAACAGATTTGACAAACGACAAAAATACAGATTACTCATTATGGAAAGCGACTAAAAGACTAAAAAGACCAATTGTCCAAAATCCACCAATCAGAAATGAAGATGGAAGTTGGGCTAGAAACAATCAACAAAAAGCAAATAGATTTGCAGAGCACCTAGCAAACACATTTACAGCCAACGAAGGAGAAGAGCAACTAGGTCAAATAATATTAAATCAGAACAATTTGGAAATAACCCTTACTACTCCGAAGGAAATATCCACAATGATCAAAGAAAATATCAATCCGAGGAAAGCACCTGGATTTGACCTAATTACAGGTGAAATACTTAAACACTTACCAAAGAAAGCTATAGTTAAATTAACATATATTATCAATGCAGCCTTCAAACTCAAGTATGTACCTATCTTGTGGAAAGTAGCTGAAGTTATAATGATTCCCAAACCAGGGAAGCCACCAAATGTAGTATCATCTTACAGGCCAATATCTCTATTAGCAGTGATATCAAAACTATTTGAGAAAATACTACTGAAAAGATTAAATCCTATACTTGAAGAAAGAAAGTTAATACCATCGCATCAGTTTGGCTTCAGAGAAAGTCACTCCACCATAGACCAAGTACACAGGATAACTGATGTCATAGAAAAATCATTAGAAGAAAAGAAGGTCTGCTCCTCTGTCTTCTTAGACGTGGCTCAGGCATTTGATAAGGTTTGGCATGAAGGACTCAAATACAAATTGAACAAACTCTTGCCCAAACAATATGCACAACTATTAGACTCATATATATCACACCGAGCTTTTAGAATAAAGCAGGAAGATGTTTATTCAGATCTAAAAGAAATTAATGCGGGTGTGCCACAAGGAAGTGTGCTAGGACCAGTCCTGTACCTGCTGTACACTAGTGACATCCCTCAGTTAGACAACGATACCATTGCTACATTTGCTGACGACACAGCCATATTGGCCATAGGCAATAACCACGAAGAAGCAGCAAATAACCTGCAGACATCACTTAATAAAATTAATAACTGGACGAAAAAATGGAGAATTACCCTAAACAAGAATAAATCGGTACATGTTAATTTCACAAACAAAAGGGAACAATATGTACCAATCAGAATAGATGATGAACAGATACCACATGCTACCACAGCAAAATACCTGGGACTAACTCTAGACGCGAAGCTTCGCTGGAAAGCTCACATCAAAAAGAAACGTGAAGAACTCGGAATTAGATTCAAGAAAATATATTGGCTGCTGGGAAGAAAATCCACTCTGACAATATACAATAAATTATTAATATATAAACAGATCTTAAAACCGATATGGACCTATGGGATCCAACTATGGGGTTGCGCTAGCGAAAGCAACACCCAAATCATCCAGAGATTCCAAAATAAAGTGCTGAGGAATATCGTCGATGCACCCTGGTACTTCCGAAATAGTGACCTCCACCGGGACTTGGAGATGGACAATGTTAAACAGGTAACCACCATATTTGCCAAGAGTCATGAACAGCGACTCTTAGATCACGTGAATGTTGAGGCAATCCAGCTCCTCGACAACACCAACCAGACGAGAAGACTCAAGAGGACAAAGCCATTTGAGTTAGTTATTTAAGTGCCTAGTGTAAAAGCAGAGCAAAGTGCGAAATTTTATACGATAGTGTTAGTGTTATTTTTAGTACAATCTAAGGAACTTCTACTGAGTAAGACCCTTAGTTTTAAGACATTCGTAGTAATTTAGGCTAGAATAAAATTGTTCATTGATATTTATTTCAAAGTTACAAAAAATATTAATTAAATTCTTAAATGCGTACATATACATCAAAATACGTTTTTTAACATAAAAAAAGATATTAGTAGATATTAGTAGATATTAGTAATAATATCGATAGCTTCTACAGGGTGTACTAATATAATGGACAAAAAAACCTTTAATATGACAATAATAAAAAATTACAAATTTCTCCATTCAGTAACGTACGTAATTCCTTCTTTCTCTAATATTTAAATTTAATTAATTAAATTTAATAAAATTATGATTTATTACTCCAAAAAAATAATCGCAATAAATTTAAAGTCTAAATATTAAATAATTACGAGAAGTGTCTAAAAAACTAATTTTGAATTTAAAACTTATTAGAGATTTTATATATATATATATATACAGCATATTATTCGGAGGTCGTGAATCTGTTTCTAAATTATTGATCCGTCTTTAAGAATCTTCCTGTATAAGTGTTCATTGCGTATGTTCTGAAAATGAAAAAAAGTGTTTTATTTTGAAAATAGTAAAGAGTGTGAAAATATTATCAAATACGAGTATATGAAATGATGTCCATTGTATTCAGAGTGGCAACTAAATAAGGACAATGTTGCTCTCTCGTAAATTATAGAAATTAGAGAGTCAATTAAATGAGGAAAAGTTGCTAATTCATGAAACAAAGTAATAAACTGAATTATAAAATATTCCAATCATTACCAGAGATCTCTGAAAAATTAAAAATGTTTTTTTCTTTTTTACAATAAAAAATTAGAGGCAGTCATACGTGAGAGTGCAAAATAAAGTAAAAAAAAATAAGAAAGAGATATAGTTATGTTCTTTTGAAACATGATAGCGGTTTAATTTTTGTAGTTACGGAAAAATGGAATCGACGTTTTTTATTTTTTCGGATTGATTGGAATATTTGGAATTTGCATTTTTAATTTTATTTGTTTTCTAAATATGCATGTTACTCTCATTTAATCGAATTTTGTTACATTACTGCATTACTGTCTATATTAAAAAAAGGCTACCTTGTATACATTTTGATATATACCTTGAATATTTCCTGAAATTCAATACGTTAAATATGTCCAGGGTGGAGAGTTTTCATTGGAATAAACTGTAAATTTGTACTGAAGAGTTTTCATTTAAACTCATTTAAATTCCATATTATCTTGATAAGCATTAACAATTTCCTTTAATTTTGATCAAAATAGGTTTAAAAAAACAGATTCACCAGGATGTAAACATACCACATGGGAATATGTTCGTAAGGGAAAACTGCTGTACATATTGTAATATAGATTTCTGAGTATAATAATAATATAATTGAAAATAATGAATAAATAAACAAATTTAATTGAAATTACATAAATATCAATCATTTTTCATGCAGTAGAATGACACATGGAAACATACTTTTTTTATGAATAATAATGTGGGTGAAATAATATAAAATATGTTAAAGTAATCAGTATGCATTTAATATTAAGCATGTAATACAATAATTTCTTTAATTAATGTTTGTAAATTAGAATTGGTACTATTTCTGAAGTATACCATTTAAAATTGAGTAGGTACATGTAAAATTACAAATCGTCTAAATGTGGTAAAATAAAAAAATATTCATTTCATGTGTGGTAATTTAAATTAAATTGTTTTGTTTATTGAAATTACCAAAGAGTACTTGTGACTACCCAGAAATTCGAAATTATGCTGAGAAAGATATTATGAAATAACATACAAAAAGTTATTATGTAAAGTTTTGTTATACAAAATTTAAGGAAAAAATATCAGATTTTATTAGAAAGTGATGATATCCTTGTAAATAATAGTAATTAAGAATATTGAAGCGTTGTAAATTAATAATTTATTGAAATTTCTACCATACAGCTACAAATACTGTTTATGTTTGACATTTCTTTTCGAAATTTCACTTGCCTAGAAAGCACATCATCGAAGTTAGTACAAATGACGGTAAATAAAAGAAAGGGAGATTTAAAAAAATCATTTATAACCTTGAAAAAATTAAATAAATTTATCGATTTACCCCAGATGAATATCTTCGAATTGTTTTTATGTTGTTCCTGTAGTTTGATAAAACTTTTAGAGGTATCTCATTGTCAATTAATTAAACTTTTATGGAACTTGCATAACCTTAAAAAAGGACAAACCATTTTTAAGTGCATAAAGTGTAATAAAACCAAAGTTACATATAACAGTGACATAATAGTAGATTCTGTAACAAGGTTAGAATGAAAAAATTCGAGTGCTAGCGAGATTGAGGAACCAGGTGTATCGAATTTTGTTATTGTAACCGAGTAATAGACTGTGTTTTCTCCACGACCAATAATTCACTCAATTTTTCACTCATTTTATTTAAATTAAATTTAATTTGCATCTATATTGATAGTTTTGACATCCATGACTGTCGATATTGTTTAGAACAATTATGGAAAGTTTTTCCACCACTTGTTATGGAATGAAAATACATGCAAAATACATAAGAGGCAAGTGTTACGGAATGAATATTCTGTTTCAAGAGTGAGAATGTTTGCATTATATTATTAAAAATGATTTTGGAATTAGCACATTCCACTAATGGTCGTGTAGAAAATTAGTTAAAATAGTTAACTGTAACATGAATGAATTTTCTTGAGTGATAAGAAAATAACATGTCAAGTCTTCACGCTGATGCTGGTCCATAACCATCATTGTATCGGAAAGAACTTCAAGGTAAATGATTTTCCAGCCTATGGTTGACATATTTCAAAAGTAATACAATTTTTAGCGTTGGCGGTTAGAAAAGAAATAACAAGTTTTATTTTATGTGTCTCGTTGTTTTGATTTTTTTTATAAGTTTAATGTTAATTGTGTAATTCGTTGTGAGAAATATTAAGAGTAAAACACTTGTCAAATCTTATGTACAAGAAATATATTGGATTGTAAATATCATTATTACAGTTAAATGAAATCTGAACCTGCCTTGAGATCATTTTTGAACAAAGATGAATTTAGTAGAAAATATACAGTGCCCCCAACAAAATTTATAATTTTTTTTAATTCTTGATAATTAGTAGTAAATGCTAAAAATAAAATTAAAAAAAAATATTTTTTTTCTTTCATAACAAAACATAATATTACAATATATAGATTTTCTGCGCTGAATGACCACTTAGGTAGTTGTATGCTAAGAATAAAACAATCTAAATGAAAGAAAAACAAAACATGTATTCTATATTCTACTTATTTACAAAAACAAAACCTAAAAATTATTTCTATTTAAATTTCCGTGCATTTGTGTGCCCCATTTTTAACGATTTCCGCAAAAATTATCCATATATACCATTTTTTTCTGTTTAACATATATAAATTTCCAGGTATAATTTTTCCATTAAAGTTTAATGTCCTAATGAGTAGGGACATTCAATTCCAACTAAATCTTAAGGACTTGTTCCTAATACTCCATAATTTGTTGGTCTAACTATTAATCACTTCACTAATTTCATCGGCTCCATTCCACAGAATATCCTTTATTACTATATACAGATTGTATTAATTTGCAAATAATATCAATTGCTTTTCTTAGAGAATGGTATTGTCAGATACCGAAACCTAGGTAGATTTAAATATATTAAAACGCTTTGAAAGACTGTGGAAATTCAAGATAAGCATTATTTACGTTTCCATATTTATTATGAATAATTTCCATAAAGTAAGAGTTGAAACAATAAATTTAAATACCATGTATTACTAAAAATAGATATATTATAGTAGCAAAAAAAGAACAATGAGGCTCTGAGGTAATATTTTAACTCTATACAAATTGCAGAATTTTTGTCACCTGTACTCGGTAGGATGTCGCGAAAATAATGCATATTTTTAAATGCTATGTAGAACGTGTCATTTGCAACAAAATATTTTAATAAACATTTTTTAACGTCATTAGTTTACACAACAATTTATTTTAAACATTTACATATTTATAGATGGCAACATCTCACACTTTTATTAAAAATATGTGTCATATAACCAAGGAATATCTATCTGATAAATCATAAAATTGTGTTTGTTTGCAGATGATTCGGATCGTTTAATCGTTTTAAGTTTATCTTTTGGTAAAGTTATTTCAATAATTCAGTGAAAAATGGCATTTTATTCAAATCAAGAATATCACGACACGTTGATTAATCTAATCCGCGATGTTTTGTATCGGTGTCCTAAAGATTCTTGGGAACGTGTAGTGTATTACTACTAATAATAATAAAAATATTTATTTACGGAAAATACAATTTACTGAGAATACAATTGTTAAATGTAAATAAATATAGTTACTCAATAAGTGAAAAACACTTGTTTTGAAAATAAACAATAAAACAATACGAAACGATACATATTAAAAGACAATAAGGAAGCATTGGTTAAATGGGTTGTGATAACAGTTTAATTATATTATTTTATCAGCTGGGATATTTTTGAATAACTGTCTAGGTTGATTTAATATATAAGTCTTCAATCTTTCTTTAAAAAGATTCATGCTGTTACATGATTTTATACTTTGTGGATGTGTGTTGTATAATTTAGGAGCTAGATACAAATATGATCTTTGTCCTACGGATTAAATCATACGGGGAACAGCCTGAAAATATCTATGTCTGGTGTTATATGTGTGCAGTGTTAAATTAAAATCTTGTTGTATGCTATGGTACTTAATATTTATATTATAATAAAACAATTGTTTCAAGTCCATAACGTGGGCTTCTTTAAATAACCAGTTTGAGGAATATCGTAATGGTTTATCCAATATTATTTTCAAGAACCTTTTTTGTAGGATTTCAAGAGATTGAAGATGTCTTTCTAAAGTACCTCCCCAGGCTTCTTTAGCATATCTGATATGGCTTTCTATGAGACCATGATATAACATTTTCATTTGATCAAATTTTAAGTATGGTTTTAGGTATTTAAATTTATACGAAATCATTCTTAGTTCTTGACATATGAAATTTATATTTTCATTCCATTTTAGACATGTGTCCATATACACGCCCAACTATTTTATTTTTTTCTCAGGGTATATATAGAATGTTTTTCCCGAATTTGTAAGAGTAAGTCAGTGAAAGTTGGGTCTGCTAAGAGTGTTGTTGCTGAATGGTAAATAAGAGGTTTTGTCTAAGTTTAATGTTAATAATTTAGTATCAAACCAGTATTTAAGAGTTGGTAAGTTAATTTCCACATTTGCCTGTAACTGTATCCAGGTTCTTGTTTGATAATAAATGGCAGTATCGTCCGCAAAACCTATTATATCTCCTGCACTTGGTACAAAAAAAAGCCCATTAATATATATGTTAAACAAAATAGGTCCTAGGATTGTACCTTGTGGGACTCCGTAAGTCACTGGAGCTAAGTCACTTTTAATACCATTTATCCTTGTCATTTGTTTGCTCTTGTTAGACAGATAATTTTAAAGTATTACCTAAAAAAGTGGTGGTAGAAATCGTTGGGATGTGTAACAATTGCCGAGAATACATTTTTCACTTTTCTACATCCCCTGTAATCGACCATTCTAAATATCCAGGTGTACTAAAATAAACTTATTTTTAAAACGTTTAAAAAAAGCACTCTGTATAGTTACCTGCAAGAAATATTTTTTAAGTGGATAATCACAATCACAGACTAATACTATAACTTGCCTTAACATTATATGTTTTTTCTTTCATTACTAGTCCTTTTTTTGAAATTCGATAATTTTCGAAAGACAGAAAATCAGCTAAAATAGTCACAACCTCAAAATATTTCTGTTTACATTTAACATATGTTAAAAGTTTTTTTTAGAAAAATCCTAAATCTTTTATACATATCTACTTATTACAAAATAAAACACAATTAAATACAACTCACCATAAATCCATAAATCATTAATACTTAAATATTAAATATTACAAGTATATTAAAATGTTATTAAAATTTAAGCTTATTATTGAAGTTTGAAGCTTTTTCAGTTTCGTTCACCTGGTTTTTAAAAATAGTTTAAGGAAATATAGAAATTATATTGATGTGCCTAGAAAATAATTCAGTGCCCTTTTGCTCGAAAGAAATGTTTTCATTTCTTTCAATAATTACACATTTTACTTCTACAAAGTATTATCTCTTAAAACCCATTGGATTGACGTCATTTTTACGTCACTATCATTTATTTTACCTGACATTGAAAATAAATAAACGTTTTAAAGGGCATATGATTATCAAATGCTAAAAATATGTATCTTTGTTTAAAATTAATTGGGCGTTTAACAAATTGTATATGTTTTTACTAAGAACTTAATAAATATTTTTGATAATGTACTTTTTACTTAAGTTAAATTATTATTTTGGTTTCTACAACTTTTATTAACTGAAAAAAAGAGATTTTACTGTTATCAGAAAATTTTTCTTTGTAAGGAAATTATTTTGCCAATCAGTAAGTTTTTAAAGTAAAATGAAATCGTGAAACTCTAAAAAAGTTGTATTTTTTTTTAACGAGAATTGTAATTTGTTTAGTCGGAATTTCCCTAAATAAAGTGACTCGTTTTGTTCATTTTAGTTTCACAATATTTATTATAATATTTATACCTGATAAAATATGTACCTTATTATATGACTTATAAGAGTTAATTTAACAATAAAATTTCATGCAAAGAACGAAAAAAAAAAATTTAAAGTAGAAGATTTTTAAGCGGGCATTATATATTTTGTTTGATATTGCGATTTGGACTGGGTTTTTCAAGTATATTTAATTTTTATTTGGAGTTTCTAAGCGACGTCTTACAAGAGGAGAAAACAATATACTATCTGTCAAGAATATCTGAAACCGCGAGTTCAGGGTGCGCAGTAACCGAAACAAAATAAATGGTAACAATGGTCATTCGAGTGACATTCTTTGAGCTGTCCACGTCGTAATATCGAGGGTTGAAAGTGACAAGAGGTAGTGCAGTGTTGCCGGATTGACAATGACCAAAATTGTGTAAAATAAAACTTTAGGGTCTCAAGCCCGAGAAATTATATATATATATATATATATACAGTTATATAGAATATTGAACATAGATTTACAAAAAGTACAAGAACGAGTTGCTGCTTTAACAGGTAAATACAGGGTGGCCAAACGAAAACGAAACAGAGCCATTATCAGGAACTGCGTCAACGTTTTAAAAAACACAAGGACCCGTCGATTTTTTATCAAAGCAGAGAGCAGAGAATGCCTTTTCACAGAGGTATGTGGTTGAGAAAAGCAATAAATGTTTCTGATATTTACTTATAATCTTTTTTTAAATTCACCCAAAAACTTGATAAAAAGGATTCATATTTTTTACCTGGTAATTTGACTGGCGAAATGTATTTGCGATTACTGGAAGATGCTATTGACCCTACGTTGACCAATATTATTGAAAATGACCAACAGTATAGTGAAGATCATTTAATGTTTCAACAAGACGGTGCTTCTTCGCATTATGCTTTGATTGTTCGTCAGTATTTAGACCAACATTTTCCACGGCACTGGATTGGGAGAAGAAATAGCATTGAATGGCCTCCACGGTCACCAGATTTGTCGCCCCTTGATTTTTTTTTATGGAGATACTTCAAAAGTAAAATCTACAAAACACAACCAGCCTCTTTAGAAGATTTGCGTCAAAGAATTGTCGAGGAGTGCCATCGAATCACTGTGAAATTCTTCGGAATGTGCGAGAACGTTTCGAATAAAATCTTTATTATTGTATGGACGCGGGTGGTTATCAATTTGAACATTTAATTTAATTAAGAAGTAAGTAAATAACTAAATATAATTTAAACTTTAAAATGCAATTTATTAAAAAATATTAGACCGAATTTTAAAATTTAAAGACTGTTGTAAAGAGAATTGGAAGGGCTTTAAAATGATATCTTACTCGACCCCTAATGCCATTTAAAGTATTTTGGGGTGTTTGTTACCCTCGCTTGGAGATGTAAGCAGCGAAGTCCAAAATACCGGAAAAAAGTGTCCCCCTTTGATGGGTCCCTGTGGTTTTCTAAAACGTTGATGCAGTTCCTAATAATTGCTCTGTTTCGTTTTCATTTGGCCAAGCTGTATAATAAATAGTAATAATATTAACATTTCTGTGATTGATTTTAAAAGAGATTTTCATTTAAAATTAAACACATTTTTTGAAAGTATTTAGCGTGCCGGATATTTCATAAGAAACTTATTAATTTGCATTATTATTTTATCTTTTTTAAAACTTTTAGATTTAGTATTTTCTAAAAGTAACTTTAAACGAATTATAAATATTACTTCTTAATTATTATTTAAGTGGTATATTGCAAGCAAGACAATCTATTGAAAAAATGGTATCATAATTTGCAATTGTTGCAGAAGAATAAAAAATTGTGTTCATTGCATTAACTCATCATTTAGGAACGAAATGACCACAATAGTATTAATAATATGGACCTTCTGAGCATTTTGTAACAGGCACTTTAATCTTCTCAAAAAAAATATCTCCAATAATTCATTTATTTTTAAAAGTGACATGATCAGTATTTTACTATATATTGTATTACATTATTTTTTGTTAAATTCATAAATATATACATATATTTTTAAAATAATATATTGCTTCATCTTTTACCGTTTTTTTTAGACCGGTACATTAAAATTATACTTTTTCAGAATAATCTAAATCCAAAATAATAATTTATTTATTAGTGTTAAAAAAATTGGACGACAAATTGTTGATTCACATCACCTAGAAAAGGCAACAAGAAATTTTCGAAACTAACATTAGATATCTTCGATAAAGGTGTCTTGTGTCGAACAATAATAAATTTTACATTATACATATTAAATTATTCAGTTACAATAATATAAAAATATTGTACTATACGCATCCAAAAAATTATTCCCTGTGTTTGAATCTGAATAACAAACAATTGACGATCATGAACATTGGAAAAAAATATGTTTTTCCCTGATCCCCAAATAACAAATATATAACTAATGTAAATAATTTTATTATTAAAATAATATAATGATTTAAATGGGGTAAAATAGGTACTAATACTAATACATGTTTTAAATTCTTTTAAATATTATAATCACACTGTACTTTCCACTGACCTTTCCAAGAATATAGAAATTTATATTGGTAATGACCGGCCAAATATTTTAATACCAATGGATTAAACAGGTAAGAAGATTTAATATATATATATATAAAGATAAGGAGAATAATCCTTTTTTAGAAAGTTCTCACCAGACTACATTTTTTAAACCACAGTTAAAAATAAATGTTGATCTGTTCCAGATTAAATTTGTATACAATATCGTTACTTAAAATTTGAACATTTGAAGATATTGCACCGTAGATTAACAAATCATTCTGGTTCTACAAATTCTTCACCTGCGTCTGAATCCAAATATGCAACAAATCAGAGAAAATTGGTAACTTCTTTCAATATAATCGGAATTCTGTGGTTGTTCCAAATACAGGGTATCCCGGCTATTTTGACAGACAATTTTTGAAAGCAAATGTTGATTACACGAATAGGTTTAATTTAATTTATTTCATACTTGTACATTGTCATTTTTCATAAAGGAACTTTTGAATGGAATATCATGTATATTCTTATTAACTTGAAAAGGAATTCTGCTACTTTTTAGATATGAATACATTTTTACATATTCTAGTTTTTGTTTAACTATAAATACTTATTTAAAATTTTTCAAATGTAAATTGCCAAAACTATTTGAATACTCTGTTCAAGTTGAAAAAAATTTTAAAGGATTGAAAAATAAACGAAACACGTATGCTCGTAACATAATTCCTACAGTCAACATTTGGCCATTTTTTACAAATTTACCAACATTTTCTAGATTGTCTAAAATGATTAAAAAGAACCCGTTAAAAATTACTTTGATGTCACATCAAATTAAAAATACCTTTGTATTTAAATATTACTCATACAAAAAGCGGGTCATTAATAAAGAGACTTTATTTTCATAAAATACCAATTCTTTTGTTAATGGTAAATGTGATTAGATTACTTACCAATAAGTGGGTAAAAAGACAAAAAGTTTATGTAATGAATAAAACATTAACGTTATCAGGGAACTAAATTTGAAAGTGATATTAAATAATACTTACGTGTTAATTTGGTACAATTATTATTTTTTAAAGACATGTTGCTACGGAAATGGTACTTAAGTCTTTAATAGAGTTATATTAAATATTGTTTATTATTACTTTTACATACTATTTGTGTTTACACATTTGACATTATATATGTTTTCAGATAAATTTATTTAGTGCTATTTATATAGTCAAAAGAAACATAAATATTTTTATGAGGATAGATGTATAAACAAAAAATTTGACAAGGGTATCAAAAAATAAGTAGTAAATAATTTTTATCGTCGAAACTTTCCAAGGCTCCTTCGTTTTTTTAAACAGCAAATAAAGTAAAACAACAAACATAAAAGTAGAAAAATTGTGTATACCTAACTAGTTGCTATTCATTCATATTAATAATTTATTGAACTGTATGTAAAAACAAAAGTTTTATCTCTTTACATTTAATATTGACCCTGAACAAATGACACGTTTCACCCTCTATAAAATAAATATAAGAACTAATAATTATAACTGCGTTTATAAATTTGGCTCACACGTTTTATGACAATATTTTCATTCCAATTTAAAATTCCATTTGAATTTTTTTATGCATGTTTTAATAACTTGAAATAAAAATATTTATCTATGTAGCTATAAATACAATTATACCTACTACAGAATACTTTGGCTTAAATTACAATAAATTTGTGTGATTTGGTTTACAAATGTGAAGATATTGTGATTTAAATATAAGTTTATCAATAACGTACTATTTTGTAATCATTTTTGTGTTCACAACTATCATAATAATATAATAGAAATTATCAATAAATAAACAATTTATTTAAAATTACACAAAAATTAATAATTTTTCATGCAGTGCACTGACATAAAAATATATTTTTTCATGAATAATAATGTGTGTGCAATAATATAAAATATGTTACAGTGATCAGTATACATTTAATATTAAGCACGTAACACAATAATTTCTCTCATTAATTTTTGTAATTTAGAATTTGTATTACTTTTGAAGTATAGCACATAAAATTGAGTACATGTAAAATTACAAATTTAAATGTGTCAAAATTTAAAAAAATGTTCATTACATGTGTAATAGTTTAAATTAAATTCTTTTGTTTATTGAAATAACCAAATAATAGTTGTTTGAAAAGAAATTTTGCTGATATTTGATAATTATATCCAGAAATTCGAAAATATGCTCACATAGATGTAATGAAATTTCATATAAAAAGTTTTTATACAAAGTTTTGTTATACAAAATTTAAAAAAAAACATGAAATTTTATTAGGAAGCAATCATATTCTTGTAAATAATAGTTATTAAGAATATTCAAGAATTGTAAATTAGTAATTTATTGAAATATTTATTAAAAAATAAAACTAAAGATAAGTCCGAGCGTTGTTCTTTTCCTACGATAATATTTTCCAAAACCGACATGTCAAGTTTTCGTTGAGCCAACCAGTATTTAAATTTTACAATAACACTAAAATCATGTAATTGCAAATAAATGAAGTTAAAATTATCAACAATAACAAGTACTATTATTAGATGGTTGTATATTTGATGTATTGGCTTATATAAAAAAATTAATTTACTAAATTGAGGTCAGGGGTTCTCGCAAATTTATCTATTAACAAATGTTATTTTCGCAGTGTTCTATTGTTGCTGCGCCATTTCAATCGCTACTTATGTTCTATTTTAGCGAAGAAAATTGCTTTTATTTATTTAAACAACGAAATTAGAAAGAATGAAAAATAGCTTACACATTTTCGTATCTTATTGTATCTACTTGATTAAAAATACTTTTACTTATTAATGCGTTTGCAAATATTATTATTGATATCGGTACAGTTGTTTAATTGTTTATATTGTTCTATTTGCTTTCTTCGTTGCAAATATTTGACTTTTGATTTGTTTATAATCATATTTATATTTATAAAGTTATTGCTTTGAAGGTCGATGTTTAGGTTCACTTATAAAATATACTTAATGATACATATACAATTATGAAGAATATATTCAAATTCTTTGCGGTTTTGTTATATGCCTATCATTCCAGGAAATTACTGAACCTGAAAAAAACATGGACTTTATTTTCTAACGCAATATCAGGTTGAATAATTATATAACTCCTTGTTTATATTTAG
This sequence comes from Hermaeophaga mercurialis, assembly GCA_951812935.1. Lineage (NCBI taxonomy): Eukaryota > Metazoa > Arthropoda > Insecta > Coleoptera > Chrysomelidae > Hermaeophaga > Hermaeophaga mercurialis. The sequence continues at coordinate 31,050,938 of OX638362.1, read as the reverse complement.
ACGGGAAATATTTGTTTTCAAATAAATAACATTTTCTAGATCAATGTACACAAACCACATACACATCATTTTCTGTCAGTGAAAAGTATAAACATTAATAATATAAATATACACAAAGTATGGGTTATAAATTACAAAAATTGCTGTTTTAATGTTTATTTCTAAAGGTTAATAAAAATCTGCCTTAGAAAATTAATTATACAATATAATCAACATAATTAGAATAATATTAATTAGTATTCTTTATTTATTTGTTGTTTAATTTAAAAAATATCATCAACATTGTTGCCAATGTATAGGGATTTTGAAACCAAATTTTGTATGTAGAGAACCAAAATTCTCCCTCCTCGAATATTGAAGTTGTTTGTGAAAACTTTCAGTTTTTTTGGAGGAAGGTTTTCTTAAGGATTTTTGAATCCTTATAAAGTAATAAGAATTTTTGAATTCTCGATATTTTTCAAAATGTAGGTATAGGTAAAAAGATACAAGAATGCACTAATATAAAATTCTATTTAACAAATATTTACTAACAATTCATTTCTAACAACTCTACAAATCAGGTTCATAAAGACATGAAAAAATATGTCACGGTATGGATTTGACAAAGTAGACACCCTTAGACTCATGTGAAATATCCTTCACTAACTACAAAATTACAGAAAATTTCATTTTCCACATTTCCATTGACAATTCTGTAACAAAAGAAAAAAATATTAATAACAACATTACATGATCAGAATCACTAGTCATAAAGAGAGAAGATATTTTTCTTTTGCGATATATTCCAAATAGTTTAATTGATAAAAGTAGTTATTTCTAATAAACTTTGATTGTTCTGAAATGTTTATTAAATATGAAACTTGATGAAGATAATTATGTAATAAAATAAAAACATATCGTTAAATACAGATAAATTGCCGCTTAAATTCTTCTTTATAAAAAAAATAATTGCCCCACGAGTCATTTAAAATAACTTTTTCATGTATTTGATAAAATATAATTAGCTATTTTTATTTTCAGAGCACTTAGAGTTTGAAGTTAGGACGGTTTGATTGGTGCAGGTTCCAAACTTTCTAATAAATCAGTTTAATTTCTTAACTTTAGCTAGGAACTTCTGAACGTATATAAAAAAGATGATCCACAATTTTTTTGTTAGCACCTTTAAAAACTGTTATTACTCTATTTTGATTGATTTCTGCTTATTTTTAAAACCAAAAGGCATTTTTAATTTCACAACGTTCTTAATTGATTAATTCAAAGAAAATTCGCTTTGAATACTCACCATTTTAATGAAAACCACACAAAACAGCGAAAACTAGCTTCACTTTTTAACAAGCATTGCGTTCATATTGTCTCTCCAACTACTGCTACTATTTCTTGACGATGAAGAACTCAAAGAACATTGCGAACTCGAACTGACTCGGTCAAAACCATTTTTGGATTTTTTCTTACAAGTTATGTCAAGGAATCGGTCAATTACCTGACGAACTTGACAGTGTGTACGGCTGAATGGATTCGTGTACATCTCGAAAACTATATTTTACAACTTCAGCTCAAATTGGAAACTCACAGTGTTTTGGTGAGCGCTCCTTGTGGTTGCTTTTATATACCTAAGCGGCTCGACGTCACGACGAATAGTCGAATAGTGTAGAGAACCACAATTTTGCGTCAATGAAATTAAAGTAATTAGTTATACCTGGTATTGGCGCATCGTAAACATTATAAATACAAAATTGTATGTGGGTTTTGTTGACGGAAATACATTTTGTTGCTATTTGCAGGTGATGATAATTCGTTAATCTGGAAATACCTAAATGCGTTTGTTTACATTACTATAATATTTCAAGAAGAAAGTGGAAGACGAAAAGTCGAGAAAACTTAAAACTTCCAACGCGGTTTAGCTCTTTTTTGTTTTAAAAAAAGTTATGTTAATAAAACTTTTTGTATTTTGTTGAATAATATTGTAGAGGCTGTAACTTATTTTGTTCCATTTGTTTTTTGAAAAATTCTCGATACTTTGAACAATTAATAGAGTTATTTTTAATTAATTAAAATTAATATAATAGTTAGTCCTGGTATAAAATTTAATAATTTTTGGAAAAGAGGAGTTTAAACTTTTTATAATAAATTACAAACGGACTCTAGTGATAAATGAACAAATTTTCCCTTCTACGAATAGCTTTAAAATGAAAAGAAAGCGTCATTAAACCAAACCTTGAAACCACCAAAAAAAATTTTTCCTAAATAGAAAATTATTGAATGTTTAGTTTTTTAAATAATATAAAAATTGTTTAATAAATTTAATTAGGTGTTTTTAAAAGTTATACAAATATGGTTGTTCTTCTGTTGTTAGATATTTCGGTTTGTCATTAATTATGTTTTCAACGGAACTTTTGATGCTAATTTGAACAGGGTGTTCCCATTTATACGGCCATTGAATTGAAACTGTAAAAGCAGTACATAAATATATAGATATACGGGGAGGAGCATTATTATGGCAAAGCTCGATTAGTCCGCTATTATTACAGTTACGAAATAGAAGTATTTACAAAAAATGTAGGCAGTCTGGAGATTCACATTTTAAAATTAGTCTAAGGTATTGAAAATTCTGGAGGTTTTGTATTTTTGTGCTACATGTTGGGCGCCAATTGTAAAAAGTTTTTACAATGGTTGAATTTTAAATGTAGTGAATATTGTTTATTAATTTTAAATACAATTGAGGATTAAGTTGAATTATATTTATTAAATTAAAAGAAAATACAAAATATAAGCAAAAAAATAATAAATAAATAAATAAGCCAAATAGTTTGGTGTAACATTCGTCAATTTTACAACATCAAATTTTTGTGATTTTGAACCTGAAGATGCGACTCATTTTGGCCACGAAACCGGTAGTTCTCTTGTATTTTCTTTGAAAAAATAAAATCTTAGAGTCTGTGAGATTTAAGGACTTATTTCCCCACAATTTTCCTTTTGTTAAATAAATAAATATAGAATATCTCAGGGTGAATTTAAATTAACTGATACATATTATTCGTTTTTTAATAATCGAAAAATTCTCTCCTTTCACTACCTAACACCAACCTAACAATTGTTTATTCCAATAACTTTAAAATCGAAAAGAAATTTTTATATTTTTGTACAGTTTTATCTGTGGCGAACTACCCTCAATAATTAAACGGTCACTTATGAAAACGTTCAGTCTGTTTGGGTTTCAAAAATTAAGGGAGCTGCAATTTCTTAACTTAGGAAGTTTAAAACAGATGGATGTTGAAATCCAGAATAAAAATTTCTAGATCATTCCGATTTCAACGTGAGGAAAAACATTTCACTATACAAATTTTATAAGAGTATACAAAGTTTTATATACAGGGTGACGCAGTAGTATGGTAAAGCTCGATTAGTCCGCTAGTATTGAAGTTACGAAAAAAAAGTATTTACAAAAAGTGTAGGCAGTCTTAAGATACAAAACTAAAACCTGATATTTTGACACGTTGACTGTCATGTGTACCAAAACTGATACACACTTGATGGGTCCAGTACGCCGCCCTGTATCATTTTGTAACACAAATAATTTCGTTCTGGCCATAGTATGCCATCAGTTTAGCTTATCTTTTTTGCAATAAAAACAAAAATGAAGATAAGTATCTGTGAATTTAATAAACAGTTTGTGACAGTGACAATTTATTGATTGTTCAATTGTTGTATTAAATTTGAGCCTATTTATTTCCTTTTTTAAATTAGTTAAAATAATCTGTTAAAAACGGATCAAAAACTGAACGAAAAAAAAAAACTCTTTTAAAGTTTCGTGGCTAGGGATAGAACAAGATCTTACGATGAAGAGCGGCGAGTTTTCAATGATTTTTTTCATGAACGACCACCGATTTCCAAATCAACAGTCGAAAGAACTGATCGAAAATTTCAAGAAGAGGGAACTGTAAAAGATCTTCCGAGAACTGGAACATCGAAACGAAGATGACTTTGATAGAAGGTTTGAATTCTGCGAAATAATGCGTGAAAAATGTGATGGTGACAGAAATTTTCTTCTCAATATTGTTTTCTCTGATGAAGTTACTTTTTACTTAAATGGTAAAGTTAATAGGCACAATTGTCGTTATTGGGCTCATCAAAATCAACATTTAATAAAAGAAGATCATACTCGGACAAAACAGAAAATTAATGTGTGGGCTGGAATTATGGGAGATAGAGTAATTGGTTCTTTTTTATTAATGGTAATTTGGACGGAGGCAGATATCTAGAACTGTTGGAAAATAAAGTAATTCCAAGTGTTTGTACCGTATGCCCTAATGGTATTGACAATAAGTGGTTCCAACAAGATGGTGCTCATCCATATTTTAGCCGAGCAGTCCCAGACTTCTTAAATCGCACGTTTCGAAACCGTTGGATTGGGAGAAGAGGTAAATTCGAGTGGCCACCACTATCTCCGGATCTTACACCACTTGATTTTTTCTTTTGGGGGTTTCTAAAAAGTAGAGTGTATGTAACAAATCCAGAAACAATAAATGATTTTAGATATCCCATACTTGAAGAAATCACCAATATCACTAGGGATATGCTCCAAATGGTTCAAAATTCCATTTATGAGCGTTTTGGTCATTGCGAAATCGAGGAAGCTCGATAATTTGAAAATTTATTATAAAAATCGTAATAATTATCTTTCTTACACATTTGGTAGTATAACTCTTAAAATAACTAAGATACCGGGTTTTGGTTTTGGGGATGTGTTTTTTTTTCATTACCTTTAAAATAAGCTGAAACTCGTTTGGGGTTGCATTTTAAAATTTCTGGGGTTATCTTCCCCTAAAAAATCTCCCGAGTGTATGAAAGTTTTCAACCATTTAAAAATGTAGTTTTTATGACCCTTTAGTGATCCCCAAATTTTCTGATTTTTTCTTCACTCGTTAAAAACTTATGGCTCCGTCCCGGGACTTTTGAGAAACCCCGTATATATAGACCCTGTAGCAGGCATAACTGGAAATGTATAAATAAAGTTAATTCACTAAAAAAAGATAACTTGAGGTGCAGTAGGTCACTTGAGATCAAATTTAATCCGGTTTACGAAGGTTGGATTGTACAGAATTGTATTGAATTTGCTGTTTGGGTTTTTTGACTTAACAGGTACTTCCCCTAGTACAAGCATTTTACCTGGCAGAGGTTCATCTTGTTTATTTTTCTGAAAGACTAAATCGATTTTTAAGGCACGTATAGACTTAAATAAAAAATATTTAAGTACCTAAGTGTTATTGGCCAAATTTGAAAAAGTAAATATTTGAAAATTTAGGTAAACATTGTGGATGCAATTTCTGATGGTGTTAATATAAGTATGGAAGCATTAATTAAAATTATATTTGTTAAAAAGCAACATTGTTAAACTTAACATTAGACCGTTCGTTTGAGTAAAAAGTAAAATTGTTATAAAGGATAAGGTATGTATAAGTTGTACATCCTTTTATATGTTTGATAATAGTTATAAATAATAGGTCTGGTCTATACAATAAATTATATTTTTGTTTATAAGAAATATTACGTGCAATAAAAAATAACGTTAACGCTGAAGTAAATTATTTTATATTACGTCATATAATGACAATTGCCTTTTGACTGGAATCATGAAGTTTAGACATTAGTATACCCAATCATTAATTGTTTTTAAATGAATACTTAAAATTTCTATTTTTTATATCGGTGTTATTAAAGATTTGACGTGGTTAATTTCAAATTAATGATCCTTCGAGATAGTAATTTGTTGTGCTGTTGATATATTCGACGAATATTTTAATAATTGATGATCTTGCAAAATAAATGACGTCCGGAAATATTCTACGTCAAAGTCAAGTTCAACAGGAAAGTTACGAGAGTAAGAATAACATTGGAGATTTCGCACTTTCGTGAATATTGTTAATTAAGAAATGATAAACTTTCGGATTTGACACCTCGTAAATCGGACACGGTATTTTCATATGATTAAAAAACAATAACAAAAGAATGATACTAAGTGAACTTAAATTATTCCCAAAATAGCGATTAGTTTTTTATGTAATCTACTATGTAATTAAGTCTTTAATTCTTAGATTATTTAAATGGTAGACACTAATCTCATTAATCATTATGTTATAAATTGCTGTGAAATGTTGTAAAAACTGTATTTAAAATCAAAATGCTATTTGTTTAAGATACTAGGAATCTATTTGTTTAGGTTGGTATAGTAGAGAGTAGGAGAATCTGCTAGGGCTGAATTTTTGTAATTATTGAAGTTCATAACTTATATTAAGTTGTAAGTTTTTAAGAACATTTAAAGACGAATTAGTCTGATGATTATTTTGTTTTGGTAAAACTATTAGTTGCTATTGAGTTAAATAACTTTAGTTGGATTCATATAATTCATTTATAAAATTACATTATACATAATAAAATATCTTCATCTTTAACTAAAGGCTATAAATTAGGGACCCGCATTTATTTTTTAATTTCTAAAAAAAAAAGGATAAAATATAATTTGAGAATTAAGTTGTTCAATATTTTATATAAATTGCCATTGAAAACCGCCCCCAAAATGAAAATTACTTAGGTCTTTCAAGGGGTTAATGGTCCCGGTATTAGGGTTATTGCATATTAAAAGTGGAAAACTCTATAACCGTTTCAGACCATAATTTCAGTAACCATTTTTAGACTAAGTAAAATATTGTGTGTCTATGGTTTATACAGGGTGTCCGCGAAAATAATGCATATTTTAAATGGTATGTAGAACGTATCATTTACAACAAAATATTTTAATAACTTTTTTATAACATCATTCGTTTAAACATTTACTCTAAAATATATACCTCACACTTTTAATAAAAATATGTGACATGTAACCAAGGAATATCTTCTTGATGAATCATAAAATTGTGTTAGTTTGCTGATGATTCGGATCGTTTAATTGTTTGGTAAAGTAGTTTCAATAATTCTGTTAAAAATGGCGTTTTATTCAAATCATTAATATCACGATATGTTAATTAATCTAATCCGCGATGTTTCGTATCAATGTCTCAAATATTGTTGGAAACGAGTAGTGTATTATCTAAAAAAAGTAGTGGTAGAAATCGTTCGAATCATGTAATAATTGCCGAGAATACATTTTTCACTCTTCTATATCCCCTGTAATCGAACATTCTAAAGATCCAGGTGTACTGAAATAAAAACTTACTTTTAGAACGTTTAAAAAATCGTTGTTTATACTTGACTGAGTTATCGGTGTTGCCGGCTTTAGTTGCTTTTCGGCAACTAATATTTATTTCTTTCTTAAAAAAATTTAAAAGCCATTTTTATTCGGCATGCGTTTTTATACCTTATCCATAAATATGAGCATTATTTTCGCGGACTCTGTATAAATTATATACTATTGATAATTGTGACTTACTATATATTAACAGTCTAACACATTGATTGTTGTTTATATTGCAAAACAGATTTTACGGTTTAGTTAACTGTATATTCAAATTGTACCGTAATTTTCATTAAGGGTGGCGACGGCCATATTTCAGTTATTAATAAAAATAACCGTAAAAAGTTTTGTACAAAAGTTTCCATATTTCTTTTTAAAAATTCATATAAGAATAATGCAGAGTGTTTCAAAAGCTTAATAACACTTTTTGAACAGTTTTCTAGTTTTAAATTATAGTAAGGAAACATATCAAGTAATGACAATAACGTTACCATAGCAATTGATTTACTTGGAAGTTAAGGCTGAATTATACACTATAATTTCAGTATAGTTGTCAGTGCAGTTTATCTCCCACTCATGTACAAAATAATTCCAAATTTTCAAGTAACAAATTGCTATTTAGATCTCAGGGGGTCTTATCATGGGAATTAGCATATAAAATAGAATATTTCTAATTATGCTAATTAAATGTCACAATTTAAAGGCAGCTGTTTTTGAACTAAAATCTTATTTAGTCTATAAATAATAAAACTAACTAAAGATAAAATTTTGAAGATATAAAAATTTCAGCATTGACCCTTAAGCATCTGAGGCCATCGAAAACTGGGACGATCAAAGATCAGTTTAATGTCCGATAGAAACTTGCTTATTTTATCTGAAGTCTGTTATTTCAAGAGGTCTTTACACTTCTCTGACGTATAAATAGAAAAAAAAATAAATGATTCTAAAGAAGATGATTTCAAACATGAAAAAATATATATATATATATATATACAGTTGCATTTTTTTAGTTCCCTATGTATCAATCATTCGGTTTCGACAAGGTAGTTAATTTTAGCCATAATTCGTGTGGTATAAAACTTTTTTTATCTGCTGCTATTTTATGCTAGAACCGTTTGATATTGTATTGTAATTCATAGATAGTTCATTATAGCACCAAGTATCATAATGATTTTTTGATAATGTCACTCTTCGAAAATATTGGATTGAATACATTATATTTAGTGGTAATGAGGTGTTTTGCATAATGTAACTTATATGGTTGTTCATAAGTGTTCACTCTACCTTATTTCAAAATTTCTAAGGGTCTGGCCAAGATAGATGGCGGCGTTACAATCTGGACAATTTAGTTTGTGAATACCTGATTTTTTTAATTTAATATTTTTAGGTTTTACATTTAATAAAAATGAACCTACATTATTTCTTACTTTAAAAGATATTGTTGAAGATGTTGAACGATATAAAATTTTTGATATTTTGTTTGAAATACCTCCAAAATATATAAAAGTTCTGTCATCTTTAGGTTGCTTCGGAAATATAAGGTTAATCAACCTTTTCTTCCTTTTTATTGATCAACCTATTTATAGATGTAATGGATAATTATTATAGATAACGATTTGTTTTATGATTAATTTAATTTTAAAATCATCCCCACTCATTGGCACTGAAAAAGCTCTATGTATTGAATTATAAACTGCTAATTTATGTGACATAAAATGATTTGAGTTATAAATATAAATTGAATATTGAAGAATACAGTTTACACTTTGGATAGTTACATCTAAGAAATTTATAGAACTGTTATCTTCAATTTCAACAGTGAACTTTATTTTTAGATATAAATTATTAATAAAATTGAAGAAATCATCCAATTGTCTATAACTACCTGTAAAATCAGTCAAAACATCAACATATCTATACCAAAACAATACATTATTGGAGATATTAGAATCAAATTTTTTTGTTCCAAATTATCCATAAAAATATTTTCCAAAATTGGTGGATCCTTCAGTTTGAATATAAAATTTATCATCAAAAATGAAGAAATTTTGTTTGATACATAAACTAAATAGGTTTATAATTTCGTCAATTAAAATTTGGTTAATGTTTTTTCTTTCTAAGAATTTACGGTACACATTTACATGGAGGACAATATATTATTATTATTAGTGTCAAATGAATCTAGTTTTGTATTTTCTTTTAATTTATGTGTGTTTAGTTTATGTATTAAATCTAAAGAGTTTTTAACTGAATATTTTGATATGCAACAGTAATTAGTTAAAGTTTTATTACGAACCTGTGTTAATTCTGTATTTGGGGTATCGACATAAGAAACTACAGGCCTAACTGGTTTTGCATATTTATGTAATTTATTAGTACCATATAATTTTGATGCTAGAGGATTTCTTTGAATTATATGTTTAAATCATAGTCATTAAAAAGGAAATTTGATTGATTAACTAGTTCCTTAATATTATTTGAAAATTTTTTGGTTGGATTTAAAAAGTGTTGGAAAATCATGGAATTCTAAGATAAGTATATTTTATCGTTTACATTTATGACATATGTTCCACAAAGTAAGGTATGATTTAAATTTATATTTGTCAAGAACATACATAAAAGTTGACGACAGGAGATAAAGTTTGGTATATAATTAGGATCAAATAACCCTCAATACACTATAAGTCGATTTAGCAGAAAATAGTGCTGTAGTAATTGTAAATAAAATTCTTAAAACATAAATAACAAAATTTTTTATGCTTGTTTACTAGATAAGCCGGAATTTCCTAATATTACAAAACGAATAAAAAAATATATGCGTTTTAAGTTTGTATCATAATTATTTTTAATTAGAATAGTTCCGAAATTGTGATTATAATGTAAACAAAACATAAATTGTAAGAGAACAATATAAATTATTAGAGAATATTTAAATAATGTATGGTTCTAAAAAATAAGTAAACACAATTTTTCTTTATCAAAATGTTGTTTTTAAATTTACGCCTTAACGGTTATATGAATCGTTGCATATTTATTATGTCATTTGAAAATTAAGTGAAGTATTTTTAGTACTTTAAGATAAGTAGGTATAGGAAAATCTTAGAATGTTGGAAAAAGTACCCAAAACATGTAACGATGGTTTTTACGTTGGAACATCGTCTATTTTCTTTTAATATATTTTCTATCTATCTAGAAACATAGTATATTTTTTATAAAAATAAATTTGTAAATTGTAACTCAAATAATTTTACGATAGAGATTCAACAAAGATTAGGACTAAGCTCATAATCCTGTTCAAAGCAAAAACATTTTTTTATAAAAATACATTTTAAAATTGCAGTCTAAGTAAATTTAAGATATACATTCAGCAAAGATTACGACTAGGATTATAATCCTGTCTTTCAAAGTAATAATTCACTTATTTTTCAACTCAAGCTAATTCAGGCCGAACCATAGTTCCTATATCTCATTTTTAACTAGCGAAACTTTGAGTATTTGTTCCATAAATAACTATTCTATAACTCTAACTATTCAATTTATAAATATTTTTATCCCTGAAAATAAACACTGTTAGATTAAGATCAATTTAGGCAATTCTATAGTTGACATTTGCTCCGATTGACTCCTCCGTTTTCGTCTGAGTCAATTGGAACCTATTATGCGTAAATAAAAGTTAATTGATTCAATAATAGATGCATTTAAAAAAATATAATGAAAATTTATATCTCATAATTATAAGATATACAGAGAGTAGAATTACATTTTAAAATTGCCTGACGCTCATCATCGCCTGCGTCATCCCTGATCGTTTTTAAATTTGACAGATGGTCTTTAGAAGCTATATTTATAAAAAAGTTATAAAAAATTATTAACGAAAGGGTCCGTAGGCAAGATCACTCATTTTAATACATTTATTTATACGCGTATATTTGAGATATTCAGTTAAACAACATTTGTTTTATTAATTTTCTCATTTCATGAATTGAATGTGCATTACATATACAAGGTGTGACAATTAAATAACGAGACTGCGCACCTCCTATTGCGCAGGCTGTTGGGGGAGAGGTTGCTATTGATGTGTCGTTGACTTCATGAGCAGCTACCGTTCGTTTCATCATTCTATCTACTTTGGTTTGCTTTTGAGCCTTGCATGAAGAATACGTTGTTCTGTAGTAGTGCCGCAATCATGGTGAACATAAAAGTTGAGCAGCGCATTAACATCAAATTTCTTTTGAAATTAAAAAAATCACCGACGGAATGTTTTAAAATGTTAAAAGTTGTGTTTGGTGATAATACTACGACACGTGCGCGTCTTTTCGAATGGCACAGACGATTTTCAGAAAGTAGGGAGGAGGTTGAAGATGATGAACGTCCCGGTCGGTCTGTGGGTTCAAGAACTGATGAAAATGTTCAGAAAATTAATGAAATTGTGCAGGAAGATAGATGCTTAAGTATTCGGATAATCGCTGACAGGGTAAACATTAACAGAGAGACAGTAAGACAAATTTTGCATGACAATTTAAACATGGCAAAAGTTTGTGCAAAAATGGTCCCGAAAAACCTCTCTCAGGAACCAAAAGAAAATCGGAAAGAACTTTACTGTGACGTCATAGAACGACTAAAAGCAGAACTAGACTTGCTAACACATGTCATCACATGTGATGAAACATGGATCTTCCAATACGACTCCGAGACAAAGCGTCAATCGATTCACTGGAATACCACAATGAAAAAAGCACGAATGGGCAAGTCAAAACTGAAGGCAATGCTCATCGTTTTTTTCGATATCAGGGGTATCATCATAACTGAATGGGTGCCTGAGGGTCAAACGGTTAATCAGACCTACTACAAAGAAGTCCTAATCAAACTGAAGGAAAGAGTAAGGAAGAACGATACATGGATGCTGCGCCAAGACAATGTGCCTGCCCATAATGCCCTTTCCTTGAAGCAGTTTTTGGCGGATAAGCGCATTCCTGTGCTCGATCATCCTCCGTAATCACCAGACCTGGCTCCCTGTGACTTTTATCTGTTTCCAAAAGTGAAAAGTACATTGAAGGGAACATATTTTCAGTCTGTGGAAGAGATGAAAGCAAAAGCGGCAGAGTTGTTGAACAAGGTGACAGCTGATGACCTACAGCATTGCTCTGAACAATGGAAGGCACGTATACAGCGGTGCATAGTTAGGGAAGGGGAGTATATTGAAGGGGATAAAAGTAATTTGTAACACCAGTCTCGTTATTTAATTGCCACACCTCGTATATACAGAGCAGCAGAATGTAGGGTGACCTAAAATGTGGTGATTAACTCAACTTATTTCTATATTAAGTTGCACCCCTGAGAAGTTACAGGCCTTGAAAGTGGGGTTTCAAATTTCGAAGGAAATCAATATCTCAGTTATACTTGAACTTAGAAAAAATCAAATTTGTTACACGTTCTGAGTGTTTTCAACAAAACCCGAATAACTATAAACACGTATTACATCTGTGTTATTGAAAATAATCGAAAATCAAAAGTTGGCTATGAAATTAAACGCCAAACTTGACGATCACGAAAAAAAGTTGAAATAATAATTTAATAGAAAAATTTAGTTTAACTATTGTAGAAGTTGATCACTGTTTTCTCTCAGGTATAAATTTATTCGTCGAAAATTGGAGCCTACTCTATTCAATAACTTATCAGTAATTCGATTCATTAATTATTTTAACGTACCCTAAAGAAAAAAGTTAGATTTGTTGAGGTCTGGTGATATCCACTATCCACGGCCAAACTTATGGGCAATTATTTTATTTTCCAATCTACTTATTTAGATGCTGGTGGTTTAAAAAGTATCTAACAATAATACTAAAATGAAGCGGTGCTCCATAATGCATAAACCAATGTTCCAATCTGAGGATGTAGTGGCACCTTGTCTAGTTGACCCAGGAGGGTCTTTTAGAGAAATTCTAAATAAATTTCGCCATTTAGTCGATTTGATAAAATAATTGGATGAATTATATACCGTTCAATAACACTGATCAAAACATCTATTTTAAACTCACGTTGGAAATGTCGAAGAGTTACTGAATGAGGGTTTACGTCGGAATACTCATAATAGTTACGTAAATTTGTAAATCTTCTCCGATATTCTACAACACTTGTTTGCTAAATGATGAAAACTTCCCGGCCATTTTTAAAACACCGAATAAGCAATTACTAAAATTAAATTATTTTTTTCTTGATCGTCAAGTTTGATATTTAATTTCATAGCCAACTTTTGAATTTTCAATGATTTTAAGCAACATAGCTGCAATACGTGATTTTAGTTTTTCACGTTTTTGTTGAAAACGACAAAATTTTTTGAAAAATAATATGATTAAGAAAAGGTTTTCAATCAAATTCCTCATAAAATAAAGAAATTACTTTTTATGTCCGCCGACAGTTTAAAAACTCCTCAGGGGTGCAAGTTAATATAGAGGTAAGTTACGTTAAATCATCATATTTTAGGTTCCCTTAAATGCCCCTGGTCTGTGTCGGCAGTTATACGAATTACCCTGTCATTCTCCATTGTTTATCAAATCTATTTTTCTTTTATGCACTGGTGTCAAATAGTGATTGCTTCGTATCCTGCGTAGAGTTCTGACAAAACATCTGTTGGAAATTTGTTTAAACCATAACCTTGTGTGAATTGTGGATTGGATAATTTTATAATATTTGCCTTTGTCAGAATTATGGTAGAGTTCTTACCATTTCGTCCTTTTAAGAGCTCTGATTTTGAATAATATATCTTCCTTTGGGAATTGGTAAATTTGTAAAACAGAATCATAATGACTGTTTCTACCCTTATTTTATGGAAGAGTTTGTAGCACCGTTTGAAAAATTGTATTAATCTTCGAGGAGACTACATCGAAAAATAAAAAACCACACCAATACCGTGTTTTTCTTGCCGATTCCGGAAATTATGTAGGTTGCCCTCCTAAGTTTCGCCTTTTCTATCATCGTCAGATATGTTAAAGAAATTGACATCTTTTTTACGTACATGCTTTATTTCTTATTTAGAAATATTCCAACCAATCGGCATTAGACAAAATATAAGACATTACGTTTATCTTATATATACACTATGATTTTAAATTATAAATTTTTTAAGAAATAGTTTTCCATCTTATTAGATAAAAATTTATAATGAAGTTTTTCAATATCAAAATTAACTTATAAAATTAAATCTTCTTTCTTCTTAACCCTGGGTACTTTTACTTTTACTCTAGTTAGCATTTTTTGGTGTGTCAGCTTAGCTGCTAACCCTAATCGAGAAAAGTTAATATCTTTGTTATATTTGTTTATCTGCCGAACCCTTAAATAAGATTGAAAAAGGGAGAAATATGACTGAAGTGCTTTTGAATATAATTTTCTCAAATTTAATAATGTACAATTTGGGAATATTTAATTGCTTCGAACAAGACTTAAAAAAGACCCTTTACAGGTAGTTGGGTAAATTGTCCCATGGATAAATCCCTTTAGAACAGTATGGTCTTAACTTATACAGTGTGGTCCAAATGAAAGGAATAAATTCATTATATCGTAAATCGGCGATTTTAGGGGAAAATCCTGGAATAAGTCGATTTTTATTTTTAAATGGGCGCTTCGCCAGATCTCCTTTTTACTTTTGACGTCATCTCTCGCGATGACGTTATCGTTAAAATTTTTAAATAAAAAAGTGGGTCTTGCAATACATCAATTGAAAGGTATTTTAAATATCTATATACCCATATCAATATGTCTAAGTAATTAATTTTTGTATGTTGTCAAAAAAAGATTAATTAAATTTTTAATGTTACAATAAATATTATAATTAAATACAAACACATTTAAGGCAGTTCACGTGCGATAGTCTGAGCCAAAACTTAATCTGACCGCGTGTGCTAAAATCTCTGAAAAACTGTATCCGCGTCTTGAAAACTTTTGGTTTGGACTGTAACTGCTGCCAACTTACTGAATCCGTACCCTGTACTATTTTACGCACCCCAGACGTATTATCGACTACGTGAGCGATCGTGGCAACGCTGCATTTTCTTTCGACTTGGTCACACTGACGTAGTCGGTAGTCTCTGTTTACGCGGGTTACAAATTGTCATTTTTTTAAGCGTTAGAAGTAATAATTCGTAAGCGAAAAGAAACTTTTCAGTAACTTTTCCAAATGCCAAAGACTGTTTACTTTATCCGTTGAAAAAAGTATGTGAATAAGCAAACAGAAAATGTTATTTTTCTTCATACATATTCCAAAAACTACCTACATATATGCATATATATTAAAAAACGTATGCAGAGATGATTATTTTATGCTTGTAAAAAATAAATATATTTTTTAAACGTTCATAAAATAACCAGTCGCTTCTTTTTCAAGACTTTAACAAAGTTACGCGTTTTAAAAGGAACATGTATAGATAATTTTTACTGTTGATAATTAAAAGATGAATATATGCAACATTTATTTAATTGAATGTTTTTTCCGTGATGCTGCACCATCATTAGTTTTTTTTTTTTAAATGTAAAATTAGCCCGGTAGCCAACAAGGATCGTGCGACAGTTTGAATATCGCGCGTTCGATCCCCCTCTTCTTTCGTTTACAGTGTTGTCGTATATTGGAGTTTTCGTTCGAAAAAATTCAACATAATGGTATTAATTATTTTTTATCTACAAAAGTAGGTGGTCAAGTGCTTCAAAATTTTGCAGAGTTAACCATCAAAAATGTTTCTTGCTGCCAAAAAAATTTGATCAAAGTGGTAAGAAATGCATGCTTACTGTGATCGAAAATGTTACTCATTTTCCAAGTTTCAAAGGGAATACCGTGCATAAGGGAATTTTTTTCATTAATTATTTTCTCTGGTTCTAGGTGGTCAATCTCTCTGAAATTTTAACCACGCACTCAAAAACCATTTAACTTTACGTATAAAAAAAATCAACTATGTCGTAAGAAAACCGGAACCTCGCGATAACTACCTTAAATCAAATTGCTCAAATTGTTTACCGTCAGCTAAAATACAATGCGAAAGACGAGCAGGGAACTTTTCTCAAACTTTCGCTTTAACTTCCGGAGTTATTTTTGCAATTTCAATGCATATCCGTTCTGTGAGTTCATTAATAGTTTGTGGTCAATTTATGTACACGTTATTTTTCAGGTATCCCCGTAAAAAGAAATCGAAAGGAGTTAAATAAGGTGACCTTGGTGGCCACTCAATTATTCCTCTTCGACCTCTCCACCGATTTGGGAAGACTTTGTCCAAGTAGTTTCTCACCAAGACAGCATAGTACAATGGCGCGCCTCTTGCTGCAGCCACAAATCATTTCTGTTTGGAAACAACCGGTTTAATTCTAGGAGCAAGAAATTCTTCAGAAATTGTTAATATCGAGGGCCTGTTAAGGTATTGAGTACGGTACTCCTGCATCCAGTGTGGATTTTCTGTATCTCAATACCGGAAAGTCTGACGATTCATATGTCCGTTTAGGGGAAATGTAGCTTCATCAGGAAAAATAACTTTTTTTAAAAACATCGGATCTCTGTTATTTTTTTCCATTAGAATCACGCTCACAGAGATGACGTCAAAAACAAAAAGGTGATCTGACGAAGCGTTCATTTAAAAATAAAAATCGACGGGTTTCAGAATTTTATCCTAAAATTGCCAATTTTCGAAATAATGAAGGTATTCCTTTCATTTGGACCATACTGTATAAACAGATCTAATTAATGATTACTGATTATATACAATATAAAAAATCCTGTATTATTGTTTAATAGGATTTAGTGCCACTTATTGATAAATGATAATTAATTCACCTTCCATCCAAGTTTTTGTTGAACAAACGTAATGAATTTTTGGTGTTTTAGCTGTAATGAGCACATAATGAGGATTTTTTAAGATCAAGTATTTAGTTTTTGTAAGCCAGCTGAATATATTCTCAAAAGCAGTAAATTATATATATATAGCTATTCCACAAATTCCTCTATATATATAATTGCCAGCATTACTGTTAAATTTTTTTTTGGTTATAGGTTGCTGCATTGCGGCTGCGTTACTAATTCACTTGAATTAGTTGCGATTTCACATAAAACATTTTTTCCAATATTTAAGGCGGCCAGCAATAACAACACGGCGTTCTTCTTTAATTCAGTTGTTGTTTATTTTTATGAAAAAATTCGTGAATTATTAAGAGCAGGACGAGGCCTACCCTGGAATACATTAAGGGAGGTGTTCAACTAATAATTTTATGATATAGTCTCTTCAAATTCTGTCTCAAATAAGTTGTCGCCTATAATACTAATAACTTTTATTATAAATGAAATTTTTTGTAACAACACGTTTTTAGTTAAATTTTATTTTCAATATATCGATATCTGCACTTGCCCGCTTGACGTATTTTTGAAGCAACTCGTTTTTAGTTAAATTTAATTTTCTATTTATCGATATCTGCACTTGCCCGCTTGACGTATTTTTGAAAAAACTCGTTTTTAGTTAAATTTAATTCTCTATTTATCGATATCTGCACTTGCCCGCCTGGCACATTTTGACTTGTACTTCCTTTTCACCTGGTGCACAAGCTTTGGTAACGCAATGTCTCGATCTTGAGGTCATACCCATGCCGCAGGTGACACTGCACGGCCCCCAATCCGTCCATCGATCCCACATTTTCACTTCATCTTTATTTTCTATGGCTGCTGAAGTATATTCATTCAGTTCTGGGAGCAGTGGGTTGGCTTTCGATGGGTCATGCTCTTGTTTGAAAAATCTTTTAGAATTTTGGGTGAAAACTGATGTTGCAAATATTAGAAGAATTAGGAATAATAAAACATGATTGATAAATGTCATTGTAAATTTTTTGTATTCATCAATACGGTTTACATAAAATAGAATTTTAAGTCATTATTGATGAGGTTGTGTCAAGAATTAGCCTTCGATTATATACCCATTTGGACCACCATCTTGATAGATTTATTCTGAATCTGGTGCCTATTTTTCGAAATCATAAGCAGTTCTATAGAGAATTCAGAAATGCTGCTAAAATTGGTACAAATTATTTAGGAATTTGGATTATGGGAGAATTAGGGAAGTTAGATATCTCAACTTTTAAGGTTTATTTTGCAATTTAATAAGAGTGTTTAATATACTATGAAACCACCCAATCAATTTCGGTGGTTGAAAATATTTTTTAGGGTTGGTAAAACTTGAATAAAGAAAGTTGGGTTAAACGTCTTCTTCTTTTTCTTCTTTCGTTTTTACGGGCTCGGTCTCTGAGGACTATTTACCCAGTACAATATTTTTATAACTCGTAAACAAATTATTTCAACAAGGTTCCAATGAAGGAAGTCTGGTTATTGCACCATCCTTTTTGGAAGAGTTCGATGATGATGAATTTTATATTATTTTTCTTAATTCGATTTAGTAACTTCACGTGAATTATTTTTTTACTTTGTTTTAGATTTCACCAAATAATGACTTTATTTTTCTCTTAACTACAAATTTTTCATAATTTAAAACACCACAAAAAAATTTTACATCTAACGAAAAGCCCGGGTTAAACGTCACACCAATTAAATTCAAAACAATTCAATTTTTCAAAAAGAAGAACTTTAGAAGCCTTAGATCACTAGACACTGAGATTGTAAAAAGTTCTAATATCCGTTTCATTAGTAAAGGGCACTTCATGAAATGGAAACCGATATAAGCGCAGAAACCAAATTGTGTCTTGTTTATCTCTGTCGCTTAGTAACTACTGATTAGAACACATACACTGCAACTTCGTGGTGTACCCTTCATTAATGAAACCAACCCAATTTCAGAATAAACTAGTACTAGAGAGATAGACAATAAATAGGTATTTATTAAAGTTATTAAGAAATTACCATTTATCGTTAATGGAAGTGTTCGGTTTATAAAAAGTTATCTTCACGTGAAGAATCTATTACGTTATGAATTTTTCCAACACTATGTCTGCCTTTGCTTTTACTTTTTTGGGGTTTGGAATATTTTCATACTCAGCAGTTAGTTTTAGTATTGTTGTAAGTACTTGACTGTGGTTTCTTACTCGTTGTCTCATTAGCAACTGTACTTTCTGTCGAAGGAGGTAATAAAGATTTATTTGATGTTCTTGCTGATAATTTTGAATAAAACTGGTAGTTTCCTAGCCTGGACTTTATGGCAATGGCCAATGCAGACTACGAATTTGTAATATGTGAGTTTGGCACAAATGGGAGCATTTCAGATGGTGGTGTTAGTAATTGAAAATACTTTGTTTTATGAAAATATAAAAAGCTACTTCGCGTAATTTTAAGTTGTGTTCATAAACCTTATTTCTCATTATTTTGTTGGAATAATGCTTTGATTTTATTTCCCACAAACATAGGTGACTGGGGTATAGTTCTATAATCCCTAGAACAAAACCTTTCGTGTACATTCTTGAATCAATCATTTCAAGACAAACCTAATGCTACGAAATGAACTTCTTTAAATTGTCAGTTTGCGATTGTGAACGTTATATACTACCAACTTGTCTCAACTTGCAGAATTGTAGGGATAAAAATTAAAATTGACAACTAGGATTGTAGAGTATGGGGCCCTTAAGGAGTTTCAAAATTTCACCATGAAATACACAGTATATAAACATACAGTATATCTGGAGGAACTAGAACTGAGTGAGGTGCAAGTAGCCCCTTTAGGATAAGCCTCACGCACGATGATCAGATAATATCCCATAAGACTACAGAGGGCTTTAGCGTATGTGTATGGGGAGCCCTAAAGTGCAGAACCATCCATATCCCCAATGTCCATACAATAAAAGGGGATTCATTTCAGAGGCAGATGTATTATTTTATCATATTATTGTTATGATCCAAATATAATATAAGAAAATCAAGAAAGTAATTAAAATTGTTCTTGTAATTGTAAAAAGAAAACTGGTAGAGAATTTTGAAAGGAAGGTCATAAAAAATATTTTAAAAAAGTTAATAAATTTATAATATTGTTACAAATTGGCGCCCATTGTGGGGCAATAGAATATTTGATTATTTATAATAATTTTCATAATAAAGGCTATAATTCAACAGAGACAGTACAAGACATTATGGCTCTCTTTTTAACTACGCAAAACGAACATAGGAAAAATGTATTGGATTTAAAAACAGAAATGGTAAATAAAGAAGACCTAAACAAATTAAAGAAAATATTAAGCTAGAATTAAAATAAGATTTAAAGAAAACTGAAAAAAAATATTTACATAAATAAGCAATTAGAAGAAATCAAAAGGGAGAATGAAGGCTTTATAACTAAATTGATGTCGGAAGTTAAAGAGAAAATTAGTGACATAGAAGGATATGAAACTTAAATGTTGAGATGAGCAAATTTGAAAAGAAAAAATATGTAACAAAACTTATAAGAGGAAAAACGGAAGATAAAATGCAAGAAAATTAAAAAAAGAATCTGAAAATATAGATAAGGAAAATAAGGTAAGTGAAGCAGAAAATAATGATATGTATAATGTTTAGGAAGAATGAAGAAATACAAACAATGAAAATAGCAAAAAATAACTTTGAACATAAGATAAGTGGAAGAAGAAATAAAAATATTAATATATACCAAAATATGTTGACAAACATTGGTATGCGATTGGAGAGGAATTTTAAAGAATTATACTTCAAAATTCTTAGGAATACACTGTAATGTTCTTAGAAACAAAGAAGAGGTAGAAAATATTTTAATTTTAAATATAAAAAAAAGTATGTAATATGGACGAATGGAATTATCAGAAGAAATCAGAGAATCAGAGAAATGAAAAGTAAAGGAACAATTAGGGAGAATTTGAAAGAAATCGTAGTAATTTTATGAAAATTATTATGATTATCATTATTATGAACTAGATAATCATTTTATTTGTTGTTAATAATGTGTTGAGGCTAATGGCCCTGGTAGTCGAAACTGTCACTCAATAAAAAACAAATAATGTGTTATGGTTGCGATAGGAATTATAAACCAAGAATCCAGTTCTAAAGAATTTTTGTAAAAACATTATGTATAATGTAGTAGAACGTAAATAAGTTAATAATAAAAATAAAGCGAATTAAAATAAGATCGAGATAGTGATTCATTATGAATTTTACTTTGGGGGATTTCTACAGCGGTCGCCTCTTCCCCGTATCCAGCCTCCAAATTTTTTTAATTGTAATATATGTGCTCTTCTAGGTTTCTAATTTCCATTGCTTAGTTGATATCAATCCTCCAGCTTCTTCTAGGCCTTTTCCTCTTCCGTCTTTCCGGCGATATCCATTCTAGTCTTCGTTTTGGCCATCTATCTTCTTCCATTCTTTTTGTATGTCCGAACCATTTCAGTTGTTTCTTTTCAACCTCGTCTATAATACCTCTATCGAAGTCCATGCCTCTTCTAATAACTTGATTTCTAACTATTTTGAGTTTTGATCGTCTAGAACTCATACGCATGAAATCCATTTCCGTGGCAGTAATTTTCCTCTGTTGGTCTTATTTAAGTCCCAACTGTCCGGTACGCTTTTTACTATTGTATTGTATAGTCTTTTTTTAGTTTATTTCTTAATGCTTCTTTCCCATAATGCAGACTTCAGTGTTCCAGTGTTTCGCTTTAAGTATCTTTTCTTGTATTTCGTCATTGTTTGTTCCTTCTTTGTTGAATATTAGCCTTCAGTAGTGATACTTTTTTTTCTACACCCCTTATCTGTTCCTTCTCCAATGTGTCACTTCCTACTACAAGAGATTCACATTTATCTAAATGTATTTTTAATCTTGTTCATATTCTTTCTGTAGTTTTCTAAACATGTAAGTTTTGCTCATCTTCATCTATAACCACTTGATGATGGACAAAATATAACGAGTGCAGTCTGTTGTCTCCTACTTGAAGCCCCATGGTTTTACATTTTCGTGCCCATCCCCTTAAAGATTGATCCAAATAGATTTTAATCAATGTGTGTGATAAACTATTTGAGAAGATTCTACTAATAAGAATGCAAAATATACTTAATCAAAACGAAATTATTCCATCCCATCAGTTTGGTTTCCGTAACAAACATTCCACAATAGATCAAGTCCATCGTATAACAGATATAACAGAGAGATCTCTTGAAGAGAATAAAATATGCTCAGCTGTTTTCCTAGACATTGCAAAAGCATTTGATAAAGTGTGGCACAAAGGCTTGTTACTAAAAATCAAAAGATACTTACCTACTCAATATGTCCAGCTAATACACTCATATCTGAAAGAGAGAACCTTTAGGGCCAAACAAGAAAGCGAATACTCAGAACTACATTTAATCAAAGCAGGGGTCCCCCAAGGCAGTGTTCTGGGACCAATATTGTATTTATTATAATACTTGTGACATCCCTGTTATGGAAAACGTTAAACTGGCTACATTTGCAGATGATACTGCAATACTAACTGTTGGAGAGTCATTTGAAGAGACGGCAGATACCCTCCAAAATGCAATGAACGAAATAGATACCTAGACAAACAAATGGCGCATTAAAATTAATGATGGGAAATCCGCCAATATCAATTTTACATAAAAAATAGTAAACAATCACCCAGTTATACTAAACAATAAAACGATCCCTTATAAGAAAACAGTTAAATACTTAGGACTGTATCTTGATAGCAAACTAAAGTGGCAGGAACATATCAAAAAGAAAACAGAGGAACTGAAACTGAAATATAAAAAGCTATATTGGTTACTAGGAAGAAGCTCACAACTTACAATCAAAAATAAGGTGCTAGTATACAAACAGTACTTAAATCAGTATGGTATTATGGTCTACAACTATGGGGCTGTACTAGTGAGAGTAATTATGCTTGCCTTCAAAAAGTCCAAAACCGAGTACTAAGGAATATTGTCAATACCCCGTGGTATGTTCGCAATAAAGATCTACATCGGGAACTCTACATTGAAACAGTTAAAGAAGAAATAAAGAAGATTGCTAAAGGTCATGAACAACGACTCCATAACCATGTAACCAGCGAAGTGTTAGAACTCCTTGACAATCAAAATCTAGTCCGCAGGCTCAAACGCATCAAACCTTTTGAACTTGTGTGAAAAGTGACAGTTAAAGCTCAGTTCAATGAATCCTAGCCACAACAGTGAAGTGTGCTTAAACATTAATTTCTAAGGTGGATCATTGGAAATACCTAGGACAGTAAAGTAGTAGATTAGGTCAAATACAAAATGTCGGTTAATCGCAAGATTAGGTTGCATTGTTTAAAAAAAAAAAAATGTGTGTGACAAGCAGCATCCTTGTCTCAATCCTTTTGATGTTAGGAATGGTTCCGTTATTTGGTTGCCGATTTTTATTGATGTGGAGTTTTGTTTGTAATACAGTTGAATAGCTTTTATTAGTGTGGGTGTTATTTCCAAAAATTATAGTTTTCCCGTAATTATGAGACTGGAACACTATGGGGATTTGTTATGATCTAAATATAATATAAAAAAAATCAAGAGAGTAATTAAAATTCATAATAAAAACTGTTTCTGTAACTATAGAGATTGTAAAAAGAAAATTGGGGGAGAATTTTGAAATGAAGGTCAAGAAAAATAGTTGTCAGATTTGAAAGGTAAAATAAACAATATATCAGTTTTTGATTGTTTTTCTTAGTGTATTAGGAGATATTAGTGTCAATTGTCTTTGAAAATTTGACCCTTTCTAATGTGATTTCACTTTTGTAATGGTAAGATGTTCTTTGACCGGACTTTAGATATTTACATCGTCAATTTTCTATATCTGGAATTCAAGCTAATGATACTTTGACGCATGTTCATAATTGCCATTAATAACGATTGTTCTACGTTATAAAATGAAAACATATTAATGATTACAAAGACGATTTTTATAATTGATTTGAAATAAAATTCCTCTTTTTTTATATAATTTCAAGTCAGTACAAATAAAATGTTCACTTTTGTTTAGTTTAAAGAAACAGTTGAGTTTTATATTGTGATTATTAAAATGAGAGATTATATTTTTGTTTGTTTAAATATTTAACTTGTATTTTTAATGCATTTATTTGAAGAAGTAGAGGTACCACGGTTTTGGAGAAAATAATTGAACTGTATAAAGACTAAAAATGATAAACAATAATTAACAACAACAACAATCTTCAAAATATATTTTTTTAGACTCCACCCAGGCGTTTGATTTGGTTGATGACGAATAAATACTTACTTCTTACTTTATACATTAAGGTAGTTATTTTTATCAATTACTACATCCTCCAAAGGACCTCGCAAGATACCGTGTTAGATCTGAAATTATTAAATCCTGTAAAACTTAAAATAATTTAAATCAATATTCGTGACTAGGCAAGTAAAACAATTATTATTTGCTTTTCTCGCTCACGAGGTAGGATTATCTCTGATAAAAAAACATAAATTTATATAGTTATTATATAAATTAAAACTATTAACTACAAAAAGTGCAAACTGTTACAGTTTATTAAAAAAAAAATAATAATCGTAAAATAAATATCAAGACATTAATAAAGGCTTTCTTCATTTAAAGAGGTAAAATTGATTGCTATTTAGAAAGTTAAATATGTTTAAATTAGCAATAAAATATTGGAAGATGAGAAGAGAAGGCGAAAATATTATATATCAATAGAAATTTTACTTTTATCAAATTGTAACATTGTATATGAAAAATATTTTTCTTTCACATAAATAATTGTCAGTTTGAAGTTTAAGGTAGAGAAATTTTCTTTTTGGTTACGGAAGGAAAATTCAATTCCAGGTTTTAACAAAATTGGCGAAAATGGAATTCGCTCTATTTTTTTATTCAATCTTGAAGATTAAGTGAATACAAAAAGCTACTAATTATAATTGCATACAAAATATTTGTTTTTAAAATGTAAAAACAGTTATTCATGTATGTAATCACATTGTAACTCATGATATATTTATATTTTTAATTTAAATAAAAAATCAGTAATAATATAGGTGAAATATTTTCTGTTATCAAAGTACAAGGTAATGTAGATCTGGAAAGCAATTATTATAAAATTATGTTACTTCTGATAATGTTTATTTGATTTGTATTAAAACCAAAAAAATAATGGTATACGATGTTAACCTTCATTTAAATGTATCAATAATTTAATTGATAAAAATAGTTCATAAGTTAAACAAACAAATTACTTAAGGCATAATATATCTCTGTCGAGAATGTTAACATTTCCTGATATTTGTAATATTGTCGTTCTAATTTTAATTAAAACATGTTACATTATTAATATTTTAATAATTATTAATTATGAATGGGTTATAAAATGAAAATAACTGAAATGACGACTGATGACATTAATTTTAATTGGATTGTTTTGGATTGACTGTACAGTGCAATAAAAATTATAATATTATGTAAAGACAAAGAGTCGTGTCACCTCTATTGATAATTTGCACCCAAATAATTTCTTTTGGTTCAAGTTATAAGTAAAATTTATGTATTAAGGTACCATTTTTTATTCTATTCCTTTTAATAAAATGTTTTTTAGAATTTTGTATATCGATAACAAACTTGTCATTTGTATAGAGTTAATTCAAATTCGCCAGGATAACTTCTACTTCTAGTGTAAGAAGAAGTATGTTTTATTATTCGTGAAAAATTAAAGACATGCTAAAAGAAAGCGGGAGATGGAGAAGGTCGTAAGAGAAATGTAAACAACATTTTAAGATATTCCTTGAGAAAAAAATAGCTACTACGGCTTTTAGAACTAAATATTCTACGACCTAGAGCTTTTAAAATGAAATAAATGTATGAGGTATGTTAAAGAAAAAGCTATATGGATGTTTATGTACTTATTGTAATATAATTATTTGTTATGAAAGGAAAAAATTATTTTTAATATTTAATACCATTTATCAAGAATTCATGAAAATTTATAAAGTGTTGGTTCAAAAATCGTCTCAAGAGGGTTCAGATAACATTTAACTCTAATAATTATATTTACAATTCAATATATTTCTTGTAGATAAGTTTTCACAAGTGTTTTACTCTTAATATTTCTTGCAACTAATTAACATTACACTTATAAAAAAAGAATCAAGCAAAACAACAAGAAACATAAACGCCAATGTAAAAATTGTCTTATTTTTGAAATATGTCAACTAAAGGCGGAAAAATTATTCACCTTATATTATTTCGCGATACAATAATGGTTATGGACCAGCATCAGCGTGAAGACTTGAAATTTTTTGAAAATATTAATTTCTTATCACTCAAGAAAATCCATTCATGTCACAGTTAAGTAGTTTAACTAATTTTGTGTCACTATTATTTGTAACTTTGTTTTTATAACACTTTATGCACTTAAACATTGTTTGTACTTTTTTAAGGTTATGCAAGTTCCATACAAAATTGAAACACCTCTAAAGGTTTTATGAAACAACAGAAACAACAGAAACAACATAAAAATAATTCGAAGATCTGGGGTAAGTCTCTTTATTCAATTTATTCAACGATGTGCTCCCTAGGCAAGTGATAATTTGAAAAACTTGTGAAAAATCTAACAAAGTATTATTTTATGAAAATTTTACATTTTTGAACAAATATGGTAAACATTTCAATACATTTTTAATTTACAATGCTTGAATATTCTTAAATACTATTATTTACAAAAATATGATTACATACTTTATAATAAAATTTGATCTTTTTTCTTTACATTTCGTATAATATAATTTTGCATAATAACTTTTTATATGATATTTCATTAGATCTTTGTGAGCATAATTTCGAATTTCTGGGTGTAATTATCAAATAGGTATTAGTAAAATTTCTTTCCAAACAAGTATTTTTGGTAATTTCAATAAACAAACCAATTTAATTTAAACTTTTAAACATGAAATGAACATTTTTTTTAATACTCAATTTTATGTGCTATACTTCAAAAATAATACAAATTCTAATTTACAAACATTAATTTATGGAAATTATTGTGTTACGTGCTTAATATTAAATATATACTGATCACTTTAACCTATTTTATATTATTGCACACACATAAGTATGAAAAATTATTGATGTTGGTGTAATTTTAATCAAATGTATTTATTTATTGATAATTTCTATTATATTATTATAATCAAATATCTGAACCTTATTGCAATATATTTCAAATGTTTCTAATCTATGCTATTAAAATATTCATATATACAGGGTGAGGCATTAGTGTAGCAAAGCTCGATTAGTCCAATATTATTGAAGTTACGAAAAAAAAGTTTTTACAAAAAGTATAGGCAGACTTGAGATTCAGATTTTAAAATCAGTCCCAAATATACAGTGTGTTTAGGAACGTAGTGCCAGACCAAATTACAAAATTTTTGAAATTTTAGTAAAAGTTCTAAAACCATTTATAAAACTTCATGGAAAAAAATAGTCTAGAACCTCAAGAGCAAATTCTTTTAACAATTGTTAAGCTTAGATTGAATTTAGATTTCTTATAGATTTGGAATTAGTCCTTCTATGTAGTTCCTCTACTTATTTTAAAAATATAATCAGAATTATGTACTTAAGGTTAAAATCTTTAATAATATGGCCATAACGATCAGTTAGACGTCGATAAAATAACACAGAAATATATGGCAAACTGCTTTGTTTTCACTCCAGCGGCCATATTGAATTTTATTTTCGTTTTTCTTTTACGATTTTTTTTTATTGACTTTAATATATTTTTTAGTTTCTTTCATAAATTGTATATGTTCTGTTTACATTTTCCTTTTATTTTGAATCAAATCAATGAAGCAACAGGGATTATATAATTTAATAATGACATTTAATTTGAATTTGGTGCACAACTATATACATACATTTTTATTGAACCCTCCCACATTAAGAGATCATTATCTTTGTCAATATTGTGAAAATAGAAAAGCCATAATCAAGTAAAAACGCATTCAAATTTCCTTGCGTTAGAAAAATTGATTGTTTCTCGTTAACTGACGTTATACAGTTGTCGTTATTAAATTTTCACACGTGTTTAAATGCGTTGTTTGGCCAATTTGGTTAATAACAAAGCGATCTTTCTAATGAACGTTTGAAAAAATTGACCAATAAGCTTATTAAAAAGATTAATAAAAAGTTTCAAATCCATTTACGAATTGCGCAGTATTATTAGTTGATTAAATGTACATTTATACTTACAAGTTAAGTTATATTGAGCATTTTAGTAGATACCTATGTCTATCTATATTTATATTTAGAATTAAAAATGTATTAGAAATTCCATGTAAAAAGTATAATCATTATTTTTAATTGTAATTATAAAAACATTGTTAATTCTTTGACTGGTTTTAATTGTTATAGTCTACATTAAACACATAAATGGCGCCGTTTTGCAAAAAAATAACGTTACGAAAGACATATTTTTGATAAAAAGGTATCATTTAATATTCTAAAGCGTCGAATTATTTTTAAATAAATAACCAGATATTGACGTCAGCTTTTTGGTAAAAATTTTTAGTTTTGACATTAATTAATGAGACTGATCAAAAACACATATGCAAATCATTCTGACATTAAAAATATGTACTCTTTAGAACTAATTTACATTTTAAATATACTTTATATCCCTAACAAATTAATTTACATGTTAAAAATTTTCGAACAAGATTATTTAAATTAAAATATATCAAAGTGAGAGTTCGATTTTTTTTGCCAGTTGGTGCTATTTCCCACTAAGCTACTAATTTTTTAATTGCTTATTGACGTCAGATTTTAATTCATTTTTTCGACGAGTCTTGAAACTAAACAAGAAAGTCAAACATTTTTAATAAATTGTCTTTTAGTAATAATTAATTGGATTTCATCATACTAATATACAGTGTGTACATAGTAAAGAATACATTTATTTTTAGCTAAACAAACAATTTTGAGAAACAAACCCTGGGACAGGTTGATTTTTGATTTTAATTTGTTGTATTTTTACTTAGTAATAAAATACATTTTTTCTGATAGATACACATTTACATTAAATGTTGAAAATTGTAAATAGGCAAAATGAAATTCTAAATACATGAGAACGTCACACTCAATATTCATAAGAAATTAATGTTTAGGCAGGAATTTTACGAAATAATCATTGAACACCATCTGTTTGATGGAATTATTTACGATTTTTAATGAACTTTTCGATTCCAACTTTAATGAATTTAGTCTCTAGTGCGAACATTCCCGAAAACATTAATAAAACAATGTTCGAAGACATCTTGACCAAGTCTTTCCAAATAAGTGGATTGTTAGGCGAGGACACGTTGAGTGGCCTCCAAGGTCACCAGATCTCACGCCATTAGATTTCTTTTTGTGGCGGGCATCTAAAAAATGTAGTGTACTCGTACAAAAGCAAACTCGACGACATAAACGATTTAAAAGATTGAATAAGACATGAACTAAATAATATTTTGCTGATAATTACCGACAAGTAGATGTATTTAAAAAATGTCGATAACATTGTTACTCACAGATGTTTCACCCTCTATATTTATTAAAAATTTTTTCCTCAAAATTGTTTGTTCAAATGAATCTATTCCGTACTTTATCTATACACCGAATATTAAAATTTCGGAGATTAGTAAGTTAATAAATATTAAAAAAAAGAATTACACAATTTTTAAACCTATAAAATTTTATCGTATAATTAACCATTTGTGTTTGCTAATTAAGTACACGGGGCTAATATAAAATTAAATAATTTATTGTTATAGATTCAAATAAAACGTTTTCTTGATAAGTAATTCTATTTTTGGTAACATTGCATTTCTTGTTATTTTGTTACTCATAACTCTGCTGCGTTTTACTTTGTCTTTTCTTGAGTTTTCCAGTCTTCCACTCTTTTCTTTTTTTCTGTTTTACTGCCTATTCATTTTTATTCTCATTATAGGTCCAAACTACCGTTGTTTCCCTTTGATTTCAATCCAGTGAAATTAGGTTAATTTGGTTTTCTGTGAACACTTGTTAATACTTCAAATAATATTTAATTCGAAGAATGTTATGATTTAGCTTATAATTAAGAGATTAATAGTTCAACATTTAAATGACACAAAGGGGAAACATACAAATAAAAATCGGAATAAAAGTCGGAATAAATCGAAGAGAAAGCAGTAAGAAATTGTAATGTAAATGGTAAAAAACAGTGACTATTTTGTTGGGTTTCTTACAAGTCTATTGTAACTTTATTTTGTAATAATACTTGCTCCTGTTTATGTTATTTCCGACTACATCTAAACTATGTTTTTTGTTAGAATTAATACATAATTTGATGTTTTCTCTTTAAAAAATTGTTAAAACTAAGTGTCAAAATTTTTCGATACTATTTAAAAACTTCGAATAAGTCCATAGAATAGAGGCTTCATGTTAACTGGTTTACTCACAAACATAATTTTGATTTTGAATGATTGGTGGTTTGCCTCACTAATAAATCAATTAGAAGGTATATAGGTTAGATATAGCCAATTCGCACCAAAATACTATTGAAACACGAATTCATAAATGTTCCATAATCCAGAATATAAACAGTCAACCATAGATCAAGTACATGCAATTACCAATATAATTAAAAAATTGCTAGAAAAAAAGAACACCTGTGCTACCATATTCCTTGATGTTGCACAAGCCTTCGATAAGGTCTGGCACGAAGGCCTAAATCACAAAATGAAGGTATTTCTTCCCAGACAATATTCATATGTCATTGAATTATATATTTCAAACAGATACTTTCGCATCAAACGAGAAGAATCTTACTCAGATCTGGGAGAGATTAAAGATGGAGTAACACAAGGAAGTGTCATAGGACCAGTCCTATACCTACTGTACATATCAAATATTCCTCAATTAGATAATAATACGATTGCCACCTTCGCTGACGATACTGCTATCTTAGCAGTAGTGAGCAACAATGAAGAAGTTGCCAAAAACCTACAAACAGCTATTAACCGTATCAACGACTGGACAATAAGGTGGAATATCAAACTCAATGAGACAAAATCCGTCCCTGTCAACTTTACGAATAAAAGAATAGATCCTATACCTATCAGACTAAATAATAATTTGATACCTTATTCAAATATAGTTAAATACTTAGGTATTACCTTGAACGCCAGGCTTCGCTGGGAAGCACATGTCAAAAAGAAAATAGAAGAACTCGGACCGAAATATAGAAAAATGTCTTGGCTTATTGGAAGAAACTTCACTCTGTCACTGCATAATAAGCTTAAGCTCTATAAGCAAATACTTAAGCCAGTATGGTACTATGGCATCCAATTTTGGGGGTGTACCAAACAATTCAATGTAGACATAATTCAAAGATTCCAAAACCAAGTGCTGAGGAACATCGTAGATGCCCCCTGGTCTATCAGAAACAAAGACCTTCATCGGGACCTGGAAATGGAAACTGTTAACCAGACCATAAAAAAATGTGCTGGGAGTTAGGAAGATTGACTTCATCGTCACGTGAATGTTGAGGCCGTCAAGCTCCTTGACAAGATTGGATTAGAAAGAAGGCTCAAACAAATGAAGCCTTTTCAGTTAGTTTAGTGACGAGTTAAAAGCAGAGCTTGTGAAGTGTACATTCCCAGGTTAGTGTATATAAGTATCAGAACAACCTGAGGAACATTTTTGAGTATACCTTAGATTCAGTTGAAACCCTAGTTAGAACCAAATTTCTCATTGGTCAGCATTGGCCAGATTGTAAATATAGCTAAATTCACCATAAAGAGTATTTAAAAAAAACATAGTTCTTTCAGTAAATATTTGGTAAATTAATCTGAGTAATTTTAACAAGCACCAAAAAATTTTGACATCGACAATAATTAATTTTTAAAACTGACAAAAATCTTATGACGGGTTTTTTCATGACTACTTTCTTTATTTAAAAATCTGGGTCATTTGAGGTGTGTGTTCATAAATATGTAAAAAAATAAAAATAGATAAAATTTTAGAAGGGGTTTTCCGAACAGCACGTATACTAGAATCACGTTCTCTACTTAGATAATCTACTTAAGGATGGTTGATAAATCACGTGAAAAACATGTTAGAACTTAGAACCTTATTAATAAAACGTGTTATAATAGTGCAGTGAATTACCCAGTAATGTTTGTTTTAGTTATATTTAAACATTATAAATTTCAATGAGGGGCTTATTCAGGAAAGAATTTTTCTTCATATCTTTGGAATACTCGACTTGTACGTTTTAAAAAAATGAATTACACTACATTGAATACTTATTTGAGAAAAAATTTGTATCATAGAATACTCTATAATCCATTGTAGTTATAAATAATTAATACAGGGTTGGTTCCGTTATAGATCAAGTGTATCAAGAATAAGAAATGTTTTACAAAATGTTTATGACTCGTATTTATAGTTTATGGGTCAAAAAATTATAGGATTATATTACGTAAAATTCAATGCATCGAAACTAACCAAATCAGGAGCACCGATTTTTTAAAATTGAACCTATTACAGGACCAAATAATGAACCAATAAAAAAAATTAAGTACAAAATCTAGTGCTTAACGTCTTTATACGCAAATAAAAAGATCTGAAGCTATTGATAAAAAGGGTTTTTTTAACAAAAATTTTTCGTGCAACTGTCTACTGGATTATAACAACCGGCGAAAAAAGGAAAAAAGAAAAGAAAAGACTGGTATTTTTAAACAGACTGAAGCTCACATTTTAAATCCTATATTTTCGACGTTATATATTAAATGTTTGGCATCCAACCTTATTCCCAATTTGGACAATTTATTAACCACTTTGTACGACAAGTTCAACTAAATATATATTATATATATATATAAATATATATACATATAAAACAGTTATTCATCCAGGATTTACATATGGATGTAAAATATTGGTCCTCACAAAGCCGGATATCAATGATAATTGATAATTGGGTTATAAAAAGTACTCAGGAAAATATTTGGAGGGAGGAAGGTGAGTGATCTATGGGAAAAAAGGTACAATCGTGAATTAAAGACCTTATACAAAGAAGCGCAGAGAATGAGGTTTGTTTTTATGAGCTCAGTCTCTGAGAACTATTTACCTAATACACAATTTTTTTTTATGAGGGACGTTTGGTTACACCATCCTTGATGAGGGAATTTGATGTATCTTCTACTTTTTTACTTATTCTTTATTCGTATTTGGCTCGATGATTTAATTTTGTTGAAGATTTTCCGGATTTGGAATTCCACAACGGATAAAGCGTCCTTACACCTTGGCACTTGAAACAAAAGTCCCACAGAGAATGAGGTCATTGACGCATATTACTTGAATGGCATGCGACAGAATACCAAGCACAGTATTAGTTAGAAGAACTCGAGGAAAGAAAAGGAAAGGTCAATCCAGAGAAAGAAGATCAAAGCAAGTGGAAAACGAGATCGAATTACTAGAAGTGAGAAACTGTAGGGAAAAGGCTAAAGAGAACAATGTAAGAATATAACAAGTCAATATGTAGGGGTTCTAGACCTGTAGTATTACTCCTATCCTATTCTGGCCTTTTATTCAGATGCATCGCCGGTTATTATGTAAATTCCTCGTCTTAATCTTTCCATTGAAGGCTTCTTTTCTTAGTTGCCTGAAGGCCTTTCAATTGTCCAAGTAGTGGTGGGATATTTTCATTTTACCTCTGGATCATCTCGATAAGACGCTTTTAGAGTCAGTAATAACCCATTTCGACGGTAAACAGAAATTGTTGGTCGGATCCTGGAGAGAATTACTATTTTGGCGTACCTTCAGAGCTTATATTTTGTATCATGTAGCCTAATTGAGTTTTAGAGTCAACCCGAACTGAACTAACTTTTTTAGGAATATTTATATTTTTTTATTTATAGAAATAATATCAAATTAATAGCTTTCCTTTGATTTGATAACAATAACGCATATATTTACTTAATAAAAGTAATTATCGTTTATTATTACCACGACATTTCCATTTAAACGTTGTTTGAAAAAATGTATATAAATGTAAAGTGTTCACATAATGTATTTTGCCATGTGCAGCTAAATAATAGCTATTAATTTCTTTGAATTAGACCACTATAAATTAAGTTTTATTGATTTGTTTATAATTATTTATATTATATTATAAGTGATGTTCACAATAGTTAAAATGAAAAATTGCAGCTGGAAAACATGATACCAAGAATATAATTTATTGAAAAACAATAAAAACATCGTACTTGTTTACAATGTATTATTTTTAATATTAGGCTTTACCATACGTTTTGATCAAATTATATTCAAGGCTTTTTTCATTTTGTTCGACGTATTGCAGATTAACGACCACTTCAACTTTTGTCAATTCTAATTTTTAATTTTATTTGTCTTGATTACAAATTGAGGTTTAATGATTGAATAGCTAGTTCACTAAATTATTTATTATATATCTTTAAAATGACTCTGAGTATTTAATTTACTAGGAGATCTGAAATTCACTTATTTTAAAAAGCTAAAATAATATTCAACTCGCATTAGTACACACTGTACATTCTCCAAAATAAATGTATGTAATTTGTCACGTCCGCAACATTTACTTACTTCAACCAATTAATATTTCGCTAATATGAGTATATTGAAAAATTGACCAATGAAAACTGCCCTCTCAGAGCTCAGAATTAACCAATGAGTCGTGATCAACCCCCCGCCACAGCCAGTCTAGTTCCAAAAAGAAACAGTCGCAAAGAAGTCACTGAGCAATGCACACACTCACTCTCCGCTCAAAAATAGATTCTCTCGAGTTGTTTTCCGCCTTCCACACAATTTAAAATTTATTTATCACCCCAAGTTTAAGTTTAAAAGTTTAATGATCACTTATTTAAAATTAAGTTTAGAGTAAGTTGTTATCAGTGAATTAATGAAAATTTGTGTCAACTATTATTTTTAAAGTGTTAATTTTGAATTTATTATTTTTTGTATAAACTAATTATGCAACGCATCAAATTTTACAAATATTTTAAGTAAGTAGTAAGAAAATAACTCGTTGGTACCTGCTTTCCTTAAAAATAAAAACGATTCCAATGTTAGGCCATCAGGTGGACCATTTATCATATATTTTTCATTTTCTTTATTTGAAAGATTTAGAAAATATATTAAAAACATACATAAAGATTTTCTGGATAACAAGAAATAAGTAATGACATCAACGAATATTTAAATCTACTATAGAAAACTATTATTCCATATCAGTCTTCTATTTTTAATAAATTAAGATGATACTAATAAATATATGAAAATTTCTTATCTACTTATTTAATAAAATTAGTTGATTTATTATTTATAATTATGAAAGCACGTGCATGTCAATAAATTTAAAAGATTTATATAACGACTTTAGTATAAATATTGGTATTCGTTAATTTGCATACTAAAAGACAGGTAACCTATTTAAGTTGGCGATATACGAAAAACTATTATTGTTAAGAAAACAAGATATTATTTAATTAATTGATTTATGATTAATAAAAAATATTGAATAGGATAATAAAACGTAATTTTGGAAACAGTAAATATGAAAAGAATTTAAAACTATTTTAATTTTTTGCTTCCCGGATGTTGTTTTAAAAACTACGTCTGTCGGATTTTTAAGTAACGTAAAAATGTAGAAGATTAAAAGACTTGATTTAGAAATTTTGAAAAAATTGCGTTTAGAAAATCTGTTAGAATTTTTTAAAAAGTGGGGCACAATAGATAAGATAAAAATTTGAAAGAAAAGTAATTTTGAAAACGTAAAATTATTATACGAATTTGTAACTATTGTTTTATAAATGTGAAAAATCTATATAAACCAACTAGACAAAATATTGCTGAATTTTATAGTTCTCATAAGCTCAGATTTGCTCCAGGACTTAAATGAGGATATGCGTACATAAATTGTAGCAGGGTTTTTGACATGAGTGGTAAAATTTTGAAAACACTAATTTAGAATCTTATTATTATTGTATTATAATTAAAATGATTAAGGATTTCCAAATTGTAAATAATTATTTGTCAAAATTTGACAAATTTACATTCTGATTCGAGTTTATTAGATTATATTTATTAAATCAAATGTGATTTCTCTGTACACTTTCTACAACAGTCTCCGATGACATCTTAAGATTTGGTATATCATTGAAATTTATTGAATAATGTTAAAATAAATATAGAATTTAAAGTTTAATATGAGGTCACATAGTATTATTTAAATTTATATTTGGAAACTAAAAATGTTTCAATACTTATTGAACCTGTAAAATTGATTAATTATTTGATTTGTTACATGTTTGAGACATTTAAACATCTTGTTCTGCAATTTCCATGGACTGGAAATTACAGCTCGCTGTACTTTGTGAAACTCGAGAAGACTGCGAATTTTTCGTAAGTGACTATTTAACAATTGAGAGGATTTGTCATCAATAGAAATCATTTAATTTGTAAATAGAGGCAATTGTTTAATTCACCCTTAAAAATACTACAGTGGTATTGAACAGAAAGAATTTCTTGACATTTAAAGACACTTATAACAATGAATAATACCTGGAAATTTAAATTTACTTTAGAATTCGACTGTTTTTATATAATTTTGAAATTATTTAAGCTGAATTGTTTACTTAAGAATTTTTTTGGATATAACAAGGTTGAAAAAAGAATATTTATTTGTTTATTATTTTTTACGTTTATATATTAATTTGTTTATTTTTTTTTATTTAGTTTTGCTTGTATCTAATTTCATTTATAATTTGGTGACCAATATCTTCTATTTTTTTGGCATAATTCAGAAAAAATGGTAATAATGCTACTTAAACTTAATTTATTTTATATGGATAGCACTTTATTGTTATTTCTGTCTGTAAATACTAATTTTAGAATCTTATCTACCATTCTGTCCTTAATAATAATAGCAAAGGGTTATCTGTATATTTTATATTTCTATTTTGAGCGAAGCATTGCTACTTCATTAATACAAAAATTAAGTGGCTGTACTTTTTTCAATATACAGGGTTCGGTAAACCTCTGTCGTTGTTTTATAACTCATACTATTCAAAACTTAACGATTTTTTTTAAGGATATCTGTCAAAACCAAATATTCTAAAATTATTTTCACCTATACGGGGTGGTTCAACAGTAAAATAGGCAAATCACTTATTTTTTTTAATGGAATGTCCCAACTTTTTTAACATACTCATAGTCATTATATGTATATACCTACAAAATATGATTTTTAATATCCTACGCCTTCCGGAGAAAAAAAATTTTACCCAAAATTATTACATGTTCATACTTCTATTTAAAAATGCTCGGTTCTCTCAGATTTAACGTTGGAATTTAAAAAACTACAACTGTAGAATGCCAATAGACCACATATTTTTTTAGAGTAAGTTTGAATTTTTTATTTTATACAGGGTGGTCAAAAATTAATGGTACAATGCGAAACTACAATTTTAGTATTTATTTAATTTATCCATCAAAATCAGCCTAAACCCAAACAAAATTAGTATGACTGAATAGGTATTTTCAGGAGCTTTCAAGGTGTTATTTGCCATAAGGAATATCTACTATTAAACTAGAAAAAACAAATGCCTTTTTTGAAATTACTGTTTAACGGCGACAGATTGATATAGGAAAGTATATGCAAAAGTCGAAGGATATAAAATTCCCCAACCGTTGGTGAATAGTAATACAGGGTGTTCCATTTGAAAAAGTTGAGAAAATTTTTAACCATCCTGTACAAAATAAAAAATTAAAACTTGGTCTAAAAAATCTTTGGTGTATTGGTTTTCTACATTTGTACTTTTTTAAATTCCAACGTTAAATCTGAGGGAGCAAAGAATTTTTAAGTAGAGGTATGAAAATGTAAAATTTTTTTTTTTCTATGAAAGAAGTGGAATATTAAAAATAATATTTTGTAGGTATGTACTAGTGACTATAGAGTATCTAAAAATATAAAAAAGTTAGGTTATTCAATTAAAAAAATGAAAATAATTTTAGAATATTTGGTTTTGGCCCCCATTGACAGATATCCTTCAAAAAAATCGTTAAGTTTTGAATAGTAGGTGTTATAAAACAACGACAGAGGTTTGCCGGACCCTGTATATTCAAAGCGGTTTTTAAATTTATGTAAATGCATTCATATATTAAAAGTTTCAATATTCTAATTTCTACCAAATAAATTTGTGTTTTGAAGCGGAAATTCCAAATATTGTAATTTTTAATTTTTTCATATCTACAATATTAATTCAAATACGTACATTAGAGTACTGATATCATTAATTTCTTCCTTTCGTCTGTTACATTACACCAATATTTTCGTATATAATGCGAATTTAAAAAGAATGACAAAATTATATATAAATTTATTGATGTTGTCTATAGGGGGTTGGGATAAAGTATGGAATCAAATAAATATCTTTAAAACGGAACGGACGATATTTATGAAATTTTAAAAGTAAGTATAATATACTTCCGGTTTAACCGAAAATACCGTCAACTTTTTTGATTTAAATGGGACACCCTGTATATTGTTGCAGATTTTGAAAGATCTTGTTAGTTCTAATTCGTATATACTGGGTTTATTGTAAAAAATCTGTAAAAACGCGGAATACAGCACTTTAATAAACCACTTTTAAGTTTTTATACATTAGAGTAAAATACCATTTAGATAAACAAAATTGATACTGTTGGTATTAATAGTAAGAAATAAACGAGTTCTAGCTAGTAGGTAACTATTGCCAAACTGTCAAATTGTGATTTACGGAAATAAATGGTACGATTAAGAATGGTTCATTTCAGCGAAAAAGATCGTATTGAAATATTAATGATGATCGGTTATGGTCATCGTGTTAGAACTCGTGAAGAAGTGTGTCATATTTTTAATGATTTGCATCCTAAAAAAATCCCATATCACGTTCAACAGGTACTAAAATATTACAACGTTTTAATACAACTGGATGGTCAAAAATGGTCAAAAATTGCCAAAACTTGGAAGAACGCGGACCGCAACGAACGAAACTATTAGACAAAACATCGCAATTGATTTAGAGGAATCACCTCAAACTTCTACCACAGTTTTGGCACTAAACCATGTAATAAGTCGACGTTCTGTAGGGAACATATTGAAAAGTGAAAAGTATCATCCGTATAAGATACAATTGGTTCAACAATTGCCAGACGATGATTTGGAGTTTTGCGAACGATTAATGGACAATTGTAATGTCGACGAACATTTTGCATCTAATGTAGTGTTTTCCGATGAGGCAACTTTTGTTTAAATGGAACAGTTAACCGCCATAACTCAAGGTATTGGTTAAATGAGAACAATCATTGGATCCATGAAGTACATACCCAGCATTCACAGAAGTTGAATGTTTGAATGGGAATTGTCAAAAATAGGCATTTAGGCACATTTTTTTATAGATGGAAACTTGAATGGTGACAATTATTTAGATTTATTGAACTAACCAAATTATTCCTACACCTCAACAGAATGGGCAGTTACCACAAAATATTTGGTTTCAACAAGATGGAGCTCCTCCCCACTCTGATAGACGGGTTAGAGATTTTCTGGATGCGAATTTTCCAAATCGATGGATTGGATGTAGAGGATTCATAGAGTGGCCTCCTCGTTCTCCGGATCTAAGCCCATTTTCTTTGGTGTCTAAAATCACGTGTTTAGGTTAAATGACCAACATCCTTGCAGGAACTGAGACAAAGAATTATTGATGAATGTGAACTAATACGTGGAGAAGTCTTGGAAAGAGTGATTCAAGAATTTGTTAATAGGCTGGCATATTGTCAGGAGGTGAACGGAGAGCATTTTGAACATTTGAATTAATTTTGTGTAAATTATTATTATCATTAGTCTAAAGTAAATAAATTTACTTATTCTACAACTAAAAGTGAGTTATTTCTCGTTTTTACAAATTATTTTCACTAAACTCAGTATGTACAAATTCTAGAAATAACAAGCTATTTCAAAATATACAAGGTGTGCCATATAAATTAAAAAAGTTGAGGGTACTTCCGGTTAAACCGGAAATATATTGTTTATAAAATAGTGTACTTTATCCCAACCCTGTATATCTTATAATAGTAAATTCAAAAGTTGCGGTGCTAAAAAAATAATGCAAAAAAAGACAGAATTTTTGAATACGAAAATAAAGAAATGTTGAGGGCAAATTAAGAAAGAAATACGCATTTTTCAATGCGCAAATAAAAATGGACTTTTCTACTGCTTATTTTTTATAAAAAAATATTAACATTTCCTGTTCTTTCACATTTGTGGAGAAGAATCTCTCATATCCCGCACATATATATTTAATTATATGTGCGTTGTCATGTTTTTAGTTATAATTAATTATGTCATGAACTTCGTCCTGCACTCGTATTTTCTTTAAATTCATTGACATTGGCCTTGTCTGGGTAGGAGCAAGCTCGCGACTTACGTCGGGCTGAAATCTATATATTTGTGCTACGCGACAATACTAATCATAATTAAACAGTATTCTGTTTGAGAAGCACCACTAACAAGTTTTATAAAAAAAGTCATCGCGATGTACACAAACCCATTTAGCCGTACTCACAGCCACGTTAGGCAAATTATCGATAGAATTTTACATGTTAGTAATAAAAATAGAAGTGATGTGCAAAGAAGCGATTCCTCTAGTTCTTTTTCTTCTGCCTCTTCAAGCCGATCTGCGTGGAGTGAAAGCAACAGCAGTGCGGCCAAACTACTGACGAAGTGATGTTTGATTTGGATTTAAAACGTTTTTTTGGATACCTTCGTTTTTGGTGAGTTACTAGACCCAACTACATAAAAATCGTATATATCAATATTCTTATAAAGTAAACAAGATTTTTGAATAAATAACGGGCATGAAGTTGTATATTTTGTAAATTATTTATTATATTTTTTGTACTTATTTGTGCAATAACAAATTTGTTTCGAGAATCAAGAATAAATGAGTGAAGTAACAGATTTTTTGTACTTTTATATTTTGCTTTTTTCTCTTTTACCATTAAAGTAGAAATTATTTTGACTACTTTTGTGATTTCTCCTTTACCTGAAACTAA
This sequence comes from Hermaeophaga mercurialis, assembly GCA_951812935.1. Classification (NCBI taxonomy): domain Eukaryota; kingdom Metazoa; phylum Arthropoda; class Insecta; order Coleoptera; family Chrysomelidae; genus Hermaeophaga; species Hermaeophaga mercurialis. Next base: position 31,009,628 of record OX638362.1, on the reverse strand, counting down.
CTAAAGAGTTTTTATTTTGATTCTTTAAATGCTATGAAACGAAATAAGTCGATCATTTTTAATTTTACTCAGACAGAAAAAGTCATTTGGTGTTTTGGGTTTTCTTACAATTATGTCTATTACATTTAGATAACCCCTCTAATTTTATACTGTCATCAAATATTATCACTTAATATTCTCAGCCACATTTAATTGAATGTTTGTCTTCACTGACATGAACTTTCTTGACCTCCGAAATAACATAAAGATATATAATAGAGCATGAATAATATCAACTTTCTGGTTATTAGTTAATTAGTTAGACTTAGTTAAAAGACAGTTCACTGGCAGTTTTTCTTGCTAAATTACAAATGTATTTAGATTCGCAGGTATTAAACAAATTATAATATTTTGTTACTTATCTATATTTATGATGAATTAGAGAATAATTTACTGCCAGCTTCGGTTAAATGACTTTATTTACAGATATTTTATTGGCTACTTAATAACCTACACAAATGCATTCATACTAAAACACTTTCTCTTATTAATCTTTAGGATGATACTAATTTATTGTTGGGTTTTCAATAGTCGCACATTCACAGAGAAAGGAGAAGGATAGTAACAAATGTATAGTTGTTAGATACTAAATTAGTTTTTATGTGAAAGATACGGATGGTGCTTAAGTCTTGTCATTTTAATACTTATATTTTTAGAAAAGCATTTGTTTAATTAGGATTGTTAAAGCTACTTATCGAAAAGAATGAATATGCAAAAAACAACATATTTCAGAAATAGAGTGTGACCCAATTAAATTGAAAACCCCACCGTAGTTTTTGAAGTTATTAACCGATTTTTTTAAATGTTTTGTTTCAAAAACTTTATTTTAAGACAAGATTTCAAAAAGTTATTCCTATTTTTAAGGCACACTACGATATTTTTTATAGTCAAAAATCCAGAAATTTTGTTAGAGCTTTTTTATCTAAAAAATGAGTACGCTACAGGATTTAGATGAACCCCAAATAGATGTGACCCATAGTTTTTAAATAAAAATGTTATGAGGGGTAGATTTTAAAATTGTCCTAGGTAAAATATCAACCAGGGACTATTTTATCAAAAAAAAACAACGAGCACGTTACTGGATTTAGATTGCACCCAAATAGGCGTGACCCAACTTTTATTAAAATATGTTTATTAATAAAAAAGTTATGGATACTTACATTTTCAGAATACATCAAGTAGTAGTTTATAAAATTTCAACTTTTTTATTAATAAAGATATCTTTATAAAAGCCACGTTACACCTGTTAGTTGCAATCTAAATAAAGTGGCGTACTCGTTTTTTTTTGGAAAAAGAATCGCTGGTTGACATTTTGTAAATTTTTACATGGCATATTTTTTATTAATAAACATATTTTAATAGTAGAGTTAAATCTATTTGGGGAACATCTAAATCCAGTGGCGTCCTCATTTTTTTGATAAAAAATCGCTAATGAAATTTATGTTTGACTATGAAACAATATCGTAGTGTGCCTTTATAAGTGGAATAACTCTTTGAAAATTGATCCCCAAATAAAGATTTTATACATAACATTTTGAAACAAAAATTGTTGAAATCGGTTAATAACTTCAAATACTATGATGGTGTTTCTAATTTAGGTGGGTCACACTGTATTTGTCGATATTTATTTTACTCAAAACTTCACCAATATGAGGTTTCGCAAAACCAAATTGAATGAAAATAGTACATTATGTAATAAGTGCGTGAAGTCACAGTTTATGCACGGGTGAGGGATTTATAAGACGAGCCACTGATGAAGGCTGCAAACAAACGAGTATAACTTAATTTGTTTAATACATGGTGCAAAAATCCAAGAGAAGATGTGGAACTTATATTAAAAAGTCGGTTTTTTTGAAACTATTAATGAAACGCTATCTGGTAAAAGCGATATACATTATTTGACCTAACCCAGATTTACTAAACTCGCTGTGGGCGATCGTTACGTCAATATAAATGACCCAAAATGAGCACCCTGATAACGTTATCATGGCATTGTTGCACTATCATAAGATTCATTTGAAAACTTCGAATATTCCAACATAAATATGTTATTTTATTCAAAATTTTTTAATTTATTCCATGCCATGCATGAAAATCTGATCATTGTGGAGTTTTTTAAAAATAAATTCACTGTAGTCGTTTTGGGTATTTAATGCTATATTTGAACTCTCAAGATTACTATTTTTTATACAGTAGCCAATAATAATCTGGCAGGTTTATTTTATTTTTAGCATAGATTCACCAACATCACATTAATTCTGATTTTAGATAGGTTTATGTATACACGAAAAACTTTTATGTTCTATAATGATATAATCAAAAGGTTATTTATGTCGTTTTTTAAATTAAATCATGACTATTTTGAAATTTTTATATTGTACTATGTTTTTTAATTTTTCCAAAAGCACAAATATATATAAAGTAAAATAATATCTTGAACACTAGTAGGTTTAAATGATTCTCTTTAGTCTACGTAGTTGTAGACTCTCATATACTTCATTTGAATTTTATGTAAACTATTAAGATTCAGTATACAATTTTTTAAATTAATTGTTTCATTCCTTACTTTGTGGAATTTATCCTTAAATTATTATAAAAATAAAAGATAAATTATAGTTCTCTTTCATATTTATATTTATTTTTTTACTTTTATCGTACAATAAAAAAATTTAAATCAATGTTGCTAATATACATTTTTTCTTTTGTTACAGAAAGTATTAGTACTAGTGCAAGCTGTAATTTCAATGAAATTGGCACTATGGTATAATTAGACGAAGATGGTGTCATCATTGGAAGTTCGATTTTTTAATGGTAGTGCCTGTGGTGGATCACATATGGAAACTTATATTAACTTTCTTGTACTGATTTTCTAGTCTGCTATTTTATATTTATTATTTTTGTTAATTTATACTTAATATATATCTATATGTACAACTTGTGTTTCTTATTTATTGATGATTTACCTCAATTTTTTGAGTAATTATCCAGTGTTTATCTTAGTTTTTATAAAACTTGCATTAAAAGCACGTTTTGGTAGTTAAAATTAATTTTTTTAAATTATATAATAACAACATAAGTAGAAGTAAAGACAATTATACAAGTTACAGATAACACTGTGCTTGAAATTATCCTAGAATGGATAACAACAAAACCAATCATCAAAAGCTCACGTTCTCTATATTCGGCTTATCTTTATCTAATTACTGATTACTTATTTTATTTCGTTTGTTCAGTTTAGTTGCTGCAATGATTAATTAGCGAAAATAGTGTAGAATAACTTTTTATCAGAATGTGTACAATAAGTAAACAAATGGCAACTATATTTGGAAAATATTGGTGCAATTGTTTGTGTTACACCACTTTTTCTATTTGTACACACTAAGGTTCTGTGTAGGGTTTGAACACAAACGTTTTTAGTTTAGAGTATATAAGTTGCCGTAGTATTTTCAGTTCTTTTTTCATTAATTTTAGTAAAATGTAAATTCTTTAAACAGCTCTAATTCTTGAAATAGAAAAGAAATGCGATTTTTACTCAAAATATAAATTTATTTAAAAAAATAAAAACCTGTTAACAATATAAAAAAAAATATGCTTCAAGATATAGCAACATACGGTATCTTTGGGTATTTCAAAAATCTTGAAATTGCTCCCTTATGATGCATAAGATTTGAGGCATATAATACGTTTTTCGTGGTTCTCATTTAAATCTTCTATATTTGTAAAAAATCGATCGAGACGACTCTGTAGAAAGTGGAGTTTGATAATCAGGCAGCAACCTAAATTTTTCAAACTTAAAATCAGTTCTTCTACCAGTCCAATCTAATTTTTCTATTTAGGAGGATGTTCTGCATTATTGGAAAACTAAAGAAGACCAAACTATCAATTGAAGTCCAGTACTCGAAGCAGTAAAGTTGGTATCTTTTATAAACTATCTTATTTAGAGACTATTAAAAATAGCTGCTTTTATCTTATGTATACTGTAACGGTCTAAAGTAGTTATAAAAAAAATATAGCTTTGAAATGAACAATGATTGCTAAGTGCAGGCACATAAATCAAATAAATTTGGTTAAAACAATATAAGAACATATAAATTTAATGGAAATTGTTAATCAAACTTTGGTCACTGTTTAGAAAAATGTCAAAATTTGAATTTTAATTCTAACAAAATTAAAGTAATTCATTGTAAAATGAATTAGGTTTGATTATATCTAAAAAAAGAACTAAGTCTGAGTGTAGAAATGAATTATGTCAAGATGTAAGAAAAAACATCATAAATTAAATAATAGTTAATTCTTTAGATACAATTAAAAATAGGTGAAATTCATATTGTTGAAATTTGTAATCGATAATTAATTTATTTTTATTTAGATTATTAAAGTGTCAAAACTAAAAATGGAAAAAATTCAACAGAAAGAATACCATGATTTCAAACAACTACATAATTGACATTTAACTTGAATTGAAATTTGTTAATAGTATTCTGTTAAAGTTTTTTATCATTATAAAGTCAATTTTGAAAACATAACCATAAGATTTTTAACCTAAAAAAAGGAATAATTATACAAAAAAAAACAATACTGTTACTAATAGAAATGAATAAAACTTACCAGTTATGAATGGAAAAATTAGAAATATTTTTAGAATATTTGGACGATTAGAGTGTGAAAAACTTTAGTTGGGTCAACGGCCATCAAGTGACAGACATTTTGAATTACACATGTGAAGATGGAGATTTTGGACTTTTACTCCAAGCATAAAGAACTATAAGTGGTAATTGTTAACTATTTAATTTTTATTTTATTTACTTTTCCTTTATGGTAATTGTTCACGATTTAATTTTTGTTGTATTCACCATTCCTTTATTTCAAAATAAATATAAATAATTATATTTCTTTATTTGAACACCACCTGAGATTAAGAAGTCATTTATACTGGACATAATTATAAAACAGCACAACATAATTAATATATAAATTAAACTCCCTCACAACAATACATAGCTGGGGAAATTTATCACAGATATACGCAAAACAGTTTCAGCTATTATTAAACGACATGAACTGTTTCATAAAACTTAATGTAAATTTTTAAAAAGTACGTGTTTTAAAATTTTCAAATTAATTCCATGAATAGTTAGTATTTTTGTAAATTACAAGATAAAACATAATTATGAATTATTTCCATAAATAGTTAATGGCTGAAAAAATTTGTGTTAAAAATAGGAATAAGATTAATATATTAAATAATGTATAATCCCTAAATGACAAAAATGTTGAAGATGATCAATCTTACTCAAAAACATTCTTGAACAGTGAAATAGAAATAGACTTCATAATAAATTCCGAGGATGTTCATTTATTCAATATATATATATATAATAATAGTATTTAAATGTGGGACAATCTAGTTAGTTTTTTTTTAAATAAATTAATATATTAAATTGTTGAGCACTAAAATGAATAAAAATTAAAAGAAACATAATTTTAAATCACTATTGGCTCTTTTCTAAAGGTGAATTCATGCAAGAAAAATTATTGTTACTTGCAATAAATTACGAACGATTAAAATTAATTATACATATTATATTCACTCTTGACAAGCCAAAATTCAAGTTGTAAGTGTCAATTTCTGATAGTTAATTTATAGAATTTCGGGCTCACAGCTCATTACAAAACTAATATTTTTCAATTTATCAGACTTTTTGAAAAATTTTTACAAAATTTCTAAATTTTAACTCATTATTATTAATAAAAAAATAATTACAAATTAAGATAGCTCCTTCTTTCAAATGTATGTAATATTATGTTTTTGTATAGTACATTCATTATTAAAATTTTCTTAGTTATTCAGTGTCATATTTTGGTATTTAAAAAATACAAATACATATCTTTAATTTAGATCATAATTTGTTGCAGTTCCGTTGTAAACTTAATCCAACAATAAAAATATGATTTTTGCTCATTTCAATTATTCGTTCGATTAACCTAGACATTTTCTATCATGTTAATGCCATTTTATTTTCTATTTTCGAGTTAAAATTTATTTTTATTGTTGAATTTGTTTCAACCAATTATATAAGAATTTTTATTACAAATAAATTTTATTGAATTCCCGATAACTATGAGAAATATTATTTTGGCATATTGAATTTCCAAATTATTCTATGATAAAATCCCATTGCAATATATATATTTTTGCCAATCTATACCAATTTTTTGTTTATATTTATTGAAAAGATAGGACTTTTCCGAAAAGTATGAACGAACTAAATATGTTCCACATATACTTTCTGCCATGAAAATATTTCAAAAATATTTTGGCACTCCTTTTGTATTACCTACGACGGGCTTTTTTTTACTTGGGAATTAAGTTATGGCTGTAATTATTTACATTTGCAATTAAAGTTATAGTCTTTCTATTTATAACATTTGTCGCCTTTTTATTATCGCAATATTTTATTCTAACGACAATTTTACTAGGAACTATCTATATTTAGTTTTAGAATATTGCTATCGTATATAATATTTTTCGGTGAACAGAAGGTTATTTACATCCGATTTGCAATAGAAATCGAAAGGAAGTGGTTATTTTTAATTTTGCAATTACTGCTAAACCATTGACATTATTAAATATTATTAATGTATTCTATCGGGAAAATCCGCCAACTAAACTTCTAATTATCACTATTTATATAAATCTTGGTTAATATTTGTTTTTTATTTAACTGGTACCACTATGTTAACCCGTTTTATCGGAATTATCTTTCCATAAGTTTTTCGTTGAATTCATTTTTAAATGTAAATAGTACACAGTATAGCAAATGTAATGCATCAGTCTAATGTCTCAAATTATTTTCTAGTATTTGTGAAAACTAGCTAAAAATACTTGGAAATGAATTTTGTTATAAATTATATTTACGTATGTAGATATTTGGCTGATTTATTAATATTACTCTTGTTGAACTCTGTTAACATTAAAATATTTATTGTTTAATAATGATTAGTTGTGAGGTTTATGACATGAAATTTATTCACGTTTTTTAAAAAGATCTGTTAAACTTCTATCTGTCTAGGAAAATGGCTTATTGTTAGAAACCGAAACCTAGGCAGAACTTAATACATATTAAAACGGTTTGGAAGACTGTGGCAACTCAAGATAAGTCGAAATAGCAATACATAAAAGCTAAAATTATTTGGTTAAAAGAAGAAACTAAAAAGTGGTTTAAGATAAGAGACTTTAAATATATACATTATTAACGCACAGATTACATCCAGTTGAATTCGATATACTGGATGATAAAATACGTGAAACCATTAGTAGAATTAAAACTCAAATATATCAAATACAATCCAAGAAATTAAAGAATTTAGAAGCACCTCAACGTAAGTACAAAAAAACAATACACTGAAACCAAACACACACACATTTTCACAACGTTTCCAAAACTTATCTGATACGTAGTTCACTGATAGTTAGATAAAATTACTTAATAAGTGACTTAAATACAGTATCCCACTTAAATTCACAAATAATATTAAAGAAATTTTAGCAACCGACTCAGAAATAGCTTTAAAATCCCAGTCTACTAATTTCTATTACGAAAAATTTAAAATTTGCAATTTGATTAAAAATTTAAAACCTGTAAAAATTAGAAAACAAATTAATAGTGATATTTTAACTTTAAAAACTAATTTTTGAGGGTCTATATGTAATGTACATGTAAAAGACGTTACGTCATGGGTTGGCCCAATGACGTAATCCACGTTTTTTTTAAATACAAACATTTAGAAGGTCTTCTTATCGTCTATTCAACGGTATAATTATTGCAATATTTCTTCGTACATGGTCAACTAAAATTAAGTATTTGCTTAAGTTCAATGAAATGACAAAAAATACTCATTCATTGAAGTAAATTATGATAAGTACCGTCACTAGGAATAAAAGTAAAAAAAATCATGACTTACTAATACAAAGAATATTAAGAATGGATTTTTTTATTGAATATAAAATAGGCGCTAAAACGCTTGGAAAACCATAAATAGAGAAAAGAAGAACGCTAATTCTAGGACAGGAATATGAAGACCGATAATAAAGACGAAATTAACGACAAAGAAAAAACTGACATATATGTAAGGTATTTAAAATATGTAAGATATTTAAAATGTGTAAGATATTTAAAATATGTTACATACTAGTAAAATATATACCAGGTAGAGAAACATATGATATAGTACTAACATTCCAAAGAAAATAGTGGTACATTATATCTTATATACAGATTGGGCCACTCAAAACAGTCCACCCTGTATGATATTTGGCAGTATTCATTAGCTTTTAAGGAAATGCTGTCGATTTTTATTCCAAAGGGGACACATTTTCAGAATACAGAGATCTGTCCTATGTTAACCCCTTCCCTTCCATGTCTTCAACCCCCTAATTTTAAATACCATGTTTGCCACATCATAAGAAAGGTATTACAATGGACTAATCAGCCATGTGATCATCTATGACTTTTCTTTCGATATTAACTCTGTGTTTGTAAAAATAGCCTTAATTTAATTAGTGTCTAATACCTCTTAAAAATGATATGCAACGCCTCTGTTTGGCTAACGTGGAAATCATTTCAACTCGTTCTGCAATAGAATAGACAATTTTTGGCGCAGTAAAAAAATACCTATTAACCTATTACATTAATTAGCACCACTGGTAAACGCTCTTAGTAACTATATACCAAATTTTTGCAAAGTTTGTTATTTTTGAAGTGATGAAAAAAATATGGGGTACTTTATATAAGTGACAAAAAAGAAGAACTTGATTTTTTAAAGAGAATATAAAATAAAGAAATATTTCAAATGTCTTCAGTAATACGCTTATAAGAAGACTGTCACTCTTTGATAATGCAATTTAAGCGAAACCTGATCAGAGACAGATATTTAAAATTGGCTTTGTAATACTGTGGAAATTCAAGATAAGTATAATTTATCTTTTTATTTGAAACTTAGTTTGATTGGCTAAGATTTTCTTGAATGCAGCTTTATTTAATATACGCAAAAATGAACACACGCCAATTAAAAATATAAAAAATTTAAAATGTTTTGCAAACATAACACGTGTTACGTTAAATTATTTTGAATTTTAATTACATTTATTTTCGGAAAATCACGTACTCATTATAAAATACATACTTATTCATAATTTCCTAGATAACCCAAATCAGATGTATCTTTTTATTTGGTCGTACCTGTTTTTTCTACCGTCATCAAAACCATTAATATTAAATTGTTTCTACTTATCCTTGTACTTGAAAGGCGTTATTAAAAAGTTAAGTCAAATAAGTAAAATTGAAGATAATGAATGTCATTAAAATAGCATTAAATAAAAAGGTGGGGTAATAGATTTTATGACAAAATATTTGGAATTATTTAATAACACGTTATTCGTTAATTTAGTCACCACTTTTTCTTCAGATCAAAAAGTTTTCCATCAACAAATCATCTTTAATATGAAATGTAAACAACTTATTTATGCAATTATTAATGATGGTGAGGAAAGGTAAATTACCTGCTAAAAAATACACAATTAGAGTTATTTAAAGCAAATCAATAGCGAAATTATTGGAAAATAATTGATTCTAGAAGATTCTTTGATTAATGTTTCCGTTACTTGTTTATGTTAGTTTTATATCTTAAATAAAATGGAGATAAATGTTTATTTATATTACATGGATTGTTTTTCAATAATGATAAAAGCATCTTATATAGTATAAACATTAAATGCGCATGGATTATTGTAGTACTGAAAAAAATGACAATTTTTATAAAGAATATCCAGAATATCCTTCAGCATAAGAAATAATACAAAGACTTCACAGAAGGTTCACAGTGTTGCCAGGTGAAATCTGTTGCCATCTTAAAGTTTGACATTTTTGACAGTATACTTACTCAGAACTTTTGTTGTGCGAGTACTATTTGTGTTGTTTACAGTAAGTTGAAAATCTCATCTCGGCCAAAAAATGAAATTAACTCGATTTATTATGACTTTCGACGTGGTGTAACTCATGAACAGTGCATCAATCAACTTAATTCAACTTTTGGAGATAAAGCATCATCCAAAGCTAGTGTATATCGCTGGTACATTGAATTCAAACGTGGCCGTAGTTCGCTCACGGACCAAGTTAAAGAATGTGGTCCAAAATGGGTCGTTGTACCGGAAAACATCGATGCTATGAGAAATTGAAGAAGATTGTCATGTGAGATACCGTGAAATCGAGGCATGTTTAAGCATTAGTATGACCAGCATACATAAGATTTTACAAGAACATTTGGGTGTTCGGAAACTGTCTGCGCGTTGGATTCCACATTTGTTACCAGATGCTCAAAAAAATGCTCGTGTCGATTGGTGCCGTAAAATGATTAAAAAATATAACCGTGGTGCATCCAAAGCCGTATACAGCATCGTTACAGGTGACGAATCGTGGATTTATGAATAAGAGCCAGAAAGAAAAGGCCAATCGGCAGTTTAGGTGTTTCAATGTGAAGAAAAGCCAACAAAAGTTACTCGTTCTCGAAGTGTGAAGAAGCAAATGGTGGCGTGTTTCTTCTCGAAAACCGATCATATGGTAACTGTGGCTCGAAAATCAAAAGACCGTTAATTCAGCGTGGTATACGACCATTTGCTTGCCAGAAGTTTTCGGTAAATTGAGAGAAAACAATCCAAAACGACGAATCATTTTGCATCACGACAATGCGAACTCACACACATCAAGGGAAACAAGCGAGTATTTGGACACACAAAAGATCGAATTGATGGGTCATCCGCCTTATAGCCCCGACTTGGCACCTAATGACTTATTGTTCCCACAAATTAAAGATAAACTGCGTGGACAACGATTTTCATCGCCTGAAGAAGCGGTTGAGGCCTTCAAAAACTAAATAATATATTTTTGATAAAATTCATTTGTTTGTACTTTCTATTCTCAATACTTAAATAGTAACCTTCGTATGATTAAATTATTTACTCTCAAAGTTTATTTAGTTTCTGAATAACAGTAAGCCAAAAACAAGACATAAAAGAACTAAATTAGTTATGAAGTGGACAAGTAATTCAAGCAATGTTATGCACATACTATTTAGATACTAGCATTAGTAAATTTAGTTTGTTATAATATTAAGTCACTTGTAATAAATTATGTGTGATAAATTATTTTTATCTAGAGGGTGAAGCATTTAAAATTTACACATGGAAAATTTAAACCTGGGTTTCGAAAAACATCAAAACAAGTTGATTTTGTATTCGAAGGAGACATTGCATTTTTTAATATAAGTGCATAAATCTGAGGTCATAAATCTAAAAGGTGTGACAATTATTTTAAAAATCAAGCGTATTAAAATACTCTTCAAAATTTAAAGGTATTGAAATTCTCTTCACAAACATGCTTAAATTTTTTGGTTCAACGTAAAAATTAATGTGAAAAACTTGTTGGAAATGATGATAAAATAATCTATAATAAACTTACCGGCGAATTTATTTGCAAATAATTAGGTTTTAATCAAAGTTCTAATCAAGTGATTGAAATTCAACAGGTGGTTTTGATGCCATTGTACATTTTTCAGAATTTTGAACAAAGTGTTGGTTTTTGCTTTGCTATTATTGACTCTTTTGAAGCAAAAGATCTAAATAATCCTCGTTTACAGCATTGCAGAGAAAATTGAAATTGTTATTCTTTATTTCAAAAACTATGAAAACGGGAAACTGCAAGAATTTTTAATGGAAGGCATCCCGATAAAAACGTCTACGAAAGAGATTAAATATCTAAATTCATGGAGACTGGCTCTGTTGCTATCAAAAAAGATGAAAGACGACAGACACACTGTTACTAACCAGGCTGTATAGGTTGCAATTTTGGGGCATGTTGAACTAAAAACTACTAGAAAATTGGAAGTTACTTCAGGAATTTCACATAGAAGTCTTCAGAGGATCTTGAAAAGGCATCTATTCTTCCCGTATAAGATTCACATGGTGCAAGAGGTTAATGAGTTTATGAGAAGATGATTGGCAGAATTTTGGACAATCCCCACTTTTTATATTCGACATTATTTTCCGATGAATGCACATCAACAGGCATAATTGCAGATATTAGATTGATTTGAATCCTAGAATTATGAAATTATGAGAGAATAACATTCGCAATTTTTAGAAAAGTTGAATGTCTAAGCTGGGATTTTAGGAAACAATATTCAAGAAAATCATGTATTTCTTCAACAAAATGGTGCTCTATTACCCTATGTAGCTCTCCTACGTTAATTTCTATATCAACATTTTCTCGAATACTGAATTCGTAGAAGGGGTTCAACTGAATGGCTCCAAAATCGCCAGATCTAATACCATAAGATTTTTTCGTAAAAACAATCAATCAATCATTTTGTCTAGAAAATGGAACCTAGAAGATTTACGCCACCAAAAAATAGATGCATTTCTTTTAAATAACCCCTGAAATACTACAAAATTTTTGAGAAAATATTGAACGAAGATTCTATTACTGTATGGAAGTGAATTTGAACATTTAATTCAATAAAACTTTTCTTTTTTATAGTTATTCCGCCCACAATTCCTACAGGTTTTTTACAATATTTTAATGTAAAATAAAAACATTAAACATATTTGTAAAGACAATTGTAATACCTTTAAGATGATGTGCCATTTGAGTTCCTGAGCCATTTAAGATTTTTAAAGGGATTGCCACCTCGATTAGATGGATGACCTGACATTCATGCATTTACATTCAAAAGGAAACAAAATCGACCTGTTTGTAAGTTTTATCTATTTACACGAGGGACGATATAGTTAGATTGATAATTATACAAATTTAAAGTTCACTTTATGATATCTTTTTTTCCTGGTATTCTCACTGGAAACTTAAGCAGCGTATTTTGCTTTTTCAATATTTTATATCAATAACTCAAACGGTTTGGTCCTTTTTAGTTTTCATTTAAGACTTGGTTAACTAAGAACAGCTGCCCCATTATTGACTTGAATATTGTTTTTTGGCAAACTTTTTGGCAAACTTTTTGATTTCTTCTTCTACAGTGGTTTCTGTGGTTCCGAGGTTTGGTGCATACTAAAGATACTAACACATCACTACAACAGTATGTCATAAGATTTGGCTGCAGTACTTGTTTCATATATTAATAATTTTATTTTTCTGAATGTCGGAATGAAACTTTTCAAAGTAAAAGTTTGTTTCTAATAAAAAATTCTAAAAGCTATAATTATTAGCACCAACGATAAATTACAGTGTAAGTTTGATCTACCTCCCACGTAAAAAAATGAGAACCTTTAGCCGATTTCTAAATGATTCATAAATTTTTAGATGAAAGTGTCCACATTTAACAAAGAATAATTTCAAGGGTTGATGCTTTAATTTGGGGATGGATGCAAACAAAAATATTTACAATTTAAAAAGTGGTTGAATTACTTTTCAAAATATTCCCTCTGACAATTTTGACTTTTTCATTCGAATAAACCAGTTGTTATAACATTTTTGTCAAATTAAAGATATCACGCTGCATGTTCTGGGCACGAAAACCGAAAAACGCAATTCATTTTTAATTTTTGAAAACTTGTCAAAGTCGTTTGGACTTAGACCAGGGCTGTAGGCAGGATGGGTTATTAATTCCAACTTTTGAGTTGTTAAAAAATCTACTGTTCGTTGCGCTGTGTGCGAGCTTGCCTTATCTTTGTGTAAAATAATGCAACGTCTTCTGTTGATTTTTCTCATTTCAGAGAAAACTTCTGGTAAACAAATAGTTGTGTACGTCTTAACATTCACTGTTCTGCGATTTTATGCGATATTCATGGAGAACACATTTTTGTTACACCTGCAAAATTTTGTTTATATCAATACTTAAAAAAGACTGAATTTCTCTATATGTCACATGAGAATCTACCAATATGATTTTTCTTAGAGCAGCCATTTTTGAGATTAATGACATTACAAAAAAATAAAATAGAAATGTAAACAAATAACTTTCGAGAAGACCGTTTCGGTCATTTCTGGGTCCTTGTTCCTTATTAAATAAATATTGTTTTCTACGAAACGAAGACCTATATTTATTTTTTATATTTACCTACGTCAATATCATGGAATCATAACTGTTCCATGGAATTTATTATTAGATATTTAAATGACATATTCTCGGAAGAGTAGTAAAAGTTTTGTCAAGTATTTTTTTAATAACAGCACATTTGCATAAATCAACGAAACTGTTCCATTATTTACATTAACATTATTTATTTTGTTACTCAGCTAAGGTGTGTCTCTGAAACGTGAGGTTTAGGATAGTGAAATGCAGGATATATATCACGTGATTTTTTTGAGTAACCTTTTAATTTAGTAACTTTGTTTTTTTAGTGAATACAGAAATTTTTAATCGAAATAGATAAATTTGATTTCAAGGTCAGGCAACAATATTTTTTACAGGGATACTTATAAGGAATGGAAAACAAATTAGGTCAACGTTGATTCAACAACTATATATTGTTATTTATGTAATTTAAGGTTACAAAATTTTTTAAATATAAAATGCTTAAACTATCATTTTAAATGATTTATGGTCGGTTTCACCAACCATAAATAAATCTCTAAATAGTTATTCAATGAATAACTTATTTTCTTTGGTTAAATATTTTGACGTTTCACCAACTCTTTTAATCCTTGGTTAGTTATTTGACAGTTTAAACAAATATTTGTGTAAATCAATCTTTAAAATACATTTCCATAAAAAATAAGAAGAATTAGACGTTGACAATTAAATTGTGTACACGTTTATTATTGTGGTTGGTTAATTTTGTTTTATTTTTATCTAAAAATCGATAAGAAAGAGAAAGAAGCAAAAATTACTTAGAAGAAAGGGAACATTTACTTATCATTATGAAGGAATATAAACATATTATAGAAAATAAAGAAAACAGATGCTATTTCTTCTAGAGCAAAAGTAGAAATAATAAAGGAAAGGGAGGAATACGAATCAAAAATAAAAAAGTTACGGTGTAAAAAAATAAATATTTGTAAACATTTATTAATAAATCATATTTATATTATAAAAACTGTATTTATTATTTATTATATATATTTATCATCATTCTCTAAATCGTCAATATTTGCATGTTCAAAGAGAGAGAAAATAATATTTGGGTCTTCATTTGGCTCGTCATCACCAAATTCAGCGACAATATTGTACAAAACCGAGTTTACTACAATTATGTCTAAAATGGTGTGTCTATTTTTAATATAAGTACCAAAGATAGACAATAAAAACGTCTTTTTAGAATCTCAACAAAGTTCTTTATATAACATTGCGAGTCCTTATATGCGCAATATTCTAACCATATTCTGATCTTCTTTGTGTAATAATGTAGTGAACAGATATTTTCTGCGTCCATTATCTCTTAAAAGTAAAATACCAGTGTGCTTATTATTTTCAAAAAGTGCTCGAACTAAAGAATTATTTAAAATTGTCCTTTCCTGTTCCTATATATTTCTCCACCTGGTGACTTATACGAATATGCATGCAACACTCCAACAACTCTGGGAAAACTGCTTGTTCTATAAAATCCATTTTAAATCTAAATAAGCTCATTTGTGGCATCCTTATGACTGACGGGCTTATTTTTATTACTTAAATAACCTAAATGGTTTCCAATTAAGTTCAAAGCTTTAACACATATTTTAGTTAGTCTGATCCTAATCTTAAATTCCACACCGTCAGTAAAGGGATTTCTTCATTCTAAAACCATTCGAGGTCGTCTATAATGTAAATCTTCATCAGATATGCTGAACATGATGATGATGATGATGGTGATGATGTTAAAAAAATAATTTATACACGTATAAATAATTATTGAATATATTAAAATTCATATAAGGTATTATCTTACCTATTATCCATTATCCGAAACAAACTAACAAATACAGCCTATAAAATAACCATTATCAATCACCAAAACACTCAAATATTACAATTCAATATAGAAAACACCAAAATCGTGTATTTTTATTCGACAGTTAAATTTATTCATCAAATAAGGGTCTTATTTATCGTTGGTGAAACCGGGAATTAAAGAATCACCCTGCAATTTATTATTATAAGTTTAATATTCTCTGCAATAAAAATTCAAACGGCCTTTGTCTTGACGTGAAAGAAAATTTTCCCTTATATAAATTCTATGTAAAAGTTTATTCCAAACTCTACGTAATAACGTAAAATCCTACGATTTAGTAAAATATATGAAACAATATCTTTATTTTTTGATTCCTGAATGAAATAAATATTATAAAGGTAAGAAAATTATGTTTATAATATTCATTACGGACATTCATTAACTAAAATTATGATTAAAATATAATATGTTTTAGAATGACTATTAATGGTGATAACGATATCAGTTTAACTTTGTAATTTGTTATTAATTACAAAAAACTATGAGTTTTAAATTTCCTGGTAATTCATATTAATCGAAAATTTTGTTCATTAGCTGTAAATAAATATATATATATATATATTTTTTTATTTATATTTTATGTCAATGGATTTAATCACAGAATACTATTCTGTGATTTTGTTACTTTCAATTTCTATAGTTTCATTGACATAATTCTTAATATTTAGAAGCAAAACAAAATTTGTATAAAAAGAACACGTTGACCATGTTCTAAGACTTATATAAACTTAAATTCTAGGGCCGTTCATAAAATGATCGACTTCCTAGACTAATTTTTTACCACGTTTTAAGATAAAGAAGTTTACAAATAAGTGTCAAATGATTGCTGTCTAAAATTTGGTACAAGAATAGTATTTTTTTAAAACCCCTTTGAAAAGTTTTAGTATCATGCTACTTTCTAACCAAACTATTATAATTACATAAGCGCCGTTAAGAGCCAACAATATCATGTGACTTTTTCTGAGTAAAAACATTTGTCTCCTTATTTACTATATAGTTTATATAGACCTACAAACATTCTAACTATAAATACGTCTCCTTTCTTCCGATTGGACTACATGAAACAAAAAGAGAAACAAATACAATTTCAACAAAACTACTTTGGCAACATGGCTTTTCCACTAGAATACTGCACAGACCCGGTTTTAGGAGAAAATAGATTTAATTTTTTTGGCACACATACGAATGAATCGGGTATAAGATATGCAGTGGGCTAAATTTATAGAGAAGTGGTGTACTGAAAACGAAAATATATTGTTCTTTGCAAAACTTTTCCTTTTAAGTTTCTCGTAAAACGTAACTGTATATTGCAATATCAATAATTTCAATATTTTTGATAGCTGCATTTTTTTAGAACTTATTTAAGGACAACAAATAAAAATTGAATTTACAGCAACCTAAAAATTTATACAGGGTGGCTTGTATAGACGAAATCTACTGACTAACTTTTTCCAGTATTTGAAATTTTGTTTTACTTCTCAGCGGTTGAAATTAAAAATAAATTGTTTAAAACTTTAAATTTAAAAAATCTGCATTAAGGGGGAGGGATTCTTTTTTTTGTTTTGATAGTTTTTCGCCGTTTTTTCCGGTTTTTAAAAATATATTTAAAAAAAAAGTACGTACCTGTAAAAATCTCTCAGTTGTTGGAATTTTGGAATTAAACTTATAGGTTGTACCAGGTGGCGCAAAAATTGGTGAATCATGAGGTGAAATTAAACCATATTCTAAAACATTTAGTATATGAGAAGTCATTCTAAAATAGCAAGTGGCGTTTTATTTTCATGATATCTTGAAAGCATAAAATATTCATCCAAAAATTATTTGACAAGAGAGCTCATTATATCTTGAAGAGTTTTGTTGTTTTCTTAAAAATTATCGGGTTATGTTCAAACTGTAATAGAATTCATAAATTCATTTTTTTTTGTTTCGTATGTAATGAGAATTTATACAATGCTATTAAAGTCTACTGCATAACATTGCCGCCATTCTCGATTCAAATTTTGATTTAATTTATACGCACTTTACATTTTATGTAACACCGAAAAGGATGAAAAACAACTGAAAGAGGCCTATTCGAGTCAGTTTTCTCTTGTTTAAAGATAAATCAATTAGTTTGGAAACTCAGGGTAAGAGTGCGTCTCGAGGAGATTAAAAGTGACCGTTATGAAAAAAGACGGCAAGAAAGTGTTGTATCGCGATATTTAAAAAGTGAAAGTAATATTCGTTGTATTTATGTGACATTATTTTTTGAATTTTTTATCCTTATAACTATGATTATTTATATTCTTGTTTACCCTTATTGCTGTGTTATATGAATTTCGATTGAAAATTGTAAAAAAAAAACCCAAATTATGCATCCTCCAATTGTGATTCATTCCTAAAAAAACAAAAAAAATAGAAACAACATAGCAGAGACTAAAGGAAAGGATGCGATAAAGAGGGTGCGGAAAAGAATGTAAAAATGTAAACAATATAATAGAAGAAGACAAATTTCCAGGACAACCGGGTTTCTGACTGGCCTGTTTTGAGGTGTTTCATGAAAAAAATAATTGATTTTTTTACTAAATTTAGTTTGTTGTTTCTATTACTGAATCTTATTTCCATTTCAATTTATTTCATCGTTATTTGTTAGTTACAAATTTGGTGTATCGAAGAATATTCTATTCCGTTTGAATTTTTCGAGATTGGAAGAAATAAGATTTGTATAAGATCTAGAACAAGAAAAAAGATCTATACTTTACTTAACTAAATCATATATATAGCATAACAAATTATACCCGAAGGTTAAGTTTGCTGCATCTCTTTAATCGTGAATTATACAAATAATCTAAAAATAAATAAAAATATTTCCGGTCAGATTCAAGATTACTTGGTAAACTGGTAAATCTTAAAATATGCTTCCTTAAGTGTTACGACTTGATATACATTCTTACATATAAAGACTTCAATGTTATCGAGCTTCGACCTTCTTTTACCGGAAATTTTATAAGTTCAAATTTGTCAACAACTGGTATTTGGTGGATGAAAGTGGCAATGAAGACAGTAAAGCATTAATTTATTCGTTAAATTTGTATATAATACCATTAATAATAAATAACAGCTAGTTGTTAGGCATTCTTACTAAATAATTTAAATAAAAATGTATAGGATTTGATGTATATCGCCCATTTTAACCTTTTTATTAGTAGTTAATATTTTTAAGAAATTTTCTAGGTTTCTTATAGTTCCAATAACTTAATTTATCTTTATTAGATAAATAATTACCAGGTATTACTTACTTTTTATTGGTATCCCTTTAAGTTTTATAAAATTGCAAAAAATAGAAACTCAAGAACATATTAGTCAAAATTATTTTCACCAATTTTGGCAAACATCTTTATGGATAAATTTGTTAGACAGCCTTTTCAATAACAATGAATAAAGATTATTTTAAAAGGGAAATTAATATAATAAAACAAATCGCTGCGTCTAATAATTATCCATTACATGTAATAAATAGGTTGATTAATAAAAAGGAAGAGAAGGTTGCCGTTAACCTTATATTTCCGAAACAACCTAAAGATGACGGGTCATACAGAACAATTACATATTTTGGGGATATTTCAAACAAAATATCAAAAGTATTAAAGTAAGAAACAATGTGGGTACATTTTTATTAAATGTAAAACGTAAAATTAAAAAAATCATGTATTTACAAACTAAATTGTTCGCCATTGTAACGCCATCTATCTTGGCCAAATTTTAACATAAGACAGTGTGAACACTTATATATACTTAAATATTAAAAGAACCAGATAAATCACATTACGCAAAACACCTCATTGACACTAAACACAAACCTAGATTTAACAAAACAATTGAAACAGTGGAGGTACTGCATGTAAGTGACAAGAAAAATGTACTTAATTTTTTGGAAGAAGATGAAATATAGAAATACCTAAAATGTCCTGGATAAAAATAAAATAATAAAAATAAATATTGTTGCTTAATGGTGGTTGGTTGAAATGTTTGTGATGTGAAGTTGCTTACGCTTGTCAAACTCTGACAATCTTGCCTCAGTATTTGAAAATGCCACTGTCGTTGGTGAAAACTTGGTCAGATAAATAATTTAAAAAACTTTGTAATACGGTGGAAATTCAGTAAAATTTATCTTTTTATAATTGTTTGATTATTTTTAGTACTGGAGACTTTTTTGCTATAGCAATGTCTACGTATTGTTTGAAAGTCAGTCAGTCAGTTCAGTGTTACATCTAAATTTATGGATTTTTAGACCATCCGATGTTCGGCCCGTCTATTTCCACTTCTTCAAATGGTCGGGCATTCAGCTATATTAATGCTGTAATACAAAATAAAAAGAATTTTGTTACAGAAGAAGGGGACTACTTCTTGGAAATATTTCGCTGTATGTCTGGGTAGCAAAATAATAATTCTTTCTCGATAATCTATTCTGGGAGGATTTTAATGAACGGATTGCTGGTTATTTCGTATTTAATACCTAACAAAAGCAACATGGCAAAAATTTAGATATAAAATTATGCAAGTAATGTTGAATTGAATGCAAAGGAAAGTCAGTAATATTTTTTTATATTATGTGTTGCCATCTTATAGCAGTTTTGCAAATCAAACGTTACAATGAAAAGATATCTTCTATTTGTCGAAGTTAATGTTAAAAATTATTTTGAAAGGTGCTGACCTACTTGTTAATAATTAATATCTTAATACAATTTGTATAATAGTATTGAAGATAATTATTAAGGTGTTTCGTGAATCAAAATGGACATGAAATGTTTATGTCACTACTTCCATTATTTCTAAAGTAAATCGTGGAAGAAGTATATGAAAAAAAAACGAAAAGAGAGTAAATAAAGTAAACAAGAAATAACGGGTGTCCATAAAAATAATGCATATTTTTAAATGGTTTGTAGAACATGTCATTTGCAACAAAATATTCTAATACATTTTTTTTCAAACATCATTAGTTTACACAAAAATTCACTTTAAAAGAAAAAATCTAATTGTTTCGCCATTATTTAAATAAATGGTTATGTTTCCTTTCTTGAAATAAAAAATTGTCCATTGCAAATTATAAGAGAACATCTTTCTTGGAATACTTTAAAATTACTATTGTTGATCCTGCTTCTATAATTTGCAATGGATATTATTACATTCAACACGGGAATAAATTTAACAGGTTACCTATTTGGGGTTTCAATTGCCTATTTATTTAAATAATTCTCTCTTCTCCTTACCCCTTATTTTTCCTTATTGTAGAAGCTCTTTCCACTTGTATTCAAACTGGACTTGCGCCTATTGGTTGTTTAGGCGAGCTTAGTGATTCCCATTCTCTCATTAACGACTCAGTTTTCCTGTTTCCTCCATTTTATCAGCTCCTATTTATGGGAACAATATTTTCTCTTGTCCCTACTCCTTATTTTTTCCGATTGTAGAAGGTCTTTCCACTTGTATTCAAACTGGACTTGCGCCTATTGGTTGTTTAGGCGAGCTTAGTGACCTCCTGACTCTCATTAACGATTCAGTTTTCCTGTTTCCTCCATTTTATCATCTCCTACATACTGGAACCATTTTTATTTTGCTCTTACCCTTTATTTCAGTTGCAGTCAACTAGTTTTGATTTCCAGTCTGTGGTTTCTCAGTTTCTCTGACTCACAGTCGGCAATGATACATTACCTAGCTTATTAGTTATTGTATTCAATGTCATTATTTTAAATTTTGTTATATTATGATTGTTTAGTGTTTTTCATTTATTTTTTGTAATTTTAATAGTAACATATAATTTGCTTATTTAGAACCACAAGTGATTTTTCAACATTTAATAAGTTTACATTTGTTAATTATATTAATGTCCTTTAGGTAAGTTTCAATTATATTATCTCATATAATTTTTGTTAAATTGAATTATTTCTAAACCTGAAGATATCTCCCGGCAGCCTAAACTAGTTGTCTGCTAAATATAATAAAACTTATTTTGTGGTAATGAGTTTAATTCGGTTAAAAAGCACAATTGTTATAAGTATGTGTAATAACATCTAACCTTCTGAAGAATCCAATTAAAACATATTTAATGATTTATTAGTAAAAGGTTTTTTTTATTGAATGGTTTTGATATTATGAATATGCCCTATAAATAGCCCTGTCAAACTAATAACTATTTTAGAAGCATAATTATGATTAAAATCGAATGTTTTGTTAGGTTCTTAAAAGAGCAGACGTCATCACTGAAGTATTCCCTAGAGTTTATTAATTTTAAAATGACGAAAAATCTCATATGAAATTGCCTTTTTATCAGGGCATTTTAAAACCCTAGTCAATTAAAAAACCTGTCAGGAAGTCTAAAACACAAGCGATTCCAGACGAGATGTATCATGCTTTTTTTTTTATTAATAATTAGTGACCTCCATGGACTAATTTTGCTTTTACCTGAATAGAAGAACGTGAGAGCCTTATACATAGAACTTTCTCTCGCATACCGATTTTATTAGATTTCGACCTATTAATTACTAATGAAATATTGCAAGATTGAATAATCTAACAACGGAATTTGAAAAGTTTTCACCTAAAACTGGACTAAATTTCTAATAACAAAAATACAGGCTGATTTTATTAAATTAAATTATGTAATATTTCCTATAAAAATAATAACTTCGGTGATTTTTCTAAATTTTAATGACATATTTAAAAAATTCGAAAACAAAGAATTAAAATTAAATAGTTTTCCGAAATCATAACATTCTTTATGTTCAATTTTTTTTTTTAATTTTGACACTTAATAGTTTAAACTTCAAATACATTATTGATTACATATTACAACAATATACATTTTTATTAATTTTTGATTGTTTCTAAAGAATTGGCTATACAGGGTGGTCCAAAATTGTCGAACAAAACTTCTAAGGGTGATAGTTTACCTAAAAATCAAGGTACCTTTTCATACGAGTATAAACTTTTTTCGAATACTCAATAATAAGAGAGATATAGGTCTCTAAAATTGTATAAAAACATTTTTTTTAAATCTTGAAAATGACTCGGACAAAGAATTATAAATTTTAGACATAGAAGCTTTGCATAAAGATACTTAATTTTATTATTAGTCTTTTCATCCCTTCTGATTAAGGAGTAGTTTTTATTTTTAAATAAAAAAATTTAAACTTAAAAGTAGACGTGCAGTATGCTAATAATAACAAAAAATTGTCTAATAAGGTTTTAAAACCTACTTAACTCATTTTGAAGTCATTTTCAAGATTTAAAAAATAAACATTTTTATACAATTTTAGGAACCTGTATCTCCCTTATTATTGAGGTTTTGAAAAAGTTTATATAAAAAGGTACCTTAATTTTTAGGTGAACTATCACCCCTACAAATTTTGCTCGACAATTTTGGACCACCCTGTATATAATTAAAATATGATGTTTTTACTTGCGTCTTGGCATTACAATTTTTTTATTTTTACATTAAAATTTAGTTTATTATTTTGACACAAGCAAGCCTACAATGAATTACTTTAATTTTGTTATAATTGAAAAATTTTAAATTCTAACAAAATTCCAAGTAGTGACTAAAGTTTAATTAACAATTTCTATTAAATTTACAGAATTTTGATTAGTTTAAGTATTATACGTATTACATAAAAATCATTGAAAATATTCTTATATTATTTTAACCAATTTTATTTGATTCATATGTTTGTACCTATCTTAGTTTAATCTTTAATTAAATTATTTGATTTTATCTTTTAGACTGTTATAATATATAAATATATTCTGTTCTAAATTTCTTAAATATAGTATTAACAATGATAAATAACTTTTTAATTAGAAATAAAAAGTTTTTAAAGCAAAAACTATTGACAAATTAAATTATAAGTACATTTTTGTTGTGTTAAGGCAATTTTGTGATTTTTACAACTTTTTTAACTGTGGAGACTTTTGAACCTTTAAAGGTTAATAAACCTGAAATGAACAAGACATTGTGGATTTAATTTATCCCAGTCTTTCAACAACAAGCGACAGGAAAATTAACTCTTGAATAAAGAAAATTTGAGAAACAATTAGAATTTTTTTCAATTATTTATGCTCCAACGCTCTATAAAGGCATAAATGGGTATCGATGAAGAAGAGGAATTTGGTAATTAAACAACACAATATTTATTTTCTAATTTATTAAAAAACTACCAAATTCAAGAAAATAGACGGTGACTCATTATTTTAATTTTACAAATAATTGGAAATTGAACCTATTAAAAAATGATTTAGTGAAGTTCAAAACTCTATGAGAATAAACGCTTTTAATAAAACAAGCTTGAACACAGAATTGTTTAAAATAGAGGAACATTTTGGCAATGGGTGTAACCCTACTCAAATAGCCTAATAATTTTTTTATTACATCTTTATAGTATTTTGAGTACTTACTTACTTATTTACTTAGTACTAACGGACTTGCCCTTGCTGATTTAAATCTTATTTAGTTAAAATTATTATTTAGTTGAATTACGACATTTCAATCGGACATATTGAAGTTATTTGATTAGTAACTATTTCTTCTTCTTAAGAGAATATTTAAAGTTTAATTCGGGTTTCTGAATTGGCACTCATTTTAGTAAATAGTATGTGTGGTAAAGATATACTCCTTGACAATTATACTTGGCGAAGATAAAATTTTAAAAACTGGTGATGTTTATTGAAGGTGTATTCCAAAACAATTAAAATTATAGCTAACGTGTTCGCTGTTGGTACTCAAAAGAATATCTAGAAGAAGACAATAAATACACATAAGGTACCTAGAAAAGAGATTGAAACTGAATTCAAATAGAAAGAAGAAGACCACATATCGGAAAAACCTTATTTTTACCAATTTACTGGACGAAATTACAACAAAAGAGGTTAACTATAAATAAGTTGAATAATAAAAAGAAGAAAAAGGTTGCCATTAACCTTATATTTCGGAAACAATATAAAGAAGATAGGTCATACAAAACTATTGAGTATTTCAAACAAAATATCAAAAATTATATGTTGTACATTTTTTGAAGTAAAAAATAATGTAGATTCATTTTTATTAATTGTAAAACCTGAAATTAATACATTTTTAAAATCGGATATTTACAAACTAAAGTGTCCGGATTGTAACGCCATCTATCTTGGCCAGACTCTTAGAAAATTTGAACTAAGTTACGATGACCACTTACGATCTTATAGATTAAAATAACCAGATAAGCCACCTCACGCAAAATGAATAATGTCTTTAAGTGGTGAAATACTTTCATTTTTACTAACGAATAGAATTTTCATCGAAAAAATGTATTTTTGTCAAAAATGTTTAATTTCTCATTGACACTAAATACAAATCTACACTTAATGACACAATGGAAACAACAGTGGAAATATAAGTGACAAGAACGAAGAACTTGATTTTTTTGACGAATATGAAGTAAAGAAATACCTAAAATATCCTCATTATACAGTATTGAATAACAATTGAACCTGAGATATTCAATTATCTTAGATTAACTTTTGAACTAAATGTCTATATTATAATAATAATAATTCAAAAATATTTTTAGAAAATTAAGAATATTTTTGTACATATTACTTGATAATGATTGGTTAAAATGTTTATGATATGAAGTTATTTACGCTTATAAAAAATATGTCAATCTTATATTAATAAAATAATGTACTAAAATATAAACAAATTTTTGGGAATATGCTAACTATTATGTTTTGCAAAATATTAGATCCGGAAAAACCCAATACTCGTAAGATCGACATCGACACTGGTTTGTGCCATCAAAAGAAATGGTAGTATGAGATTTTGGCGTTTATAATACTAATACTTTAGCCTGAGTATCGAGGAACATTTGTACTGTAGGCTGTTCTGTTATGTAACACATAGTACGAATTCTCGCCAAGCATTTTATTCCTGATATAATATAGACGGACCGGAGGTAAAGCAAAAGAAACGCATCAACTTTTTACTTGATGCCAAGCAAATAGTTCTAACTGTATATAAGAATAAGTACTAAACTATAATTATATTTTCAGTTATAATCGGAAATATATTTATTACGAGGATGGTTTGATAAGTCTGCTAAATTTCTAACAGCTGGGGGCATCATGCTTTAAAAGTTTGACGGTCCCCAAAACCATATTTTAGTCGGAAGTGACGCATAGTTGAAGTTTGACAGTCGATGAAAGCTAGCGGTGTTGCCGCTGTCACGAAAATGGAAAAAAATTCCGTGTAGTGATAAAACACTTTTATTTAAAGTAGTGAAAAGCAGCGCAGATTAAAGCTGAGTTAGACGGAGTTCATGGGGACTCTGCTCCTGCGTTTAAAACCGTTTATTTCTTGATAAACGAATTTCAACGTGGCCGAATCAGCATTGAAGACGAAGCTCACTTCGGGCGCCCATTTGAGATCACCACCCCGGATATGGTGGAAAAAATCCACGGTATGATTATGGAAAATCGCCAACTTAAATTGCATGAGATTGCTGAGGCTATAGGTACTTTGGCGGAACAAGTACATAACATTTGCATACAAAAAAGCTGTGTTCATGACATCCAATATTGGCGCTTAAAAAAGAGTTCTTCCACTAACACCAAATAATAATAATAATAATAATAAAAAAGTTGGCTGTCGTAACGGCAAAATTAAACAAATTACGCTTCGAGTTGCTTCTTCTTCCACCCTATTCTCCGAATTTGGCCCTGTGCGACTTCTTCTTGTTCCCAAATATGAAAATTTGTTTCGGTGGGATGATATTCTCGTCGCCGTTAATGAACATTTTGAAGGCTTTGAGAGAACCTACTTTTCCAACGATATAAAAAATTGGAAACTCGCTGGACCAAATGTATCGCTCTCGATGGAGATTATGTTGGCGATTTATTAAAAAAAAATGTGTTTTACTTGCTTTTTTACCAGACTTATCAAACGAGCCTCGTCTGTCCAAATGGAGGTCTAGTCTACCAAAAATTTCCATGTTTCTGTTTAATTTTCAGTGAAACCCAAATTCAATCACTTTTGATAATTCTGTAATAAATATATTTTAAAAGGTTTTAGTTCTCTTACTAAACTACTAATAGGTGATAGTAATAGTTTGTAATTTTTTTCAGAACTTTATTTGGAATTGCTACATCCGGAGGAAGTTCTCGATAAAAAATTGTTTTTGACTGATGTTCCATTAGAAAATATAAAAAAAATTATACAAAATGGTGCAGAACCCCCGTCAATCAATAGGCTATTGACTTGTCAAAATATAGTCGTCAAAATTTGTTAGCTCCGTAAATTTTTTATATATTAGAGCAGAAATTAAAGCGATCTTTATAGAAAACCCTTATTAGCAATTTGGAAACGTTTGAACCATTACCTTTGTATACCACTGAATTTTGAAGCATCTACTAAATTTCACATTAATACAGTGAAAAGATGTCTTTTACTGGAAATGGACCTGAACCACCATCTGATTTCTTCAATCAGCCACTATTAGAACCAATGTTAAATCAACCGCAAGTAGTTCAAGCACCACAAAATCATTATAATCAACCAAATCAAGGGCCATACAATGCTCAGTTTAATCCTATATATCCAAACCCAAACACTCAGATTTACTTACCTCAAATGAACCATCAAACTCCTCACCAAACGCATACAATGTACATGACCTACCCAAATGGAAATCCAGGCTCGCCACAATCACAAACCATTCAAAATGTACTATCAATGGATCTGCCTTCCTCGAGTGAAGACGAGCAAGATTCAAAGCATCAAGATGATATTACAAAGAAGCACGACTGGCAAATCGTAAGACCCAAACGGAAAAGAGTAAATAGACAAACTTCAACAGAAATGACGGAACAAATACAAACTAACAGCAGATTCGAGTTACTCAAGAATTTATCCAACAATGAAAATGGATCAACAGAACAACCTATAACAAAACCAACTAATAACACCCCGAGAGAACCTAAACCTCCACCTATACATACCTACGGTGTAAATAACTATAAAGTGATAATAGGCAATCTCTCCTCAGTCGTCAAGGAAGAAACCTACCACACTAAAGCTCTTCCAAACAACACAATAAAAATCATCCCACTAACCTCCGAAACGTACAGAAAAATAATCCATCACGTAAGAGAAGAACAGATCGTACACCACACGTATCAGATGAAACAGGAAAGAGCCTACAGGATAGTAATTCGTGGACTACATCATTCAGTGCCAATAACAGACATAACAGAAGAACTAACCAACAAGGGACACAAGGTAAGAAACATCGTAAACATCAAACACAGAATCAGCAAAGAACCATTGCCACTCTTCTTTATTGACTTAGAACCACAGAACAACAACAAAGACATATATAAGCTAGAATTATTGTAACATTGTAGAATTCGCATTGAAGCGCCCAGGCGCAAAAATACAATCACACAATGCACAAGGTGCCAAGATTATGGTCACTCAAAAGCATACTGCGCCAAGTCGTTTAACTGCGTGGACCACATGACACTACAACATGTAAGAAAACCAAGGATACCCCAGCTAAATGCGTCTTATGCAGTGGAAATCACCCAGCCAACTACAAAGGATGCACTGTCTACCAAGAATTAATAAATACCAAAAACAAAGACAACCCAAGGACAAATACCAACTCCGGAATAGTTAACCACAATCCCCAATCACCCACAAATTATGTAAGTCCTAACACAAGTTATGCGCAAATAACCTCTGGAAGATCACAGATTCAGCCATCTAACGGAAACAATCCAGATATAACAGAAAAGTTAACCACTTTTCTCAATGAATTTAAGAATATGTTTAGCCAGCTGATCAACCAGAATAGCATGATACTAACCATGCTGACCACAGTCATAAATAAAATGGCTCAGTGATGGCGAACTCAGTAAGAATTGCAGCATGGAACTCCAACGGTTTGAATAACCATATACAAGAAATTACAGTGTTTTTAAAAATAAATAAAATTGATATATTGTTAATTTCTGAAAGCCATGCAACAGAACAAACCGTAATCAAAATACCACACTATACAATTTATTATGCTAACCATCCGGACGGTACAGCCCACGCAGGATCAGCAATAATTATAAAATCCACCCTAAAGCACTATGTACTAGAACCATACGTCACAAACAAAATTCAAAGCGCAGTTATAAAATTAACAACGATGACAAGACCTATTGTTGTTGCCGCTATATACAGTCCACCAAGACATGTAATAACACCAGAGGAGTACGAAGACTTTCTACTTCAACTTGGTCCTCACTTCATAGCGGCAGGAGACTGGAACGCTAAACATACCATATGGGGAACCAGGTTAATCACTCCCAAAGGTAGGAATCTGCTAAGCACCATGCAGCAAAACAACCTCAACCATCTATCAACGGGCCAGCCGACTTACTGGCCCACTGATCTGAATAAAATCCCCGATTTACTGGACTTTGCAGTAATGAGAGGAATATCTAAGATATATAGTACTATAGAATCTAGTACTGACTTGAGTTCTGACCACAGTCCTATCATAATAACAATTAGCACCAGTCCAATTAGGAAAAATGCACCACCAAGACTAAGTAATAATCATACTAACTGGACAGAATTTCAGAATTATATCAATGAAAATATCACATTGAACTTAAGACTAAAAGAAAATCACGAACTCGAAAATGCAGTGGAGTACTTAACCAATATTATTCAGAAAGCTGCATGGTTATCAACGCCGGAAAGAAAAACGACAACCCAGGAAGTCCATAATATACCATTACATATTAAAGAATTAGTCTACGAAAAACGAGTAGCAAGACGTAGGTGGCAAAATACTAGGAATCCATTAGACAAAACCCAACTAAACAGGCTAACCCACAGGCTAAACTCAGCCATAAGAGAAGCTAAGAACGAATTATTTTCATGGGATATTAGCAACTTAAATACTGATGACCATTCCCTGTGGAAGGCAACCAAGAGATTTAAACGACCAACACTGGCTATACCACCAATCAGGAAACAAAACAGGAGCAGGGCGCGCTCAAATGCAGAAAAATCAGACCAATTTGAAGAGCACCTTGCAGAAACATTTACACCGCATTTAATGAATGGCAACGAAGACGAAATAGAGGCATATCTAAATGCTCCTTGTCAATTGTCACCGCCAATAAGAATCTTCTCACCAACCGAAGTACGAGGAGTTATAAATCAACTTAACCCTCAGGTTATGACCTAATAGACGCTACAATATTAAACAAACTCCCACGTAAAGCCATGGTATTACTTACAACAATTTATAATATTATGCTTCGTCTCTGTCACTTCCCTTTGCAATGGAAGTACGCGCAGATAATAATGATTGCTAAACCTGGAAAACATCCCACGGAAGTTAGCTCATACCGGCCTATAAGTCTCTTACCCATAATGTCAAAAATATTTGAAAGACTATTACTCAGAAGACTAGAAGAATCAGTTCACCTTGATGAAATAATCCCTATACACCAATTTGGATTCAGGGAAAACCACTCTACAATCCAACAGTGTCACAGGATTGTCAACAAAATCAAAGAAAGCATTGAAGGAAAGAAAATGTGTACTTCAGCCTTCCTTGACGTACAACAAGCATTCGACAAAGTGTGGCACAAAGGATTATTATACAAACTAAAAAAGCACTTGACTGACCAACTGTATCTCATTATAAAATCATATCTCAGTGAACGCTACTTTCAAGTCAAAATCGACGACGAACTCTCTTCTTACCAACCTATAAGAGCAGGGGTCCTCCAAGGTAGTGTCCTAGGGCCTATCCTCTACCTAATATACACAGCCGACGTACCACTAACAAATGACATAACAATTGCAACATTTGCCGACGATACAGCAATACTGTCAACAGATTTCGACCCAGCAAGAGCTACCGAGAAACTACAAAACCACCTTAATCTACTTCAAAACTGGCTAGAAAAATGGAAAATTAAAGTAAATTCAATCAAGTCTGCCCACATAACATTTACAACACGACGAGACGTTTGTCCACCAGTACATATAAATAACACGATTATACCGACCAAAACTGAAGTGAAGTACCTTGGTCTCCACCTGGATCAGAAACTAACATGGAGGACACATATACAAACCAAAAGACGCCAATTGGACCTAAAATAAAAAAATATGAGCTGGTTGATAAACAAAAGATCTCCACTATCCATGGAAAACAAAATAATCATATACAAGGCCATATTGAAACCTATCTGGACATACGGGATAGAACTATCGGGATGCAGTAAACCAAGTAATATAAAAATACTCCAAGCATACCAATCAAAAATACTGAGGACGGTAACTGCTGCTCCATGGTACGTCTCAAATCAAACACTACATAATGACTTGAACATCCCATATGTAACAGAAGTGATTAGGTCCAATGCCAACAAATACAGAAACCGGGCCACTGAAAAAAGTAAGCAGCTTATTAATGAACTCTTCAATCAACCTGTTGAAAGAAGACTAAGAAGATTATGGCCAGAAGATCTCGATAGATAAAAATCCAGGGATCCATCGCTGGATGGAACCTGCCCAAGTCACCTTTCCATATCAGATTTACTAATTACTCTGAATTTGTTATGAGTAGATTGTAAAATGCAATAAAGAAATACAAAAAAAAAAAAAAATCAAAAGGCTAATAATTTCCCAATTTAACCAAACTTGTGGCGGAATTGCAAAAGAAGATGATGATCGAAAAATGCCATAAGACGCCTCTGAGGAAGTTTTTAGTTATAAATTATTTTAAATTTAAAATAATAAATAAAAGCAAACCTTAATGGAATCAAGATGCGTAATAAAGTGGAGAAATGATTACATTGGACAAATTAGGAGTTCTCAAGATGAAGGAAGAGCCATATACTTTTTAGATAAAACATAGTTTGATATTCACGACTTTGTAAAAAGTGTTGGACGAATGGTCAAAGAAAGTGTTTTTCAGATGTACCACCACGTAGGGGTAAAAGAATATGTACATACATTACATTGTGGTGGAATAAGATTGGCTGGAAAGTGCTTTTATGTTATCTGCAAAGGATATTGCTAGAACTTTATTCGAACAATGGTGAGAAAGACATCGTGTAATTGTAATGGACAACACTTCTTATCATTCCAGATTATTACAAAGAGTTCCATATAAATATTCAACTAAAGCGGAAATTGAACAATTTCTCATGAAAAATGACCTTTATTTTGAAGAATATTGTAACAGAGCGCAGTTAATGGTAGTGTTAAACCTTTTGAAAAACAATATATTGTCGATAACATTTTAAAAGAAAATGGATACGATATTTTACGGTTCTTCTTCTTCTTCTGATGCATATTCAACTAGTGAATGTTTGCGACCACATAATTCATTTCGTCTCGATCTCTGGCTGTATGTATTAGACTCTCAACTGTTTGTAATCCGGTCCATTGCCTTATATTACGCAGCCATGACATCTTCTTTCTTCCTATTCCCCTTTTACCCTCAATCTTACCCTGAATAATCAGTTGTAGTAGTTGGTACTTTGAATTTCGCATTATATGCCCCAGATACGCAGTTTTTCTTCTTTTGATTGTTAATAATAATTCGCGATCTTTGTTGATTCTTCGGAGGACATTCTCGTTTGTTACTCGTGCTGTCCATGGGATTTTCAGCACTCTGCGGTATATCCACATTTCAAAGGCTTCCAATTTATTTATTGTGGCTACCTTTAAAATCCAGCTCTCCACCCCATACAGCAATACTGACCAAATGTAACACCCAATGAATCTCACTCTAAGATTGAGATTAAAGTGTGCATTCGTGAGAACATTTTTAAATTTCAGAAATGCACTACGGGCATTCTCTATGCGGCACTTCACTTCCAAATCGGATGACCATTCTTCAGTGAGCCATACTCCAAGATATTTAAATTTGTTTACTCTCTCAATTGGTGATCCTTCAAATATTATACCTCTATTTCTAAAGGTGTCTGGTTCACGGGTAATAATCATGTATTTTGTTTTCTTGGTGTTTATTGTGAGTCCCATTCTTTTACAGTATTCTCCTACTATATTGAGGAGATATTGAAGATCTTCCATATTGTCAGCAATTAGGACTGAATCGTCAGCATACCGGATGTTGTTTATTCATATTCCGTTGACTTTGATGCCCTTTTCAATGTTTTCAAGTGCTTGTTGAAAGATATTCTCAGAATACAGATTAAAAAGTAGGGGCGAAAGAACACATCCTTGACGGACTCCTCTACAGACTTTAACATTACCAGTTTGTTCCCCATCAATCTTAACATGGGCAGTTTGATTTAGATAGAGATTCTCAATACAACGAATATCCTTGCCGTCTATATCCATTTGTTTCAAAATTGACATTAGTTTGTGATGTTGTACCCTGTCAAAAGCCTTCTCGAAGTCTATGAAGCACAAGAACACGTTTTTTCGTTGATCGTAGCAGTTTTGTACAAGTACCTGTGTTGCTACTACTGCTTCACGAGTGCCTAGACCCTGCCTAAATCCAAACTGCGACTAGCTGATGGTTTGCTCGCATTTTTTAAATATGCGCTGGTGGATTATTTTAAGGAATAATTTTAAGGAGTGACTCATAAGGCTGATAAGCCTGTGATCTTCACATTTCTTTGTGTTGTTTTTCTTAGGTAGGGGTACAAAAGTTGATGTCAGCCATTGACTAGGGTACTGTCCGGTTTCGTATATTTTGTTAACCAGTTTGTGGAGTACTGCGATGCCTTTGTCGTCCAGGAGTTTAATGAGTTCTGCTGGAACCTCATCAGGGCCAGCTGCTTTGTTATTTTTCAATTTGTGGATGGTCTGTTCTATTTCTGATTTTGTTATTGAGAGCCCTGT
Organism: Hermaeophaga mercurialis; assembly: GCA_951812935.1. Lineage (NCBI taxonomy): Eukaryota > Metazoa > Arthropoda > Insecta > Coleoptera > Chrysomelidae > Hermaeophaga > Hermaeophaga mercurialis. The sequence goes on along the minus strand of OX638362.1, from coordinate 30,975,687 downwards.
TATATTCCCTTCCGCCGTTTGGTCACTTTCTCTGTCGTCCGAAAATAGATTTCTAATGTAGTTTTCCCATATTATTTTTCGTTCATTCATATCTCGCACAATTTCATTACATTCGTTCGTGAGTATGGAAAAGTTCCGTTTTCTGTATATACCTGCCGTTTCTTTTAGTTTTTTATGGAGATTAAGGTCATCGTGAAGGTTTTGTAGAGCCTCAATAGTTTCGCATTCTCGTTTTAGCCATTCGTTCTTTGCTATTCGGATCTTTGTTTTTATCAGTTTGTGGACTCTTTGGTAGTTATTTTGACAAGCTTGATTTTTAAATTTTCTTCGTTCTTCCATCAAGGAAAGAATTTCGTCCTCATCCAGGTTTGCTTCTGCTCTCGTGTCTTATATCCTATTTCGTTTTTCGCTGAATTCACAATGATATTTTGCATCTCTTCCCATATACAGCTTAATTCTTCTTCTGATTCTATCATAGGTGTTATTGTCGTCTCTATTTTCTGATTAATTTCTCTACTAACAACGTTTCTAAGATTTTCGTGCTGAAGTTGTTCATATGCTATTTTTCTTTGCGGGGCTGTTTTTTTGTGTTTTGCCGTTCTGATTTTAAGACAAGCCAGAAGCAAAATATGATCTGAAGGTACATCTGCGCCGGGATAGGTACAGGCCCTAGTGATAGAAGACCCAAAACGTTTGTTAATGAGAATGATTTCGTACTATGTTATTTGGCTTATCTGCTGGAGACTTCCAGGTATATAGACGACGAGGTGGCAGGGAGAACCAAGTATTGGTGACCTTCATATTTTCTTCTTGGCAGAATTGCAGTAATCGGTCTCCTCTTTCATTTCGTTCTCCAAGCCCAAATGGTCCGACCAGCTCCGCAAATCTGCCTTTTCCAAGCTTAGCGTTAAAATCTCCCATAATAATATTGGTTTCGTGTTTTTTAGTGAGTTTGAGCAATTCTTTTATCCCATTATAAAATGTATCGATCTCCTGCTCAGTGGAATCAGAAGTGGGAGCATAAATTTGAATAATGTTTAGATTAACGGGTTTGGCGCTAAACTTCAGAAGAGCTATTCTATCAGACTGTGGGAAAAAATCTATGACGCTGGTGGATACTTTATTTGTAATAAGTATTCCCACTCCTTTTCTGTCCCTATATTATTGCATATTTAATCAAATAGAATTGTTATGGGTTCAAACATAGAGAAATATTCCCGATAACAATGTATCACCAAATTGCAGAACTAGAAAAATGCAATAAAACATGTAAGGATTATGGACGATAAATATTCTAATTCATTTCCAAAAATAGATTTGGTTATAAATTTAGAGGAAAGTGATAGTGATAGTGGGGCAGACATTGTGGAAAGAGATCATTAGTTGTTTGAAAATAATTATTTCCCTTATAATAAAATGTTGAAATGTAATAGCACCATACATTTTAAACACTTTATAGGTAGTAGTTTCTCGTTTCTCACTTTTCTAATTCCGACCCTGCTTATACCAGGCTCACGCCAAATTCTAGGAAATCCAGATCTTATATCTTAATGTTTTCTTAGAGCAGCGCTCTTGAAAATTACAACTGATTGGCCCAAATTGCGTAAAAATACTCATCAACTAAAGCAAACTGGACTGTTTGCATTTGAAATTACCGCGTTCTAATACCGTTACAGTGGTTGGTGTTACTTTCTAAAGAAACGGACGTACCTGTTGAGGCCCGACTAAACGACTGACAACCTCACCTATTCCTCGAGTTTAGTACACACCGCGCTTTTGCCATAGCGCAATACCGCGAGTATGGCGAGTACATTTTTCACTAAAAAATCGAGCTAAGTCTGTTTAAACGTGTGTATATGCCAAATTTTAGTTCATTATGGTGTCTAGTTTCGGTTATTTTCAGTGTTTTGTATAAAAATTGTTGAAAAAATGAGAAAACAACGAAAACGTGTGGAGATACCAATAGGACATTAGACACGAAACCTTTTGGAACGTTTTCAATGAATGTTGTCGAGTTGTTTATTAAAATTTAATAAGTAGTAGATTTCCGAGTGTAATTAGTGTTTATATTAGAGTTAAATTAGTATTCGAAATGTGTTGGAATAGCTGTTTTGTGCTACTTTCTTTCGTTTCTTTGCTGATGAAAGGTGAGTCGTGAAAGCATATCCGAATGAAATGCACTCTATAAAAGCAATGATTATGACGAAATAATAATTATAATAAAAATATCTTTTTTATTTTACACTCAGATAAAATAAGGAAACTTCAGAGAAAAATAATTACTATTTAGAAAACATTGTGCTACTAAGTTTTTGCTAAAAAAGATGAATTTTCTTCTAAAACCGTGAACTAAATATAAAATAAAATTTTAATTTTATTGAAATCAGATGGGATTTCAAATTTTTTTTCAGTTTGTATAAAATATTTTTTAAAATCACATCATAGAACTTGAAAAGTTAGGATAGTGACATGTACGCCTTTTTTATTGATTTTCAACGGTTTGGCTGCTACATTTATCTGAATTAAAAAAATGTGATATTCAGGTGGCTGTAGATCCTTTATTAAACATGAAGTGTGATACATTGCTAAAATTAGCTCGGCAAGAAAATGTAAAAACATACGGGGTATTCCACTTAAAAACAAAATTTTGGTCTGGCAGTGCGTTCCTGAATACACTGTATATTTGGGATTCATTTTATAATGTAAATCTCAAGACTGCCTACACTTTTTTAAAATACTTTTTTTCCTTTACTTCAATAATAACGAATTAATCGAGCTTTGCAACACTAATACGTCACCCTGTTTATACATTATTGGTTAGTTTTTTATTATTCCTTGGACATGTTCATTTTTATTAAAAACTCTATAGTGCTAATTTAGACCCGAATTGAATTATCTACTTACCTTCTGCCATTTGTACTGAAATGATCATTTACTTTCATAGTTCAAAGTAAGGGAGAGTTGACAAAAAATTTTATTTGACATGTAGATGTTTTTAAACTACATAATACATTTATTGACGCAATATTTAATGCTTCTTACCTCTTTCTTCTTGAATACCTGTTTTTTCTTCATTCCAGGTTTTCCTTCATTTAATTCTTTTACTTCATTACAGCAAAATGGCAATTAAATACCTGGCTTCTTTTTTTTTAATGACTATTTTTACCAGTCTGTTTTTGATATTTATTCCTCAAAGTAGATTTATTTCGGTCATTGCCAAATATCAATTTATACATTTTTATCTTGGTTTTAAGAATTAACATTTTTAAAGTTATCCTTATTTTATTATTCACGTTTGCTTCAACTGTCTACGGATTTGAGTGGTTCTTTAGTTATTGTACATCTTCATAATTTCTCGACATCATCATGCTGTATTTTTTCATAGTCCTGTTCAATGTCCTGGTCAATGGCTTAAAGAAATATTTTATTATATTTCTAACGTGCTTCGTTCTAGTTCTGTATCTTTTTATTTTTACCTGTAGTTTTAGTATCTTTAACTGAAAGTGCAATAAATAGTAATGGACTAACAATACAATTTTCTTAATTATTTGTGGTTATCAAAGCACTCTATTTCTATTTTCAGCTATTACTTTTTCCTTGTATTTCCAGAGATTTATTTGAGTCAGCCTTATATTCTTGCAGAGTTTCTTCAATTTCTTCTCTGAACTTTCTTTCATAAAGCTTTTCTGCTATCGAGAACTTCTTTACTTTTATAGTTCTTGTAGTTGGTACCATCATCTTTTTTTTGTAACTGATTATCTCCAATTTCAAATCTTCTGGTATTTGTTTTATTATTGGTATGATGGCGGGGAGGCTGATGCCTGGCAAGTAGGCCTGTTCAGGCTCTTTTTACCATCCCCAATCTTCCCCTCCTTTCTTCCTCACGTTTGCCCCTCCTCGAAACGCCTTGACCTTCTAATGAAGGTGAGGATATCGTTCCATGAGAGGGCGTGTAGATCTTCCGCTTCCATCTGTTTGACACTAAATATTTCTTTCCTCAGATGTTGGTAGACCTCACAGTTGCAAAGATAGGGGAGGGCGGTTTCCTCCTCCCCTCCATATTTCTGGCAGTCTGGGTCCTCCACTGCCCCAAACAAGGACTGGTGTCTTTGGAGCCTACAATGCCCAGTGAGGACTCCAACGATCAACCATTTTTGCTGTCTGGTTCTTTCAATCAGCCACCTGGTCCTTGTTGGATCCGGTCCTGCGATTGCCTGCTTGGCTTGTCTACATCCTCGACTGCCTTCCCAGGCCCGTCTTAATTACTTTTGCTTCCACTCTTCAAGTAATGAAGAGGTTTGCGCTTTACTTATTCCTATTATTGGTTCCGGTTCACAGGGTTCGTTGCCGGCTCCAACCCTTGCTAGCTCATTCGCCCGTTCGTTCCTCTTGGTATTTGTTTAGTTATCAGGTTTTAAATTATCTGATCCATCGTAATTTTAATCTTTCATTTCAGTTATCGATCTTTTTCTTGAATTGAGTGTGTGATTTGTGTTTTCTTCTATATTTGTTTGCCTACATTTATGATATTAAGATTCCTCATTAAAATGTTCGTAGAACCTTTGACTTTTATTGTTTTCTATTGTTAATTGTTTTTTGTTTTTAATATAATTCTGACTTGATTTCTATCCATTTTTGAGATGGGTACACAAGTTTCGAATTTATACCATACAACCTATAGTACTTCTATTTTGTTCCTGGAGTCTCTCATTTTTTATATCTTGTCTCTTTACCAGTTTACTAGTGTTTACATTACATATACCAAATGCCAGTCTTAACCTGAAATTTTTCGAGCACCAGCCAGGGGTATATTTTAGCATAACTGACAGGTAGATAATCCAATATATATAGAAATATCAATTAAATTTTGAAAATAATTTTTAGATACAAAAATAGGATTATATAGGGCCAATTTGAACACGCCTGGCTCTAATCAATAAATTCCTTTTTAAGAGCAATACATTTTATTCAGTTTGTTTTATTTTGATTGGGTAAGTTGTTAGTTGCTTTTAAAATTTTAGATAAATAGGCAATTTATTTTATAATTGGATTCAATTTTCCAATAGAGAAAAAATTGAATTTTCTCTGCCAGGCGACAAGCAACTGAAATATGTTCTCCATGATAATTAGTTTAGCTCCATAAAATAAACAACAAATTTAAAATTGTGTTTGTGTCATGAAAAAAATAGATTTTTGCTATATAAAAACTCTGAAAATTTATATATTGTAGTTTCTTTGTTATTGTTCTTGAAATTAAATTTAATTATTATTATCTGTCATAGAAAAGTTTCTATAATTTTTTCAAACATTTGTCACCTTGTATATTTATCATGTTCTAATGATTAGTATATTCCATTTAGTCTGAAGGAAAGCAAGAAAAACTACGTACATAAATATTAATTTCACAAGCATATGACGTCATTTTTATAATTTTTATGAATACAGTTACCATTGACGACTGTTGAATTCCCAAACCAGCGTAGTGAAAGTATCCAAATCAGCCGTCAGATTGTAGTTAATAATATATTAGTCAAGGTCTTAAGAAGTCCGGAATGTATTAAGTGACGAAGAATAATATTTGATTTATTCCGTACTTGCGCAACCAACTAAAAATTGTGTACCTACAGGATGTTCCAAAAATTATGATAATATCGTGAAGGCTAATGGAATAAAATAAGGGCTTATACTTAAAAGCTCGCCATATTTAGAAAAATGTTCATCTAAAAAATACTTTCTTTCCATAAAAAAGTGAAATGTTTAACGATGTTTAAACATAAACACTTTGGACGCTGCGAGTAATCATCTCAGAGCTGATTTGTGCCATTTGGTCGCGTATTCTTTGGTGCAAGTCTCAAATTGCCAGATCTATTGAAATAAACCCTTGATTTCAAATAGCCCCATAGAAAATTCTAGAGGTGTTAGATTTGGAGAACTCGGTGGACATTCCACTGATCCTCTTCGTCCTATTCATTGTTCCGGAACAATTGCATCCAAATATATAGATTATTTCTGTTTTTGTTAATTTTTTCGTCAAAAATAAAATTTCAGTTTTTCTGAAAAAAATTACGTTTTCTCAACAAAATTGTTACGCAAGATATTATTTTTTTTATATCGTCATTTAAGTGGTAAGTTCCTCTAGGTAAAACAAGAGAAAAAATTGAGGGTTGCTACTTAAAAAAAAAAATGAAACTGTGACGTCGCCCCCAAAAACTGAAGACGTTACAACTTAAATTTTGATTGTCAATTGTGTCATCAAAAAAATAAAATTGACCTTTCCAAATATTTTTTTAAACACGCTGCGTAATTGAGTTAAAAGCTTGGTTCCAAACTTTATCATCACACCGTACTTATATTTCTAAGAATTTCTTTTTAGGTTAGTATCAAATCACACCTTTAAAAAAAGAAAAATACGACATGTAGTAGTTAATATAATATTCATTATAAAAGGGCGTGCTACAGTTTAGTCGAAATGGTAATAGATCAATGTAATAGTATTAAGGTTTTAACATTAACATTTTAATATTCAATTTTTTGCACGGATGAGAAAACGAGTAGATAAAATAATTTGTAATGGGTTATATTTATGGAGAAGTGGTACATTGCAAACGATTTAAAGAGAAAGTTTGCAAGAATGGATCAATAATCACAAGGCTAATGGGAATAAGAATTTCAAAGATACAAGTATTTGCGGTTTTTTTCAATTAAATTTCAATTAATAATGAAAACAACATTTCACAAAAATGCATGAATTAATTGATTTCATCTCAAAATTGTTTCACATATTTTTATGAAAATAAAGTGTCATTGTTAATTGAAATTTTACCGAAAAAATCAACTTCCTATATATTTACCTCGGAAAAAATCATATTAGGTTTCTAAATTTATGTATTTTTATTTTTTAGGCACAATTTGAATAATTAAGTATAAGGTATTAAAAATATATTGTAAAATATTTTTTTTTAAATATATTGATTTTTTTTTATCATTCTCGATGCAAGGACGTTTATTCAGAAACTATATGATTATTCAAGTTTGACTCAAGTTGTTTACAATTTTCACAGACGATACTGTACAGATAGTAACTCAACTTCTACCGAGAACGAGTGCTACGCCGCAGTGTACGTCAGGCGAGAAAGATACAAACAGATCGCGATAAAAACAAACGCACCAAACGAGAGAAAAATTATAATGGTGGAAATGGAAAACTGAAAGCGTAACCTGTAAAAATGCATCAACACTTTTGCCAGATTTTAGATGCGTAAATTTATAGGATAAAGGCGCAATCTGTTCTCCAATTTTTCGCTTCATTTGAAATGCAATTTTACTGCTAACCGATTGAAAATAAAAAAAGTTACATTAAACTTATAAAATCTACATGAAGGGGCGGAGGCATTTCTTTTTTGTTTCAGTTTTTGAATCATCTTTTAGAAATATTTACAATTTACGATATCATGGGATATTGGTTCTTAAGTACAAAAAACGATCGATTCTTTAAAAACAAATAGATAAGTGATCATAATTATAATTTTTTAAAAACATCACGGTTTTATAAAAAGATTTTTTTTTGTAAAACACTCACTGTTTTGAATAAAAGTTGCCAAAACATTTATTTTTATTTCAATTATTTAGCTGTACTATAATTCTTAATTTTCTTGCAATGTGCATACACTTGATGAAATAATTAATACAATTTTTTTTTATTGAAGCTCATAGTAATTATCATGCTCCTGTTCGATTATTTAATTTAACGAGCACTTGAAGAAAATCTTTAAGATAATTAGTAAATAAGCATCAAGACGATATTTTGCTGCATTATTTTCTACCAATGAGGCAATATTTGGACCAAATATTTCCTGGTAGATGGATTGGACACTGAGGAAGTATTGAATGGCCAGTACGTTCGCCAGATCTATCACCATTAGTTTTTTTCCCAAGAAAAATTTAGTTTATACAATGCAACCAGATACTCTAGATGCTTTGAAAAAAGGATGATAGAGGCATATAGAAATATTCTTGATGAAACTTTTCAAACGGTGAGGGATTAGTAAATAATCAGCAAGATAGTACTTTTCCACATTATTTTCTATCTATATTTGGACTAAATATATCCTGGTAGATTGAATGGACAACGAGGAAGTGTAGAATGACCAGAGACTGTACAGGTTTCAAAAAAAAAAGATTATAGTGGTGCTTAAAAATATTCCTGATGAAACTTTTCAAAAGGCGAAGGAAATATTTTATATTGGCCTACGGAACTATCCTTGGTACTTATTTTGAACATTTCCTCTTGTCAAAACTTTTGTGTAATAATGTTAAAATACTTAAAAAAATGTATTGTAATTCAAATCTTAATCTCTTAACTTTATTATTAATTATCTAAATTCAAAAAACACCAAATCGATGTAAAGAGGTTAAAAAGATCTTTAAAACAGGTGTCACTCAACCCTATAAGTTTTTTTTAAACTTTTGCCTTTGTAGCAAAAGCATTAAATGGAATCACCCCTGAAGAATAGTGAAGTAATAAAAAACAAAATCAGATGTAAGATTAGAATAAATTGAAAAATGTTTTAATTTTAATGTATAGCCAAAACTACACATTTTTATTGTATACTGTCTTTTTTTATTTTGAGTTCGTTTCGAAATATTTGTGGTAATAGTAGTTTAAAAAATCAGAAACCAAACAATATTTCGAAAGACATTGAAAGAATCATGAAAGGAAGCAACTGCCCTGGAAAATGTAACCCCAAAAGAAACCAAAACATAAAAATATTCAACTAACAGAGGTGGGTCGATGACTTTGGGAACATAAATCGAATAATTTTGAGATTAAAGACCTTTTAAAAAGTTTCCTTACAGGCATAAATTAACTGCCAATCTTGTCGAAAATCCAAGTCATATTTGCTGTAGATTTCATTTATCGGTCTGGCTATTATTCTTTGAGCAATATTAAAAAATCTAACAAATTATATGATGTTCATAATAGTAAATTTATATTCAGATGAAATACAAGTTGATTTCCGGAGGAAATTGAAATAAGTAGAACGTGGCGAATAAAATGTAACGTGGGCACGTTAAAATAACGAATAAAATCAATTTGAAGGGAAAGAGATATCAGTTTTCGGTTTTAACTACTCTATTAAATTCCAGCACTTGTTATTTTTGTACACTTAAAAAAATAACTCTAAAATTATTTTACAGAAATATGCTGCTTATTCCCTAATGCGACATTTTGCTAATTAAAGCATATAAATACGAGGAGAGGAACATGATTCAGTACTTACCGGAGTAGTGGCGTGTCCTCTAATTCTGTGACGAAAATTTATTTATTAACACTGGGATATATGCGTGAGAGATGTCTTTTTGTAGTCTACAGCGTGATTAAACATAATTAAACTCTCCAACCAAATATTTTCCTAACTAATAAGGATACTTATATTTGATATAAGGTACTCACTAGTTAAGTTTTTTAATTTCTCATAATGAGGTGACTCCGAAATGCAAACTTATTTTTCGATTAATTGTTTGTAAAATAGTAATTGTGGGTCAAATTGTGAAAATTTTTGTAAAAATATCCTTTTAAGAATATAAATACGGAGTTGGGATAAAGTATGGAACCATGGAAATATCTTTAAAACCAAACGGACGATATTTATGAAATTTTGCAAGTAAGTGCAATGGGGCAAAATGAAGCCGAGTACATTTTTTTGTTAATAATATACTTCCGGTTTAACCGGAAATACCCTCAACTTTTTAGTTTAAATGGGACACCCTGTATATTTTTGCAGATTTTGAAAGATCTTGTTATTTCAAATTTGTACAAACTGGGTTTAGTTTAAAAAATCTGTAAATCTGTAAAAACGAGGATTAAAGGACTTTAATAAACCACTTTTAAGTTTTTATATATGTATTAGAGTAAAATACCATTTAGATAAACAAATTGATATTGTTTGTATTAATAGTAAGAAATAAACGAGTATTATCTAGTAACTGTTGTCAAACTGTCAGATTGTAATTTACGGAAATAAATTGTACGATTAAGAACGGTTCATTTAAGTGAAGAAGTTCGTATTGAAATATTAATGATGATCGGTTATGGTGATCGTGTTAGAACTCATGAAGAAGTGTGTCATATTTTTAATGATTTGCATCCTGAAAAAAATCCCATATCACGTTCAACAGTTACTAAAACATTACAACGTTTAATACAACTGGGATGGTAAAAAATTTGCCAAAACCTGGAAGACCGGGGACCGTAATGACCGAAACTATTAGACAAAACATCGCAATTGATTTAGAGGAATCACCTCGAAATTCTACCACAATTTTGGCACTATAAGTCGACGGCTGGAGTTTTGCGAACGACTAATGGACATCTGTAATGTCGACGAACATTTTGCATCTAATGTAGTGTTTTCCGATGAGGCAACTTTTTGTTTAAATGGACCAGCTAACCACAATAACTCAAGGTATTGGTCAAATGAGAATCCTCATTGGATTCATGAAGCACATACCCAGTATCCACAGAAGTTGAATGTTTGGATGGGTATTGTCGAAAATAGGCTTATAGGCTCATTTTTTATAGACGGAAACTTGAATGGTGACAAGTATTTAGATTTACTTAATAACCAAATTATTCCTGCACTTCAACAGAATGGGCAGTTACCACAAAATATTTGGTTTTAAAAAGATGTAGTACCTCCCCACTCTGATAGACGGGTTAGGAATTTTCTGGATGTGAATTTTCCAAATCGATGGATTGGACGTAGAGGATTCATAGAGTGGCCTGCTCATTCTCCGGATCTAAGCCAATTAGATTTTTTTCTTTGGGGTTAGCCAAAATCACGTGTTTACGTTAAACGACCAACGTACTTACAGGAATTAAAACAAAGAATGAATTATTGATGAATGTGAACTAAAACGTGAAGAAGTCTTGGAAAAAGTGATTCAAGAATTTGTTAATAGGCAGGCAAATTGTCAGGAGTTCAACGGATACCATTTTGAACATTTGAATTAATTTTGTTTAAATGATTATTCTCATTAGTAAATAAATTTACTTATTCTACAACTAAAAGTGAGTTATTTCTCATTTTTACAAATTATTTCCACTAAACCCAGTATGTACAAATTTGAGAAATAACAAGCTCTTTCAAAATCTGCAAAACTATACAGGGTGTCCCATTTAAATTAAAGAAGTTGAGGGTATTTTCGGTTAAACCGGAAGTATATTATTAACAAAAAAAAGTACATCAGATGCATTTTGCCCCATTGCACTTACCTACAAAATTTCATAAATATTGTCCGTTTCGTTTTTAAGATATTTACTTTGTTCCATACTTTATTCCAACCTTGTATAAGAATAATAGTATTAATTTTGGAATTATTGAAGATTTTCTGTTTCGAAATTTAAAAAAAGATAAAACGGATTAACACCCTGTATCTTGTATCGAATATAACTGCTGCTCTAAACTAATAAGGTTTGATTACATTTAATAAACTACGAGTTTATAAACCGTTATGAAATGTTTATCTAATATGATAATTTAATCAAATATTACGCTCATGAGTATCATTATGGTAAGAATGGTTTTATCCATTAAATAATACAAATTAAACAGAATTTTTATTTATGGAGAATGTGGAAGTCTGTATGAATAGTGAAGCAGTATTAAATGTGGTCACTATAGTTATTGATTTTTTTCTGGTGGGCTTTCGGGGTCATTTTATTCAAAAGTTTAAATATTATTATTTTAGAATCAAAATTGTATTTGAAGATTTATTTTAAAAACAATACTTTTAAACTATAATATCATCCCGTAATTGATTAATATTTTTTTCTACTACTGTATAGTACATTTAAAACTAAAAAATGTTCCGAACAACTCATTAATTTAAATCAATAGAAAAAAATAAGAAGATCAATTTAAAATTATTAAATATTAAATTTCGAATAATACGAAAACTTCTCATTTTAAAGATATACAATAATTTACAATTTTGTATCCTATCACATGCACTACGTTTTAATTTTTCAGCCATCGAAAAATAATGTTGCAATTTAGTGTTGCTTTTATGTAAAATGATAAATCATTGGAAACCTCTATAATTTGGTCTTACGAATTTTACGTGAAATACCCTAAGCTAGACCGAAATAATAAATGTCAAAAATGTGAGACACATTCTAAATCATATTAAATAAAATTTATTCTCCTTGACTTTTTTGTTGTTCTCTTGGTATTTTTTCTTCAGAATAAAAGCAGTAAATTAAATTTGAAATTCTCATGCCAGTAATATCAGTTCACAGATTAGGAACCAAACAAAACTGTTCATTTTTGAATTCTGAAATTGAAACTAAGAAAATATTGTAGTATTATATATTAGAAACATTTATAATATATTGCAGGAAGGTACAAACATTTGACTTCGAAGTTATATGAGACCCGCCAGTACGTTAAGCCGTTCAATTCAATAAAAAAAATATATATTGCACTATAATAATATAATAGAAATTTAATAATTTTTCATGCATTAGAATGACACATGAAACCTATATTTTTTTATGAATAATAATGTGTGTGTAATCATATAAAATATCCTTGTAAATAATAGTAATTAAGAATATTCAAGCATTGTAAATTAGTAGTAAAGGTTTTTGTTTTACTTAAAAACACTTGTGAAAACTTATGCACAAGAAATATATTGGCTTGTAAATATTATTATTACACTTAAATGAAATCTGAACCTACCAACAGTGCGTCCAACAAATTATATAAATAAATTTTCTTTTATTTTTGATAATTGGTGTTAACTGTTAACAATAAAATTTATAAAAATAACATTTTTTCTTTCATTACAAAATGTAATATTACAATATATTTAAACATAATTTGCGGATTTCAAGCTACCCATTAGAAGTGTTTATATGCATACATGTTTTTATGAATTTTTCAATTTAATAAATTTCCATTGTTTACTCATTTTTGAATAATAGATTGTTATATCACACATCAAATTAATTTTAATTATTTTATTATCCTATTTTATACTTCTTCTTTTTTACACTCGAACATATTTAAAAAACTTGTTTCGTTTGTATGTGCAAATCTTTATTTTTAAGAACATAGTTGGCATTACTTGTTTGTGGAATTTCACGATCTTGTGATATTTCACTATTTAGTTACGGTCTCCAAAACGGCATATTTTTAAAGAAAAGAAAATTAAAATTTTTAAGAAATCAATCAATCACACGCGCTACTGTCTGAGAACATAGAAGGGAAATGATTTGCAACCATAGATACTAAGTCAAGTACTTATAAATGCGTGTGCGGTTGATTTTACATGGTATATATAATATTTAAATGCCCATTTCTTATAAATTTCTTGCCATTAAGAAGTACCTATGTTGGATGAACCTCGTAAATAAAGTCAAAATGTAAGGTTTACAAATTAGAATAGAAATACTCAAAACAAACGCATTTAAACTGTAATTAGTAAGGGACTGAAGTTGAAATGTCACTTAAAGACGAATACATTTAATATGTATTCATCATTATAAAAATATCAAACGTCAATTATATATTAGTTAATTATATATATTTTTTTATATTTAATTAAAATTAAAACCTTGTGTTTTTATATTGTGAAAAACCACTTTCAATAAGGAAGTTTAGTTTAGTTTTTAGTAAATAAATAAAACAAGTTTTAAATTATTATTAACTTTTAGACTAAAGAACGTTGGTGAAACAATTGTCATAAGAATATGTAAAGAATTGTAGATTGTCGTGGAATTTTAGATAAGTATGTTTTATCTTTTACATTTATAATGAATAAATTCCATAATGTAAGGTAGAAACAAAAATTATGTTATAGTTTATCCAAAACTATGAGATTTTGTACATAAATTCTCAACTCGATGTAAAAAAAAGTTTCTAACATATAATATTTACTGTGACATATTTTACTTATCTTGTTTGATATTGAATATTTAGATCAAAGATATCAAATAAATAAACATAAATAAAAAAATTATGTAACGAAATTAAATAAATCAAATAAAGGCTGAAAAATACATAAGATGCAAGACAATATAGAAATAAAAAAAAAGACAACAAATAAGTTTTAGCAAATCATTTGTATACGTAATATGGTGATTCCTTAACCAATCTTGCATTTCACTCTTCTTAGAACTGGATGTCGGTGCCTCATCAATTTGAACATTATGGTATGGGACGTTATCGATAACAATTACACTTTTTGGAGGACGATTTGGAAGAAGTTTTTCTTTAAATCATTTACAATAATTTAGAAAAATTCATTTTATCGTTTGGAATGAACCCCATATCACCACCTGCATGTACAATGATCAGTCTGTCTCCCTTGTTCATGGGTTTTTGAAACTCTGTTCCAGAGTTGTCATTCCAGCCTTATTGGTTTGTGCGAGATGAATGTATGTACGGTTCGTTCATATAAACAATAGGCCGCCCTTCTCGTCGGTAACCATTAATAAGAATTAAATAGTCCAAACGAAGTTTTTGGATATCATATCTTTCCATGATAACTTTTTTATTAGTTTTCGTTTTCCTCCACCGAAATCCAATATCCTAAATAAGTTTTTCCTTAAATTTCTTCTTTAAACTCTGATAAAATGGTTTTAACTGTTGGCATTATATTTTGCGCTCTTAACATAAACAAAATTATATATATTTTTATCACTATATGATTTCTTGTTCCATTTTTTATGCATATTTTATTTCTAGGAAAATGTCAAGACAACACCCCGCCTTCTGTATGGATGGAAAGTAGAGAGTGGAATCTTCGTGAAAATGAAACTGTTGGTTTTAGAGTTACGCAAGTTCATGGTACGGATTCTGAAGGAGATCCGTTGACCTATGGTTTGGAGCCCATAACGTTTTATGGCAGCAAAGATCCTCCTACAAATCTACCATTTAGAATTGACAGTGAAACCGGGACAGTTTACTTGAACGAATCACTCATGGGACGGGTAAGTAAGAAAGTAAAATCGCTTTAAATTTTACTCGTTCAATTTTTTTTCAATTTTACATTAAACGAGAGGAATGACGTTTCTAGAGAAAACATTTATGGTTTCAATTCGATGTAGAATATTTCAAAAATTGTTCTGATTATTAGAAATCAAAAAAATTAATAGCCTGTTTTTTATGAAGAACGCAGAAATTTTAACTTCCTACAATTCAATAATACATTTTGTTTGGAAGTTCTACAACTCTTTTTACTCATAATTATATTCATCAACTATTTTTTATTTAACTTAACTTAAAAATTCCGTGAATAAATGGTAGTAGCAAAATTATTTGTGATAATGATAAATGCTCGAGGGAATAAATTGATGCAATTTCCCAATTACCATTAAACTGGGCTTTGCTAGGACTAGGTTTCTTAATGTCTTAAGAGAGATAATTTTTATTAATTTTAAAGTTATCTTAGACAATGATCAAAACTGGTATTTGCATTATTGTTAACGTAATAAGTCGGTTATTACTTTCATCTAAATTAACAAATTGTTCTCTAGTAGTTTTCATACAATTTATAGGCATTTCCACTAATTCCAAGATTATACAGCTTTTTTAATAAGATTTTGTGGTTTACAGTATCAAATGCTTTTCGCAAATCAATAGATGTAATAGTTGATTTTTTGTACTTTCTGTCCATTGCTTGGATTAAAGGTTGTTGCACTTATGTTTCTTTCTATTAAAGATTTCTTTTCGACATTCTTGCGAAATTTGTATATGTACAAGTTTTTAGTAATCGTGATAGCCAATTTGGGGAACAGTATTAAATACGCCATATATTTTAAAATGTTGACTATATTTTAGTAATCATTTACTTTATAATAACATTTTAACGTTTTAAATTTAACTACTAAATTTTTCTTGGCACAAATTTCTCTAGCCAACACACAGGTATTAAATTGTTAGAATCTTAGACCATATATAAACGTTGGACCTAATATGTGCGACAGAGTATGGTCATGAAAATAACTAGAGAGAGAGAGAGAGAGAGGACAATAGAAGAGGAAATATTCAGTAGTGTTAATATTGTGATTATGACGGTTTTGTAAAGTGTGTACATCTGTGTGCTCTGTTTCCCCTTCTGTTTCCATCTCTCTTAGACCATATAACATCTAAGACCACTCTAGTATCCTCTCACTCTATGAAGGTTTATTACTACGATAGCGATGCAAGAGTGACATCACACTTCGTCCAGTTCATACATGATCTAAGGTATTGATTCCAATACACTAATATCGATAATGATATTCTGGTCTCTGTAAACTATGACTGGTGTACCATATTTCTCTGTACTGAAATCAATCTTCTTTTCCCTATACACATCTGATTTTATAAATCTTCAAAAAGTATATGGATTTTTCTATAAATTATATTTCAGATTCAACATTTGCCATTCAAAATAACAACTAGAACATTTAAAAAATGTTTTAATGTTCAATTTCTCCACGTTGCTAGTTTGATATACCTCAAGGCCCTGCATTGAACCCAATTTTCTTGTCATTGAATACAACTAATTTTACCAATCTATGCAAATTTTAAAATGTAAACTTTTGATTAATTACTATGTTTAAATGGATTTTCATAAATATCAAATAAAACCCGTCTTCTTAATCGTTAGTAAAAGACAAAATATCATTTTTACATCAACCATTTACGTCCCTTTCTATATACATTAAAATGCATACAATTTTCAATTAATTCATTCATAACATCTTCACAGTCACTGATCAAGTAATTAAAGTAAACAAGAAACTATATTCCTATCTCAAGTAACTTTTCCCATTTACGTACAACATTGTTGAAAAGACAAAGAAGATGTTAATTAATTCTCTAGTCCTGTCTTATAACAATTATGCTAATTTAATCTACATCCTTGGGTTGAACTCTAAGAACGTAAATCTTTATACATTTGAAAACTATTTTGTACGTTTTATAACAAATTGATCAAGATTTAATTACATAACATCCTTCATTCGTAATTTATGGATACTAAAACATAATAAAACACGGTTTTGACATTTTATATATTTTGTCATAAAACTCTCATGACTGAACTCTCTCAATACATCTACGATAAAATATTGAGTAGATAAGATACAACAGGTCTGTCTCTCCGAACTACAATTTTATGTTTTGGTATTGAAGACACACTTAAGGATTCTCTCAAAGAAGGAACGCCCATATTTAAACAACCCTCTACACTAAATACATCTGACAATTTTTCACATAGATACACGAACAATTCGGAAATGTTACTGCATATTCTCGTTCATGACAAGCAGAGAATATTTATAGCACCAACAAACGTTGAAACAATGTAAACAAGTTTCTCCTACAAACTTAAACCGCATTGATAAATTAAAGTTTTCCGGAGCACCATTTGAAAATGCCCAAGTTAAGTTGTATTGAGAAGTTTTCTACATTGTTGATAAGGCAAACTTATTACTTTGGTTTTTAGTTCAGATAATTAAATTTTGTTCCAAAAAAGAACATTGAAAAGTTTCTTCCAATGCGATTCAAATACAAAGTTTATCATGTGCGAGTTTCTGAAAAACTTAAACTAAAATTAACGACTTTAAAAGTATCCTCGTTTTTTCTATTTTGACTTATAAATTTTTATGACCTAAGAGTTTTTAGTGCCTTTATGTTTATTTTGAAGATTATGGTCAGTTTATGCTCTTGATTCTAAATAAACGTATTAGATAAAAAATATTCTGACGGTACAATCTATAAATATATATATATATATATAGTGTCTTTTTTTTCATTGCTAATTGCATAGTTTTGGTTTACATAAAAACCAGAGTGACAAAATTACCTCGTTAATTTGGAATCCAAAATATTTCCGGGTCCAGCTTATTAGCATTTTCCAAATTTTTTCTACATTTTGTATAATGCGTTCGTTGCTGTTTTATCTATTGTAAAATCAGGTTATTCTTTTCTTCTTTAAAAGTTTGCTACGTAACAAACCAGCAGTTTTCAAAACCAGTCGTTCTGATTTAGCAGTATGTTCTCTTGAAGTTACAAGTTACTATTTGTTTTTTATATTTTCAGGCAGGAGAGAATCTTCATCTGTACGTAACAGTTAGTGATGGAATGTATCATTCTAAAACTGAAGCTAACGTTAATATCTTAGGAGCAAACGTTCGGTTTAACCCTTCCAAACCTAACAGACCTCCCATATATAATACAAATTCCGGCTTCTTAAATTACCCATCTATATCAAGACCACCAACTCCTCCTCCTGTACCAAACTATCCCAATCCGTCTGTGATAAATAACCCTTCTTTCATGCCAAAGCAACCAAATTATCCTTCCTTCCAAAGTAAAAATAAAAACCAGAGTACAGTACTAAAGCCAGTACCAATTGAAAACAAAGACGTTGAAAATAATATTAGTGAAAAACCTCAAACTAGAACAACTACAGATAAATCAACTACAGAGAAATCAACTACAGAAAAATCTACTACAGAGAAATCATCAGTTAGGCCTATAGAGAACGACGTGGAGTCCACTAATGAATTGCTAACGTCCGACGTGCCAGAATTTTCTGCTACATTTGTTCCTGTTGCTGCTGTTGTAGGGGTATTTTTGACAGTCGGAATGATAGCGTTCGTATTTAGGAAGAAAATTTACACTGGAAAATCGAAAGAATCTAAAGATGATATGGTATGTATCTTACCCTTTTACATACATTAAACCTTTTTAAGGTTTTACAAGGTGTCCCAGGAGTTTGTACGCAAAACATAGGAGATGATAGATGGGCTAAAAATATTAATAGTGCTTCATATAAAGTTTGCCATTTACGCCCTTGGTTAATGAACTATAGGGTTCTAAAATTAGAAATTAAAAATTTGAAATGAACCAAATGCACACCTGCTGTGAACTCAGATGCGGACTAAGGTATTTTTTCACTATCTTTCTCTAACTAGGTTTCGTTAATCGCATTTTCAAATGGTGACAGAAATAGATACATTTCTTATATGAGTATCTGACTTGATATCATATACATTTTAACTAAATAAAATTTTAAATACTATATTCTTCGTTTCATAAAATATTGGTTAATATTATATTGATAGTTAGTCCAAAAGGCAGTGTAAAATAATTGAACTTCCAAGATTTAATTGTTCATTCAGTACTATACACTGAGAACATTTTAGATATTTTAATTTCATCTGAAAAATCAAGTTTAGTGTCAATAAGGTGTTCTGTGTGACTTATTGGTTGTTTTAATTTTCTATGATCATAAGTGTTCACTGTACCTTATTTCAAAATTTCTATAGGTCTAACCAAAAAAAAAAGGTGTAAGAATCCGAACAATTTAGTTTGTAAATACCTGATTTTTTGAATTTATTAATTTTAGAGTTATTTAAAAAAAATGAAGCGACACTATTTCTTACTTTAAAAGATATTGTAAAAGCTGTTATATGAGATTTTTGATATTTTATTTGAAGTATCTCCTAAATATGTAATAATTCTGTATGGCTTGACATCTTAAGTTGTTTAGGAAATATAAGGTTAATTGCAACCTCTTCTTCCTTTTTATGAATCAATCTAGCAGAAACTGTTAGTTCAATTTTTTTTCTATAACTTTTTCACTTCTAAATATGACACCTAAATTCCTCAAACATTTTTAAAAGAAAAATGTCGTATTGTAACAACTCGATAGAATTGACGGTTTAAAAGAAATTTGCAATTTTATTATAGCACTGTCCATTGATTGCGCCTTCACCATATTTTAACAGATACTATTACATTATTATTTAAACAATAAAACAATTTTTAATTGTTTTTAGCGTAATAATCTATATTTACTTGTGTTATTATTTAGAATGATGATGTAAGAAAAAAATTATGAAAAACAATACATCTTAATTCCATAAAAGTAAAAATACGAAACCAAAAATAAAAACCTTAAAGAAGATTAAATTTCACATTTTCTAGTTTTCCGACAAAATTTGCAGCAAATCGGCAACATGAAAGCTTAGTAAAATAATGAGTTTCTAATGTGAGTAGTTTTTGTAGTAATTAAATTAAAAAAATCATTATTCTAAGTAGGCAGATATCAATCACTTTAAATTCATTTAAATATTCTTTCAACACTCGTGGGAGTGAGAAAGAAAAAAATAATTTATGGTCACATTTTTTATCATCTCTCAAGTTTTGGGTACGAATTCCTGGAACACCTTGCATAAAAAAATAAACACGGTGTTTTGGATTTTTTAATAAAAAAATGTTGTGTGATATAAAATTATAATTGGTTCATTGAATTATTTACAAGAATATTAGGTAATTTTAAGTAAATCGTGTATTAAATTTTTTTACAATTTTAGAGGAAGGAATGTTCAACCGGCAACGGAGCCGTTATTCAAGATGATCTTGGTTTGCATTTGCAAGAATGGAGAGGGCCTAGGGCTTTCAATAACCGCTATGAATCCTGGCAAACAGATTCCAATCGAACACAGGTAATTTAATCAAATCCAAGTTTTGTGTCATTCAGTTTTTTTTTCTTTAAACTCTTTAAACTAATCCCCTAGCAATGTCAGCTGTTCCACCATTACCATTTGACCTATGGTGTATTTAGGAAATGTATAGCATATCTATGCTCTAGGGTTTTTAATCACCAAGGTAACTTGTGTGTTTACCAGTAGCTGCGCCTTGATGAGACATTTGGCAACGCTGCAGAAAGGTTCAGACTTTAATAAAACCTGCATCGTTTCCTGTTATGAATCTATCGCTTTTATTAATTTCTTTGCTCAGCCATTATATTTTCGTGCAAGACAGTGTAGTGCTTTCCTATTTGGGTATGATCTCTATTATTCATTTGAACCAATAAACTTTGAATGTAACAACTGATTCTGTATTGGAGCCGTCAGTTAACATTTCGTTTTTTTGTAAGATCTTGTATCTCGGTGATTTCTTATTGGCACTTCAACCATATATCGTCTAGTACTGGAACTAGAACTTTAACTGGGATTGGGGTTGGAGGTATTAGACAAAAATAACTCATTTATACATATAAAATTTTTATTTGTCTTATATGGGTTAGGGTAACTTATTTGCTAAATCCGTGTTGTAAATACCTCTTATTATAAAAGAATTCTATTACAATAAAAATATTCGTAAGCAGTACAATACCCAAATTAGTGTAAAATACCTTTTGATAGAATATCCCAAATACTAATTAGAAAGAATACCTATAATACATACAAAGTGACAATTTCAAAATATTGGATTGGTTATAGCTTTGAAGATTGAATTTTATTTTAGAAAACATGGTACCTACCCCAAAGAAAATTTGAAATTCCAACCCCTATCTTATAGTGCCTCAATTTAAAAGTTATAGCATGTTAAAGATGAAATATTATGAATGACATACGTCGGTAATTCATTGCTGTAAGTTTTATAGATTTGCTGGTTTTGTATTGATTTGATGTGGCCCCATAAAAAGAAATCCAGTGACGTTAAATCTGGTGATTGCGGTGGCCACTTGACTGCTACTCTGCGACCAATATATTTTTAGAGATAATGTTGATCTAGCTACTGTCTGATTGCAGACCATAATACGATGAAGCACCATCCAATTCATGATGAAGAAGATTTTGATCTAATCGCGTATCGGCGTTTATTTGATCTTCCAAAGTTTAAATAATCAACGGGTCTATTGTGTTTTCATGCAAATCCACAAAAATATCACCGGTAAGGTTTTCATTTAGAAACAAAGTTCCTGAAATGCGACTCAAACTTTTATTTTTTAAGGATATTGGGTATGATCCTATCGGGATGCACCTCAACTAGTTCTTGAAGAATATGTATTTTGCAAGGAAAAAAAAACTAATTTGATTTCAATACTTTCCGAACGGATTCTTGTGACACTTTTGTTAATTTTGAAACTTTGTGATGTTGTTGGACGATAGGAGGCTTGACCAAAAATTTGCTTTGCCGTGATATTTTATGTAAAAACACTTGATTCAATAGCGGCTCGTAAAACACAGCAATTTTTACTTACCTAAACAACAATTATTTCAACCCGTTCATTAATTCATCAAAATTTGTCACTAACAAAATTCAAACTAACAATAATTACTAAAGCGAATTAAAGGATTACCTGAACGTAACACTAAAGTGAAAGACACAAAAAACTACCTTTGTTAAAACAAAGTTACAAAAAACTTTTATTTGCTTTTCTATTCAAAAACTGTAACTATATGCAACTTTTTGTGGGAAATGTGGAGGAGTTATTGGGTCCGTTGAAAATAACTTCAAAGTTTGGAACGGAAGTTTGTCGAGCCGTTATTTATCCAGCAGTGTTGCATTGCAAATTTTTAAAACTAACAAGAGTGTCACATAAACCGGTTAGGACACTACTGAAATCAAACAAGATTTCTCCTTATTGTCTATTTGTTTATTTAACGGCTATACCATTTTCATTCAAAATTACGGATTGTGTGGATATACAGAAAGGAAGATATACTAATAGTATTACATTAACTTAAAAATCAAATTAATAAAAAGACAAATCATAGTTTAAAAACCTTAAAAATATTACAGTAAAAAGTATACTCTTCAACTAATAATAAAATTTAAGATTTTTAGTTGATGCTTAAAAGCAGAGATAAATGGGATATTAAATATTTCACTGACTCTTGTTCAACGAACATTAGTAATGAAATTAATAAGTGCTAACAAGTCACGACAACTAATTGACCCATTAATTACTTTAGATAAAAATCTATGATGTACGAGGGTATTATATTTAATAATATTAATAAATCGTTGTATTTATATGCACCTCTATTCAATCCTAACTTAAACGCTGCCTAACGCAAAAAAATTAGTTGAACATGTTCTATCGAATCAACATCAGTAATTCTAAAAGGATTCCATACTATACAATTATATTCAACATTTGACCGTACAAAAGAATAGTATAGAGTTTTACTAAATGTAACGACAAATCTTTAGATGATCTCATCACAAATCCCAATTTAGTTGCTTTTCCAACAATCATGGATATGTCTTTCATGCTTTCCACTATATTAAGTGGAAAGTTAAACAAGCATATAAGATGTTGAAATAGGGTTATTTCTAGAAAATGAAATTTGATTACCTTTAGCTGGGTTAAGTTTTAAAAGATTTACATTGCACCAGTTATACAAATCCCTTTGCAGTAGAACATTGTCATCAATATTGACTATAGACTTAAATAATTTGAGATCGTCTGCAAATATGACATTTTCTGAGTTAGTTATAACATCTGGAATATCACTAACAAACTGGTTAAACACAATTGGTCCTAGATGTGAACCTTGAGATACTCCAGAAGTAACGGAGATTGACGTAGATATAGAACCAACACAACGTACACAATGGGTATGATTTTCTAGACTAACCATTTCAGAATAAAGCCATCGAAGCCTATTGCAGTCAATTTTGCTAATAAAAGTGAATGGTTAACCGGGTCTAATGCCTTGGTAAAATCGGTATATATTGTGTCAACTTGTGCTCGCTCCTCGAACGTATTTAATATAAATTTTTTATTAAGTATTAAATTGGTAGAAGTAAATTTACCTTTCATGAACCCATGTTGTTCACTATTAACTATTGAATTAGTATTCCAACTTATCTTTCTGGATATAAGGCAGTCAAGTAATTTTGGTAGCTCAGACTGAATGCAGACGGCTATATAATTTCTTACATCATCTTTAGGTCTTGGTTTGTGAATTAGAGTAAGAAAACTCTGTTTCCTAAAATTTGGTAATATTCTAGTATCTAAGGAGAGGTTAAAAAGAAATTGCAGTGGTTTCTCTATAGTGAACGCACAGTTTTTTATAAGAAATAATGGAATTCCATTTGAACCAGATGAGAGTTTATTAGGACTTGACACGGCAGTATCAATTATTTCTGTAATATCATATGAATATTTAAGTACATCAACACAATTATTATGCAAACTTTTATAATCCGACTTCCTATTAGAATGCTCATTGCTATATACTGTGCCTAAGTATGAAGAAAACAGTTCAACAATTTCGTTATTACATTTTCCTAATATATCATAATAAGACACAGTGGTAGGTAGACGATAACCTTTTTTCTTGTCACTAATATATTTCCAAGATTGATTAGGATTCGAAGACACGTTGCTGTTGATGTTTGCAATATAATTAAAATGACAATCCATTCTATAGAGCATTGAGACCTAAGATCAACGAATTGATGTCACCCGTCTGTTTATAAACTTTGTGTATTTTCTTTTTTTTGTTTAATTAATATTATGAGTTTTTTGGAAAATTAAAAAATGTCATTGGTATATATACCATAATATAAAACTTTTCTATGGCCACAAGAAATTGTTTAAATTCCAAAAATCACCATTTCTAGAATCCCAGAAGTACGAACATATTCATTTTTAATTCATAGGAAAGTGCTTTATGATGCATGAATTGTTTAAGATTAAAACATTTGCTTCTGTTACAATAATATCGTTAAAGCTTGAAAAAAGTAAATCTAAGTATATACCCCTATACTATTTGGCACTGAATTTAATTGAAATAAGTTTAAAAAGCAAAACGAGTTGAACAGAAGCAGTGCATGTGAATTATTAGGACAGACTACGTTTAAACCCAGGTTACCATTGAACCTCCTTGCCTGGTAGGTTATAGCCACCGCAAATTAGTAATTTATGGTTACAATAGTTTTCTGCAAGATATTCTACTATATTAATATTCTCAACGTATAAGTCTTCACGTGAATTTGACCTGATGTACACTGTACCTATTATTAAATTCACGTTCTTAAATTTAATTTGCAAAAAAATGTGTTCTAGCCTTGATTGAGGAATTTTTATTTTCCCATGCTGACACCTCAGTTTTAACAGCGAATACAAAATACAATCTTCAAAGCTATAGCTATTCCAAAGTTTTGAAATTGACACACGGTGTAAGTAATAAATGAAAGATCTTGGTTTTTGCAATTTACAAACCTTATATAATATTTAAGTGATGTCACTGTAATAAATATACTATAAAATATCACTTGCACGCCCCTAATACCAGAAGGTTGTTTCGAACTATTTGGTAAAGGAAAAAAATATTTGAATAAAGAGGTATTTCTAGTGATAACTTAATTTACGTCAAAACGTTCTGAGTACGTAAACTGTCAAAAATGTCAAACTTTAAGATGACGATGACAGATTTCACCAAGCAACACTGGTGTTGTCTGTTATCAATACATAAATAGCAAACCTCGTATATTCTGCTGTTCTTACTGTAGCCGTTAGGCAAAGAATAGCTGTTTGCTAAACCATTTACTGTAATAGACACCCAAGTTGCATTTGAGTGCAAAATGAAAAACAAACAAGTTGCCACAATGAGAAGGCTTACTACAGTTGTAAATTAATGGATGCTTCGCCGTTTTCAGTAGTTTTGATGAGTTTATTATGTAATTTTACTGTTTAGTTTATAGATATTGATTATAAATCTAAAATATTCGTTAATCATAGTTGCAATAAAATGTAGTTAAAACTAGTATTTTTTGGAATAAAGTAACAAATCCAGATTAGACTGGAAAAAGTACAATTTATTTAATTATATAGACTTCATAATCAAAATGGATACCATTTATAATAATTAAGATTATCTCATAAACTTTAACTTCAAGAATAGCAATGCAATGCATTTTAAATTCGATATGAAGAGTAGGTACGGATTTTGAATATTTATTTTATCATTTATAATCATTTTCAACTACTGTTTTAAGGAAGACTAATTAAATATAATTTATTTCTCTTTATTACGAAAAATGAAAGATGTTGACGCGTAAAATGGCGCCTAATTTTAAATGTTTGCGAAGGTATATAAAATTGTGATCTCTGAGTATTTTACTCTCAGATGATGCATTAGATTTTGTGCCCTTGAATGTGTCCAAGCCATCACACAATCTAGATTTATACCTAAAATTTATGATGAAATTATACCCCGTACAAATTTTGTAAGTTAACTACGAAGTTTAGAGATTTATGTTTATCTTTACGAAGTTATCAAGTATTAACTAAACCAAAAATGATTCGATAATAGCAATTCCGTTTAATTTAGTTTACATTTAAATAGAAAACTAACAAACGCTATATCATTTTTTCTGTTTCTGAACAAATTTTTAATAGTGAAATAAATATCCAGTATAAATGAAAGGTAATAATGAATCTTCACTAGTACTGCAACACCCATAAGGGGAGTAATGTAAAATTTATTACTTGGTTATAGTATTTCTATTCTAAATTACCAAACTTAAAAAAAAGCTTACAAAAATCCAAGAAACAAAGAAGATCCATGGGCATATTAATGATAATAATATAAGAAAGACCCTTCTACTTACTGAATAATTATTATCGCCTTTTAGCTTTTATTAATGAATGAAATGTTATATTTTTGTTTTCTAAGTTGAAAAACATTTTTCGAAATTTTGTTACCAGGCATATTATTACTCGCTCTAGTTTGTACAAGAAAATTTAATAATTTTAAAGATACTTTTTCATGATTAAATATATATAAAATATATTAAATTAAAGAAAACTGCCTCTCTTACAATATTAAAAAAAATTAAAAATATGTAAACAACATTCGTCATGTAAAGATTACATACTAAAAAACTATAGTTCTTTGGTTATTTAAATAAAAATATACTTCATAAATCTTCGTACTCAAATTTCGAAGAAGTATCGTCATTTAGTTTAATAATTATTGATTGTAAGGGCGTAAGGCAATATACTCATCTTTTTTTTTATGACATGCTCATTTATTTTTGTTAGTTTTGAAATTCTTTTAATTATTTCATTGTCCGATTTTAGACTATCTTATTTTTTCAACACTGGAACAAATTAAAACAACTTGTTTCGTTTGTAGGTGTGTGTACATCTTTATTTTTAAGTACATAATTGTCATTACTTGTTTGTGGAATTTCATGATCTTGCGACATTTCATTATTTAGTAACGGTCTCCAAAATGCCCTATTTTAAAAGAAAAGAAAAATTAAAATTTTAAGAGCACAATAATTCACACGCCCTACTACCTAAGAACTTAGAAAGAGATTGATTATCGATCATAGGAACCTAGTAAAATATATATAAATGCGTGTGGTTGATTTATCAAAGGATTATACATAGTAGATATGCTATTTAAATGCCCATTTCTTATCAAATTCTTTACATTTACCAGTACTTACATTGGATGATCCTCGTAAATGGAATTAAAATTTAAGTTTTGCAGTTTAGAATAGAAATACTATAATTCCACCCCGTAAAAACTTATATTGTAAGGCAATATTGCAATTATTGGGGTGCATTTGGGGTAATACCAATTCTTAGGGAAATATTTTCTTATAGAAAGGCTAGTCTGATACCACGTTAGAGGTTTAATAATTACTTCAATAATGGCTACAAATAGGAAGTTGAAGCGAGTAAACTTAAAGTTTTAACGCTAATCAACTTTTTATATACTTCTTTAATGAACAGAATAATATTACGATCGATTCAAAATGAAATATTTAATCTGCGTTTAATAATTACTATAATTCTTTTACAACATTTCTGTATGCTATTTAAGTAAGTCACCTATTATTTGCAATGAATAACCTTGAATGTACTAAAAAAGGACGCATCATTAAAATGTTTTACAGCCCGCCAAAAACATTTTTAATGTAAAAAAACGGAACTAATGAGCCAATCATAAAAATGTTTAGTAACTCTTATCGGCTGCAACACTAGCTTTATAGCACTGCTAAAACAGGATTCAACCCACATTATTAAGCCTGCTACAAATTTTATGGTTTCTTTGTGTACATTATTAAAATTTACTTTAAATCTATCCTGTTACCTTTTTTTCACAAATATTTACTCTTTCGAGAGGCTTCAATAATTATGAGGTCCTACCCCAAAAGTTTCAGGAATTAATTAAGAACTACAGAAGTACTTAGTTTTAATGAAAACTTTGATTGTCTAGTTCAAAGTAGTAACCCTTTGTAACTGTATGGCGTTGCCAACGTTTCTGTAATGCCACTCATTTAAGTAAGGATTTCCTACAAGTCCGTTTCGATTTCCTCCATGTTGTTAAATCACCATTCTTTGAAGTTTGGATTTTAATATAGGAAAAAGTCTAGGTCGGGTGAGTATGGTAGACGGAATACAACAGGTATGTTTATGTTGATGTCTGAATTGATGCAAGAGGTAGGCCTGCCAGAATGCCCATTGTGTTCAATAGTCTCGTGGCTCTCCTTAATGTTTGAATCATTCAAAAGTCCTTATTTTACTAAAGATTGCATCACCAGCAGCTTACATTAACATTTGATAGGACTTAGCCATTCTTTTGCCGTGGTTAAAAACTTTTTAATGCAAACTCGTTGTTCTTCGGCTGGGGCCATCCCAGCACATTTAAAACCCTATTTTAAACCAAAATGTCCGTACTCGGCTCAGCGTGTTTGTACAACTGCGTTATTTGGTGCACTGACTACCAAATTCCCGGTATTTTTGGGTATCACCTTGTATAACAACTGTGATTTCACTGAGTTGGTTGATCAATCTTTAATTCTCTGATATCAGATCTCCTCCATACTTTCTTTAACCTCATTTCTCTGATAAATTCATAAATTCCTTCCTATTTCCTATATAATTCTTAGCAATATTCAACAATTCAACCTCGTAAATCATTCATTAAATTATATATTTACTTGATTTCAAATTAACACAAGTCAGAACCACGGCCAGGGTGTCTGTTATTATTGCAATTTATGTTTGTTGCTATGTCTTGTTTGGTACTTTTTTTATCTATTTTTCTATCATTCTTATTTGTAGTTGTTGTAATTTAAGATTGATATTCTCGATCTATGTTATAATATATATAACTATAGTCACAAACAATACCATCGACTGATGTTATTTATGTTATATTTTAATCAAATCCGTTACTATAGCCGTTACTGTTTTAGCCCTGTTACAGAATGTTGTTCCTGGAATGATACACAACTACAGAATGTCAACTCCAGGTTTTAATAGAGTTGGCAAAGGGCTATTGTCAATGTATTTTATAATTTAAAGTTCAAAATTGTATTGCCTTGGATATAAAATGTACCTTATGTATATACATACATTGTTAGTTTATACATAAGTCTTAGAATTATGCACGAGTAAAGTTTAACGTTTATTTGAGCAGGCATTCATAAGGCAATAAATTTCTCTCCTACACCGACATCTGGTGTAATTGTTTCACATTCCAAACGAAACTGCAGGAACATCGAAGATTTGTACTTCTACATTTCCGACTATATATCAACGCTTTAAATTTATTGGGTTTATTTGTTCGTTCTACATGTCTCCTATATCAAAATAAAATATTTTGCGCTTGAAGTTACATGAAAGTATTCGGTATATAAATATTAATTAATACAGGTCTTATATCAGTATCATATATACCGTACTCAAATTTACTTAAAAAGTGATAACTAGTTTTTGTTTATACCACTACCTTTAGGTTTTGCAGTATAAAAATGATCTAAGTGAGATTAAACATCAGTTCTAGAACCGTATGCATGATTGGAGTCTTTGACTGTTGATGAATGTATATTTCAAAATATTTTTGAAGGGGAAAGCAAAGAAAATCCTGTTTAGTACTTAAAGGAGATCTATTAAAATAATAAATACATGTAAAATTAATTAGAAATAAGAAATATTTTTTTATCTTAGACTCGATATGGATTAATGACGAATCGTTTATGATATCCAAGTAACTGATATCTAGGAACGCAGTTTTTAAAACAAATATTTATTTCAAAAACTGATAGGTCTTTCAGGTTCAGAGATCGTTATTTTCAAATTATTTTGAAACTTGTGCCTCTGTATTCCATAGTTTTTTGAATCAGCATGATAAGTAATTCCAAATAGATAATCTAACTTAGATGAATTGTTATAATATCTTACTCGGGTAATATTTTTTTATATCATAAGTACAATTGGTTAGCAAATATGATTCCAAACATATTAAAGATAATCTGTAGGGGAGGTCAATCTGGAAATTTAGCAATACAACTAGGGATCACTATTTAGATTGGTGATACTCTTGAAATACTATTGGGCAATTCAACTAAACATAATGGACTAAAGATCTTCCAATAATCAAATAAGAGGCTTTTGGGGAGGCTTCAGAGGATCGGACTTTGGTAATAAAATTTTTAGAAAGGTAGGTTAGCCAACATTCTTCCACTAGAGGCCATTAAACAATATTCACCGACCGAAATGAAATCCAAATACGTGGGAATGACAGTACTAAACTTTTTATAATATTGTTAACGATTCTATGGATTACTATTGTCTGTAAGTGAATAATGAGACCACCTGTATGGCCCAAAATTATTTTGTTTCGATAACTTTCCCACACCTTGTGTATATAGTATATATGACTTAATGCCTTATTCATGTCTTTAACTTATTTAAAAATTCATAATTTCCAGGTGGGAAATCAACTTTCTTCTACAGTTAAGAACGCAGACCGATGGGAATTTCCTAGACATCGACTGAAGTTTTTTAATATTTTAGGCGAGGGCGCATTTGGCCAAGTTTGGAAGTGCGAAGCTTTAGATCTCGACGGTAGGTAATAGTTGGACGCTTGAGACTTCTCAATGCCGAGTTTTATGTCAAAATGTTCTCAGACAAAATTATTTTATAAAATAAGAGTCTCGTCGATGCTTTTAGCCGAATTTTTCAAAATTGAAAATATACCAAGGAAAGACGTTCGTGTCCAATACTAATTATTAGACATTTTTTGGGTGATTTATTATTAAATGTAAATATTTTGGAAAAACTGTAAAATCCTGGGTTAAAATATGAGGACTTAACTCAAAACAGGAATTTCGATATTTTACTATCACATTTGGTATACGATTCAGGTAATTTATTATCATATTAAAATGTGTGAGAAACTATTTTTAATTCTTCAATACTTTCTTTGTTAATCTCCAATTCATTTTTCCTAACGACAAATAGATATTTAAAGTTAAACAATTTTTTGATTTTGTTCAAAATTCAAATGAATTTAAAAAAATTATTATTCCACAAATTTTTTTTGTACTGAAATTAATGGTAATGTCGCTAATACAACGAAAAAACTTCCACTAAATTATTGAGAAAATAGCAAATAGCCAACAGGTTCTATGTCATAATTAAAAATAAAACAAACATATTACTATACCTTTTCTTATTATTCTATCCTTTTCTTAAAACCCTTTCACTGCAACTTATACTTCTAAAACGTAGACAATTCATTCTCTCATCAACTTTTAACCGATAAACATCTAGCAAAGATATTCTATCTTGAACCATTGACTAAAAAACATCTCACAAGAAAGTTCTTCACAAATTAGCACCTTGTTAATATTTTGTGTCTGAAATTACTACTGATCAGTGTCAATTATTGATTATTGGAAATATTTAAATAGTAACACACTAATGGAATTTACTTGTACCTATCATTTAGGAATGTAATTATGATCGTGAAAAATTTAATTATGAAACCTTTTTAATGTTTAAGTTGTTTAATAAACCATAGGTGATTTGGAAGTTTTGAATTTTGTTTATTGCTAAAAACTATAAAAAAACCAGTGACTTGAAGGAGTTTATTTCCATTAGATTTAATTTGGAAAATTGAAAACGACAATTTCCTGCAGGTTTTAATGTCTTTGTTGTTTATATAGTAGTTAGTCCTTTTTGTCATTTATTACCTGAATTGGGCTTTACTTTCAAGACATCTTAACCACTTAAAAAAAGGTTAAATAGAAGAACGCTTTTGTGTTTATGATTTAAATCTTAAAAAACTTAACGGATAAACCTAATTCACGTAAAAGGTAACAACATGAAAAATAAAAATATATTAAAAATAAAATAATCTTATATTTAATATTAAATATCTAAGTAAAAAATATCATTCATTCATTGCCAAGAAAGGGTATGTTATTTTTATTTAGAGTAGAAACTATTGAAGAAATGAAAAATATAATAAACTAACAATTCCACCATATATGTAGAATTTATATAGACAGTAAATGTGAGTGTAAACATTTGTGGTACGAGTCGTAAGAGCGAGAGCTGTAATCACAAGAGTGAAGAGTGAGAAAGAATGTTGCACACTCTACTTTTACTACGAGTTTCAATTAATTTGATTTAAATTTAGACTTATTCTTTCATTCCATAAACTTCTCATAAACTACTTCGTATGATTTCCGAGAATTTCTGATAATAAATAATTAGTGAAGGTAGTCGCCTTTTCCCATAATTTCTAGTGATGTATTTTAAGATTTTTTTAGAGAAATAACCAAATTTGTCAAATATTGATTTTTCCAGTTTTTTTTGAATCTCCATTCAATTGGAATAGGCATTTTGTTATATTACATTTTGACGACTTGTGAAAATAATAATTCATTTCTTAGCACACTTCCATACGTTTGAAATTGTACTCGGGAAAAAATTTCTGTGTTGTTTGAACTTTAAAAGAACGGTATCAATTTCTCTTTAAAATAAATAAATTTATAATTTCAATTATTGATTGACTCCCAAAATACCATCTTAAAATTTGTATTTATTGGTTTTTGGTATAAATTTTAAAACTAACCCTAAATTATTTTAATTTCAGTCGCTACAGTTTACTGTTTAATGTGTAATCATTTGTCTCTCATACAAGAAACAATGAATTGGTCGATTGAATTTAGTTTAGTACTGGATAAAGCATTCGAATAACCAATGTTCCGTTTTTGTTTTTGGGAATCTGTATATAGAATTTGTAACACAATGAAATTATAAATTATATTTGTAATAGTATAAAATTTTACTTATTTTTATTACATATATCTCAGGGTGAGTTCATTAAAATTAGTTATCGTAGGGTGCAACACATTAATTCTGAAACTTATCATTAATATATATTATATAACCTAATATAGAAAACTCATAATAGTTTTAAAAAAAATTAAAAATTTTAATCGTAACGAACATCTAAAAAAAACTAAAAATTTTGTACATCTCTTGAATTCCTTGACTTCAATGTTAAATTCGATCTCAGACAGAAAACATCACTTTGTTATTGAAGATGCAATTAACAATTATTTATATATACTATTTTCTTTTAATAAAGAATTTATCAGGTACAGAATATTAAATACACTATTCTTATTTTTATTAAAATACCAAGAAAAGACTAATGAAAAATTATCTCAATATTTTGATTTTTTCATTGATTTGATAAAGGAAGGGTTCTACAAAAAATTATATGACTCCATATCAAAGTCGCAGATACTCTATTATCAATAATCTTGTAATCGGCATATTAAGTGTGTCTATGTTTTATTAATTCATAAATGAATTCATCTGGACTCGACTGGATAAAATTTAAAATCCAGCTGTATCTGTATTGTGTTTGAAATATGGACTATCCTGTCTCTGTTGCAGTACTTTACCACTTCTTCAAAAACACCTACAATGGTACTGATGGTATGTGTCCCAGCTGAGGAATTAATTCATTGCCTACAGCCAAAAAAGCTATTTAAGAAAATACCCTATTCAGTACTGTTTTAATAACAGATTTTTAGAAAGTAGTATCACAATTTTGAAATTGCCTCTTACTTATTAAGAGAAACTTCAATTCAATTCAAGGTATAAACCGATTAGAACAGAAAACTAAAATGAAGACCAAAGAAGTTCACTCAATTTTAACAAAATAATTAAAATTGTGAAAATTGTTCTACCCTGTTTAGCAGAAAACTTTTCCCATAAAACACTTTCCGCTGTTGAGTTAAGCCAGAGGAAATTTAAATTAAAGGATTTATTACAATAGGTCTTACTGTGGTAACAGTTTCCGCTACATTTTAAAATTAGAGCAACGGCAAAAACTTTAAAATACAGTATCACTTTGTCACGCTAATTGACTATTCAATTTTGAGCATTTTTTTGTAAATACATTTATAAATTCCAAAATAATGCTAATCTGAAAAAAATTTCTAATGTAAAATGTTAAAAATATAATTTATTAATCCGTAAATATATGCAAATCTATAAAAAATATATACTTAAGAGGTTGGCTTAGAATTTCATCTTAGCGGTTTTTCTTAAAATTCATCCGTCATTTAATCTTAATTTCTGTTACTATAGTTCAATTTTGACATGTTGGTTTATTCACAGGTCTCTAATGTTGTATAGTGGATTCACCAAAATAAAACCCGAAAACAGTACCACCAAATACTTTTAATTAAACTTAGCAGACAACCAGTTTTGACTATATAACCATCATCAGGTCTATAGGAAGATAATATTATTTAACAAATCTTTAACATTATGAAAAATTGATTGCTTGATTGTTCATTTTTGCATTTATTTAATTTTAAAGTTAATAATTAACTTCTGAATCGTGTTACTTAGTACCGTTTTCACTTTATTTACTTTTAACACTTTTTCATAATATTACACATTTGTTAAATAAGATTATCTTCTTGTAGACCTGATGATGGTTATATAGTCGGAACTATTTATCTGCTAAGTTTAATTAAAAAGTGTTTTGTGGTATTGATTTTGAGTTTTACTTTGGTGGATATAAAAAAATACTTGTTTGGGATTCTGGTTACAAAAAAAGATGTTTGAAAGTGCTCGAGAAGAAAAATTACATTAAAGTTTCTCAAAATATCTTATTGGAAGTTATTAATTATTTGGAATGGGTTATAATGTGTAGACATTCTTCTTATAATTTTATATGCCGTTACTTTAAGATTCGTCGAGTTCTCGAACAACCGAAAATTATTTCAATTTTATTAATTAATAATAAAAATTAGAAGTGTATAAGATCTCTGTCAAATCAATCAACAAACATATTTATTGAAATATCTCTCGCACTTATCTTTTCCCGGTAAGGAACTCTTAGTTCTCTTGGGTTAAACAAACTTCGCTCACAAAGTCTTTTCCGTATGATTTCATCTGAAACAATAACTCCTTTAGCTTCTAAAAAAGGCCTTCTAAGCTTGGATAAGAAAAAGATGAATAATACCGTTTATCAGTATTCAGGTTTTGATGCTTTTTGCATCTTTGACGATTTTTAAATGTATTCATTCTTCTATATGTTTTTGAAACAACATTTTCAGACACGCTTAGGATTTCAGTTATCGATGTCTGAGATGATTGTCCCACAAGTGCAATTATTCTACCTTTCTGCACATCAGACAATCCAGCGAAAAGCATGAGAGTCTTTAAAACAACAAAATTTTTTGCTTTTAAAAAACTGAACGAAACTACGAAAAAATGTGCTTGTCTTGTTATCATTTTAATTTTATAGTATTTCTTTTGTAAATTGCAAAACCTCAAAAACGCTCATAAAAATCCAAGAAATAAAGAAGATCCATGGGCGTAGGTGCTTAATTATGTACAAAAATTTGATATTTATGTAAATAATTAGAGACATAATGTATAATTATAATCCACTTTAGGTTTTAATTAATGAATGTAATGTGTTGTTTTTGAGATTATTTTTTGAAAAAGTTTCAATAATTTTTGTAATTATGTTATCAGACATATTATTACTCAATGAAATTGGCTCAGTCTGGTTTGTACAAGAAAATTATATAATTTTAAACACACTTTTTTATAATAAAATACATATAAAAATACATCATTCAAAATTAATCATTGCCGAAGAACAATATTTAGAAACTAAATTATGCATAAAGTGCTGCCGTTAGTAGAAATTATTTTTTATTTTTTAACCGTCCTTCTTTCTCCTGACTTAGGACTCGCATGGTATTTTGCTAAATTACCAATTTTAGTTAGCAAAAACCTCAGATGATTGTTGAAAGCAGGTTAAACTCAAAATTAATTTTAATCGAAAAATAAAAATAAATCCAAATGAAAGAAAACTGCTTCCATTGCAGTATTAAAATTAAATAAAAAAAATCTATAATATAAACATTCGTCATGTAATGGTTACATACTAAAAAAACTAGTTCTTTGGTTATTTAAATAAAAATATACTTTATAAATTTTCATACTCAAATTCTGAAGAAGAATCGTCATTTAGTCTAATAATGAGGGTTTGTATGAAGGGAAACACAAGATACTCATTTTCTTTTTTTATGACATGCTTATTTATTTTTGTCAGTTCTGAAATTTTTAATTATTTCATTGTCCGAGTTTACACTTCTTTTTGAAATAATCGTACATATTTAAAAAAAAACTTGTTGCGTTTGTGCGTGTAAATCTTTTTTTTAAGTACATAATTGTTATTACTTAAACGATATATTTTTTAAGAAAATAAAAATAAAAATTTTAGTAAAACAATAACTCACACGCGCAACTGCTTAAGAATTTAGAAGGGAAATAATTTACTATCATAGAGACTTCTTCTTTGCCCTTTCCTTATGCCTTCTCAGGCTTCAGGTAATGACCTCCGGGTCTTCTCTTACCCATTCTTCTACTTTCTTCTATGTCTTGCCATTACTTTAAGCTCATCTAATATTTTTTTCTTGGCCTTTCTCTTCGATTTCTTTTTAAATCTCCCGTTTCTATTATTTTTCTTGTTATTCTATCTTTATTCATTCTGACAACGTGTCCGTACCAATTTAGTTGTTTCTTTTCTATTTGTTCCAGAATGACCAATTTAGTTGTTTCTTTTCTATGTGTTCCAGAATGGGTTCTTGTTTCGTTATTTTTCTGATGTTTTCGTTTTTAATTCTATCCCATTTGGTGTTACCTGCTATTTTCCTTAGGTGTTTCATTTCCATCGCATTTATTTTGCTTTCGTCTTTCTTTCGTAGTGTCCAATTTTAGTGTAAAGTTTAGAACTGGTTTGTGCTAAGCATATTACCCTATTATTCTCACATTGAGTCTGATCTCCTTTTTTATATATCTGTATAATTAGGTTCTTTTTCCATTCTCTCGGAATTTTTCGTTTCTTCTATGGTTCTTTAAATAAATTCCAAATTCATTCTTTTCTATTTTCTTCCATCCATTTGACCATCTCCGGTGCTATACCATCTTCTCAGCTTGCCTTTCCTATTTTAATCCTTTGTATGGACTCTTCAATTTCTTCTCTCGTAATTTCTTGATATTGCTCTTGATCTAGTTCTTCTTCATTTAAAATTTCATCCCGACTTAGTTTTTTAAATTTATCAGCAGTGTTCCTTCTATGTTAGAATTTCTCTCATTTCTGTTTATAGTTGGTTACGTTAGCCTTTTATTGCTTTTATTTCTTTGCCTTGCTTCCTCTTAATCTTTTTATTTGTGTCCAGAATTTTCTGTTATTTGTCTTTTTTCTTCTTTTACTTTTACTTTTACTTTTACAATATTTATTTTTGTAATATGACCTTCTTTATCCTCCTACGTTTTTGTTAAGGTATATTTTTTGCATGCTGTCTTCTTTTCTTTTAGTGTCTGTTTTATTTCGCCGTTCCACCGTTTAGTTCTTTAAAGGTGTTTGTTGACCTTTTTGTTTCCACAAATTTTCTGCGCCATTGTTATTACTGTTTCTTTAAGAGCTTTCTTTTCTATCTTTCTTCTAGACTTCTTATGGTTTTTTCATTTTTTAATCTTTGGAATTCTGCATTTGTATCTATGTATATATATCCTTGTATCTATTTTTTGTAAAGTCTTTGTTAAATTTTCTGTATGTACTATATAGTCTATGAAACTCTTGGCATTTCGCTCTTCTGCAACAAAGGTGTATTTATCATCTATTTTCTGATACCATATTGTATTTTCAATTATTAAGTAATTTCTTCTACAAAATGCTTCCCAATAACTTCCCATGCATCCCATTCCTCTATTTTGATCTTGACCTACTCTACTCTTCCAATCTCCCATTATTATCGTTGTTTCGTTTTCTTCTCTTGCTTCATCTAGTTCTTGTTGTAAATTTTGGTAAAATTCTAATATTTCCTCTTCCGTTCCTCCTTCTACTGGGCCATAAATCTGTATTATATTTAGTATTTCATTTTCATTTAATTTTATCGAAATTGTTATTATTCTTGAGTTAACCGCTTTGTACTTTATTATTTTTCTGTCTATTTCTTAGACTATTATTCCTACCCCTTCCTTTTCCCTTCAGTCCTTTTAAACTCCTCAGTAATATAGAATATATTTGTTTGTAAGTTGTATTCTTCCTTTACCTTTTTTCTTTGTTTGCTTAAGCCTAGAAACTGTAGTTTGTTACTGTTAATTTGTTCCGTTATTTCAATCTCCTCTTCTGTTAATATATTTATATTCCAACTACCTAAACCTACTTCTTCTTCTATATGTTTGTAATTTAATTCGTTAGATTTTAGTGCTATGTTTTCTATTCCGTTATCGATTACTAAAGCATTTGACATGGTTTTATTTGTTTTATTTTTACTTTTATAATTTCTTATGCTGATATTTTAATTTTTGTCTTTTGTGTAACTATGTATGTTCGGTTGATTGAGGCTACTTGATTTGGCCAGCTGAACTTCATTTCTGAGATATCAAGTGATTATACATGGTGTATATAATATTTGAATGCCAGTTTCTTATAAATATAAATACTTATATTGGATGAACCTCGTAAATAGAGTTAACTTTTAAGTTCTGAGATTTAGAATATAAATTTTGTAAAAATGTTTTGTTGTAGGAATACGTTTGATTGTTTTATCAGCTAAGAGTTTTTTGAAAAGAAATTTGGTTTTCTTTATAAATTTGGATATTTATATAGGCAACATATTCTTATAAGTGTGGCACATTCTTATGTGCATACATTTACTTTGTTTTCTGTTAAAAAGAAACGAAACGTTCCGTCAATAAATTCGGTCTCTAACTTACCAAAAAATAAGCAAACATCAATTTCTGTATTACATCTTTTTCAGCGTATTATGTTAATAACGATTATGTTTGATTACAAAATTTGCTATCATGCTATATACTTTATACCTTAACAAAATATTTTTCAAAAATGTTTAAATCTAATTAGATTTTTTGTGTAATCTAAAAATTCTTTTTCTTTCCCAGATTGAGGAAAGAGTTACAAAAATCCTTGGAGATTTATTAAATCCTGTGCGCCTAAAAGAGAAATGAAATTTAAAGGTATTGTCATAATGAGTTAGTGGTCTTATGTTTCGTTTGACCTGTTTCAGGTAAAGACAGCGGACTGACGGTCGTCGCGGTGAAAACCCTTAAAGAGAACGCCAACGAAAAAGAAAAGTCCGACCTCATCTCCGAACTCCAAGTAATGAAAATGCTCGAGCCGCATGCCAACGTTGTCAGATTATTAGGTTGTTGCACGGATAAAGAGCCGATATTCCTCATTATGGAATACATTAGCAAAGGAAAGTTACAAAGCTACTTGAGGAATTCCCGAGCGGAGAGATACTATAACAACATGCATGGACAGAGCAGAACGCTTACGTCCAGAGATTTAACTTTATTTGTTTATCAGGTTGCCAAAGGCATGGACTTTCTTTCCAGTAATGGGGTGAGTACGTTTTATTCAAATCGTATGTTTTAATATGTCAGGACTTTAAAAATGGTAAGTATAGAAATGTATTTTTACTTCTGTTACAAATATAGCACATGATTGGATTAAATTTCTCCAAAGCCTTTGATAGACTCGATCACAATCTATTAATAGTTAATCTTTCGTTATTAGGCCTAAATAATTCATTAGTAAATCTATTTCTATCCTATTTGTTTAGGCCAGAAATCTACTTATTACAATCAAACATCTGGAGTACTTCAAGGATCAGTATTGAGGCCACTATTCGCAGATGACCTCAAAATTTTTTGTGAAATATCCACCATTTTTGATTGTGTCAAACTGCAGGAGAATTTTGAGTAATTTAAATGAATGGTGTATAAATAATAAGTTATCTTTAAATATAAAAAAATGTAACGTAATGTCGTTTAGTCGCAAAGACTCTATACTCCCATATGATTA
Source organism: Hermaeophaga mercurialis (assembly GCA_951812935.1). NCBI lineage: Eukaryota > Metazoa > Arthropoda > Insecta > Coleoptera > Chrysomelidae > Hermaeophaga > Hermaeophaga mercurialis. The sequence goes on along the minus strand of OX638362.1, from coordinate 30,935,684 downwards.
TAGTCTGGCCTATGCCACACTAACAAGACCGGATTTAATAAAAGATCTTGGGATTTACTTTGATCCGAAACTAACGTTTATACCTCATATTGAAAAAACAACTTCGTTTGCGTATCGAGTATTAAGCTTTGTTGTGAGGAATATAAGATTGTTCAATTATTTTTCAACCATGAATATTCTTTTGTCTGCTTTTGTTTTATCTAAATTGTAGTATGCCAATATAATTTGGAATCCAATATATTTAAATCATATTTCCCTACTTCAATGGGTCCAGCGTATGTTTTTTATATCGATGGTATTTATCCAATAAAGGGACTTCCTCAGTCTTACTACTTTGATCCTTTTTGCGCAATCAGTCTTCTAAATAGACGAATGATACATTCGACAGTATTCTTATTTAACTTCTGAATAATACTGTTGACTGTATTTCACTAATGGAATTGTTAGACTTTCATGTTCCGCGAATTAACTCTCGAAGTAATTATATTTTTTACCAACTACCAACATTTACAAATCATCTCCTATATACCAAATGATTCATAATTATTCCAAGGTTGACATTTTTAATTGCACTGTTGCATATATTAAGCGAATATATTTGTCCAATTGAAATATTACCGTATTTATTTTTTTTTGTTACAGACTCCAAAGGGAGCAACCTTTCTTTTTAATTTTTTGTAAAAGTTTTTTTTTCTCCCCTTTACCTATAAATATCTATCCAAGTACGTAACTTCAAAGATCCCAGGTTGTAATCGTATTAAACAATAATTGACATTAAATTAATTAATAATCCTTCTGCTGGTGTTTTATTAATTCTAAAGTGGTGGTTTCTTATAATGGGAATTCAATTAAATTTCCATAATTTGAAGAATCCGGAAGTTTGAATTCATTTTCGCTTTACGCTGCTTTTAATCAAATAAAAATGTGTTTAAGCGATTCTAATTAAAAAAGTTATTAATCTATTGCTTTTTATTAGTTTTTACAAGTTTTCTTCTCAAAGCTCTTTTTAAACCCATATCATTTTCATTTTTTTTTACTTAAAACATTTTTTTAATGTTCATAAAATGTTTACTTCTAATAAATCCATAGATTTGGAGACATCGGGTATTCAGGTGTGAAAAGGAGAATTTTACTGTAATTATACATTAATGCACACTAAAATTATATTGTTTTTAAATATGAAATATGATTTTACTAACAGTATTTTAAATTAACCCTGTATAAAACTTTTGGAAATAATTATATATACAACGAATTTTACTGCAAACAAAACATTATCTTACATTAAACATTTATTCATACATGCTAAAAGATCCTTTTTTAAGGAAAAAGCTTCTTTTTTATCAGATTACTCTACATATGTTTCGACTTATTGGGTCTTTATGAAGAGAGTGATGAAAGGTATAAAATCGAATTTCCTACTCCCAATTGAATTTGTTTCTGAAAACATCGAACACTAGTTACGAAATAAAACTGCAGAAATAGGGTAACACCGCGACTTCAAAGAAGGCGTATTTAGGCTTTTAAATAAATTGATATTTTTTTTATATATTATGTATATATTTCGCAATCAAAGTTATTGATCAAAACAACAAACACGTTTATTAAGTAAGTTATTGTATTTATTAAATATTACATTTTGAAGAAGAAAATTCACATAAGGCATCTTCGCAATAAATATTTCTGCTAATTATGTGTCAAAAAAACTTTAAAAGGAAACTAGAAAAAAGTAATGCACAATTTACATTTTTTCGTAATCAAGAATGTAGGCTACCGAACATAACTGGTAATATCAAGAGAAGAAAAAAGGTACATATTATTATTATTATTATTATTATTTCCACAGTATTTCAAAGCTATTTTTAATTGTGTGTCTCTGACCAAGATATATATATATATATGATGATATAAGATTGACAGATTTCTTATAAGCGTACGTAACTTCATAATAACATAAACATTTCAACCATTATCAAGCAATATGTACTGGAATAATCTTCTTTCCTAAAAAAAAGAAAAAAAAAATAATTGAACTTCCCAGGTTTAATTGTTTGTTCCATATTGTAGATTGTGGACAATTTAGATATTTCTTGATTTCATATTTCCTCCACTGTTATTTCAATTGTGATGTTAAGTGGAAGTTTATATTTAGGGAGGTGTTTTGGCTAATGTGACTTATCTGGTTGTTTTAATCTATAGGATCGTAAATGTTCACTATACCTTATTTCAAAATTTCTAAGGGTCTAACCAAGATAGATGGCGTTACAATTCGCATAATTTAGTTTGTAAATACATGATTTTTTTAATTTATTCATTTTAAGTTTTACATAAATAAATAGGTTTATAATTTCAATAATTAAAATTTGGTTAATGTTTTTTTCTAAGAATTTAGCTAGTAATGGCATACATTCACATAAAGGAATTTTTGAAATATATTACTAACATTAAATGAAACTAATTTTGTATTTTTAATTAATTTATATGTAATTGGGTTATGTATTAAATCTTAAAAGTTTTTTACTGAATATTTTGATATGTAACCGTAATTATTTAAAGTTTTATTATGAACCTCTGCTAATTGTGTATTTGGGGTTTTGACGTACGAAACTACAGGCCTTATAGAAAATTTGATTAATTAACTAGTTCACTACCATTTTCTGAAAATTTTTTTGTTGAATCTCTACTGAGAAGTTTTAAGTTACTTGATTCAATACATTTATTTACTTTATATTTGTAATGGCTTGTATTTAAAATGATGGTTGAAATACCTATATCTGATTTTGTACCTATTAAATTATTACTTATAATTTAATTTTATAGGTTGCAAGGTTAAAATATCAATATTAATTTTATCAAACTTGAAATTTTTAAGTTTTCCTAATAGAAATGACACTGTACTTTTAAAGCTATTTCTGAGTTAGTTGCTAGAATAACTTTTTTAGGAATTAATATTTTGTTTTAATATTTAATTTATATTGTATCTTAAAGTTGGTTTATTATGTTAGTACATATTCTAACCTTACACCTTTTATAGGTAAAAAGAACAATGGTTATGGTTCCACTCCTACTTTCTTGTTATTTTTTCCTTGATAACATTTTTTTCTCTTGTGCAATATTTTTTCGATTTTTCAGTTACAAAGTGTAACATCACTGTATTCTAAATGTAAGCCAGGTACTTCCTAATTATGTATACTTTTGGGAGACCAATTCACTGCGACATTTTACCCTATTTTTTTTCATGCCAAAACTCGCTTCGGAAATAGTGGCCTGTAATTGAGTTGCCCCCTTACTCTATTAATTTTTTCAAAGTTCAGATCGTCCTTTTTCCAGGTGTATCAAATATGCTTTATTCCCAGTCTAATTATAAGGGGTTGAAGTCTCTGTTGAAGGTTTTTATTCAGCAAAGAATTCAAAGAACCATATTTAATTAACTTTATTCTATGAGAAAAAAGGGATTTGATACTAATTTAATGAATCAGGGAACTTCTACAAATTCTTTATAAGTAATTATGAGGACATTTTTGAAGATTCGTGCGCAAAATTATCATCAAATGGGAGCAGTAGCGTTTTTAATTAAAGTGTGCAATTATTTCTCAAAAAAGATCGTTTTTATTGAAACTAATTATATATCAATTAAGTGCAAAATTATACTAGTGTGAGCCATTCTTTGACAAATAACTGGAAAAGGTGATTCATGCTTGTGAACAAAACTACAAAAAAATATACATTTATCATTATACAAGCTGTGTAGTTTTATTCCGAGCATAGCCACATTAAAAATTCAGAAGTTTGATCAGAGGAGATTCTCATGTTTAGTAAGTACAAACTATTATTAGGCATTAACTAGTTTAAATCCCATTTTGAAATTGAGCGTTTAAATTGTGATTACCGGGGTTTTATAAAGTGCATACATTCGTGTGGCTTGTTTCCCCTTCTGTTTCCCTCTCTCTCTTAGACAATATACTTTCTAAGATCACTCTAGTATCCACTGAATTTACCTTAATAATTAAATAAGTATCATGCAGCTGATCACTTAAATTAGATTATCTCTAAGACCGTTTTGGGGTTATTAACAAGTATACTTTTTTTGTTAAAAGGATGTGGTTTTAATATTCGTTTAGAAAATGAGCGCTAATTTAAACAGCAAAAAAGTTTGGCGCACATTTATGCCACAAGTACGGCCTCTACAAAATACATTGAATTAGGTACAAAATTATTTTATTAAAACAAGTTAGTTGAAATCGTAATAGTTCAAAGTATTTCTACTGTACTTCTATGTATAAACACTTAAGGACCACCCTGTATATTCAATTTATATTTTATATTACGGTTATTCCTGTATTTGTTGCAGATCATCCATCGAGACCTTGCCGCTCGTAATATTCTGATCACCGAAGAACACGTATGTAAAGTGGCAGATTTCGGATTCGCCAGAGATATCATTGCTAATCACATTTACGAAAGAAAGAGCGAGGGCAGATTGCCAATTAGATGGATGGCCCCCGAATCTCTTTACGACAACATTTTTACCGTTAAATCGGATGTTTGGAGCTTTGGAGTGCTTATGTGGGAAGTTGTTACGCTCGGAAGTACACCCTATCCCGGAATGTCGGCCGTCGACGTCATGAAAAAGGTTGGTAATCTTTTTCTCTCGGCTTTCTGATAGCCATAAATTGTTCATGTAAAATAGTACGCATAAATCAGAGTGTCTTGGGCAAAAATTTAAAGAGATGCGTGAAAATCAAACCAACATTGGAGTTGGGTAGGAATAGCAATAAGATAAGCGATAAAAACTTTATTTCCATTGAAAATATTCTCTTATCGCATCCGTTTTTTTATGGTCCCTCTAATAGTTACTTTATACGTCGTGGAAGTTTTACGCACAATTTTAGGATTTTTCTTGTCAGAGAAATATTTTAACATTTTAATTAAGCATTTCTAATATTCTAAATATCTGTATTGCTAATATTTTAATATATTGATCGAAATATTGCCGTATGTAATGAAGCTGTTGAATTGAGATGATAATTATCTAATTCCTTTTTATTTTTAATCATTCAAGTTTCGTTTTGTTCAAACTTGTCTTGTTCTGAATGGTTTACTTATAATGCCAAAGTATCTGCTTCTGCAATATACACTGTGATATATTTTCATAAATGTTCACTGACCTATTTCTTTTAATTTAAGTGAAAATTAAATTTTCCAAAAATGTTTAATAACATTCAGATTAAAGAAATCGTTTCCAAAATTTAACTCTAATTTGTAGATGAAATGTTTGCCAAAATTCTATTAGCAACCATTTCTATATGTATCAACTGTACCCGATTTTAAAATTAAAAGATCATCTTATTAAAAAATAAAATCTGAAATCTACGTAAAATTTTCTTATGTTTATGTTTATTATTTTAAATGAAACATTTGGTAGGATAAAATATACATTTCTAGTGTATAAAAATTGTTGTTAACTTTTTATTTTTGTAGGCCAAGGCAATTATTTTTTCCATCTCTAAGTACAATTTATTCTCTTCTTATTATCTTTAGCAAAGCTTTTTCTTCTATATTTTTCCTTCTAGTAATTGTATATTTAAGATTTTCTTAGATGTATTCATATTTTTCATTATTTTCTTAGTCCTGTCTTAGTTCTGATAATTCTAATAGTCATAGTTCTATAGTTTTATATATTTAAGGAAACTATTATCGTTGGAAATAATATCATCGAAAAAATTTTCTTCTACATTTACCCTTGTAATAATCTTGACTTTATGAAAGCTTTAAGGTAATTTTAAGTTCCTCGTTGACAATAAAACCATATGATTAAAATTTAGGCGCATACAATTTAGTTTTTATTTAATACGAAGTAATCCTCCCACAGAATATGAATTATTAAACAGCATTATCACTCCAAATAAAGGCAAACTTTTTACATAAGTTTTCAGTAATAATATCCGTTGTTCGAAATTGTTATTGGTGTGATTTTTATTCAGAACTATATTAGTTTCAATTAGTTAATTCTTTCGCCAATATTATGTAAAATTGCAACATGGAGGATAAAGAAAATTGTATTTCAATTCCTTAAAATATTAGTGAAGCAGCACAAAATACTAGAAAAATAAAAGAAATAAAGAAATTGCAATAAAAAGGAATTTTCTGTATAAGCTTACATAAAATACATGCGGTAAATTAATCTTTGCTTACTCCCACCAATTACGGAAAAATTACATCGTTCTCATTAGGGCTAAAATCGACAATGCTGAAGACTTCTAATGTATTGTCATCGTATTTTGACAAAAAAGAATATTACCCAAAAAAAGTTTTAAAGGTTAGCAGGAGAAAAAGGATTTCTAATAATAAAAACTGTATTAATTATTGAGCTTTTAGCTGTGATGTATTAACAAATTTATCAAAGTTAAAAAAATACTTATTGAGAACAAAAAATACTCCACACGTGATCTTTTACGTATTTTTGATAAAGCAAAATGTACCTATCAATGTGTTGGAATAAAAACACTGTACATCGAAAATATCAAATTATTTAGATTTTGAAAATCGAGACTATACTAGCTACGAAGATCTTCTCCAATATTATTTGCAAACGTTGGGACCCTTAAGAACTACAATAAAATGTCTCAGATGGCGGAAGTCAGAAGTTGTCGCAAAAGCTTATATTGAAGCATCAATCTTCAACAAATTGAATTTAATGGAGATGATTCGAGACATTAATGAAAAATCTAGCAAAAAAAATCCGACAATATGCTGAAAATAACGTCCAACCGTTTCAATTTCAAATTTATCTAAATGACGTTTATTTTCTTTTACTGGTAAATTTATACAGAAAAGGCCATTGAAAATATCTCTACCCAATATTTGCCAGCAATCATTAGATTTAAAAATAGCTAAAGTGGGTTCGATTTTTAATCCGATGGGAACATATTTTTCCGATTCCATCATATGTCAAGCCTTTCTCTTTCACTTGTCCAATACTTCAACTGTAAATTGGAAATTGAGCAAGGATAGTACTTCATTAGAAGAAAAGTAGTACCATGGTGTATTCAGCCTTATAATTATCCATATTTGTTTTTTGGGTATTAACTCCATCTTGTATAAAAAGCTGATAATTATAATAAAATTTGACACCTTTTAAATAATGCACATTTTTATATATGAGGTATAATAACGTATGTAGAATAAAAATGTCGTATAAAATGTTTTTCTAACATTAACCGATGTGCTACATATATCTAAATTAATAAAAATGTGATTTTCAGGTGGCTGTAGATCCTTTATTAAACATAATAAACGTAAAGTGTGATACATCGTTGAAATTAGCTCGGTAAGAGGCTTATAAAAATACGGGGTATTCCATTAAAAAAAAAACATAACTTTGATATGCTGTGACCTTATGAGACACCCAGTATACTACGAAACAATTTTAAAATGTGAAGCTTGACTCTGTCTATAACTTCTATTTAAAAAATTCTTTCCTATTTCTGAAGATAACGGAGAATCAAACTTCGGAATATAAATTAATCACCTTGCATATGCATTACTTTTGCGTACACCCTGTATAAGCAAAACGTGAATTTTGCTAAAGCACTGCATTAAAATTTCCACACCTAAATCAGTCATATTCATATATTTTTGATACCTGTGTTAAAACGAAGCTATGAAAACAATACAAAATTATTATAATAAATTTAAATTAAATGAAATCTATAAATTACAAGAATTTATGAACCACAAACTTTTCTGATAATTACACGTTCAAAATGTTATCCATATAATTGTAAAATGGCTGCTAGAAATGAAGTGTTTGAAGTATTTAAGGCAATATTTGACTGCACTCATACACTATACATCATTTTTCTTCAAACGAAGCAGGTTCACTCTTTGAATAACCTCACAAAAGAAATATAGAGGCGTTAAATCTAGGGGTCTTGCTGGTCATTCGATAAAGCCTCTTCTTCAAATCCACTGCGTAGAAAATTGTTAATCAAGATATTGACTTGGCCATCTGTCTGGTTTATCTTCGTTTAGTTCCTGTACTATCTAGTGTCTAGTAGAGATAACATTTATTGTTTCAATTCGCCAGCCATTTTTCATATATTTAATTAGGATGCAAATTATTACGACCTAAAAATGCTACAACTATCGTTTCAGCTCTTATAAAATTCTTTAAATTTTATTTATTACCTACTGATTTTGCTTGAAAAATTTTTTGACTAGCTTTAATAGTTACGCGTAATAAAGTTGTTTGTCTTCGTGAAGCTGATTAAATAAACTCGGTGTCTTTCTCGCAGACTCTCTCAACTCGTTCTATCGTAGAATAGACCATTTTCGATTAGAGCTGTGTAAAAAATACCTTGAAAATACAGACTTAACTGACACTACAGTTAAATGTTACTAACTTTCTGAGTAAGAATTACGTGTTGCGAACGAAATATATTTGGCACGTTAGATAAGCATAGGAGTAGCATAAAATTTTTAAGAGGTAATTTCAATTATTAAACATCTTTTTTACATAAGATGAAGTTAATAACCTGGTGATCACTAACTTAGGTACTCGTATTTTTCGTTTTGGCATACTCTCGACATGTCCCTTCCATTTCAATGTTTGGCTCTTTATAATTCCTATTATATTTGGTTTCTTACATAGTTCTTACAATTTCTTATTGCTTTTTCCACATAACCTGCCGTCTACTTGTCTTGCTTCAAATATCTTTCTTAATATTTCCCTATACCACATATGGTTCACATCCTTATGTGGCTTTAGGTTTTAACACCGTAATTGGTCATTCTTAAGATGTTCTTATTTCTTAAGATTATTGAGGGCTAAGATGCTTCTGTTATCACTAGATACGTAAATTTATCGTACTCAAACAAATATTCTTTGCCTTACTCTGTAACAAGTTTCAAGTAACTGTTTTCTTGGAATTTTTGTCTGACCACCCATGTATTTTGTTTTTTGTTCATTAATATATAACCCCATTTCTTTTGTATTTTAGTTACATTTTTTATTTCTTTATTTTTTTTGCTATTATTACTAAGTCACAGCAAACACCAAATAGCGATGTCTTTTTTGGTAAACTAATCTCTATTTATATTTACACCCCTTATGGCTTCCACTGACACTATACTAAATAGAATCAACGACAGTGTATGATCTCCTTGTTTAACCTACCTTGATTTTTTCCAATGCTTTATATATATTTCTCTTCTTCTCACCTTATCTTATGCTTGTTTAAAATCCACAAAGTGGACATTTGCCGGATTCGCAGCTTTCGGCCATTATTTATCTTAATGCGAATATTTGGTCTCTTGGATTCCAATCTCTTCTAAAACCACACTGATATTCATTGTATGTTTTCTTTATTAATATATTCTTTTTTATGTAGAGAAGGCATAGTATTGCGTGGACAAGTTTCTGTGGTAACTCTTCTCGTTTCTATATTTATTCTATGTGTATCTGTATATGATTAATTAAACTTTGCTCTTCACATTTAATCTATTCGGCATGGTTTTTCCTGTTTTTCGTTATTATCTTTTTCTCCATTCAAAACATGGTTAAAGGACTCTCTCCATCTATCTAAGATATTGTTTTCTTGGGATATGATTTTCACTTATTTATCTTTGACGAATACTATATTTGCCTGAGAATCTTTTCTCTCGTTTTTTTTACTTAATACCCTTATTTGATTATTTCTACAACTGTTTTCTATCTTTTGCAGTGTGTTTCCATTAAACTTCCTTTTTTTTTTGTTGCTTAGTAGTCTTTTTACCTCTTTTCTTTGTTGTTCGTATTCGGCTTTCGCTTTATTTGATTTTTTTTAGCATAACTAGATAGGTTTTCTCTTGTTTTCCAATTTCTCTTTGCATTTATCGTCAAAACACTGTTTTCTTTTCGATTTTTTCTCTTTTTTACACTTTTTGATGCTTGTCCTATAACATTCCTTAACTCAACCCATTTATCCTCTTTGCTTTTTAATCTAATTCTCCGTTGTTTCCGTATTTTCCTCTGACCCATACCAGCACCAGGACCTCGATATGATCTAACGTCTTTTATTCCTTTTAATTCTGGTTTTCCCGGTAGAATATGACCTATTTGATTTATGCTTTTGCCATCTGGTATATTTAACTAGTTTTTTGAATACAAGAATATTCGTTGTATTAGAATTTAAATATCAATTTAAATTTCTATGCAGCTACGTCGCTGCAGAAGCAAACAATTAACATTTCGCTAATCAACAATCACTTCATCTCCCAAGACGCTGCTGGTTTCGATCAGGTCAGACATTTCGTCAGCTTTCCTTTGTTACATTCATTTACCAGCTTTATTTTTTTTAACATTGCACTCAGCTTTATTAATTATGTTTGTTCCATTAAATATATATACTTTTGATATTTCATGCATTCTTTTTCCATTTTCAAAAGAGAATTATAGTCCAAGATCCACTCATATGTATATATTTTGTGTTCTTGTTTAGTCGTGTTTTAAAGAAATAATTACAATTTATATGCATGAATAATGTTCTTAGCTAGTACAAAATTTTATAAGAATTTACTTTTTACCTTAGGTAAATAATTATAGTGTTACAAGGATTTAGTTAAATATCGCCCTTTACATAAAACTTATTTTTTATTTAATATTTTCCAAATTAAAATATTTACTATTCATTTAACTTTACGTGAGCAAGAGTTATGAGATAAGGCCCCCAGCGAACGAATGCTAAATAAATATTTTAGTAAAGTCATCAAAATTAATAAACCGTGGGGGTCTTGGTTAGAAATATAAAAGGAGATTGGGAGTCAAATTTGGGTCCTCGAATGCTCGAGAAGTTGATAGAGCCTACCCTTGCCATTAAATGTATTAGTTATGCAAGTGGCCCTAATATTTTGAAAGTTGTTTTCATTAGGTAAATAAATTGTTTTTGATTTTACTCAGCCTCTTTAATTTCCATTAACCAAGTTACATAGTAGGTTAAAACCCCTTAAGATATTATCAAGATTCTTTCATATATTAAGAAAAAATAACCTAATACGTAACAATAGTATTATCAGATTATAATAAAAATGTAGCCTCATAACTCATAACTTTCGCATTTTCTATTCCTTTACTTATTTATATTTTTTATTTTATTCATTTTGCCGCAATATATATTGAATCTCTTGTAGGAAAACTGTTATCTTATGTAATAAATGACTTAAAATATCGTTAAAATTTCATTGCAAAGAGCCCTTTCAAAGGTCTTTTGAACGTTATCATATTTTAGGAGTATTTAACATTGAATAGGAAGCCTGAGGTGCTCATTATAGGTTAAGGAAGTTCAGGTGGTATTACAGCAAGAAAATCTACGACGATAATTTGTTTTTTATAAGCGAAGGAAAAGAAAACTTATTTTTTGATGTATCACTGAAATACATTGAAAATTATGTAATATTTAATTTTATCATTGTCATAAAGAAACCTTTAGATGTATTTCTTTAATTTATGTAAGCAAATAATTTCTAGTACAAAGTAATTGAAATTTTTTTTGAAGTTTAAAAGAACATTAGTTAGTTATTTCATTACATACTAATTAAAAATACTAATAATTATAGTAATAAGAGTAAGCATTTATTGATTAGTGTATACATATTGATATGTATATCAGAGGTTTGTTGTCCATATAAATATAATTATTATAAATGTAAAAGATAAAATTTTCATATGACAATTGTTTCGCCTTTTGGCATCATCAGATAAGTAAAATGAAATCGACAGGCATTACACATAAATACTTGAGATTATAGTATAATTGTTTTAACTAATAATATTCTTCTTTTTCTAAAAAATTGGTTAATAAATATTTATTACAGAAGGTATTCTAATAAAGATAAAATTCTTAGAATTTTAATCTATAAGCTCCCATTTGTTCAGTATATCTGATTTCAAAATTTCTAAGGATCTGGCCAATATAGGTAGTCTTACAATCCGGAAAATTTACTTATAAAAATCTGATTTTTTAAATTTAGTATTGTTAGTTTTTACATTTGTTAAAAATGAACCTACATTATTCTTTACATTAAAAGATGTTAAAATATAATTTTTGATACTTTATTTGAAATATTTCCAAAGGCATATATCATATACACTCCCAAAAGTATTGAACATCCTTCCTGGTGATCTTAAGCCACGGAATGGTATCTCATTTAAAAAGTTAAAAAGTAAAATTGAACATTGGATTATCACAAGTTGGATTAACGTATGCAATGAGATACCTTTTTGTGGTGTAGTGTAGTATGCTGCTACTGTGAATTGGGTACCATATATGTTTTCTGTTTTTTTTTTCTCTTATTTGGTCAAAACTCTAGTGCACACACAGAATCAACCTTCTATTGTGCCCTAAAACTCTGCATTTATATAATATTTATTTATATGTATATTTTTGTATGAATTAAATTTTATTATTATTATTTATTATGTTATACTTGATATTATTTTACTTTTATTTATTTATCTTTGAAGTATTTTATTAATTTATACGTTTTATATAATTATTTTTTTAATAAATTTATTTTTTTGAAATATTGATTTAATTCAATTTTGATTAAATACCATTTTTCAAAATAAAATGTAAAAAAATTGCTCTGTAAATGGATTACTGTTGGGAAATAAATGCTATTATTATTATTATTATTATTATTATTTCCAAAACATGTACTAGCTTCGTATCAGATTTGATTTCTTTAGGTTGTTTTGTATATAATAAGGTTAATGGCAACATATTATACCAAAACAGTACATTTTCGGAAATATGTATTTGAATTAAACATTTTTTGTTCCAAATTATCCTTAAAAAATATTTGCCATAATTGGTGATATTGGACTACCCTTTGGTTATCCTTCATTTTGAATATACATTTTTTCATCAAAAACAAAGCAATCGCAATTAGTGAAAGTCTTATTGAGCATTTGGTGAATTGACATAGGAAACCGCAGGTCTAATTGGTTTCAAAACTTTATGTAATTTAATTATATGTTGTTTGTCATAGTCGTTGAAGTTGAAGATTAATTGATTAACTAGTTCCCAATATTATCAGAAAATTGTTTATTTGGATCTTTTCTAAGAATGTTTAAGACAAGAATGAAGAAAAAGGTTTACGAAGCTTATTGAGTTACAGTAAAGGACAATACGGCTCAGAATATATTAAGAAACATAACTAAATAGTGTCTGAAGTTATGGAAGTTCTATTTGCCGGTTTATTTCTACTACTATTTTAGATTTACTGTCACATGTTAATATTTCTTTCCCATAAGCCTTCTTTCTCTCCTCCCATAAAGATTTCTTATAAGACATTTTAATGTAATTAAACCAGTCAACTGAAGAGTTAGTTTTCTTAAATTTATATCTACCGTTATGAACATCCCTTCGTCGATGCTTAAATTAATTTTAGAACCACTTTAAGGACTTTTTTTAAACAATTTCTTCCCACGTTTCTGGATAAATTTTTAATAATTATACCAGTAGAATCATTAGAGTTAAATTTAGTAAAATTAAAGTAATTCCATGCTAATACATGACGCAAAATTACCGAGAGTAAAGCATTGATTTTTTTTTCTAGTGAATATTGAGTTGTGGAGATTTTGGTTTGAATAAGAGAAAAGTTCCAGAATGGTCCGAAATGAGAGGCTCAAATATACCGCTGTAAAAATCAAAAGAATTGATTTGGTATGGATATTATAGAGAGATCGGATTTTCGTAGGGGTGTGAATAAGATATTGCATGTTATATGCCTCCAATGTAATGCGTAACTCTATAGATACTTATCATTTCCGTCAATGTTAACATTATTATCTCGTATGTGCGATAGAGATGATTGATTACTTCCGAGAGTTTATTAATAGATATGGTAATGTTCCTTTGCTAGATGATCTGTAGAGTTCAATTAATACACATATATTATTCATGAACTGAGCCGCGCAATTCAGCATGAATAAGTTAACGAAATTTACTTATATTTACTTTTTCAATTTTAAAATCTTCGTTCGCGAAAATTGCTCCACCATACAATTTTCTTTGGTTCCTTCGAAAACAAGATATAGTATTTCTATTCTCAATTGCAAAACCTCAAAAAAAACTATACTATGCATAAAGTGCTGCTGTTAGTAGTAGCAGTGATTTTTGTTTTTTATCGACTTATTAAAAATCCTCCTTCTTTCTCCGGGGCTTGGAATTGGCACAGGTATTTTAGTAAATTAGCAATTTTACTTAGCAAAAACCATAAAAACTAACTTGAATATGTTTGGCTGGTATCAATAAATCTTTATTTTTAAATACATAATTGTCATTACTTGCTTGTGGAATTTAGTGATTCTGCGATATTTTACTATTTAGTTACTATCTCCAAAACCATATTTATAAAGAAAAGAAAAACAAAATTGTAAGAAAACAATTAATCACATGCGCTACTGTCTGAGAACTTAGAAGGGGAATGATTTTCGACGATAGGAAATAGTTAAATAAATACATGGTTGGGATAAAGTATGGAACCAAGTAAATATCTTTAAAACGAAACGGACGATATTTATGAAATTTTGTAGGTAAGTGCAATGGTGCAAAATTCAGCTGATGTACATTTTTTTGTTAATAATATACTTACTTCAACCGGAAATACCTTCAACTTTTTTAATTTAAATGGGACACCCTGTATATTTTTGCATATTTTGAAAGATCTTGTTATATCGAATTCGTACATAGGGTTTAGTGTAAACAATCTGTAAAAACGAAGAATACAGCACTTCAATAAATCACTTTTAAGTTTTTATACATTAGAGTAAAATACCAATGGGCAGTTACCACAAAATCTCTGGTTTCAACAAGATAGACGGGTTAGGGATTTTCTGGATGTGAATTTTCCAAATCGATGGATTGGACGTAGAGGATTCATAGAGTGGCCTGCTCGTTCTCTGGATCTAAGCCCATTAGATTTTTTCTTTGGGGTTACCCAAAATCACGTGTTTACGTTAAACGACCAACATGCTTGCAGGAATTGAGACAAAGAATTATTGATGAATGTGAACTAATACATGGAGAAGTCTTGGAAACAGTGACTTAAGAATTTGTTAATAGGCTGGCATTTTGTCAGGAGGTGATCGGAGAGCATTTTGAACATTTGAATTAATTTTGTTTAAATTATTATTCTCATTAGTCTAAAGTATATAAATTTGCTTATTCTACAACTAAAAGTGAGTTATTTCTCGTTTTTACAAATTATTTCCACTAAACCTAGTATGTACAAATTTGAAAAATAACAAGCTCTTTCAAAATCTGCAAAAATATACAGGGTGTTCTATTTAAATTAAAAAAGTTTAGGGTATTTCCAGTTAAACCGGAAGTATATTATTAATAGAAAAATATACATCAGACGCATTTTGGCCCATTGCACTTACTTGTAAAATTTCATAAATATTGTCCGTTTCGTTTTAAAGATATTTACTTGGTTCCATACTTTATCCCAACCCTGTATAAATACGTGTGCGGTTGATTGAGTCTACTTCATTTGGCCAACTGAACTTCACTACCTTAGATATTAGTGATTATATGTGGTATAAACCAATATTTAAATGCACATTTCTTATTAATTCTTAACATTTGCAGTTACTTATATTGGATAACCCTCGTAAATGGTGTTAAACTGTAGGTTTTGCAATTTGCAATAGAATAGAAATACTAATCTTAAAGATTTACTAATTATATTTACAATATTTTTTTAGACACTTTAGAAATACCGATATTAAAATGGCAGGATATTGATAATGATGAAAATTATTTGCAGAACTCAGATAATTTATTTCAATTTCGTAACTTTTCACCGCGACCGACAAACTTCTATCTGTGCCTGTTTCAGAATATTCTCCGTAAAATAAACAGATGATTTATTTAGAAACTATTAAAACCAATCTAACTTCTGGATATATAATTCAATATAATTATCCATTTACTATTTAAAGAGAGCAAAAAAAAGATATCGCAACATAATGTATTAATATTAAACTATATCTAAAAATGTAGTATAGTAAAGTAACATTTGAATTTTTATAAAAACAAATTATGTTAAATATATTACACTGTTTTCCGCAAGCAGATTTAATTTGTATCTCAAAAAAAAACAATAAACTAAAATCTCTAAATATTTTTCAATATATGAAACTAGCATTATAGCATTGTTTCTTTCTTTGGGATTCCCTGCAGGTAGCTACTTTAGTTCGAAGGAAATCTCAAAACGTACTTTTCAGCGTTTAAACGTAATTTTAACTCTAATACCTCCTGAAAGACTTTAATTTGTTTCATTATTTTCAGGTCCGAGACGGTTATCGTTTGGATAAGCCGGAGCACTG
Source organism: Hermaeophaga mercurialis (assembly GCA_951812935.1). Taxonomy (NCBI): domain Eukaryota; kingdom Metazoa; phylum Arthropoda; class Insecta; order Coleoptera; family Chrysomelidae; genus Hermaeophaga; species Hermaeophaga mercurialis. The sequence goes on along the minus strand of OX638362.1, from coordinate 30,919,309 downwards.
TAGACGAGAATTATATAACATAATGTATTACTGTTGGGACAAGGTTCCTAAGGAGAGGCCATCCTTTGGGGAGCTTTTGGAGCTTTTAGAGAAGTTATTGATGACCGAAACTGATTATATTGAATTAGAAAGGTTTCCAGATCATTCGTACTACAACATGATGAGTTTGAGTGGTGAAAAATTATAAAAAGACTGCTTTTTATAATTTGTGTATAAAATATTTGTTTGTAAATAGTATTTAGGTTTTTGTAACAAGTTTATAAATATTAATAAATTTTAAAAACTACTAAAAATCTAAGCTATGTTAGTAACGTCGCTTTATAGTACAGTTTAATTCGGCTTAAAAACTGTTACAGGTTTGTAATATTTATTTTATCAATTTTTCCATTTTTTTCTTTTACAAGACTAGAGATCAATATAGAAAAATATTCAAAAATCAATTAGTTCAAAAAAATGTAGGAATATTTTGGGTGATGGTGCTAATTTGTCTTAAGAGTCAACGGTACCGCATGAAATCGTAAATTCTATTTTTTTCGAAAGCGGATAGAGATAATATAATGGGTGATTTAAAAACTGAGCTATGCAGATTTTTACACAAAGGGAGAGGACGTATTCCTTTTTTTTTTAATATTTGTAAATACTGAAGAAAATTACAAAAACCAAACAAAAAAAGGAATTTGTCCCCCTCGCCTCTTTATGCAGATTTTTTTGAATTTAAGGTTTTAATGTAACTTTTTTTTAATTTCAACCACTTGGCAATAAACTGATAAATCAAATACTTGTAAAAATTAGTCAGCAGATTACGCCTATACACTAGAAATATACAAATCCATAATTTGGAAGCAGTATTGGTACGTAGTACAGATTTTCGGGAAAATTTGAAATACTATTTATACAGTACCGTTTGCGAAAATTGTAAACAACTTGAGTCAGACTTAAGCAAACATAGAGCATACTTGCACCGAGAATGATAAAAGTCACATTCTAATTTGTCTAAAAATAACTATATGTTAGCGAATTTAAAAACTTACTTTGCTTTTTTCGAAATTTTATACATTAGAGGTTAATTTTTTCCGATAAAATTTCAAACAATGAAACTTTATTTTCTCAAAAAGGTATGAAACAATTTTCAGATGAAATCACTCGTTCTCCACGCTCGTGATATTGTCACAAAAATTAATTCATGTACTTTTATGAAACCATGTTTCCATTATTAATTGAACTTTGAGTGGAAAAAGCTGACAAATATTTGTTGTATCTTTTAAATTTTTATTACGATAAACGTTGTGATTATTGATCCATTTTTAGAAACTTTCTCTTTAAATAATTCAGTGCACCACTTCTTTATAAATTTAACCCACCGTAAATATAGAAGGTGTTCCAAAAAAACATCCCTATATTCTTAGTGTGAATAGTTCAAAAATAAATAGGTTTTGTCCAATAAACTGAAGTCCTAGCGCCTCTCATTTTTGAGATACAGAGGGTTGAAGTTTAAAATCCAAAAATGAATATTGACTATAAATGAGGAATTTAATTCATGAACATAATAAAACAAACAACAAACCTTTATTAGGTGACAAAGAAAATAATTAAGGAAAACAATAAACATTATAAAAGTAAGTGACATTAAAACTTAGAGAAATTGTTCAAAGTGCCCGGCATTTTCTCTTATACATAAATTAATTCGTTGTCTTAAAGAAAACATAAGTCTGTCTACAAGTCCGGGGTTATTTATTAAATAATTAAATTGATATTCACTTCTATCTTATATCTCTTAAATAGAGTTTACGTCTGTTTCATATATTTTTTTCACATAACTCCAATCAGTAAAATCTAATGGATTGAGTTTGGGTGATCGGGGCAGCCAGTGAATGGCAGCATCTACACCTTTTCCTATTTATTTATTTATTTATTTATTTGGAAATTGTCGAGCTCATCTATCCAAATGTAGTGGAGCTCCGTCGTTCATAAAAATAAGAGACCTTCGGTCCGCTAGTGGAAGGTCTTCTATTAAATCTGATAAATGATTTTCTAAAAAATCTAAATACATTTCACCAGTTAAATGCGTGGGTAAATCTGATATCCAATTAATCTATTTCTTAGTGTGGCTGCCCAAAATTGATTATGAAAGTATGTTGATAATGAGTTATTCGCGTTACAAAAGGATTTTCATTACTCCAATAGTGGGCATTATGAATATTAAACATCCTTTATAGAGTAAATGATGCTTCATCTGTTAACAGAATTCTTGTAGGGTCTCGCTAAAGTCTACTCTTAGATGCGCATCATCTGGCATCAATTCTTGTACTTGCCCGTAGCGATATGTATGTAAATGCTGTTCTTTTGGGACTCTCCACGTGCTGGAACATTTTGAATTGGTTTGTAAGGCAATTTTTCTTACATCAATAGTCGGATCCTCTTGAACTACACATTTTTGCACGGTTCTCTGATATAGATCGACCGAAGTTAATTTTTTGTGGTTTAACCGACCTTGTCTCCCGGCAACGTCTTTCAACAGACAAAAATGTTTTCGTATCATTTCTATCAGGAATTTTTTCAGCAAATTGTCGAACAGCTGCACTGGCATTTCCCAAACATTCTCCTGTGGTTAGTAACTGATTTACACTATGATATGAAAAATATGGAAGTTATTAGAAATCGGATAATTGCAGGGTGTAACTCAATAAGAAACGATCCTAGTGTTTTTGAAAGAGTTCAGCAGTTAATGAGGAGAAGATGGGATTTTTATATCATAGGTGGAGGTAGTCATTTTAAACAATTTTTTGTAGATTAATAAGCTTTATGTGTAATTTTTGGTAATAAAATATTATTATTGTATGTTATAGTTTAAAGTTTTTTCGTACTGAATCTTCGAAGCAAAGAGGCTTTTTAAAAATCATCAAAGGAAAATACCAGGGAATAACTCTTTGAATTTATAATGTGTGCTTAAAAAATACTCTGTATATTATGGAAAATCAGATGTAGAGGGAATGAGTGTATCAAAAATCATAAAAAAAACATGATTATCAAATTTCTAAAGTCATATCTGTCAAAATAATGATGAATAAGAAACAAAATGGTAACCTTTTAAAGTTGTGTAATGAAACGAGTCGCCTATGTGAAAAAACCTTAAAATTTAAAAGTTTAGTCATCCTTATTTTCAAAGAATCTAGAACGTCTTAATAAATTACCTAGATTTGTTTTCAAATTTATAAATTCAGTAGTTTCAAAACCGTCCTAAAATATAACTCTTTTTCAAATACAATAGATCTTTTGGAAAAAAACATACAAAGGGGTATTTTGTAGAAGTAAAAGTGCTAAATACTTCGACCCATCAAACATCGAGCAAACCACTAGTTAATTGTTGTACAAAATATGGGTGCGTGAGAAGAACTGGACGTGAAGTCAGAGGTTTTTTGGGATTTAACCTCTTGTTCGAGGTTTTAATCTCAAATAATTCTACAAACTAGAGGGAGATTGTTAGAAGTGTATCAAGTCTAAATTTAGTTCAAAATCAGGAAAGTCATAAAATGAGGATGGACTAAAGTACATTTTTTTGAAATCAGTAAGGTAATCTTGAAACTTTAGAAAGAATGAACTCGATTTGAAATTTCATAAATAACCCCGGAAATTGTGGATACAGTTACAGAGATATGACTCTAGAATTTCCAAAATTATTCAAAATATGTGCATTTGTAAATACAAATGTTTTGGGATTTTTGCAAAATTCTATTTGAAGCTGAAACAATACATATATTCCATGTTTATAACGCACTGTATGAATAATTGGTTTTTATTTAAGTATTACAATTTCGCACAAACTTTAATAGTCCGCTTAAATAGCGTGAGGCTATATAATGAGAAAGTCTTGGAGCTTTGTTTCTTCAAATGCATATTGTTTGTAGTAATTTTATGTCGAATAAGCAGGTCTGTTGGTTCTGCAGAATGATGTGATTATTCTGCGTATTTGCATATCATTAATATAAATATACTTTGCTTAAAATACCGAAGAAAGTTTAGTTTATACAAACTGATGGAGAAAAAAGCATTTACTTCAATTTTTAGGTAATTTCTTTTGGAATTGTGTTCAATATTTCCTATATGTTTTACTCTATTTTTAATTGTTTTCAATCAAAGGGCAAATAAAATCTAAAACAGGCAATTTTTAATTGATAATTGGATATTTTTGAGTCTATACAAATGGTGCTATAAACCAGTTTACATAAAAGGAATAAAAGACTTTTACAACTAGTAGACCCCGAATAAACAATTTTCCAGATTGAGTTACTGAAACCCGATTTTTCCGGCATTTCTTCGAGATTTACTAACTAAATATATGATTTTAAGATGGAAAGAAGGTATACTTAAAGCTATGCATTTAAGGAATCTTCATGAAGGAGATTGAGATGCAAAAAATGAATGGCGCAACGGAAGCGATAAACTGCCACAGATTATAAAAAATCGCTATGTATAGGGTGATCAACTTATATTCCGAAGTTTGATATTTCCGTTATCTTGAGAAATAGGAAAGAATGTTTTAAATAAAAGTTATAGACAGAGTCAAGCTTCACATTTTAAAATTATTTCGTAATATACAGGATGTCGCATACGGTCATAACATGTCAAAATAATGTTTTTTAATGAAATTTTTACATTTTTATAAACCTCTTGACGAGCTGATTTCCAAGATGTATCATACTTTGCGTCTATTATGTTTAATAAAAGATCTACAGCCACCTAAAAATCACATTTTAATATATATGTTTAAAAGACCTTTCAATTGATGTATTGCACCCACTTTCTATTAAAAAACTTTATAAGTGGCGTCATCACGCTCACAGAGATGACGTCAAAAATAAAAAGGAGCTCTAATCAAACGCCCATTTAAAAATAAAAATCGACGGGTTTCAGGATTTTCCCCTAAACTCGACGATTTACAAAATAATGAATTTAGTCCTTTCATTTGGTCCATACTGTATAATATTTAAATTCTTAATTTTTATAAAGTTTTTAACATTTGTAAGTACTTATATTGGATGAACCTCGTAAATGGAGTTAAAATTTAGGTTTTGCAATTTAGAATAGAATTAGTATGTATTAGAAATGAAACAATAATATAGCACTCCAATTAAAGTAAGGCAAGACTCAAAATTAAATTATACCAAAATGTCTTTAATAACAAATAAGACCGGTATACACCTTAACAATTCTCTAGGCCTAGTAAGAGTATACATATTTTTATCTAATTTTAGAAACTTCTGAAATACTGGTTGAGACAGAATTTCCTAAAATGGGTTTTTTCATGATTCATGAACACTGTAAAATCTAGGAAGTAACTATAGCGAACTTCTTTATCTGCACGACAATATAAATTAGTAGTTAAAACCAAAATAAACCAGGGTCAATGAACAAAATCGCGTTTACCATCATGCAATCCGGACGTTATTGGTTTAGTAGCAGACTGATATTTTAGCCATAAATTTATTCATTGTCTTGTCTGTCCCAACTAATCATTCTTAACCAATGTTTGAAATATTTTTAAAATTTCATTTGGTGTATAAGGTCTTTAATACCAAACATCATTTATTTATGTAAAAAAAATTCAACCCTAATTCTATGCCTAAGCATATCTAATTTAGCTTCAGAAAATTTCAGCTTTGTATATTAAACTGCATATGAGTCTTTGAGGAGTCAACTACTTACTCTACACCTACGTTCCTTAACTTCATTAACATTTAATTAGTTTTTAAATCTTTAATGCAATATATGTTACAGTTTAACGTTTTCACTGACAGAGAAATTCACGCATTTCAGGTAATTTTACTGAAAGTTAATTAAAGCGAACGTGTTGCAGCACAATTTTCAAGAAAACTTTGACTTTGAATTATCGATTGACGGCAAAAAATAAGAAGGGTAAAACCTAACCGATTTCACTGAACAAGCAAAAAAGGTAAGGAATGAGAGAGTCAAAGTAGTTAATCTAACTTTACCTTTTATACAGGATGGCTCATACAAAATTTTATAGTAATACAACCAATTGTAAATGTAAATATTTCACAGTACTAAATTAACAAATACGAAAGTGATTCTAAGAAACAAATCATCAATAAAAAATTATAAATTAATTTTTTTTTTCGAAGGAACCATGTGTTCAATATATGAAATTAAAACTAATTTGTTACAAATCCTAATTAATAAACTCAGGTTGCATTTTAATTGTTGACATATAGTCTAAATTCAGTAATTAGTGTTTAATTAAACTCAGATATAGAGTCTATGCATCCTATCAGGTTATTTATTTAAAATTAAACGTTGATTTTTATTGTACATTATGTTTTTTAAACAAAAATTTATGTTGAAAATAGTGTATGGACCAAGTCTTCATGAAATTAAAGAATAATTATGCACTGCAGATTAAGAAAGAAAGAAAAATTTAATTTATGTAATTGTTTAATATGAAAATATACATTTTATTATAAAATATTAGGTTACTTAAAAATTAATTATCTACATGAAAATTGATAAATGTCAAATTAAAAATTAAAGACATAAATTGACTTTGAGTTTGAAAACGTTGATAAAAACCCAATTTTTGGAGAACAGAAGCATTCTAAAGTGTTTTGGAGGCGCCATTGTGTTAGATGACAGTTTACCTAAAAGACCAAACATCTAGAAGGAGAAAAGGATTACCACAATAGGTAATAGAGGAAGCGATAGTAAAGGCTTGCAAAATGGAGATATTTAGTAGCGGAAACAAAAAATTGTGGAAAGCAGTAAAAGTTTAACCACGAAGTGAAAAAATTGAAGAAGAATTAACGAAAATAAAGAAAGTTGAGAGTGAAGATGACTGGAAAAAATCTGGCCTAAGTAAGAGGGCAAAATACCTAGAAATGAAGAAGATGATGAGGTAAAAACCAATTTGTTACATTAGTCCAATATAAATAAAAGGCTGATAAAATAGCTGGAATGGATGAACAGGATAAACCGATTAAGCAGGCACCACCAGTAGTAATCGAAGTTAGTCCAGTGGATCATTGAAAATTCGTAAAACGGGTAAGAAACGGTATTAAATCTGATACATTTTCAATCCAATTTAGCAGAAACAACACAAAAATTTTCTCTGAAAACAAGGAACAGAGAGAAATAGTGCTGAAACATATAGAAAAAGTAGGAATAATACTTATACAGACAAATCTGAAAGATTAAAAATATTTGTGCTAAAGGCTGTACTAAATGTGGATACAGATTCTTTAAAAAAGAAACAAGAAGAGGGAGAAGAAATAAAAATAGAGAGCATAACACCACTGAAAGATAAAGATTCGAATTTTAAAAGTTACAGCTATCTTATAACGATCAAGAGAGATATGGACAAAAATTTATTATATACAATAAGAGTAATAAGCATCGTAAAAGTTAAATGGAAGCAATATAAGAGGAAAAATAGGGCAACTCCATGCTACAATTGCCAGAGATTTGAGCATTCTCAAATCAATTGTAGCATGTGTCCCAACTGCGTAAAATGTGGAGAAGACTATAACACAAAAGAATGCCAGTACGTAACAACCGAAACAAGCCAAACAAAATGTTGTAACTTCCATGGTAATCTTACAGCGAATTATAAAAGGTGCCCAGTTTACATAAAATACTTAGAAAAAATAGAAGAAGCGATGAATAAGAATAGAAGACAAGGAAAAATAGAAATCAGAGATCAAAGAAAATTCGATAGCAATACGGTAAGACAAATACACAAAATCAATCTTTAAATCAATATAATTATGAAAGACAAATAAAAGAAGTACAGGAATTAACCAAAGAAATAAATCAATTTGTGGATTTGAATAAAATGATTAAGATGTTAAGATCAATAAAGGAAAAATTAAACGAAGCTAAAAGTTTTATGGAAAAAGCTACGATATTTTTAAGATATGAAGAGATTTACAATGAAAATTGAATACTAAGTATATAGAAAATAATATTAAAATAGAAAAATTAAAAAGATTGATCTGTCGATCAAATTAAACAAAGCCAAATTAACGAAAAACCCCGATTAATGCCGTAAAAATAGCTGGAACTAAAATAAAATAAACAGAAATTAAAATACAATAAACAAAAAGAAAAAATAATAATCTGGTGGTTTCCGGAACAGATAAAAGCGAGAAATTTAACTTAAATTACAAAATAATTAGTATAAAGGCCAAATCCTGTTACTATTATTAAACGTTGATAAAGGTCATATCAGTTGTCAGTTCAGTTCAGTTTCAGTGTCAGTTCAGTTTCAGTGTCAGTTTCAGTGTCAGTTTCAGTGTCAGTGTCAGTTTCAGTGTCAGTGTCAGTTTCAGTGTCAGTTCACTTTCAGTGTCACTTCAGTTTCAGTGTCACTTCAGTTTCAGTGTCAGGTCAGTTTCAGTGTCAGTTCAGTTTCAGTGTCAGTTCAGTTTCAGTGTCAGTTCAGTTTTAATGTCAGTTCAGTTGTCAGTTATCTTTATGTGTAAATACAAATAAATGAAAGAAAAACTGAAACTGAAACGAAGCTGTAGCTCGATGGGATTCCTAAATGTTAACATATCAGTTGTCAATTAGAATGATGTCTAAATTAACCTATCCCTTCAGATCTCAGATTTCGCATAATATTCGTAGGCATAACTACATATAAACAGGGCACAGTGGCCGCATTGTTTTTTTAACTTTTTAAGAGAAAAGAGAAATTGCGTATAATCTGTTGGTGAAAAAATACAAAACACTAGATAAAAATGCAACTACAAAAATGGCCAAACCAAAAATAAATAAGACTGCGTTTGTCTTTTGATGGGCCGATTTTGGCTTCATTTACTCATTTTTTCTTGCTTTCTTTAGTACTAAGAACAAAGCCATTGCAATTAGAGAATCTTTATTCATCACTGACCACCACAAATGAAAACACAACTGATCGTCTAAAATTTTTTTTTTGTATTTCTTTATTGCATTTTACAATCTACTCATAACAAATACAGAGTAATTAGTAAATCTGATATGGAAAGGTGACTTGGGCAGGTTCCATCCAGCGATGGATCTCTGGATTTTTATCTATCGAGATCTTCTGGCCATAATCTTCTTAGTCTTCTTTCAACAGGTTGATTGAAGAGTTCATTAATAAGCTGCTTACTATTTTCAGTGGCCCGGTTTCTGTATTTGTTGGCATTGGACCTAATTACTTCTGTTACATATGGGATGTTCAAGTCATTGTGTAGTGTCTGATTTGAGACGTACCATGGAGCAGCAATTACCGTCCTCAGTATTTTTGATTGGTGATCGTCTAAAATGGAGCACATTTTCAAACTGAACTGAAACCGAAACTAAATGACAACTGATATGACCGTCTAAAAGTGTCTTAAATATTTAAAATCCGTACATAGCTCCTATAGTTTTTAAATGTTTGATAATATAAATTTAATCTTAATCTAAAAATTTTTATGGATAAGTAAAGTGCTTTTAAAGTTTTGTGATTTTGCTTATGGCTTTCGTTTTGGAGAAGCGACTTTTGTTCTGGAAATTTCCATATAGAGAATGCGTTTTTCTGTCCAGCATCCCACAATAACGAAACCTGTTGTAAGCGAATCATCAATTACTAAAAACCATTTGCCCTAACGAGGCCAAAGCTTTAATTAGAGAAAAGAACACTTGACATAATTTATTTTTGCAAGCATATATAAAACATCCAAATAGACAATTAAGTTAAACAAATGATAATTGTTCACCGAACTGAAAGGCTTTTAAAGACAATTTAGTGATAGGTTTAAATAATTTTTTATTAATTTTTAGAACTAACACTTATAATTTTTTTTATCTGAAAGCGGTTGGATATTAAATATAATATTTTGTAGGTATGTACTAGTGACTATAGAGTATCTAAAAATGTAAAAAAGTTGAGTCATTCTATAAAAAAAATTAATTGATGTGCCTATTTTACTGTTGGACCTGTGTACATGAAAATAATTTTAAAATATTTGGTTTTGACCCCCATTCACAGATATCGTTCAAATAAAAAAATAAGTTTTGCATATAGGAGTTATAGAACAACAACAAAGATATGTTGGACCCTGCATTAAAATATTCCGATATTGAATTTATAATTGTCATTTATTAAATATGATTTTATGAATTAATTGCCGTTAATTTTAAAACTGTGTTGGACATATAATTTTTAAAGGATAAATATTTATTCAATCAGTAATATAAATAACTATTAATACTGTTAATGTTCAAATTTCGTATTAGATTGAAAATAGCACATTTATATTTATTTATTTATTCGTGGAGGTAGTTTTATTCAATTTCATATAAGTATATCAAGTTAAATATTTTTATTTAATCCTTGAAAATATAATATCGATTTATACGATCAATAAGCGAAAATTTTGGACCACCTTATATGGATCTTTTTCATTGCAAAGAAAAATTACTTTAAAATTGGAGATGTCATTTTCTTCAATAAATTTCACACATATTTTAAAAAGATGAGATATAACAGCTTAGATAACTAAACCAATTATTATGTGAAGAAATAAATAGAGAAGTGGAAGAAAGTAACTGTTGAGCTGTTAAAAAATATAAACCTAATAAATCAAAAAGTAGAAGCATCGGGCGGATTCAGAAGGTGACATATTTTTAAGTAGTTCATTTATGCAATACATGGTGAAATGGTGAAAAGAGATCTAGATCTAGAAGTAAAACTGATAAAAGGGATAAAATGACTGTGCAGAAAAATTAATTACAGTACAACGTAGAACAAGTAATGATCGATAGAATTTAACCAGAAAAAATATTTTGAGTTTTGAAAAGGATGGAAATAATTAAGAAACATTCAATATAGAACTAAAGTATACATCGGCCAGAAAAAAACATAAAATGGAACTTTAGAAGATAACAGATCAGATAGAATAGAAGCTGTAAGCAGATTCTTTAAAAATGTTCAATTTAACATAAGGATTTGAAGAATAAGTTACAACAAAAATAATTTTAAAATATTTGGTTTTGACCCCCATTCACAGATATCGTTCAAATAAAAAAAATAAGTTTTGCATATAGGAGTTATAGAACAACAACAAAGATATGTTGGACCCTGCATTAAAATATTCCGATATTGAATTTATAATTGTCAAAAAAAAACATAAAATGGAACTTTAGAAGATAACAGATCAGATAGAATAGAAGCTGTAAGCAGACTCTTTAAAAATGTTCAATTTAACATAAGTATTTGAAGAATAAGTTACAACAAAAATCAGAAAAGTAAAATACAAAACATTCAAATGAGGTTCTTGGGAAAAATAAAAGCAGTATCAAAATAAAACAATAACTACCAATCGAGAACTCCTGGACTCTATAAAACCAATATAAACCATAATAGAAGAAGGGCAGTTAAAAGTGTATCATATTAGAGTGGATCCAAGAATACTGAAATGAAAGTTCGAGGCAGGAACAAAAAAAAGAGAAAGACATAAGGGGAAGAATAAGGTTGTTTAAAGATCTACAAACAATGTCATTAAGGTTTCGCAAGTCTGTATCATTCTGTTATAACATTATATGTATATTTAACCATCAAAATATAATAAATAGCAATGACAATAATTCTGTTAAGAATACCAATAAATATTGTTTAGTTACGAAAAGAGTTAAGACGTTTAAAGGGACTACCTTGTATTAAATTTTGTGTTTCTTGCACCGTCAGTAAAAAGTTATTCTGCTTTGGACGTTTTAGACGATTAGAGGATTCTAAAAAGTATACACAGCAATCAAAACTTTAGATAAGAGTTCAAAGAATGTCAGTATTAATTTTAAGAAAAAGGAAAATTGTTACATAAAAAATATGTTCAACAATAAAAACGTTTTAAAATAAGTATCTAAACATATTTTTTAGTCGGTTCGAGCAAACAAGTTTAAAAACAATATGATTTATTACCTAAATGTACATTTATACTTTAGAGTTTTTGTATTTGTTATTAGGTTTTTATTGACGTTTTGTTGTTCATTTATTAATTTTCTAATTTGGTACGTATTGTTTTCCAATATTTTTTACATATAACTGTTATTAATTATAAAAGCTTTTACTGAGATTCTTATCTTAAATAATGTATTTTACAAATTTACACGTTTAAATTATCTATATGGCATTTATTAGCATAAATTACTAAGTAACCAGTAAATAAAACGGAAAAAACTTAAAACACTAAGTTCTTAATGTATTATTATTGTTAGTATTAAATACATAATTTCCATGATTAATGTAATGTTTTCATATACAGGTTGATTAACTTATATTCCGAATTTTGATAGCTTGAGAAATAGGAAAGAATATTTTAAATAAAAGTTATAGATAGAGTCAAGCTTCACATTTTAAAATTATTTCGTAATATACAAGTCACAACATATCAAAGTTATGTATTTTTTAATGGAATACCCCGTATATTTTTGCAACGATGTATCACACTTTATGTCTATTATGTTGAATAAAGGATCTACAGCCACTTAAAATTAACATTATTTTTGATTTAAATATAATATAAATATATAATCGATAAAAACGCCTTACATGTACCTATCCTAACTTTTTAAAGTTGCATACTACTAAAAAATATTTGATACCGAGTGATTAAAAATCAGATGGTATTCCATTAAACAAAACATAACTTTGATATGCTGTGACCTTATGAGACACCCTGTATGTTACTTAATAATTCTAAAATGTGAAGCTTCACTCTATAACTTTTATTTAAAACATTCTTTCCTATTTCTTAAGATTCTTAAGAAGAATTCAAACTTAGGAGTATAAGTTGATCACCTTGAACTATTTGAGTATAAGAGTTGAATTCTAATGCTAATAAAATGGTTGATGCGCGTTGTTAGAAATAAAAAATAAATAAATAGACAAACGCGTGGCATTACTATGTTACTAGATGTAGAAGTGTTGTTTTTTCTTATCAACATAACGTCACAGATGTGTAAATAACAAAAATACGGACAGTGTACTACCGGAATTAACAACATCGCCATTTGAATTTATTCTCTCACGTCCACCGAATCAAATTTGTTTTGGGAAACGCGCTCAATAAGTGTTGTAATACTTTCCTCTCTATTTAGTTACAGTTTTTAGTATAATTTATTATTATAAGGGTTGTTGACTAGTTATAGGAACTCAGTTAATAAATTATAAAACACAATATCGTTTAAATTGTAAAATATAGCAACGCACTATTCTTAGCATAGTTGACAATTACATGACTAAAGTAATCTAATTATCTGCTCGATGTTTTTAATACTATTTTACTTTTTACAAATGTAAACAATAATTTTAAACAACTTATTTTCCTTGGTAATTTATTTTTCATAATCTTGTTGTATTTACAACAAAACGTTAAGTTAATTTTCGGTTTTATTTGTAAATTTATGATTACTTTAATTGCATTACAGACATTTCGAAGAAAAATACCAAATTTTATTTACATAGTCTATTTTTCTTTCTAGATTTATTATTTAATATCTCGAAAAGAGACGAAGATAATATGTAAACCTACTATAACACCACTTTAAAAAATTAAAAATATCCAGTGTAGATCATTTAAAATTATAGATGGATATTCTATAGGGTGCACCCAATTTAAGAGTGTAAATGTGGAATTCATGTCATTATAGAAAAATCAAGTGTTTTATTATTTAATTTTGTAGAATGAACAAGATGTTCACTTGTGAACGTAAAAATATATTTTTTTACCCAGTCCCGGATTTTTCTTTGACTCTTGGGTACATTTTTTGAGTAGTTTAAGCTTAGAAACTTGTATACATTTCAATTTAAGCTGCGATTTAAAAATGAAATATTAAAAGACCTATTTATTGTATACTTAAAGTGAACTATACAAGAGGGCTAAATTTAGCCCAAGACTACATTTACGGCGAAATCTTATTAAATATTACAAAGAAATAAAAAATGTGCCCAAATTTGCATAATTTACTCGAAGAGTAAGCTTGTGTGAAAATAACCTATAAGTGTATGGTAAACAATATCTAAATGTTAACACTTGAAAGGAAAATGCCCAAAGTTGAAGGTAAACACCGAATTAGTAATTAATAACTATTCTAAAAACAATTTTGGAACAGACCAAAGAAGACCTCCTATTTATTAATTATTCAACTAGAATATGTAATTTATTTTGAGAATCTGAAACTTAGGGGTCACATTACCTCCGAGAAATCTCTGAAGATCATATGTGATAAATTGAGTTTTTACAAAATCATAAATCAAAAACGGGTGCTTAATTAGGGTAATTTGTTACAGATATATGCTACAGGAAAAACTACATAGAGAATTTCAACAGAGTAATCATATTGTCATTAATATCGCTCCGAATTTATTATTTATTTAAGCTTATTGCAAGTCTATATTACGGATATTCTTCAACAAAATATCCGAAAAATAATTAAAAAGATAGCTTTTAAATATTTCGATAGATTCTATCATTTAACAGCTTTTCAAAATTCAGTATACAAGAAAATATTTAATATGTTCATCCGACAAACACTACCAATTAATTTGAAATTTATATTATGCAATCAGGAATTTTATACGGTGTGATAATAAACTTTGGAACTAAGTTTTTAATTCAATTATGCAACTGTTTAAGGAAATTCCTCGGAAAGGTCAATTTTATTTTTTAAATGACACTATGACAAGAAATATTCAAGTTGTAACGTCTTTAGTCTTTATGGGATGACGTCATGGTTTATTTTTTCAATGGTCACTCCAAATTTTTTCTCTAGTTTTTGATAGAGGGACTTTCCACTTGAATAACGATGTAAAAAAATTAATAATCTTACATAACAACCACTATATAAAAACTAAAGACGTTACAACCTAAATATTGCTTGTCAATAGCGTCATTTAAAAAACAAAATTGACCTGTCGAGGAATTTTCTTAAGCACGTTGCTTAATTGAGTTGGTTCCAAACTTTATCATCACACCGTATAAACTATGCTAGTTTAAAATGGTAATAATAGATTTATATTTCTATGTTTTTCACTCTAATATAATTGTTATTACATGATTTAAAAGTAAAGAAATATATGGATTAATAAGAATAAGAAACAAAAGCTTAGATTCCAATGTATTTGTTTTCACATAATTAAAAAACAGTTAAAAAAGAAAGAAATTATAATTGAAAAAAAATATTTAAAATGAAAAAAAGCATTGTAAAAGGAAAACAGGTGAAAATAAATATAAATTCATGGATAAGGGAAAATGATAATATATATTATAAACACGTTCATTTAAAAAAGATTTGGCCAGTTAGTTAACACCAGTGCCATAAAATTTAACAAAACATTCATAACAAAAAATTATTAATAATTTAAAAAAATGATATTTGGTTAAGAATGTGTTATTTTTAAAATTTAAAATACTTGTTTATTCACCCAACCACTCGATATTGTAGTATTTTTGCTTCAATCTAAATAATCCAATTAAATTATCAAACTAAAAGTTTAAATTGGAAAAAACAATCCACTATTGACAGTTAAATACATAAACAAATTAAATAATAAAGTACGGGACTGTTTACGTTTAACCCAATCAAATGTTAAGAGAATAGGATATTATGAATAATAAAATTTTTTGTAACTTTATTTATTTGTTTTTCTATTGCAAACATTGTGTCTTAAAATTTTTTTTTCAGTTCGTACAAATCCCTTACTTTTGATTTTTTGGTCCACTACATAAAAGTTTGTTTGGAGAGTAGAACATTTAGTATTTTTTTGTAACGAGATGTAGGTACGTGTCATTGCAATAATGTATTCAGCCTCGCTTTGCTATACAAATACATATCCCGGGTTTGCGTCGGATGAAGGAATCCGGATAATTGAGTGAAGTCGCTACACACAGAATTCACATACTTATTACATTCATCCCAATCATTTGCATTATTTCAGTATTGTACTCAGTTTGTAATGGAAAGAGAGTATATTTGCAATAATGCCGGCCCTGGCTTTATCCGAGAAGAAAACTTTAAATTTAGTGGATTGATACCAACAGAAAAACCAAAAAATTAAGTTTTTATAAACAAGCCTAAGAAAACAATAACGATTGTTCGAATAATTTAAAATATTAGGAGTTACTTGCAACTTTTGTTATTCATGGACAGTGTAGTTATACATATAGCTTGCCCGAAACTACATGTAATAACTACAGATTGGTAATGTTAAACTCACAAACGGATTGTATTATTTTATGCCGAGCGGGACATGGAAGCTTTTGTTAGATTAGAAAGGAAAATAATTTGGTTTGAAAATTAATACATCTAAAACAAAATCTACGAAAATAAGGGGCAATACAGACTTAGTCGGATAACACTACAAAATGAGTAAAAAGGAGATACCAGAAAAGAAATTTGAAAGAGTGAACAATTTTCACTGATTCGAAGGCTCACTAATACCAATGATGTATAACAGGAAGTGGCTAAAAGAATTATCAAAGAGAATAAAAATGCTATTAGGACCACAATAGGTGTCAATAAATACAAAAAATGGAGTATATAGACAGGTATTAGATAAACAGAACTAAATGCATGTGAGACATGGACCCTAAATAAAAATATGGAAATTGGGTTGGAAATATCGGAGAAAAATATACTAAAAAGGATAAGGATTAAAGTATGCAGACGAACAATCATAGAAGACGGAAATATATGGCAAGAATAAAATAACTAATCTGGCAAAAATTCAAAGATTACGCTGGCTGGAATAAATAGCCCGACAGCCTAAAGGGAGACTAACAAACTAGCACTGGAAACGAAACAGGCATGAAAAGAAAAGAGGAAATGGGTGGAGTCAGTAAGACAGCTTCTAAAGGAACTAAATATTCAGGACTGGAAAGAAATAACTGGAAGAAACGGAAAACTACATTTGAAACCATGGCCTTTAGGGTCTGTTGAGCTGCTCTATATACATAAGATTTCTTTTTTTTTTTTGGTACTGCTACAGAGACGGCTTTGTTATAACAGTTTCTTAAATAACAATTGTTGTGTATAATTTGTATTTTCATCCTGAATAAAAAATTTACTTGGTTTAACGTGATTTGTAACAATTTCGCTCTAGCTTCGGACCAATGCATACAAGCGACAAGATCGTATTCAAAGAGATTTCATTTATAAAATTTTTATTTTTTTATTTTTTTCACTGACACTGAAAATTTTGATGTGTGTTTAAATTGAACCAGATAAGGGAAAAAGAAGGGAAAGAGTCAAGATTTTCGACTAACGAAAGAACTCCCTTTGCCTAACCCCAATACTAAAGGAGGAGCCAAAAGTAGGTCGATTAACCGACCTTTTAGGCTCAACAAGGTGCAAGGACACAGTAACAAAACCAATAAAAGAAAGATCAAAATCAAAAGGAGAAAGAAACCAATGATTCGGAAACCATTATAAATAATGGGTACAGGACTCCAATAGGGAGTAGCATTGGAAAATAGGTCACCCACCACGTGGGGATAAGGGTAAGGATCCCAAACCAGGATCCAAAAATATAAACCCACAAATAGTGGGATGGAGGGAAAGAACTTTTCGATACACATGAAAAAAATCTCAAAGCGGGGTGATGACAATAGCAATTCTAGATTCAAAAATAACAAATTAAAATTGTGTTAACCACCCAAGCTTACAAAAACCATAGTAAAAAACAAGGTACTGAAAGCGACAACTGTCACAAAATATGAATAGAATGTGTAGAAGATGAAATTGCTAACTCGCTGGTGGTGGTTATTAAATAATCATTTTTTAGGCCTGTGAGTTTTCTTTTTGTTATGTCTTCTTAATTGGTGTGTTAGCCACTTATTTTATAGTGCCTTCCGATACTTTATTATAGCCTTTTGGACATTGTCTCACTTGGACTGATAGTAGGGTAATACTTCTAGAAGTGGTCTGCCTGGAAAAGAATAATAATATTAATCACCTAACACCTTTGAATATTTGATAGTACTAAAAGCACTTACCTTGGAAACTCTTCAAACTTCTGTATTTAAATTATATTAACGCGACCATTTGTAAGTAATAAGGATTTATATACTATTTTTCTGGTACAATATACATTACATAAAGAATAACTAACTTATTAGCACTTATATTGATTCCACCCTTTTATCCCGTTTCTCTGAATTTTCTTAATCATTGTTTATATTTGGTAGTAACAATACCTTATTATTTTATGATGCCGATGTTGATCTGATCGTAATCCACATTGGATGGAAGAAGCTTACACACGGTATCGACAAAAGTTTCATATTTGGCTGGTATCGAATTATTCTTTGTAACAAAAACTTTAAAAGTCGATCGTAAGTTACTATTGCTGCTAGAGCGAATCATTTCAGAGTCAAACTTTGATTTACCAATGATGAGAATAGACTGCAACTGTCATATGAAAGCAGGTACTAGCGAGATGGTGCTCCTTCTCATTAGGTTTAGGATGTGAGGTAATTTCTGTACAGAAAGTTTTTGAAAAACATGGATGGGTGAGGACAAATTGAGTGGCCTGCACGTTGACAAATTTCTCTCCATTGAATTTTTTCTATGAAGTCATTTGAAATCTTCTAAATTTCCAAGTAGATCAAGAATTCCAGTTTGGACACTTGTTATTAACAATTTTAAATTTCATATACTTTCGTCAATGGTAAATGTTTACCTTTGTATTTAGTTATTTTCTTATGTAACAGTAAGTTATATCTATCGAAGCCTATATTGATGGTTTCTAAAAGCTAACCGAAAAGTATATAAAAACAGGGTGATATATTTAAAATAACAACAAATGACGTCATTTCTTCAAAAATAAAAGATGCTGAAAAAGGCATTAATAAATAGTACATAAAACGAATTAAAACTTTTATTAAATTCAATATTCAGTACAGCTCATAATTGTTAGGTATAAATTAATGAATCATGAATATTCTGAAATTCTGAAAATACATTTACAATTACATCTGAAGAAAATAAAGTTCAAAAAGTAAACTTGAAATTATGTTTTATAGGAAAACGGAACTTTTATTACCAACAACTAAATATTTATAACTTAGTTAAACAACAATTTCCAATTATGTTGACATTTCAGTATTCATTATTTAATTATTTAGTTTCATGTTGCATAGAGAGATATATTTCTAAATTGTAACTCACCAGAATCGAAATATTAAATAAAGTTAGGTAAAAACATAAGAAAGAAAAATTCTACGAAAACAATAAATTAAAATACAATGTACGGAAATACCAATTCGTAGAATTACAATTTTTCAAAAGCTAAATTCGTAGAGAAATTATTTGCTCACAGGAAAAATAAATACATGAAATCCCTAATTAATAGTCCCATAGAAGTGTTTGATGATAAAGTATGTTTAGACAATATCTAAATTCATTTAAATTTTTTATAAGGGAGATTATCATTGGAACATGAATATTTTTTTTATCTTATAAGCTTCTGTTTAACTTTCTTTTTGACTTCTTTTTTTCTCTCGATATATCTTTTGTTTCTAGAGAATAATTATTGCCAATAGGCTTAAGCTTGATATTTTGAAACTTTCTTTGATTTTTTGTACACTATTCTATTATTATAGTTTTTATGAATTTCTAAAAACCTGAACGTACAATTTAAATTTACAATCAAATCCCTCGTCTACTACTCAACAGAAATGTTTTGCCAGTTGTAACTCACCATAAAATCCTAGGTTTAATTTTTGACAATAAATTAAACTTTAAACACATTGGAGAAATAAAAGCAAACTGTTTTAGCAGGCTTAAGATCCTGAAAATTTGATTTAGTTACCATTGGGGTGCTGACGAAATAGTACTTCTTAGGGTGTATAGAGGATCAATTAGATCAAAACCTGAACTATGGCTGTTTTGTTTATATGTCTTCATCAACATTTTACTTAAAATCTCTTGTTACTATCCCTTCGTGTATGCTTCGGTGTTTTTAAATCCAGTAGACAGCTTACATGTCGAGGCTAACGAACCTCTTTGCTTAAGACGACAATACAATCATATTTTAGTGCAATTTCTTCTAATCCATTTAACCCAGTTAACACCTTAATATATATATATATCTAATGAAGAACCGAACAATTCTTCAATATCCATACGTTCAATCATTGATATCCTTAAACCTACACTACATAATATTGAACTTAGCCTAACCATTCCTTATCCAATAACACCTGATCCTCCATGGAATAAACTTATATCCCATATTGGTATACCATTACTAGAGTTTAAGAAATATGAAATCTTTAACCTTCTGATAAGAAAAACATCATGGGATCGAATTAATCGGTTTGTTAAAATCACCGACGCTTCCAAAAGCAACACAGGAGTGGGATGTTCTGTCATTACTGAACTCGACACTCTACAATTCTTCAAGCATTTAAATAGCTAAACAATGAAAATAAAAATGCAGCTATCTGCACAGACTCTCTATCATCTATACATGTAATCAAGATACCTACTCTAAACATCAACTGGTACAGAACATCCACGAAATATACAAAAAGCTCAACTCTCAAGACACCTCAGTGACTATCATCTAGACTCCATCCATTCCACGTTGAGATCATTGGGAATGAAACTGTTGACAGATCTGATAAACTAGCTGCCTTAAACCTTAAACCCAAAAGATACAAATGAAGAGTGATTTAAAAACTTGCTTTAGAAAACTGCTCAGAGATTCCTGGCAAATACCCATCATTTAGCAGAAAAGACAAAATAAATATAAGAAGACTGCGGATTGGTCATACACGATATACTCATGGATATTTGATGGCCTCCGAAGACCGGCAAATTGTGTCAGTCATGCTTAACTCATCTAACTGTCAAGCATTTGCTAATAAAATACCCTTTATATCGAACCTATCGACAAAAGCACAAAATGAAAGAATCCACTTGGCGTCGCGCTGACATTAAATAAAACGGAGAATGTATTATTATTTCTAAAAGACATTAATATCATAAATAAGATTTAATTTATTCGTATTAAATTGTACTAATTTTAGTTAGTTCACTGAGAAACCAGCACCAAGATACCAAGAGAGTTGTTAAAATACATGTCGGAAGAAGAGTTTGATAGAAAACGAAAATAGTTGAAAGAAAGAGATTTACAACTAATGGAAACTGAAAATAATAATAAAATGGAGAAACCTACAAAGGCAGTTAACAACACGGAAGGAGAATGGTTAATACTGGGACCGAGTAAAAAGGCTAAGAAACCGAAAGTTAAAAATGCGGAAAAAAGTGTAAAGACTTCAAACAGATTCCATATGTTAGAAAAATTTTAAAAGGAAGCGGATGAAATCGCTGGTATGGAGATCAAAAAGGAAATTAAGGACAAGGAAACAAAGGAAAACCAAAGGCTAAAACAACACCAGTAGTCGTGGAGGATGCAAGTAAGGGAAACTTTAAATAATTTTAATTTTACAAATACTAAAAACGATAGAGATACCTTAATACAGCACTGAAATTAGCTGGCGTAAACCACTATACTTATATTGATAAAACCGATAAAATTAAAAGAACAGTCCTGAAAGTTGCACAGGAATTAGTCATTGATGAAATGAAAAATTAATTAGAAATGAACAGCGGAATAAAAATTGAAAGAATAATAGCTCTTAAGGCAAGTAATCTCAAAATCAAAAGTTATAGTTACCTGGTTAATGACCAAAAAGTTATAAATTTAAAATAACTATTTAAGATTGCAGAGCTACAGAATATTAGAATAAAATGGGAAGCATATAATAGAAAAAACAAAATCACCCGATGTTACAATTGCCAAAGATCCCGCCACCCCCAGAATAATTGTAGTATGAAACCGAAGTGCGTAAAATGTGCGATGGAGAGAAACAAGCATTACAAAATGTAAAAATTGTAAAGATCACCATATGGCGAATTACAGACAATGCCCTTGTATATGCCCTATATACCTAAAATACAGGGTTGGGATAAAGTATGGAACCAAGTAAATATTTTTAAAACGAAACGGACGATATTTATGAACTTTTAATAAGTAAGTAAGTGCAATGGGACAAAATGCAGCTGATGTACAATTTTTTGTTAATAATATACTTACTTTAACCACAAATATCCTCAACTTTTTTAATTTAAATGGGACACCCTGTATATTTTTGCAGATTTTGAAAGATCTTGTTATTTCGAATTCGTACATATTGGATTTATTGTACAAAATCTGTAAAAATGAGGAATACAGCACTTTAATAAACCTCTTTTAAGTTTTTTATACATTAGAGTAAAATACAATTTAGATAAACAAATTGATATTGTTTGTATTAATAGGAAGAAATAAACGAGTACTATCCAGTAAGTAACTGTTGCCAAATTGTCAAATTGTAATTTACGGAAATAAATGGTAGGATTAAGAATGGTTCATTTAAGCGAAAAATATCGTATTGAAATATTAATGATGATCGGTTATGGTGATCGTGTTAGAACTCATGAAGAAGTGTGTCATATTTTTAATGATTTGCATCCTGAAAAATATCGCTTATACTGTTCAATAATTACTAAAACATTACGATTTAATACAAGTGGGATTGTCAAAAATTTGCCAAACCCTGGAAGACCGCGGTCCGCAACGAACGAAACTATTAGACAAAACATTGCAATTGATTTAGAGGAATCAGCTCAAACTTCAATCACAATTTTGGCACTAAACCATGGTATAAGTCGACGTTCTGTAGGGAAAATATTGAAAAGTGAAAAGTATCATCCGTATAAGATACAATTGGTTCAAGAATTGTCGGATGATGATTTTGACCGACGGCTGGAATTTTGCGAACGATTGATGGACTTCTGTAATGTTGTCGAACATTTTGCATCTAATGTAGAGTTTTCCGATGAGGCAACTTTTAGTTTAAATGGAACAATTAACCGTCATAATTCAAGGTATTGGTCAAATCAGAATCCTCATTGGATTCATGAAGCACATAGCCAGCATCCACAGAAGTTGAATTTTTTATAGACGGAAACATGAATGGTGACAAGTATTTATTTAGATTTACTGAATAACCAAATTATTCCTGCACTTCAACAGAATGGGCAGTTACCACAAAATGTTTGGTTTCAACAAGATGAAGACGAATAAGGGATTTTCTGGATGCGAATTTTCCAAATCGATGGATTGGACGTAGAGGATTCATAGAGTAGCCTGCTCGTTCTCCGGATCTAAGCCCATTAGATTTTTTTCTTTGGGATTATCTAAAATTACATGTTTGCGTTAAACGACCAACATGCTTGTAGGAATTGAGTCAAAGAATTATTGATGAATGTGAACTAATACGTGGAGAAGTCTTGGAAAGAGTGACTTAAGAATTTGTTAATAGGCTGGCATATTGTTAGGAGGTCGACGGAGAGCATTTTGTTTTGTTTAATAACTACTTTGTTCCATACTTTATCCCAACCCCGTATATTGCAAAAATAGAAAGAGGTAAATCAAAGAAAAAACAACCATATAACCAGCAAACTAATAGAATAAACTTTAGGAATAACGATAGTTCAACTAAACCAGAAATATCATACAGTAATGCTCTAAAAAATTCAACGCAAACTATTATACAATAAGATGGATTAAAGACAATGGATGAAATAAGAAACTTGATAAAGGATATTTATATAACTGTAAATGTACCCAAAATGATATTGTTATTACAAAATATGAAAAAAGAACTAATGGAAGCTAATACATTTATGGAAAAGGCAACTATATTCATTAAATATGAAGAAATTTACAACGAACCATAAAAAATTTTTAGTAAAATGATAATAATAACAATGAAAAATTAATGTGTAATTAAATCTAAATAAAAATCGATTAAAGGATCAAAATTTTTCTATACTAAAAATAAAGAAAATAGCCATCCCGTGCCGAAAAATGCAATAGAAGTAACATAGTAAAAAATAGAAAATTATAACATTTGTAAGAAATAAAATAGCTTGGTGGTAACCGGAGCAATCAAGAACATAAAAAGTAGATGAATAAAATTTCAAGAGCAAGTCCAATTATTATTATTATTTTAATTTGAAGTTTGAGTTATTATATCATTATCAGTACTTTCAGTTAAATTTGATATTACATATTGATAATGAATGAAAGAATCACAAGTTTTATTTCACATTTCTGTTGTTTCTGCTACAGAAGCCCTCGACGCAAAGCCATTAGTTTTTCAAAATTAGTTTTTAAATAAATAATAGATGAACAATGCGGTATGAAATATCGCAATACAGCTTCTTCCTATTGGGAAACAGGGAAGCGATTTTTCTTTTGTTAAAAGTTATAGATAGTTTGATGTCAGGTCGACGTGAATCTCGAGAAATTGTTGTCGGCTGAATTCCTGTATATACATGCGCCTCGACGGCGAAGTAGACATCTCGAATAGTTGGTAGTCGCTCCGCATTATTCATTTAATTCGGGTGTACTTTCGCTCCTCAGTTCGAGAAAACGCGCGAACAAACGAAACAACTGTTGAATATTTCTAAAAGTTTGTCAAACTTTGTAGCTTTTTAGTTTTTTATATGAATTAAGTAGATACGGTTTTTCACATCGGATTACAAGGACTACTGTGAGTTTTTATGTATTGGAAAGAGAATATTTTTGGGTAATATAATTTTAAGCACTGGAATTACTAATGAGTAAATAATTATTATTTCTACCCTTACTTTGTGGAATCTCTTCATTATAAATGTTATTATACACATCTTAAAATTCCAGGATTTTTAAAAATATTTTAAATAATCTTATGCCAAAGGGTGAAAAAATTGTCATAAGAAAATTTCAGAAATTTTGGAATTTATATATTTTATATTTTACATTTTTTTATTGTGTAAATAATATTTTGGCAAAAGAAAACTAATTAAAATTCAACGTAGTTTATTGAAATATATTAAATAAAATTGAGAAAATTACAATGCTACACAGTAATCCTTTTTTATGATAATTTTTTACATAATATCTGAGATAGAGAATCATTAATTAAATTCATCAAATTAATTAAATAAAATTCCGTGAAAAATAAAAAGTTGTATTTTATTTTTCCATTGTATAGTTAGTCATTTTTTATCCACCATGATTAATAATTAAACAATAAAAATAATTGATATCAGGGACCATGCATGTTATTGTCTCCAAAATACTGCAGTCACTGTAGGATTTCCCCATGAATGAAAAAAAAGAAAAAAATTTCATATCAAAACGTTTTTTCACTGTCGGAAAAGAAAATTACTCTAAAAAAATATCATGAGTAAATTGAAATTTTGAAAAAAAAAAAAAAAAACAAAAACAAGAAAAACACATTTACAAAAAAATACATTTTAACAAAATTGAATATTTATATTAATATAAAAAACTAAAATAAAAAGAAAAATACTAACACTTTAATTCTCCGATTGCGAATTTTTACCAAAATTCATAAATAAATTTAAGAGGAAATTCCTCCTTGAAAATTTTGAGTTGTCTCTTTTATAAAAAAAAGTCGTAGCCCAATATCTATCACCCCCTAAAGGACGGATAATTTTTTAATTTTTTTTTAAATCCGAGCTAATGTAAACACATCTTGAGGATTAAAATAATTCATCAATTAAGGGATTTGTTTAGTATTACTAATATGTAAAAAGGGGGTGAAATTAATAGGCATTATTTTATTTTATGTCCTAACTTTTTTATGGGGTTGGATTTTATAAATTAAAAATATTATTTGGAATTCTCGTTTTCTTTCTTAGCTTTTTTATTTCTTGTATTTTCCATAGAATTAATAGTTTTCGAACAAAAAACAAAATACAAAATACAATAGAATTGTTTTTTATATTTATTAAGTGATGTATTACAATTGAAAATGCGAAAAATGAAGATATAAAGAACATAACATAAGTTACAATGCATATTATAACATAATAGTAATACCGAAAAAAAACTTTGTGGTTTTTTAATTTTTAATATAAATTAAATAGATATGATTTTGCGCATCGGATTTTAACTGCTTTTTTAAATTTTTATTGATATTTAAAAAATATAATTTTTAGCGCTATAAGTGTGTGAAAGAATGTGTAAATAATAATAAATTAAAATTAATAATATTTCAACGAAATTATTGAAATACTCCGAAGTTTGATATCTCCGTTATCTTGAGAAATAGGGAAAAATCTTTTAAATAAAAGTTACAGAAAGAAATTATTCCGTAATATACTAATAAATTATTTTGGCCTTAAGAGATTAAGTCTCAATTGCTGATTTTAAATAATACAGGGTGACAATTACATTAAGATTATTACACAAAACTGACTATGTATTTAAAAGTACCCAGTAGAATCTAGTAAAACCCTATATTGTCGGAATAGGAAAAATGAGCGAAATTGAAATTCAAGATAATATATAGGGTATTCGATTAAAACAAAACTTTGATATGCTGTGACCTTATTACGAAATATTTTAAAATGTGAAGATTGACTCTATCTATAACTTTTATTTAAAACATTATTTCCTATTTCTCAAGATAACGGAAATATCAAACTTCGGAGTATAAGTTGATCACCCTATATATAAAAAAAAACATGGGAAAATTATAATTAATTCTTGTTTACATAATTCAAAAATGTATGTATTTTATTAAATGATTTGAGATAGTGAATCATTCATTTAATTAATTAAATTAAGTAAATAAAATTCTGGGAAACAATGAAAAATCACATTTTAGTTTTCCTTTTGTGTAAATCAAAAAAAAAAATTCAAATTAGTGAGCATGCTGCATGTTAAAGTTTAGTGTCTTGCAAAATACTACAGACAGTGTAGAATTTTCCCACAAAAGTGTCGAATAAAAAAATAATAATTTTATTTCTGTCTAAGAACGAAAATGAGTCTACAATTTTTTTTATCCGAGGGGTTCGTTCATATCAAGATAAAGTATTAATCAAGAATTATACGCAATAATTTTGCACTTCCTTTGTCGAACCCATTGTAGAAAATTTATGTATTCTGTCTCTCAGATTTTATTTTTTGATTGTTGATCAAGGACCAAATTCGGTTGGAAGACGTTTTGACTTAATATAAGATCATCCTGATACTAAAAACATCATTTGTAAAAACATAGGTCTCTATTTATTAATTATTATAAACAAAAAACAGGAAATACTTTTTAACAGTTTTAACCTATTTATTATTTATTACATATGGTGCAGAGTTGAAATTTTCATGTTTCGTGTCTTGTTTAATATTTAATATTCTTATTTTTTTATATTTAAATCATATCTTGGATAAATAAGCCGATTTAATTTTTCTCCTTTCTACATTAATATCATTAAAATTAAACTTGAATAAGAATTCTTAATCAAAATATTATATAGATATGGTGTTTATAAATTGTGGCGGCGAAAAAATTTAAGACGAGATTTTACTCGTTAAAAGTTATGATCCTATAAAATATGTCTCAGCTCAACCCCTAAAGAGATATTAGCATGGAATGGGCCGAATTAAAATTTAGTTTTTAATATGTTTCTCAAGTTAATCTAAATTTTGGGTTTTACATATATTCATAAAGAGATGTTTTTTAGTATTCAGTAAAATATTATTCGAATTTTCTATTTGATAAATTATAATAAATGTTATGGGTTATAACATAATGGTAATACTGTGAAAATCCCATAATTACATCTTTATGAGTGTATGTAATCTCCAGAATTTCAAAATTTTACATTAATTGTGATTCGAAAAAAAATTAAAAACTCTATTTTAATTACAACTTTTAGGGGAGTTGGACGGAGGAAAATTTTTATAGAAAACACTTTTCATTATTTTTAACGCCTTGTATAATACAAAGACACTACAGTAATCTTCAAATCTTAATAACCAATTCATTATAATATAGCTTTATTAGGGTACAATCTGAAGCGATTTTGTCTTTAGCTACGACTAAGTTTGTAACTAATTTCACTTTGATGTAAGTTCTGTAAGGGTAGGATAGAATTAACTATTGTTTTCAAAAACTAAGGATATATTTTTAGTTAAATATCAAATTGAGATTGGTGTGATATTAATAATATATTTTTAGTGTAATAAAATAGTATTATTTGCAACTATTAAATAAAAAAGTAAAACATGCATTATATTTTAACCATGGTTAGTTATGTTACACGCATACACTATTGAAATAAAATCTCAAAACGCCACAGTTGTAGTAAGAATAGTATTATTAACATCATGCATTAATACAAATAAGCTACACACAATATTATGATATAAACATTTTAATTAAATAAAAAAAACAAATATTTAAAATACTAAATAAGTTACTAAAATATTTGTACTGATAAATCATTTTTTCTACGGCAGGAGTTTTTAATAGGAAAAATCAAAGGTATGGGAAAACAAATACAATAGGAAAATATTTGTAGAACAAAAAAAAGAAACACGAAGAAGAAAAGAAAAACTGTTTGGTGTGGAATTTTCATAAACAAAAATTGTTGGACCTATGTTTTTTTATTATACATCTAAGCGAAGTTACTTATGGACATATCAGGAACAACTGTCAAAATATGGAAATATTGAATTTGTTACATTTGGCTGTTACACACTTTATAATAATATGATGTTCCTTAATTGGAATTGCTTTATGCTTTTGGGGCCAGAATAAAACTTAAAACGAGCACAAACAAACAATCCAAAAATATTGAAATAATAAATACATTTTAATTTGCTGCAATATCAATAATAGTAAACATGACTTTCAAAAAAATTCCAAACAAAAATTAACTTTAAGTGGACTCTTTTAACCGTAGTATTTGACCTACAATTTGGAAGAAAATTCCCATAATAAATCATCATTAATAAAATTGTTAAATAGAAAAGTGGGTCTTGCAATACATCAATTGAAAGATCTTTTAAACATCTGATCACCCATATCAATATGTATATTATTTTTTGCAATAAATATCATAATTAAGTACAACCAAATTTGTGCTCAAATTGTTTACCGTCAGCTAAAATACAATACGAAAGACGAGCAGGGTATTCTTCTCGAACTTTCTCTATAACTTCCGGAGTTATTTTTGCAATTTCAATGCGTATCCGTTCTTTCATCAATATTTTGTGGTCTATTTATATACGCTTTACTTTTCAAGTATCCCCATAAAAAGAAATCGAGAGGAATTAAATCAGGTGACCTCCGTGGCCACTCAATTGCTACTTTTCCATTTATCCACCGATTAGGGAAGTTGTTGTCCAAGTAATTTCTCACTAAGACAGTATAATTGTAAATATTGAGGATCTGTTAAGGTTTCTTCGAAAAAGTATGCTCCTATAATCCTATTATCTATTATTCCCGTCCAAACATTCACTTTCTCTGGGTATTGAGTACGGTTCTCCTGCATCCAGTATGAATTTTCTGTAGCCCAATACCAGAAAGTCTGACGATTCACATGACCGTTTAGGAGAAATGTAGCTTCATTAGAAAATATAACTTTTTTTAAAAATATGGGGTCTCTGTTATTTTTTTCCATTAGAATTTCACAAAATTCACTAGTCTATCAAAATCTTCTTCCTGTTCCTGCTCTAAATTTACTTTATGGGGATGCCACTTCTCCTTTTTTAGCGTTCTAAGAACTGTTTGATGACCAACCTCATTGTCTGACGCTACTTGCCGTAAACTGGTATGGGGATTATCTTCAACGGCTAGCAGAACATATAGTTTCTTGTTTTCAAATATTTGTTTTCTACTACCCTTAGGAGAGGTCTTTCACATGACCCAGTTCTCTAAATTTTTTCTCAATTTTGCTTACTGTGGACTTTGTAATTGTTTCTCGGTTGGGATATTTATTATTAAGAAACGTACATACTTCTTTCTGCGTACGTGTTTTATCTCCACAACCAATTACTATTAGAATTTCAATTCTTTCCGTTTAGGTCAGCTTCATGTTGATAAAAGAGTCAAAAAGTTTTTGATTCCGTCTACTACAATATCATTAACTACTTGACAATAACAATTATATTTAATGTCAATAAAGGAATTTTGATAAGGTAACTAGTTTTTTTTTAGAAAGAGGTAAATAGTAGTTTAGACATATTTTCATTGACAGTGACGGCCTATACTAAATGTATTTTTGGGTATCAATAAATACATCATAACAACTTAATAAATTAAGAAATCTGTTCGAATGTCATTAATACCACTTTTGACAATAATACTTAGACATAATTGATATGGGTGAATAGATGTTTAAAAGACCTTTCAATTGATGTATTACAAGACCCACTTTTCTATTTAAAATTTTTATTGATGACGTCATCACGATCACAGAGATGACGTCAAAAATAAAAAAGTGATCTGACGAAGCGCCCAATTTAAAAATAAAAATTGACGGGTTGCAGGATTTTCTCCCAAAATTGCCCATTTACGAAATAATAAATGTATTCCTTTTATTTGGATCATGTGTAGTTCATTGTTTCAGTAACTAGAAACTAGTAATTAGTAATTCAAACTGCTCGAGGAATAAAATTAAAGAGTAAATTAGAACAAATAAAGAAAGAGTTCAAAAAAGTTACAAAAAACACAATATAAAATGGCAGGTACGTTTTAAAATAAATACCTGAGAAGGACAGGAAGAAAAGAATTTAGAAATGAGGAAGAGAAGTTGAAAGATTAATTAGCAAAACAGAGAAAACCAAATATGAGCCCGAGTAGTCTCAGTAAGTAGTTTAATAAAGAGATTTCAAACAACTATTTGGTTAAAGGTAAACCTAAAATTCAGCGTGCCAACAATAAAATATTTTATTTGAGGGGGTAAATTAAAATTAAATGAAAACCACCATGCCCCAAACAGTAACAGACAAGATAAGGCCATAATATCACAAGTAAAAAAAGAGAAATACTAATAAAAGAAATATTCCGAAAAAAGGAAGGAAGGGTAGCTGCAATATGGATAAATGACAAAAGGTATGTTTATAATAAATAAACAAAATTTCAAAGATCAATAAAAAGATTACTTCCAAACAAGTTTTAAAAGAAATATATTGTATATATTCATTTAAGTAAAAATTACTATTTTATATTAATGTTATATACACACACTCTTTAATTTAATTTTAATTCACTTCCACCCTCCAATAATGTTTATTTTTGTTTATTATAGCAATACGTTTAATTTTAATTTTAACCTTTTACAAATAGTTGTTGAACCCCTTGTAATTCTCAGACTGTTTAGGCTTGAATTTGGTTTCTCCCCTTTCGTTAATTTATCGGCAAATTACGTTACCTTTTTACAATATTTCAAAGCTATTTTTAAATATTTTTCTCTAACCAGGTTTCGCTAAATCGCATTTTCAAAGAGTGACCTAAAATTGACAGATTTCTTATATCAGTTTTTGAAAATTCGATTAACGAAACCTAGTTAGAGTAAGAGGTTGAAAACTAGCTTTGAAATACTGTAAAAATTCAAGTTAAGTATAATTTATCTTTTATATTTATTACGGATAAATTGCACAAAATAAAGGTAGCAAATTATTATATATATATATATATATATATACTCCTTTTTTCGAAATTATTTATTTATGCTGATTAATGGACGGTTGTCTTTTCTGGTTTCGTTTCTTATTTGTTTTTAATGATCGTAATGGTTTCGATTATCTTTACCAATAAATATTTTCTATGTATTTTCTGAGTGGATTAAAATAAATATTTCATTCTGCACTACTGTAAACTTGGAAAACGAAGACATATCTTTGAAACTTGATCCGGTTTGTGAAATAACCGATTGTTCAGTATACTTAGATTTCTTTTTATTTATACTTTTCATATGCTAGTTTTCCTTTTGTTATTTTAATACCATTTCGTTAAAAGTTTTGTTTTACAAAGGATGTAACTAGTTTTAAGGAATCTTTATTTAAAAAAAAAAATTACAATATTCGCTATTGAAACAACTTTCGGTAATTAATTTCATATAATCTCTAAAATCTCAGTAAGTGTTTAGACTAATGTTTAAAGATAGACCAATTTGTAATTGACTGAATTTAAAGTTCTTCTTATATACGCTAGAATTGATCAATTTCCAATTTAAAATCTAGCTCCTATTTAATTAATATTTGATATGGTTGCCTAACCTAAAAAGAGAGATGAACACGATACCAAAAAATAAATTGGAACAGCGTAGAATGGATTTAATATGAACAGAACAACTGTTGAACTACAGATGAGTTGGAAAAGCTATATTTTCAGGATTTTATTGGATCTTTTGCTTGAAAAGAATTCGCTTTATTTACTTTTGGTCCCGATGTGAAGGAAAAAGTAAATTTGTATTAAAATTGGATCGGGACAAACATCGTAATCTTGCAGAGCAACGAGGTGCGGGTTACTAGCCGCTTAGAATAACAAGAAAATGTATATTATGAACTAAATCTGCGTTCTAGAGTATACATGTTATAAATATATAAGAGGAATTTAAATTCAATTCTTTACATTTCAGGCAAAATATAAAATAAATTTTGAATACAAGATCCTTTTTAAAACGTTTATATAACTCGATGGTGTAGATATCCATCTGAGATTCTTTTTATTTTATTATAAAATTGAATTGTGTATACAGTGTGTCTACTTAAGTTGGAACCATATGGAAAACTTTTTTATTAGTGGTTGTATGAAAAAAAGTTATTCTTTATAAAAAGTTCTGCATGGTCTAAAACCTGAAATAGAACCATCGAATTTAAAATTTGTTGAGCCGTATAAAAGGTTTGTCGAAAAATATAAATTTTGCTCAAGAGTAAAGTACCTTTATTTTTGAGAATATCGAAAAATGTTACTAAAAAAAGTTGATCAGAATTAAAAATTACGTTTAAATATGCAAGTACATCCATTTAAATTAAAACTTCAGATTATTTTATTTTTTACTAATATTTCTATTTTGAATGAACATTTATCTCTTGTGATTACGAAACACATGATAACCTTTTAGTTTTTCGATGTTTTCTAATAATTTTGCAATTAAAACGCGTAATAAGTGCATATTCATTTATTTTGCAAATAAATGTAAATGGATGTACTTGCATATTTAAACGTTATTTTTAATTCTGATCAACTTTTTTTAGTAACATTTTTCGATATTGTCAAAAATAAAGGTACTTTACTCTTGAGCAAAATTTATATTTTTCGACAAACCTTGTATACGGCTCAATAAATTTTAAATCCGATGGTTGTATTTCAGGTTTTAGATCATGCAGAACTTTTTATAAAGAATACCTTTTTTTCATAAAATTAATAATAAAAAAGTTTTCCATATGGTTCCAACTTAAGTAGACACACTGTATATTGAAAACGTTTTTCCAACAATCACCTAAAAAAAAGTTGTTAATAATCCACTATCTTCAAAAAAGGCTGGATGTGATATTGGCGTATCTAGGAAATTACATCGATTTAATGAAGATCTCATTCCGCCTTTAATTTACAAAATGTATGCAGAGCGAATTATGCCCACATTAAATATTTTACATCAAAGACTTATTGAAAAGAATAATAATAATAAGGGATTGCCTTTTCTTACTTTATCTTTTTGAAAATTTTTATTCTTCTACTATTATTTTTTGTTTGTTCCAGAATCCCACCAAGACTATTTTACTTCTTACAATTTTTTAAAAAAATCTATATTTTTAACCATTTTACTTCTTTACCACGCTTTTTTCGGCTTGCGTTGGTCATTTTCTTTATTAATAACAAAAATTTTGATCCTTTAATCACTTTTAATTTAATTTATATTTAGATTTATTAATTTCCATTGTTCGTTATTCATTATCAATTTCTTCATATTTAATAAAAATATCAGCTTTTTCCATAAAAGTATCCGCTTTCCATATTTTTTTTTTCAGTTTTTGTAGTAGTATTATCATTTTAGGAACATTGACTATTTTATTAATATCGTTCATTAAACTTTTAATTTCTCTCATTTCAGTAAGACCATCATCTTGTATTGTTGAGTTGTGTTCTTTAAAAAATTACTGTGAGTTATTCCCTGTTTTAGTAAATTGTTATTATATCCATTATTTACTTTATTATGTTGTTGGTTATATACTTGTTTTTTTTTCATTCTGTTTTCTTCAATTTTCTCCAAATATTTTATATGTAGCGGGCATTGTTTGTAATTAGCAGTGTGTAGGCCCTTACAGTTTGCACACTTTGTTGCCTTATTTTCCGTCTTCATTTACTTCATTCTTTCGTGTTGTGTTCTTTTGCACATTTCACGCATTTTTTTTTCATGAAACAGTTATTCTGTGAATGACCGAATTTTTGACAATTATAACATTGTGTGATCTTGTTCTTTCAACAATACATCTCCCATTTAACTCTAACATTCATTATTACTACTACTTTATACAATTCCTTTACCAACAATTACTATATAACTATGACTTTTGATACTAGGATTATTAGCTTTAAGAGATATTATTTTTATTATTTTTATTCCACTATTAATTTCCAATTCGTTCTTCATTTCGATAATATCTAATACTGGTGTCGCTTTTAATACAACTCTTTTTATTTTATCTGACTTATCAGTATAAGTGTAATGATTTACTTCATCTAGTTTCAGTTGGTCCAATAGTAGTTCTCTATCTTTTTTATTACTTGTAAACATTTTTGGGTTATTACGATTGAATTGTGTTGTGAAGTTATTATTTTTAAAGTTTATTAATTAGAGTCGCTTGTTACCCGTGACAAATTGTTATAATTAGAAGATTACGCGTTAGGGTGGGTTAAATTTTAAAATAATTTATTTTAATTTATGTAAAACTCAATAATAATAAGAAATTATTGATTTAACACTAAAAAGTATTTTCATATTTTCTGAAATTTGTATGTAGTTTAAGTTGTGTTAACATTTTAAAGAACAGAATTGATATTTTTTGCGATTATTTAAGAGGCTGATAATTGCGAGGTTTTCAGGTAATTATGATAATAAATATCCAGGGCTTTAAATGTGGGTAACTATTGACTTGGTTAGAAGTTTTTTATTTTGGCTGTCTATGCAAGATTTACAATAATATCAAGTAGTGAGATAAATTCACTTCACTATAATAGTTATCGTTGATTACTATCTGCTTTGTTTACACAAAAAAATTGCAACAAAAATATTAAAAGTAAGTGACAAAAAATTAAGGGTGAGTCAGTGACATTTTCACGATAATATGGCATTTGAAATTTCAAATCAATCTGTCAAATTTAGACATCTGTTGATCCGTTTTATATTATTTTTTTAATTTTATGATGGTTTCGACTACTGCATTTGCCTCGGCTTTGTTACTGATTCCTGGTGCACTATTATAATATTTCTATTCTAAATTGCAAAACCTCAAAAAGAAGCCCATAAAAGTCCAAGTCACGAAGAAAATCCATGGGCGTAGGTGCTTAATAAAAGAAAAACCCTATACATAGTGTATAATTATAATCCACTTTTAGTTTTTATTAATGAATGAAATATTTTTTTTTAAGTTGAAAAGGTTTCAACATTTTTCATAATTATATTATATATATGTTGTATAAGAAAATTAAATAATTTTAAACATATTTTTTCATGATGAAATATACATCACTGAAAATTAACTTTGCATAAAGTGCTGCTGTAACTGGCAATGAATTTTAATTTTTGTTATAAAACCCTCCTTCTTTTTCCGGGCTTGAGTCTGGCGTTGGTATTTTGTTAAATTACCAATTTTACTAATCAAAAACCTCAGATGATGTTAAAAATTATTGATAGAAGGTTAAATTAAAACTAACGTTAATTGAAAAATAAAAATTACCATTCCTAAAACCAAATCAAAGAAAACTGCTTCCATTGCAATATTAAAAATAATTAAAACATCTGTAAATAATATTCGACATATAAAGGTATACTAAAAAATTAGTCCTTTGGTTATTTAATCAAAAATATACTTCATAAATCTTCGTACTCAAATTCTGAAGAAGAATCTTCTTTTAGTCTAGTAATGAGGAATTGTAAGGGGGTAACAGAATATACTCATTTTCTTTTTTATGGCATGCTCATTTATTTTTGTTAGTTTTGAAATTATTTTAATTATTTCATTGTCCGATTTTACTATTTTTTTAAACACTCGAACAAATTAAAACAACTTGATGGGTTTGTATGTGTAAATCTTCAATTTTATATCCATATTTATCATTATTTGCTTGTGGAATTTCATGGTATTGTGATATTTCCCTCTCCAAAACGTCATATTTTTTAAAAAATAGAAAAATTAAAATTTAAAGAAAACAATCACACGCGCTAGTGCCTGAGAACTTAGAAGGGAAATTATTTACAACCATTGAAACTCGATCAAATAATAATACAAAATAAATGCGTGTGCGGTTGATTGAGTCGACAGCTTTGGCCAGCTGAGCTTCACTACTTAAGATATCAAGGGATCACACGTGATAAATATAATATTAAATGTCCAGTACATATAAAGTTCTTAACATTAACAAGTACATATATTGGATGAACCTCATAAATTGAGTTAAAATTTTTATTTGGAATTTAGAATAGAAATACTATAATTATTTTTTAACTTGTAGGCAATTTAAAACTAACTTGTAACTTGTATTCAATTCAGGAACACTCCAGCTTTGAAAATGACTCGTGTAGTCAATTCAGAAAAAATTCTGGGTAATGTCCCACCGGGATTCGAACCAACGATCTGTCGATCACCATCCCGAGAGTCTAATATCTCTCTATAATATTTCTCACTTTAACATTCTGTAAAAGTAAACCAGCTTGTCTGTGTGCAATCCATATCTTGTATTATTATTTCTAATTAATTCTATTCATTTTCAATATACATACATAGCTACTTTTTAATATTGACATTATTACTATTTGGTAAATGTTAGAAATTATAAATACGCTGAATTTATAACGAACGAATTTTATAGGAATTTAAAATTAAAAATAAAGGTATATATTATAGTTACGAAACATTTAAAAAAAATCTGTCTATAAACTTGTTCGAAACATTTTAAATAAAAGCGTATTTTCAAGTTGCCGGAAGCTTATTGGTGAACTTTCAATTAGGAATTACTGGAAACAATGGAATAAGAAGGAAAGAGCAAAAGGTTTAACATCGTTTATAAAGAAATGAATACCAGGAATTGTTTGTTGTTTCGAAATTAGATTGCTCTGTCGCTTCATTTTAGTTCTGAAATACATTGTCATTGAAATTGTTATTCGAATTTGAGGACAATGCTTACGAGTTTGGTCTATTTTGATGAGAGAATCAATTACATTTGTAAGGCATAGATAGACCCTCATGT
The DNA here is from genome assembly GCA_951812935.1 of Hermaeophaga mercurialis. Classification (NCBI taxonomy): domain Eukaryota; kingdom Metazoa; phylum Arthropoda; class Insecta; order Coleoptera; family Chrysomelidae; genus Hermaeophaga; species Hermaeophaga mercurialis. The sequence goes on along the minus strand of OX638362.1, from coordinate 30,881,969 downwards.
GGATGGTCGTGAGTCGGATTATAAAATAGTTATACTAATTGACATAGAAAGAAAAACACCCAGTAAAAATTATTTTATTTGAACAATTTTTTGTATAGAAGTATACTTGAGTAAACTAATAAACTATCAAAATTTTATAAAAATTAAATTGTAAACTTTTTAAAAAAAAATTAATAATGGGTTTAACACGTCTGGGCATACTTCTAATGAGGTGATCGATTTCCTCCAGAGGTACCTCATCCCATGCTATCTGTAACTCATGCTGCAGAGTCGCTAGAGTTTGGGAGAATGGGGTAAATTGAGTAATCTTCTTCCCATAATATCCCAGACGTGCTCGATGGGTGAAAGAAAGATCGGAAGATCTCGGTGGCCAAGGCAATAAAGCAACTTGATTGTTCTCAAAATGAGCCAAAGAATCCCTAGCAACATGAGGTCGTGTGTTGTATTCATGGAATATGCTGTTGGGGATGGTCTGAACATAAGGTACAATATGGTGTTCTATGACCGCCTGGCTGTAGTGCGCAGCGGTCATGTTAACTCTAATGAACACCGCAGGTGACCTACTTCCAATGGCATTGGCCCCCCATACCATAACTCCAACTATGTGGTGCAGATGCATTTCCACAAAAAATTGGGGATCTCGTCTTTCACCACGCCGTCTTCTCACCCTTGCACGACCGTCATGCATACCCATACAGAATCTGGACTCATCACTGAACACAATTGAATTCCATTCTTGGTCGCAATTTGCTCGTACTCTACACCACGCTAGACGATCACGTCAGTGCCCAGGGGTCAGTGGTAGCACAAAATGGGGACGGTATGAAAAGAGCCCAAAGGTTCTTCTCCGGCGATAAACGATTCGCATCCCAATCGCCCTTTCATGTTCTTCAAACCACTGATCCGCAATCGCCCTTGCCCTCGTCACAGTGTTTAAACTCCTTTGCGTTCTAGCGGCCGTACACATATCTCTCATAGAAAAACCAGCCTCTCGCAAGCCCACAATTCGACCCCCATCAAATTCGCTCATCTGCCGAAATTGTTGAGGTCTTCGCACTTGAGTCATTGAGATTCAATTAAAGAATCTTTTTAAAATGTGTTTTACACCGCTTAAATGATAACTGTACCTACAAATGCTTAATATTTTGTTTTAAACTTAGGCGATAGTAAATGTTTTTGAAATAGTTAACACAAAAACCGCTAGAGTAATATCGCTGAAAAATTGATCGTGTTTTATCTTAACATAAACAAACATACTCCCAAATAAATATTACGAAATATTCATTATTACTGGGTGTTCTTCTTTCTATGTCACTTAGTATATTTATATACCTTATCACAGGATATTTACAATTAACTATTACATGAATTTTGTATGCACTAAATTAACTTCGTACCTTCGGGAAAGAAGGCTCTAATTAAGTACTACGATCAGAATGCAGTACAATATAAAAATTCACTTTCTATTTAGTAAATATACCTTATAATAAGGAGACTAAAAAGCTTAACATCAGTTATATTAATCTCCCGAAATAGTAGAGCTGTTAAGGGGATTAGTGCTCTTTTTGTTTGTAACCCTGGTCTATTCCGAATCTCAATTAGCTACCAACACTAATAGGACCTAAGTGCAAGAATTCGTGCGATGATTTCCAAATTACTATTATAAAATGAAAGTGTAGCAATATACCAATACCAATTTAAGTACAAACAGGGTGTCACAAATTTAATTGTTTCACTGTTAAAGTTGTGTGTAAATAATATACCCTTTATATTTATGATTATAGATACCTGAGTGAAAGAAAGAGTGAACTAAGATATTAATAAAATATTTCTGTAGCCAAAATCCAGTGTCTTATTTCTAAACGCATCCATTATTTTTTGTTATATTTTCTTTTATATCAAATCTTCGAAATGTGTGAGGGTGGTTCACTTAAAATAAAACGTTTTAGTTAAAACATTGCAAAAATAGGGAGAGATTGTATTGAAACGCGAAAATAATGTCCGTATTTATGGATTAGATTTAAAAACATATGTAAAAATAAAATAACATTTTTTTATTATTATTTACCAAAAAGCAACTAAAGCCGGCAACACCGATTACTCAGTCAAGTATAAACAATGGTTTTTAAACGTAATAAAAATAAGCTTTTATTTTAGATGTTTAGAATGGTTGATTACAGGGGATATAGAAGAGTGAAAAATGTATTTTTGGCAATTATTCCTCGATCCGAACGATTTTTACCACTACTTTGTTTATATAATATACTACACTTTCCAACAATATTTTCAATTTAATTAGAATGAAAATACTATACTTATTTTAAGTTTTTACTGTGTTGTAGGGAATTTGGTCAATAAGATGATTTTATTTTTTTAATGTTAATTTTTGCAATGTATTTGAAAACAATAACATTTTTGAATAGAGAATGAAGAGACCTTTCAAATGATTTATCAGAATCCCATACTTCCCATTTAAAAATTTGGGGGTTATGATTGTCACACGAAATAGGTTCAATGAAGGGGTGAAATTGTTTGTTGTAGAATGTTATTTCATAATCTAATATTGAAAAGGTTTGGTATTTTTTTTTAAATATTCATAATAATTGAAATAATGAATTTATTCCATTTGGCAGTTCTAGACCGCCGTGTTTATTTTAATAAATAAATTAATTTTAAATTTTTAAAGTAATGATTCATTCAAAAGTGGGGCAGTTAAAAAACGCCATTACTTGGATTCCCAGAAGAGATCTAATAAAAATGAATGTCAGAAGGCCAATTACATTGCAATTGGTATCCTCAGCGGGGTAAATTACATTTGGTCTCACAAAAGGAATAATTTTACATGTATATTGAAAATTCTGCTATGTTTGACGGAAAAAAGTTACAGCTAAATAGGTAAGGTCATTTACTATAGGATACAAAAAGCCTTCTAGTAGAAAACACCAATAAATATTTTAAGTGTAATATACAGGGTGACGCATTAGTGTGGCAAAGCTCCGTTATTATTGAAGTAAAGAAAAAAAGTATTTACCAAAAGTATAGGCAGTCTTGAGATTCATATTTTAAAATTAATCCCAAATATATAGAGTGTCCTAGAACGCAGTGCCAGACCAAAGTTATGTTTTTTTAAATGGAATATCTCATATGTTTTAACATTTTTATAAACCTCTTGCCGTGCTAATTTTAACGATGTATCACACTTCATGTTATTATGTTTAATAAAGGATCTACAGCCACCTGAAAATAATTTTTTTTTAATTTAGATGTCTGTAGCAGCCAAACCGTTGAAAATCAATTAAAACGGTTTACATGTCCCTATCCTAACTCCTCAAGTTCTAACCTACGGCATTCAAATTATTTTATACAGACTGGTCAAAAATTTAAAATTCCATCTGATTTTAAATCGCTCTGTATTAACTATTTTTTATGCCATAGCCATACTTAAAAAGTTAGGATAGAAACATGTAAGTCGTTTTTATTGATTTTCAACGGTTTAGTGTCTCAGATATCTAAATTAAAAAAAAATGTGATTTTGTGGTGGCTGTTAGATTCTTTATTTAAAATAATATAGAGATCAAGTATGACACTTCGTTGAAATTAGCTCCTCAAGAGGTTTATAAAAATGTAAAAACATACGGGGTATTCCATGATGTGACTACTTCATATTTTTCTACTTTTTCGGTATTTTTGTAATTACCACTTTTTTAATGGTGACCAAAAAGGTTTAGCTGAACCATATTTGTACAATGAATATACATTTTGTCTAAAAATGTTCGACTATAAAGCTTCGCTAATGGATTGTGGAGTAGACAAAATTCATTGTTATAAAACAGCCACTTTGTTTTTAATATGCAGATATTTCGTATTATTTTAAATATTTTTTAAAAGCACGTTAATTAAAGTTAGCAAAAATTCAAGAGGTGATAGTACTCCCAAAACTATTAGTATGGATCGTTAAATGCTTATTAAGGGAGTTAGGGGCACAAATTTAAAAAATGTATTTTTTGAAATTGTTAGCTTAAAAAAGGAGATTACAAAAAATTTACCCCTAAATCAAAGGGTGATATCAAAAAATCATTTATTTAATCGGAAAGGGGGTTAATTTATGAATAACTGTTTTGGAGTTGTTTTTTTACGTGTGCTCATTTTTTAAAAACTACGCATTTTTCCCATAAAAAAGGTGCTCTTGTTGTAAGGGTTTTCAAAAATATTGTACGTTTGCTGAACCTGAAAATTGTGGTAAGATAAACTGATAAAGTAGTTATTTAATTTATTAGTTCACTAATTACAGAATAAAAGTTTGATTAATTGTGCTGATTAATACTGAAGAGCAGCTACGACAACGCATAATTGACTGCTTCATTCAAATTAGTACATCAGGGATTTGTTACAGGGTACGCAGATCCTTGAGAAGAAGAGCAGGTGTCAGTTTTGAAATGAATGGTGGATAAGTTCAACATTTACTGTAAAAAAAGTGTGAGGCTGATCTGTTAAAAAATGATAAAGACTTTCCATAATACGCTAAGCGACTTGAAATAAGAGTATCTTTTTTATGGGAAGAAGTTCGTAGTTTTTAAAAAATGAAGCCACGTAGTAAAAAAACCAACCTCAAAAAAGTTATTTATAAATTAACCTTCTACCCTTGCAAGAACTACCCTTTCTGATTAAACAAATTTGATTCAGTAAATTTTATTTAAGCCTAGATTCTTTCGAAATTTTATCTTGTTTTTTAATATTACAATTTTAAAAAAATCATTTTTTAAATTTACGCCTTTAACTCATTTAACTCTCTTAATAATCATTTAACAACCCAAACTTTTTTTACCAGTATTAAGAGTACTACCACCACCTGAATTTTTTTATACTATTTCAATGACACTCTGTATCCGAATCAATTAAGCAGGAGTACCACATTGGACTTCATTTGACGTCATTGGACTAACTCTAGTGGAAAATCCCAATTTTTGGAGAGAAAAACTAGTGTTTGAAGTGTTAAAAATGTCGAACATAAGAGAAAAAGAAAAGAATAAAGAACGGAAAGTGAGAGAAGATAATTAATCTAATGGCAAGGAAAGATCTAGAAGCGAAATCAGAAAAGAAGATATATGTGTATCAGAAATTTTTGGTTAAAGAACAAGTAAGAATATATTCATATAAAAATTAATGTTTGATCTATTAGACCAATTTTAATTGCATTCGCTCTAAATGCGATTAATAAAAAAGAGCTATTATTTGACACTCTTTGGGAAGTCGTACAAATTTGTACTTAACTAAATTGCTAAAAGAAATTACTCAATTGGATAGACTTTCTTAAAGTTGTGTGTGTTTAACTGCAATTAGATAGATACACTCTTTGTACTATTGGGATAACTTATAATTCAACGGAAACTATTCTCTTGAAATTCATCATGAAATTACTATTTCATATTTTTCTATTTTTTTCGAGATTTTCCTAATTATTTATTTTTAGTGACATCTAATAAGATTTATCTGAACCAAATTAGTACAATAAATATATATAGGGTTGGGATAAAGTATGGAACCAAGTAAATATCTTTAAATCAAAACGGACGATATTTATGAAATTTTGTAGGTAAGTGCAATGGGGCAAAATGCAGCTGATGTACATGTTTTTGTTAATAATATACTTCCGGTTTAACCGGAAATATCCTCAACTATTTTAATTTAAATGGGACACTCTATATATTTTTGTAGATTTTGAAAGAGCTTGTTATTTCTCGAATTTGTACATACTGGTTTTAGTGGAAATAATATGTAAAAACGAGAAATAACTCACTTTTGAGTTGTAGAATAAGTAAATGTATTTACTTTAGGCTAATGAGAATAATAATTTAAATAAAATTAATTCAAATGTTCAAAATGCTCTCCGTTCACCTCCTGACAAAATGCCAGCCTATTAACAAATTCTTAAGTGACTGTTTCCAAGACTTCTCCACGTATTAGTTCACATTCATCAATAATTCTTTGTCTCAATTCCTGCAAGCATGTTGGTCGTTTAACGTAAACACGTGATTTTGGGTAACCCCAAAGAAAAAAATCTAATGGACTTAGATCCGGAGAACGAGCAGGCCACTCTATGAATCCTCTACGTCCAATCCATCGATTTGGAAAATTCGCATCCAGAAAATCCTTAACCCGTCTTGTTGAAATCAAACATTTTGTGGTAACTGCCCATTCTGTTGAAGTGCAGGAATAATTTGGGTTTCTAGTAAATCTAAATACTTGGGCCTATGAGCCTATTTTCGACAATTCCCGTCCAAACATTCAACTTCTGTGGATGCTGGGTCTGTGCTTCATGAATCCAATGAGGATTCTCAGTTGACCAATATCTTGAGTTATTGCGGTTAACTGTTCCACTTAAACAAAAAATTGCCTCATCCGAAAACACAACATTAGATGCAAAAGGTTCGTCGACATTACAGATGTCCATCAGTCGTTCGCAAAACTCAAGACTTTTCAATATTTTCCCCACAGAACGTCGACTTATACCATGGTTTAGTGCCAAAATTGTGATTGAAGTTTGAGCTGATTCCTCTAAATCAATTGCAATGCTTTGTCTAATAGTTTCGTTCGTTGCGGACCGCGGTCTTCCAGGGTTTGGCAAATTTTTGACAATCCCACTTGTATTAAATCGTTGTAATGTTTTAGTAATTATTGAACAGTATATGGGATATTTTACAGGATGCAAATCATTAAAAATGACACACTTCTTCATGAGTTCTAACACGATCACCATAACCGATCATCATTAATATTTCAATACGATATTTTTCACTTAAATGAACCATTCTTAATCCTACCATTTATTTCCGTAAATTACAATTTGACAGTTTGGCAACAGTTACCTACTAGATAGTACTCTTTTATTTCTTACTATTAATACAAACAATTTCAATTTGTTTATCTAAATTGTATTTTAGTCTAATGTATAAAAACTTAAAAGTGGCTTATTAAATTGCTGTATTCCTCGTTTTTACAGATTTTTTATATTAAACCCAGTATGTAGGAATTCCAAATAACAAAATCTTTCAAAATCTGCAAGAATATACAGGGTGTCCCATTTAAATTAAAAAAGTTGAGGGTATTTCTGTTTAAACCGGAAATATATTATTAGCAAAAAAATGTAGATCAGATGCATTTTGCCCCATTGTACCTAACTACAAAATTTTATAAATATCGTCATTTTAGTTTTAAAGATATTTACTTGGTTCCATACTTTATCCCAACCCTGTATTTAACCCAACATGTTCGACTCTAAAGCTTATTGGCTAGTGAATTCTGTCGTAGACAAAATCCATGTAACATTAGCAAAATTCGGCTTAAAAAGCAGACACATTGTTTTTAAATATTTTTAAAAGCACGTACATATGAGATTTATTTGAATGGAAGTTCTCTCTAAATATAAATATTTACGGCATAGTTACAGACTTTATGCTAGAATGCACGTAGGCTTTGTATAGAATTATACGGTTGGCTCGAGAAATTGCATATTACTTTTTACGGAAAGCTCGATAAGCAGTCGGAATCAGAATTATGGAATATTTTTTGAAACTGTATTTTTCACTCAATAAACTTCAAGCGAGGATCAATATAAATTAATAAAAGACCGCTAACATTCGAGAAGTTTATTGCAGTTTAATGCATACATTTTTTTTTAATTTTTATCGCTTCTCCGTGATTTAAAAACTTTTTATGTCAATATCTAGTAACTAGATACGTTTTTAATTTTCTTCATTTTTGGCCTATTTACAAAAACCGAATGATACTAATTCCATTTTTATTTTTATAAATGTAGGGAAGTTATTGATAAAAAAATTAAAGCTGGCTTAAGCTTTACATTTAAAAAAGTAAACTTAAACATAACTTAATAAGTTACTCAAAAATGACGGTCAATTTTATTTAAAAAATGCACTGAAAAAATAATTTATGTAAAATCACACAGGATAACTTAAGTAATAAATAACCAACGTTAAGTTATCTGAAAATACATAGCTTTATATAGTAATTTTTGTACAAATTATAATATGTAAATAAATTACACTCTATTTTATGTAACTTTCAGCAAACTGTCATATAAAATTAAGAATCAGTAATGTGTTATTACTTCATAAGTTGTGCTATAATACAAAATATATTCTCTAATAGGTCAAAACCTTTTATGTAAAATTAATGCTGGGTAGGTATAGGTACATGATAAAATATGTAATAGCTATAGCAGTATAGGTAATGTAAAATCAAATGAAATAAATTGTAAAATTAATAATTAGAAATGTATAATTAAATTTTAAATTAGGTAATATTACACAACATTTTACATAGCTTTCATTACCCCGTATTGAGGATGGATTCGTTTACCCTTGTTGAGTTCAAATGTTTGTGAAATCCCGAAGGAGGTATTCATATTTCATTCCTTTCTAATAAAATAAATATTTCCGATTTAAAATGAGAAAGGATTTCGTCTTCTACTGGGGTTCCTTTATTTTCACTCACTAGGTTTGCTCCATTTATTTATGTATCGCGAGCTGAAAAAACAGTGTTATTCAAAATGCAAAAAAAATCTATATAGCGTTTTTTAAAGGTTTTTTCTTACCAGTATTAGGAATTACTATAATTAAAAGGTAGCATTTTGGTTGAAAGGAATATTCCTACATTTTAATATCAAATTTTCATGAAGTTGTCAGTCTTCTGTGTCCATTAAAATAAATGTTTTTTATTTCTATCAGCTGACCACACTGTATACAGTGATGTACTCATTGTGGCCGGTTCATTGGTAAAACCTGAAAACGAAATTTCATAAAGAAGCTGTCTAAAGGGTATTTAATTTCAGCACTTTCTTTTAAATGATTTGAATTGTGAGAAAAAAGTAATTTTGTGTCAGAAGTTATAAACACATAATTTACATCTAAGAGTTTGATCTAATTTTATTTCTTTACCATGCGCTCTAAAAATGTGCGGTTTAAAAAGAAAGTAGGTATTTTCATGTTACATTTATTTCTTAAACGTAAATGTTAAGACATCATACGGCGCCTCCCTCAGATGACAATGGACTCTTCCAGTTTATTATATTATTATATTGTGTAAAATTTTAATTTTCACACGTATTAATGTAAAACCGATAGAACCTCTCAAGAAAAATGTATTAGCGTTAAATACTGAGCGAAACAATCTTAATGTCTTAAGTGTTATGCCACACAGTTGGCCAAATATTTTACAGAATCTTTAAGTAGTAAGTAAAGATGTAAGCTACAGATATTAAAACCATTTAACGCAATATTAATTCTAGTTTTTAAAGTAGATAAATCACAAAAATTTGCAATTGGACATTAATTTCTTAAAATGTACCGTTTATTTGATACATGGATTGTCCCTTATTTTATTGGAAAACTCTATTACGTTGTAATTTGATAACATAAGTACCTACTTTTATTATAGCGACATATACCAGCAGGACTTAATTTTACTTAATCAGTTTTATGAAAAGCTACATAATTTATCCTAAAATATTACATCTATTACGTAATAATTAAATGTTATAAATATAATTTTTTGAATTTTTTTTAATTTTAAGAATAATTATAATAATGTACTATTGTCTTTTATTTTCCACTTCAAGTTAATTACGGATTGTTTATATTCATTTTTAAGAATCTCATAAAATTTATAAAAGATATGGGCATACTTAAAGTACCTCTTAGGTACTTTTTTGGTATAAAATACAAAAATAACCCATAAATATGAATTTTGCTCTACTCTGTGTAATACAAATAAAATCAAATTGAAACTAAATTAATGTTTTCTTTGTACCCTTCGTTATTTCTATTTCGGGTAGAGGTTATCTATTATACTCTTTTTTATTAATAGTTTAGCAAAAGTCACGGCGATAAATTTGAGAATATCTAAAGTAACGCAGGAGCTCCTGCTGTGAGGTCGACATCGAAACCATAACTTTGTCAGGAGAAGAAATTGCAAATTAACAGGAGTGGAATTAAAAAAAATTGTCAATAGTTTTTTTAAATTAAATAAATAATTATTCTAAGACTAAGAGAACGATTGTTTATTTGGATAATTTTAAATTATTAAATAAATTTCTTGTCATAGTGACCCTGTATAAGCGAACGCCATTTTTAACTAATATAACTTACTTTTTAACAAAATCAAACGTGAAGTACGATTCACCGAATGTTATTCACTCAAGATGCAGAATTCAAGTTTTTCTCCCAATTTTCGTAATTGACCCGATTTTCTCTGATGCGAATTTTTATCTTAAAGTTCAAAATTATACTTTTCTAGTTATTTCCGATTTAACAAACTAAAACTTATTCTCTCTTAACTTCACCTCATCCCAGATTTATTGCGACTAATCAGAAATCTTTTGGTCACTTTTGTCCCAAAAATTACCACTGAACCCAGGAACTAGCGATTCGATTATTTGACCTATTAGATTTATAAAGTTATGGAATAATTTGAAATGATCCATATTAATAATCATTCTTTTAGTCTTACAATTATAATTTCTTTAATTTAATTAAACAATCTGGCCTGAATATTATAAATCTTTTAAAATTAATTTTTTCCATACTTTATGTATACACTATATCATTTTTCTGTCGTGCCGAACAGAGGTCTAGTATTTAACGAGAAGTTTTTGTTTTATCAACAAGTAGAATAACAAGATATCAAAACAAAGATATATCGTTACAATTTTTTCTCAAAAATACAAAGAAACGATTTTTATAAACAAGATAACTATTTTAACTTCTTAAAATAGCAGCAACATAAAACCTGCATACATTTGAATAATAAATAGTGGAAGAATCGATGTAAACCTAGTTTAGTGTATATAATCTTAGAAAAGTTACCAATAATATTTGTCGTGACGTGTAAATCCTGGTGTTTCTTTGAATCCCCAAGTTGCTCAAATTAAATGAACCAGCACATTCACAAACTTTTCACCAAGCGTTCAAGTCTTATAAGGTGTTTTTTTACTAAAAAAACTAAATTTGACATTATGCGAAATATAAAATCTACTTTATTAAAATCTAAATAATTACAATTGGTTTAAATAATAAGTGAAGTATTTGGTTTTAATTTTTTTTTAATTATCAATTAAAATAATATAAAAATATGCGGTTTTCCAAGTTTTAGTCTGGAATTATCGTGTCTGGTGCATGAGTAGTTAAATCAATTAGTGCTCAGGGGAAACTCAAGATATTCGCAATTAAAGTGGGTTACCCGGTATAACATTAACGATGTTTAGGATCAGATTATAGCACTGACTTCGGACGTGTTTCGGACACTCTGGCGTAATTTAATTCACCATTTCTTTTAGTCTGATGATACGAGTCTTAACGAAATTTAAGCTTATTTGTATTCACTAATTCTATCATACGTATAACAAATAATGCTATACTACAAAATGCCATTTTACATTTGAAGATTCAAACAAAAAATAAATTGAAATTTTGATCTACACAATTTCTGAACGGAAATTAGAAAATTTAGCAAACAATCATAAAAACAATTTTACATAAATGAAATTCTTTTTGGGTTATACCTACCATTTACTTTTAATAAAAAGATATATTCAAATATAAAATTATTTTTTTCATTTTAACGTTTATAATGAAAAAACACATTTTTATTTACTTAAGCAAATTCGTAAAGGGAACAATATGTACCAATCAGAATAGATGATGAACAGATACCACATGCTAACACAGCAAAATACCTGGGACTAACTCTAGACGCGAAGCTTCGCTGGAAAGCTCACATCAAAAAGAAACGTGAAGAACTCGGAATTAGATACAAGAAAATATATTGGCTGCTGGGAAGAAAATCCACTCTGACAATATACAATAAATTATTAATATATAAACAGATCTTAAAACCGATATGGACCTATGGGATCCAACTATGGGGTTGCGCTAGCGAAAGCAACACCCAAATCATCCAGAGATTCCAAAATAAAGTGCTGAGGAACATCGTCGATGCACCCTGGTACTTCCGAAATAGTGACCTCCACCGGGACTTGGAGATGGACAATGTTAAACAGGTAACCACCATATTTGCCAAGAGTCACGAACAGCGACTCTTAGATCACGTGAATGTTGAGGCAATCCAGCTCCTCGACAACACCAACCAGACGAGAAGACTCAAGAGGACAAAGCCATTTGAGTTAGTTATTTAAGTGCCTAGTGTAAAAGCAGAGCAAAGTGCGAAATTTTATACGATAGTGTTAGTGTTATTTTTAGTACAATCTAAAGTTTTTCGTAAGATTCCATATTACTAGTACTGCATTTAAAAATATATTCAAACGGTTAGGTAATCCATAGTTATTTTTTTGGACACTAAAATAAGGGGACTCCATTAGTAGATGTTTTATAGTAAACTAGATTTCACAAGCAATACATTCAGATTGAATATTTTTAGTAATCATGCAACTATGTGTGAGGTGACTGTAAGTCGTAATCATGTGATAATTTCGAAAGAAGATCTATTGTTTAATTGTTAGTCCATGGTTGAAACCTCGGTTTGATCTCTGTTTGGATGATTTTAAAGGCCCGTTACTATTCCATAAGGCTATTATTTGACTATGGTTTACTATAATAAATGCGGCCTTTCTAGATATATGTATTGTGGTTCTCCTTGTTCTTAGAATTCACTATCTTAGCTTTAGTTTTCTAGTAATGGTTCCTTAATAGCTTCTTTATGCCGTTTCTACATTTGTTTTTTGCAGTTTCATCCTGTTTCTGTCAAAACCTCTTGTAAACTGATACTGTTCATGTGTTTTCTCAGTCTACAATATCCTGTCAGTAGTTCTATCAATGCTCTCGTCGTTTTCCGACTATAGCTTAGTAGATCTGCTGTCTTTTTGACCGATAGGTTTTTAAGGAATAGTTTAGCTTTTTTTTGACCTGTGGTTTCTTGACACCAGCGTATTCCTGATTCTCGTCTACTGATATACATTTGCCTTAGTGACGCATTTAGCAATACCGCAGGACGGTTCGGATTCTATTAGGGCTTGCGTCCCTCCCTGCTTAGCAAACTCATCGCTTTCTCGTTGCCTTTGATTCTTTGGTGCCCTGGAACCCAATCTAACGTCACGTTGTTCTGACTTCCTCGTCTGTTTAGGGCTTTACGACAGTCTCCTACAAGCGTTGATTAAATTACGTTTATTTGGTTATTTGCCTCCTGTTTCATTAACTTTTCTGCACAGCACTGAACGGCCATGACATGCCCACCTGGACTAAAATGGGATTTCTAGCCTCTCTTTGAACCCATATATTCCTGCCCGTACTTCTGAATTAGTTTAGTAGTCGTCGATGTAGCAGTTAATACTCGCTGCTACGGGAAGTTCTGTATCTCAATCGCGTATTTCTGGTATTTCTACCGAATATATTTTTGTCGAGCTATACTGTGGTACTAAATGATCTGTGTGCATTCCTAAAATATGATTTGCCTTCAGTTTCTCGCATAATTTTAAGTAGACCTTACCGAGTTCATTAATTATCGATACCATTACCTGTAAAAATTTTTAGGATGATATGGGCAGGTGTGCGGTTTAAGAAAGAGATAAATGGTATGAAAGTGAGATAGAGGTCTGTTTTCTTTATTGTCGGCTATAAAAAGGAAATTTCCATTTAAAGTTGCGTTGATGTTAATGAATTAAAAAACCTGTTAATGGTTTAAAATGATAGTAATAATTACTATTGATACAGATTGATTTTTTTCTTTTTTCTTGTGAATCAGATCACTTAGATACAAGTTAAGATGGATCGAAGCAGCCAATGTATTTTTCATGTTTATCAACCAGGGTATCTGGTTAGTAGCCATCGTTCTTTTTTATTTTTTTGTAATTAGAGGTAAGTAGTACAATTACGTTTAGAGCCATTTCCTACCCAACCGTATTATTTCTTGTGGAATTTTTTGTGAGTAGGTATACACGTTTACTTTAATGAAACAAAAGTCTACCGAACGGTCAAAAGATCAACTTCAATTAATGAAATTCTATCAGAAGTATTTCTACTCATTTCTTTTAGATAAAATATAGACCTCTTCAAACAAAAAACAATCAGTTTGTATCATCTCAAAGTAATCAAAATTGATAGGTTTCTGAATAAAAAAACGCAGGAAATCTATTATTTTTTTTATCCATCCTAAAAAAGGTTTTATATGAATTGATTACTAGTGTCAAAAGTAAAAAACTTTTAACCTTATTTATCGATGACTTAAATTAAAGTATTTTTTTCCTATTTTAACTTTTACCAATTTTTATTTGTTGGAAGGTGTGTAAATAAGTGGATGAAATGAAACGTTCAAAGCTGGTTATCGGATAAACTTCATTCTAAATTCCGAGTAGGTCAATATTTATTTTATTAATAAGATTTTGAATACGAAAATACGAATATTTATATATATAATAATTTCGAATGGAAAGGTGCAAAAAAATAAATTTAATATTTATCAAATCTGTTATACTCAACAACGACGTTAGTATTATTATTATTTAAAAAATATATTTAATTAAATTAGAAATTAAATATAACAAACACGCGGTTTTATTACAAACTAGATTGAAGTACTATCAACATTAGCAAATAAAATTATCAATCACTATGTAAGCGTACACAACTTGTTTCAAAATTCTCGGATAATATTTTTAGTGAAGATAGATCGTCAAAACGTAAGTTTAATTTGTTTATAATTCCAATGTGCTTATTTAATTTTTTATGCTGTCGCCTGTAGAAATTAATGATACCACGAAACGAGAGATTCTCGTCTCTCCATTGTTTTCCCCAATTCTCGACGAGAGTGACGTTTTCTCTCGAAAACAGACTCGATTCTCGTTTCTCCCGAGCAAATATTTGAAGTCTATTTGAAATTGTTTAGTCCGTTATGATAATAATGTAAATCTTAAATATTTCAGATTTTCAGATTTTCAGATACTCAAAAATAACTGTAACAAATAGTCACGAGAAAAATTATTTTTAATGTTATTTATGAAATTCTTCCTATGTAATTAATTATTTATCTAATTAAAATATTGAACAAAAAAAATTACACTGATTTGGTATAGCACATGCACATTTAAAATATTTACAAGATTTAGTCCATGGGACACAAATAAATTTACTTGAATTATTAATAAATACAAAATGCATACTGTAAATTCTAGTACAAGTTTCCACATTTATTAATAAAATAGGGGTGTTTGTATTTGGATTAAGCAAAGAAAATATTTTAGATTTATCGAATTATAGATACAGCTTTTAAAACATTGGAATACGAAAGATTTTTTTTAATGAATAAATGTGTCTCAACTTCGATGGCCATTTACCTAGATATATTATCCTAGAAATAATAATTATAACGTATAAAGTTCGAGTTAATAATACTACGAAACTTAAATTAATGCTTTTTAAATATTTGATAACTTTGTTTATTTGGTTCGGTGCGTTTGGGATTTCTGCAAAAGTATTTGAAAGTCCTAATTGTCTTCTTTTTTCTGAATAGAGCTGACATTCGATGAGAAAAGTTTGACGGTTACAAATCTGTTGCAGTGATCACATGAAGAAGGATTTCCTGAAGTTATTAGGTGACTGTGTGTGAGATTCGAGATTAAATTTTTTTTTTAGATTTTTGTATGTATAACTGGCCCTTTCAACAGAAAGATTGAATTATATGCTTCTTTAGCTGCGCTGTCTGTCAATTCGTTACCGATAATTCCAACGTGTGAGGGAATCTAGACTATGGTTACGGTTACCCCTTCGCAGAAGAGGCGTTGGTTGCATTCATGTATTGCTTGTACGAGATAATTAGAGCTACAGTTGGATCGATTTGATCGAGGCAAGAGAATCAGTACATATTGCAACATTTTGGCTATCTTGGGTTACGAAATTAAAGGCTTGGGATAAAGCGAGTAGTATAAATACTGCATTTAGATGAGAGTAAGTTTGTAGAAATTATGGACTGCGAGAGGATAACTAAACACCCTACACCATTGTTGTTTTTAGAGGCACTGATATAAAATATTTGATTGAATTTGGAATTATGAATAAGATCTAGGAAACTTTGTCTTATGAGTTTATTGGGGGTATCATATTTGGAGTATTTGGTAAATTCTTATTCCAAGGAGCAGTAGAGAAGGGAGTAATAGGTGTTGTCTGTTTAAGGTCTATGTTGGAAAGTAGTGGTAATAGGTTATGACTTACTGGTTGAATTTTTCTGGGTGTGTCAAAATTTATTTTTCTTTTGAATATAATTTCATAAGCTGGGTTTAGTGGATTATCGGATACTCTGGAGCAGTATGATGAGACGAGTTGTTGTCTTCTTAACCAAAGAGGAAGTTCGATGGCTTTGCAGCATAGACTTTCAACAGGGCTTAACCAGAACGCTCCTAAGCAAATTCCTAGAGCTGTACAGTGTTGAGAAGTCTTAAGTTTGTTTTAATAGCTGACATGTAGAGAGTGCTGCCGTGATCCATTCTAGAACGCTTAAGGGATCTATACACTCTCAGCAGTACTTCCTCTTCAGCTCTCCAATGATGATATGATAAATTTCTTAGAATGTTAAGTCTGCATAGTCAATTCTCTTTGGTTTATTTGATATTTTCTTTCCAGCTAAACGTCTTGTCGAACACAATCCCTAAAATTGCAATCTAGTCAACGGTGGGGATGTTAATATTATTTAACATAATATTTGGATGAAAGAAAATATATGCACTCTCTATGTCAAATACTCCTACTAGCAGTATACGAAATATTAATATCTAAACAACTGCTAATTGTTCCATTTTTCGAAGACTATGTAATGATCAGCTTTATATCTAAAAAAAGGATAATTTGCTTAAAATATTCTTTGCTTTCAAATTTAAAATATTATACTGCTTTCAGGTTTTTGTACTAATTTATATTTTATATATAATTATGACAATATAGGGTCAAAAAGTGAAGTAAATAATTTATAAAATTGCCAACTTAATTAGTCAAAAGACGAAATTGTGAAATTATTTTCCTTAATTCTATCTTCTTTATTGAAAAGAACTAAATGATATTTGAACTTTGGGTTAGAAAGCATTTTATGTAAACAATATTTGTATATTTATTAATTTCAGATCAAATTGATCAAACAACAAATTTTCCTAGAGGTGAAAAACGCCTGGTAAGGTTGGATGTTATGTTTAATGTTTATTTTGATATTCAGGTAATTTAAATTAAAAACGTACTTAATGTTCTTTTTCCAAGTATTTTTTTTACGGTTTTGCTTTAAAAATATGTGATATTTAAGAAAATTCATAAAACAGTACTTTGGGATAAAAAGAATGCATCCGATCTCAAGATGCATGTAGACAAATCCGACAAAAACAGGCGGGACCTCATTTTCTATTTGTTTGTTGCAGCTTGTATTTCGTGGAGTACACTCTGAGAATAAAAAATATTGAATAAAATTTCATTTCATTAATAATATTTACGTGTTACTCTGAAAGACTCTACGCGCAAAAACTAATAGCGTGAATCAAAAATTTTACTAGGTGAATTTCTATGTTTAATTGATACGGTACAAAATTTAGGTAATTTTTATTTTGGTTTTATCCAATTGCTTGACAAATAGAATTTCCCTAAATAAGACCGGCCCTAGACCGACCACAAACCGATTAGAGTGTTAGAATACAATAACCCTATTATTAAACTAAATGTTTGATACTTTTATTTAACCGGGCAGCTTCCAACTGCATACTTTCTTAATCTTTTAATGGGGGTTGCTTTTATAGCTTGAAAACACGAACTCCGCATCTGTGCAAACGTCAAAAATAATAGCGACTTCTTTAAAAAAGTAAATTGAAGCCATGAACATGTTGACTGTAAGAGATATTACTTATATTCGTAATAATATACAGTATGGTCCAAATGAAAGCAATACATTTAAACACGTCGATTTTTATTTTTAAATGGGCGCTACTTCAGATCACCTTTTTATTTTTGACGTCATTTCTATACTACTGCTTTAAAAAGTACTTGATACATAGTGGTCAAAAGTTTGAAATCCCATCTGATTTGGGATCATTCTGTATCAAATATATTTTAATGCCATGGTATAGAATTTAGGTTAGAAAAGTTAGGATAGGAACACGTTAGCCGTTTTTATTGATTTTCAACGGTTTGGCTGCTACAAAAAAATGTGATTTTCAGGTGGGTGTAGATCCTTTATTAAACATAATAGACATATTTAAAATTAGTTCTGCAAGAGGTTTATAAAAATGTAAAAATATACGGTGTATATTACGAAATAACTTTAAAATGTGAAGCTTGACTCTATCTATGACTTTTATTAAAACATTCTTTCCAATATCTCAAGATAACGGAGATATTAAACTTCGGAGTATAAGTTGATCACCCTATATAAAATGTTTGGAGTATTTTCATAAGCAATAAGCAAGAGTTTTGTTTTCTATTTTTATATGTATTAATAAATCTTTTAAGTTTTGATTCGCTAATTCTTATCTTTCTATCCGATATCCAATAATTTCAAGAATCATCTGGTGCGCAATTCATGTACTTTTACTCTAGAATATTTTCTGTAGAGTGCACAGTTCGTATTAAAATGATTAAGACTGATGTAGCAAGTGCGCAATTTGAGAACGTCTATTTAATCTACATATAGAAATAAATCAAAAATTGAGTTTACAAAATGTAATAGGATATTACAAATATGTTATAAATAATCCTCTTGAAACACTAATCCAACGTTGACGACGATGTAATCCATACCTTTTAAATTAAATTTAGTATCCTCTACAAAAGGGATATATATATATATATATATATATATATATATGTTTATAAAATTAAACACAAAAATGCAAAAACCAATGGCGAAAAATATCATCTTTAAAAAGTAGGTTCTATATTTTTAGTATTAAAACATTATAAATAACTTTTTCAATTTTAATATTTTCATTTTTTGGAATTAACATGTATTAAAAAATAAAATCTACAAAATGTTTATATGTTTATTGTCGACTGGCAACCTAAAAATGAAAAAGATGATATTACGCATTTCAGAAAAATCATGGAATCCCTGAAATAAGACACCGAGAAAAAAACGTAAAGGACAAATCTACATCTAAATCTAAAATCTAAATTTAACAAAAGATTAATTTCGTAATTATTGAATAGAAAATATTATATTTTTCTATTACTGGTTTACTTATGTTCATCTTGTTTATAAATTGGTGAATTTATGATTGACTGTATATACACATTAAACTAGTGCGGACAAAAATATTTGCGGTTAAGCAGCAATTTTATCGATTTGAAGGATAATTCTAAGAAAAGGTTAAACAATTGATTTGCATAAGGTCTTCAAACATATAGAATAAAACATTGTATTTAAAAAAACACTTAAAGTACGTTGGTATTATTACATCACAACATAAAATTATTATTTTTCTTTCCATGTTTATTATAAATGATTTCCATAAAGTAAGAGTTGAAATAATTAATTTAACAAGGATTTAGATCTGGAAGATCTTGCTCTGACGCAGTATTTGCAATAAGACAGAATAACCAATTGAATACAAGCCAGCTTACATATGTTTTATAGACTTCGAAAAGGCGTTTGATCGGGTTCAACTGAATGACGTTCTTCATCTACTATTCAACCAAATTCAGGCAAAAGTGAAGGAAGAGCTCACCGAGCCGATAACATTTGGCAATGGTATGCAATAGGGAGATTCATTAATCCCACTCCTGTTTAACATCATAATGGCTGAAATGATAAGACAGGTGAGAAAATTGAGGGGCTATAGAATAGGACACTAGGAAATAACTATCCTATGTTACGCAGATGATGTCGAGAATGAGAGTGACCTACAGAGACTTTTATATTAAATTAATCGTATAGCGAAGATACTAAATATGACTATATCAGCTAGCAAAACTAAATGTATGACATCAAAATGCCCCATCAGATGTAAGCTGCAAATGGAATAAAAAGTAATCCAACATGAAATTTAAATATCTTGGCATAGAAATTTCGAGTTACGGTGATGTTGCAGCAGAGGTGAGAGAACCAACAACAAAAATAACAAGAGTAGCAGAATGTTTCAGTGATATAATAGGGCGCAACAGAAATATTAAAAGTGAAACCAAAAGCAGGATCTGTAACACAACCGTCAGGCCTATCATGACATATTGCGCAGAAGACGACTCCAATCTGCCACAACCAAACGTCTATTGGAGACGGCAGTAATTAAGTTACTTCGAAGGATAGCTGGAAGAATAGTCCGAACAGAGACAGAAGTGACATTATAAGAACGATTTGCCAGACGGAAAATATCAATGATTGGGTGATGCACAGAAAGAAGGAATGGAATGCTCACATAAGCCGAATGAACGCTGAAAGATTAGTAAGGATATCACGCGATAAGTTACCATTAGGCCGAAGAAGTCAAGGTCGACCCCGGAAAAGATGAAGCAACAACTTAAGCGCATAAGGGGTGAACAGGCGAGTCTGTCGTCTTTATCAAAAAATCCTTTTCTTTTTTCCTTTTTTCTTTTTTTTTGTATTATTAGTACTGTAACAAATCGCAGATATTATTATTCTTTGGTCTTACTACGAGGGTTGCTATTTATATATTGAGAATAGAAAGAACAAACAAGTGAATTTTATTCAAAATATATTTATTGCTTTTCAAAATATTCGCCTTTAAGTTTTATACACTATTGTACGCGATTGAACCACCTTTCATGTCAAAAGATGATGGCTCCAAAACATGGTTTTTGAAGACCTCAACTCCTTCTTCGGGCGATGAAAATCGATGTCCACGCAGTTTATCTTTAATTTGTGGGAACAAGGAGAAGTCATTAGGTGCGAAGTCGGGGCTGTAAGGCGAATGACCCGTCAATTTGATTTTTTGTGTGTCCAAATACTCGCTTCTTTCACTTGATGTGTATGAGCTCGCATTGTCGTGATGCAAAATGGTTCGTCGTTTTGGATTGGCTTCTCTCAATTTACCGAAAACTTCTGGCAAGCAAATGGTCGTTTACCACGCTGAATTAACGGTCTTTTCATTTTCCAGAGCCACAGTTGTTTCATGCCCGGTTTTCGTGAAGAAACACGCCACCATTTGTTTCAAAACACTTCGAGAACGAGTAACTTTTGTTGGCTTTTCTTCACATTGAAACATCCAAACTACCGACTGGCCTTTTCTTTCTGGCTCATATGCATAAATCCACGACTCGTCACCTGTAACGATGCTGTATACGGCTTTGGATGCACTACAGTTGTATTTTTTAATCATTTTACGGCACCAATCGACATGAGCCTTTTTTTGAGCATCTGTCAACAAATGTGGAATCCAACGCGCAGACAGCTTCCGAACACCCAAATGTTCGTGCATGTATGCTGGTCATACTAATGCTTAAACATGCCTCGATTTTACGGTATGTCAGATTACGATCTTCTTCAATTAGTTTTCTCATAGCATCAATGTTTTCCTGTAGAACGACCGATTTTGGACGACCTTCTTTAACTTCGTCCGTGAGCGAACTACGGCCACGTTTGAATTCAGTGTACCAGCGATCACACTGGCTTTGGATGGTGCTTCATCGCCAAAAGTTGAATTAAGTTGAATGATGCACTGTTCTTGACTTACACTACGTCGAAAGTCATAATAAATCATAACTCGAAAATGTTCGCGATTTAATTCCATTTTTTTGGCCGAGATGAGATTTTCAACCTACTGCAAACAACACAAATAGTACTCGCACGTCAAAACGTTCGGAGTACGTATACTGTCAAAAATGTTAAACTTTAAGATGGGAATGTCAGATTTTTCTGGTGTTGCCAGTTCTCAATATATAAATAGTAACCCTCGTGTGTACTGTTAAATCCACTAATAAAAATATGAAGCACAATACTAGATTCCTAGTGCGTAATTTCTTGGATAAAAAATAGAATATTTCTTGTTCTTTTGTATTGCATTCAGAAAAGAAACACAAGGGAAATTTTCGAAAATTTAACCGTTGTCTTGGGATCAAAAATAGAGTGTTATATTTTCATTAAAATGTAAATAAGTGATTTGTTGCTTCCGTAAAACATTTGAATTCTGATAGGGTCGTTGTCATCGAGATTATCTTTGTGCTTTTAAAAGCGTATCAGCATAAACTCAAAATGTGGTCTGCCTGTCTAAAGTGGCTAACAATATAATTCAATTATATGAGAACGAAAATAAAGAACACGCGTAGAGTGTAAAAGAAGAGATTATATTACTTTAGGTCCTTTGTATACTTTTGAATAATAAGTATCATTTGTATGATTCACGACATGTGCCGAGGCCAATACCCTTTCTGAAAGGTTTTCTACTTTAATATATATTTTCATCTCCTTTTTTTATACTAGCAGTAAAAATATGACTCTCGTGAAAAATTCTTATGTTGTTACTTCTTAAGTACAAATGACTGCCGGCTGTTGTTTGAGTGCGAATATAAATTGGAAACAATTCGATACATTTTTCGAAAATGTTTTACAAGGAAATACTCACGAGAACTCGGAGAGAAGTTTTGCATTTCATATTATTAGTCATGGAACGTAGATATTTCTCACTTGACTTCACTTTTATGAGATCATTTATTAGTTTCTTATTGGAGGGTTACTTTTGTCATTGAAACATTTTCTCATCTTGCTTTACGGTAAATACATATACGCATGAACTTTTACAAACATTTAATAACGGCGATACTAGACAGAAAAAGTGAGAAAATATAAATAAATGTGTTTATACAAATACGGGGTATCCGCATAATTAATAATAATATAATGGTTTATTTATCATCATAGATAATGTTTTGGTTTTATTATTTTTAATACTCGAAAATATATTCGAGAAAACCTGTGTCTTTAATTTTTCATGAAAATACATGTTATTGTGGGTATTAATTTCTGCGTTTACGAAACCTGTAATTTACGCCTATTTTGGTTTCATTATTTTTAATACTTGGGGATATTTTCGAAAAAATCTGTTTCTTTAATTTTTTTAAGAAAATAGTTTTTTTTCGATAGGGATTTGTTTCGTCATTTACGAAACCTGTAGTTTTCGCCTATTTTTGATTTTATTATTTTTAATATTCGAGAAGATATTCAGAGACAAACTTATTTCGGCGCTTACTAAACCTGTAATTTTCGCCTATTTTGGTTTTATTATTTTTAGTATTCTAGGAGGTATTCGAAGAAATCTGTTTTTTAAAGAAAATAGGCGTTTTTAGATACAAATATACATATATTTCAAAACTCGTTTCTGTAATAAGGAAAATTTACAAAATTCTATTTCGATGATAAATAACGTATTAGTAAAAGCATTTCAATTACTGCCGAAAGGTAGCAAATCGTGTCCATAAATTAAGCCTAGAATTTAGTGTCAATTAGGTTGCCAATTAACAAACTAATGCCGAAGAATAGGGACATTATGTACGTATTGAATGTGTTATTGTCATGTTTCTATTATAAGTTCTACACTCATTAATCATATTTTATATCGATTGCTGATGCTTGCTGATTTTACTGCTTCTACTGATAGATACTAATAATAAATTTAAACCGGTAAAAGTGAAATTATACAGCATATCCACAAACTTCTTCACATAAGAAAACTGCTAATTCTAGAGTTCATTTTAAATCGATTTTCATTTAAAAAAGTTTTGTCAAGAGAACTACAGCTCTATATCTTTTTAAGTGATAAAATTCGGTACATTTATTTTGTGGAATATATCATTCTACGAGCTCTAACTATTTAAAGTCATTGTTAGCAAAACTAGTAAACAGAAGGTATGACATAATCGATATAACAAAATTAGAAACTCTCTGAAATTTCTATATGAATGTGTCAGTCAGAAATTTCTGGTTTATTTCACCCACCTCAAGTTATATATATGTAGTTTCTGTAGTAATTATTAAACATAATATATTCGAGACTAAAGGATTTTCATTAAAGTTAAATAAAGTTAGCTAAAATCCATTATTTCACAATGGAAACTTAAAGTAAACGTGATATAAATATAAAAGTAGAATATCAAAATATACATAAACTAATGCAAATAATGGAAAGTTTGAGATATTTTTAAAATTTCGTTGTTCTTATTTAGTATCTCTTATATTTTGTTTTAAAATAATTATATAGTACAATAGTGTTTGATAATATATATATATATATATATATATATATATATATATATTAAAAAATTCAACAAATAATTTAAAAACATATTTTATTACATACATGTATATTATTATGAATTGTAACTATTTAAAGGATATATCAAATTTCGCTTTGATTTGAACAATGACGAATACAAGAACATTTTCAATGATTTCTTATTATGTTGTATTTATAATACTTAAACTAATCAAAATTATGTAAACTTAATGGAAATGGTTAATTAGCTTTGGGCACTGTTTAGAAATATGTAAGAATTTGAAAATGTTTTAATTGTAACAAAATTAAAGTAGTTCTTTGTAAAAGGAATTAGGTTTGGTTATATCTAAAAAATGAACTAAATTTCAATGTAGAAATGAATTATGATGCAAGTAAAAACATCATTTATATTGTTGTAATTTATTTAAAAATAGTATAAATACAAAAAGCAAAACAAAGTGAAAATTTCAGTCACCTTCTTTTATGAATAACCTAATAAAAGAAATTAAACATAAATCAAAGTCAATGCATATTGGTTACAGAAATTTGCGTATTTGATATTATAATTATTGCTGGAAGCGAAAATTGTTTAGAAGATAATATCAACATTTTAGAATCAAGTGCTAACAAAGAATGGGATGACTTTTTTATGCAAATAAAAAAAACATGACGGTAGAAGCAAATAAGAAAAATATGTATGTAAAAGAAGTAACAAAACACAACAAATGTGTACAAAACAATCTATAGACCCATTCTTACATTCGATGTGGGTCGTGCCTGTAAGTAATATAACAAAAAAGCAAATTAGGTGAGGCCGAAATGAGATATCTAAGAAAATGTGGATGTACCAAGCTAAATAAAGTAAAACATGAAATAATCAGAGAAAAACTTGATGTAGGACAAATAGAAAATTTTGTATATTGTATCTGTAAAAAGAATCTAGAAAGTTAAAAGTATTAGGAAGAGAAAACAAGGAAGTCTTAAGGAAATGTGGAATAATATGGAGGGAAAGATTTTATGAGAGAAAGAAAAAACATGGACAGAAACCAAGAGAGTAGCGTTAAATAGGAAGGACCGAAATAAGTTTATTAAGAATTAGTATATCAACTCTGAAAGATTGTAGTTAAATTTTACGTGTGATAATTTGTAAAAATGTTAGATTCTTTGTGCAGTATTAAATCTATCAAAGAGTTTAGAGATAAAACCAGTCTACATATCAAGTATTTTAATTGTAATATATGTGATTACTACTACTTATAACAAATATAATGTGATTAGATGGTTAAATGTTTATAAATGTATGTATGACACCACACCACACTGAAGCAAAGACGTGATTCTTACAATAGATTTGTTAAAGAAACAGGTTGTATTAATTACACCATAGCCATACTATATTAATAAGGAAAATTGGCACTTACCAAATTCTTATGCCTTCAGTCTTGGAGCTCCGATTCTGGGTGACGCCCTGTATTTAGATGTACTTGTAGGTCCTTCAAATTACAAAGTAACTAAATGTACTTTTTCTAATTGGGCGACGAATAAGTGTAAATTACAACTAAAATATAAATGAAGAACAACGACTGAATTTACAATACAACTAATTAAATTAAAGATTTGAATAATAATTAAACCTCGTCGAGTTCTTTAATAAACCTTTAACTCTATTAACGAATTCAGAAAAGTACTGGAAAATTATAAATTTTTGGTATTAAGGCTAAAGGCACTTGATTACGAGTACCTTTTGAGACGGGTTTTAAACTACATTTGATTCCCGAATTCATCTAGCTTTTTAAATTGAACTTTTAGTACTACTTTTTTTTGCGTTTACAGATTTTTTTATAACCTTCAATTTATTAAAGGAACTCGGCTTTTAGAAAACTAGTCAATTCCTCCGTTCAGAGAATTATATAATGGGATAACAATCTGAACGACACTTTTTTTTGGAAGGGTAAAATCCCGAAAACTTTTCCAAATACAGCCCAGTTTCTCCTACATTATTTCTATAAAATTACTATCGTAAAACTCATCTGTGGTGTCATTTGAAGCCTCAACTTATATTTAATCAATATGTCTTAAAAAATGAAATTTACATCTACTAGTTGATTTTGAAATTCTTTGTATATTTTTCAGAAAGAACCGTTGAGAACCCTTGTTTTAAAATATTTATATTTCTCAAGTCAATTTGTTTTTTGTCTACTGAATTTGTAGTATTTGATTAGTTGGCTGCAAACAATTTTAACAAAAGTCTTGAGTTGCTAAAAGTTTAATTATAATTTGTGTGAGCAATAAACATTCTGTAGTGAGTGTCCCTTTATCTACTTAGGGCCCGACGACCGTGCCCTTTTTACAGGTTCTGATTATGATCAGGGCTGAAAATAAACGCCACTATTAAGTATTCAGTGTTAATTTTGTATTAAGTAAAGTTAAAAATAGAAATTTTAATTATCTAACTGTTATACAACCACTACATTTTAACCCATAATGTACATGTTACCTGCACATTCCATTTTAAAGTTATTCAACAATCAACCGAATTAATTACAATTATAAAGAACGGAAATGAATATTTCAAAATATGAAAAAAATGTTATTTGATACTTGATTGCGTAATTCTTTTGCATTATTTGATGATTTGTTTTGTTTGCTGTTAGTATTAAAATTAATAATTAAAAATAAATAACAAAATTAACCATTAAATAGCCCTACTTTATTTGATCCTTTAAACCTGAATATAACCTAAACCTTTAATTTTCAGTATAATTAAAAAAGCAACCTCAATTAAAGCCCTAATAATTAAAATTAATCCAGGCACTTAAACTAATACTGCAAGAAATACCGCCATCGCTCGTAAGAAAAATATTTTTATACGCAAAAATGGCATTTCGCAGTCTAGCATCGAAAAGAACTATTTTTATGTACACAATCCGATAAGAAGATTGTATTCTCAACTGCAAAACCATACCAACTTTGTCTTTTTGGCTTTTATATAGATTTACATTGCTACTGAAGATTCAAAAACGTTCTTTGGCGAATATTTAATATACAATAATTTACATTCTTATAGTGAATATAAATCAAAGCAGATTTTATTATAATGATTCGTGAATAAAGTTACAAAGAGAATAAGGAGTTATAATCTGCTTTGAACATTGAAATGTTATAAATATAACAAGACTTAAAGGATTTCCATAAAAGCGAATTTTATGAAAAAAAATTGTGTTTTTAAATTGGATTTTAAATGGAGGTTTCCTCAATAGATAACTTTAATCTAATCTGACAATGTTTTAAAATATATAATAGGAAGAAAAATGGTAAACCCATTTTCCCGAAATAATTTTTTTAAGAAAATAGTTATTAGAGAAACAAAACCAACAACGATTTGGAAAATGTTTTTCTAGTAAAATACAAAAGTAATTCCTAAAAAAGTTTAATCAACTTTTGGCATTGTTATTGAAATATTTTCAGTCTCAAAGTAATTAATTAAGCCGTTTCTACTCTTTTATTTTACAACGTACATATAGATGTTATTTTGCCAGCATATATCAGAGTGATGTCGGATTCATTATTTTCATGTTAACAAGCGCCCACCTTTTGAAAGCCGGACCGTCCAGAATATACATGGCAATCACAAATTACTCACATTAGTAGATCTAGTATAGTGTAAACTTAAAAGGCAAAAAGATTCTCGTAGAAGTAAGGAATATACTAAAACAGCTCGACGGGTCTATAAAAGAGGTTTGGCTGTTGGAAAAGGAAATAATTACATTCTCATACTTCCAATAAGTTATTGAATAATTCGCCAGGTCCAGACTATCGATAGACAGAATTACAATAGGCTATAATTTTGGGACGTGAAAAGAGTAAAAGCAGTTATTATACCTAAACCTGGAAGAATTTCTTCTTCGGCCAAGACATACAGTTCGACCTGCTTATCCTCATTTATTTTGACAATGGAAAACTGTTTTTAAACCATATAAGGAGAGGTCATTAGACGAAAACCTACATGTATTTCAATCCTGTGAAACTGCTCTGTGACGAGAGAAGAAAATTCCTTGAAAACTTCCACATTTATATCTTTTTTTTAAAAGGGGAAAATGCTTTTATGTATGCCCCCAAGGTCTGCTGGGTCTACAAATACGTACAAGAAATTCCTCTTTTCAACCGCTAAACCAGAGTAGCCAGCGTTGGCCTACTTCAATATTGGGGTCTGGTACTTTTCGATTAGGCCTCTTGCTGCAACGTTCTATCTTCTTTATCCTTTTCTACTAGAATAGGTTAATGAGCTTCCGTATTATGTTCCACTTAATTCTGTCCCAAGCCGTTAACTCTATGTTTCTTATCCGGAGTTCTTTCCGGATTTCTAGCTCAGGTTTAAATCTAATGGCCTCTCACCTAAGACAATTAAGTAGCTCAGTACTAGCACTCTACGGTTTCTATCTTTCCAGTTCTTTTTGTATAGGTGGCGAAACTTTCATGACCAGCCAGGAGTTCGGTGAGATTTTATCCAGCTCTCGACGATATTTATGGTCTGGATTTCCATGGATCTGATCCATACCGAAGCTCCGTACAAGAGCACAGACTGGACCACTCCATAAAACATCAATCTGCTGCATGGCCCTCCAATCTTTAGCATTAACCTAACAATCCAGGCTAGTTTTTTTCCCCCTTCTGTACCACATACGCCACGTGTGGAGCAAATTGTCCGTTATTATCCATAACTATCCGGATTTATTTAAACCTCTTCTGAACTCTTATTTCGGTATCCAGTAACTTTACGCTTAATTATCTTTTCGCCTTGTCATTTAGGATCGTAATGCCTGTATTTTGAAGTGCTAATTCTAATTGGGTTTTACCCATCCATCTTCGTATTCAACGTAATGAGATTTACGTTCTATGTTCCAGTTTCTTTATATCTTCAGTCTCTACAATTGAATATTTCGCCGAATAAAATGTTCCACAGAGTTGGTCTGAGCACAGAGCACAGAGCTCTGGAAAGGCTTAAACAAAGCTCATTCTACTGTGTTACAATAGGGCCACATACATTAGTAGCTTGGATAGACGACACTCATCCAAATTAGTCTAGTTAATGTGTGATCACTTGTAATCGGTTGCCTCTCACATAGTCATTGAATATGAGACCCTTGGTAGGAAAAGATCTAGACTCATAGTGCCAACTAATAACAGAGACTATATTTTCAATGAGAATCTCTGTAATAGGCTACTAAACCGTATGAATGTAACAAACCTTTTCAACAAATAGCCTATAGACATCTAAACTCATTGCATCAAACCTAAGGCTAAAGTATCCCAGCATAACTGCCTCCCAACAATAAATCAATCCAATAAAAAATTTTAATACTTGCAATATACAATGCGGTTCATATGTATGGAATACATTTTTAACGTTATTGTAAACTTTTGGGAAAAACCTGAGAGAGATCGATTTTTATTTTTAATTTTACAAGTTGTGGTATAAAAATATTACCTCCTCCTTTCACCCTCTCTGAATTATGACATCTCCCCGAAAGTATAAAATGAGGAAAGGGGTCTTGTGGTACCTTCTTTGAAAGGGATTTTAATTCTCTGTTCAGCAATATATAGGTTTTTAAATTTGGTTTATTTGTACCTAACTAAGAAAATTTAGCCTTGAGGTTATATAACATGTTCTACGAGAATTTCAACATCACGTTGCTTATTGTCAAGAAGTAAATGGATGTCACTTTAAATATTTAACATAATTAAAAATTAAAATAAATTAGAAAATACATTCTAAGTTATGTGAGATTCTATGCAAACTTTTGAAGTGGAGACATTATCAGAATTTTACATTTTTAAAATCAAATTTCTTAGTTATGAATACACCAAATTTAAAAATCTGTATATTTCTGAACAGAAAATTATAATCCCTTTCAAAAGAGGTATCACACGACCCTTTTTCTCATTAAAAATTTTCATAATTCAGAGAGGGTGAAAGAAGGGGAAAATATGTTATACCATAAATTGTAAAATTAAGAATAAAAACCGACCTGTTTCAGGTTTTTCCCCAAACGTTCATAATAATGTTAAAAATGAATTTATTTCATACATACGCACCTAACTGTAAAGAATAAGTTAATTTTATTATCTTAATCAATATAAATTCAGGTCTGACCTTAGTTAATTAACTACTCGTAAGTTTATGATATTTTTAATATATCTGAAACTTCTTAAATCTTAACAAATATAAGTTATTCACCTATTAAATTATATATAGTATG
Organism: Hermaeophaga mercurialis; assembly: GCA_951812935.1. Taxonomy (NCBI): domain Eukaryota; kingdom Metazoa; phylum Arthropoda; class Insecta; order Coleoptera; family Chrysomelidae; genus Hermaeophaga; species Hermaeophaga mercurialis. Next base: position 30,851,498 of record OX638362.1, on the reverse strand, counting down.
ATCGAAACAGATAATTCCATTAATAGTTTACGGCTTTTTTCAAATGATAAATTTCTGGTGCAAAAGTGTTGTTTTGGGATATATCAGTTTACCCTTTCAATTTAAATAATATTTTATATAAATATTTAATTAATCCAATAAGTAAGCAGCCTTCTAATTTTGATTATAAAGTTTCTTATATAGTTCTAAATATTAAAGGGTTCTCAATTTTTCGATCTGGATTTAAATTTAAAATTCTTAATTCATATTATTTTATATTCTGTATCTTATTACATTTTCAATAATATGCCAACTAATATTTATATTATTTTGTTTCAGATATCTTTTAATATGATTAGCAGGAAATGCGAATTTCTGTACATTTGGAATCAATCAATATAATATAAATAATCACAATTCAAGACAATATGCCTGAATATACGTTTAAAGAGGTAAGAAGTTTTGTAATAGTTATAAATGATTCTTTTGTTAAAATTGACATTTTAATGTTAGAATAACTAAAAATCTACTTGGATACATGTATCATATATTATTTTTTCTGTTAACACTTGACATCGTTGTGTATTGGGTTATTTTTTTTTTCAATGAATGTATGGAAAAATCCATATATTATTTTCTACATTGGAAATTAAAGAGGCTGAGGCAAAACAATAACTATAAAATCAACTATTATGAAATATCAGGGCAACATAAATCTTTAAATAACTAACACATATAATCGCAGGGGTAGGCACACTATCACGTCTCGATCTCTCGAGCTTCGAAACTTGACTCCCTAATATCTTTTTATTTTCAAACTAAGAAAATCCCTACACTTAATAATTTTGATACCTCTAAAATAATATTTATTATCCGATTGCGACCTTTGAAAATGTTAAATAAAAAATAGGTTCTACGTACAGGGTGATATTTAACTAAATCCCTGTATATATTATCGTAACGATATATTTCTCTACAAAACCTTAAAATAAAATTCCTCAATTTAATATTCTATTTTGAAACCATTAAATTTTAGATTTGTTTAGTAACCGAAGTTTTATTGTTTACGGAAAACTTTCAAGAAGATGATATAAACTGAAGTTATTGTCTATTACCCTAAAATATATTTAATAAATTATAAAAATTAAAGAAAATTTGTCTCTTTAAGAAGCTGAAAAGTATCTAACGACGACAGTTACGACAGTAATGGATATATTTAAGGATTGTCGCAGAGATAAACTTAGTCTGCTCATTAATATTAAAGATGTGTGGAGACATAAATTGTTACTATAACCAAGACAAAAAAAGGATCACGAAATATTATATTTATTGTTTTTAGTTTGTCTAGCTTTTATATGATCTTTAAATGAGCGACATTGATTTTTTTTTTTGAAAACAACAAAAAATGTACATAATGCTCGCTTAAAGCTGGAGAAGTATGTAACAAACAAAAAACAATAAACAACAGAACTTACTATACATTCATCAACTTCACGTTTTAAAAACACATTTTGAAAGTCATTTTACTAGCCCATGAGAAAACAGCTCATTTTTTTTTACATAAAGTATAAATATTTCTATTCAATAAATCAAATTTTTTGACTTTGGTTTTACTTAGTTCTTTTAAAACTCAATTGGGAATTGGGGATTTTTAATAAGGTGTCAATTTTGAGACTAGTACTCTAATGTGGAAAGAATTATCTGAAATATTAGAGAATCCAAGAAGAGTATAAAAACACGATACGTTGAGGTTGAAAAGTAGTAATTTAGTCAAATTTAAAGAAGTCACTATTAATAAATTATGTTAATCTGTAATTTAGGTTTTAGTTTGTTAAAGGCTCTGGAGAAATTTTTTACAATATGTCAAAAACCTTCTTTTTTACACCATTTATACTTAAACTTTTTGTATATTTTTGATGTTATATAGGATTGTATTTTTATACCCTCTTTAGTTGGAGTATCTATTCTAAAAATAATAATTATATTTTTAAACTTTTTTATTCTCAAATTACGAATTTTTACGAAATCTTGAATTTTCAAGTCTTTTTGAGTAGACCTTCCTTTTTAAGTACTCATATTGTCAGAACCTTGTCATGAGTTTACGAAATGAGCTTTGAAAAACATCAGAAAATTCAATAAATTTCAATTCTACCTAATGTAAAATTCTGATCACAAAGGACTCTTCCAAACTTTTGGATATTATTGTCTCTAAGGACGCAACACAATAAATCCATTAAATAATTATGTTAAATAAAGAAGATGTGAATACTTTCAATAAGCTTGTCCTTTTTTGAGTAAAACTAGGAGAAGAGGATGTAAGATATAACAAAACCGGTGAAATTAAAGAAAGTTGTTAGAATTGCACAAAAAAAATTAAAGCGTTTTATAAATTTATAATCTTTTTAAGATAATACTGTGGTTTCAAACAGTGTTGTAAAGTAATACTTTACACCCTCTACGAGGTGTACCTCAGACGCTAAGAATATTTATTTAAAACTTAGTTGTAAAATATTATATTTCTCTTTGTTCTAAATTCTTCAAATAATTGCAAATAAAATAAAAATTTTGTTTATTTTAGACCTTCTAGACTACATAAAATCATAAGTGTTACATATGGTTGAACTCATATTGAAGAGAAGATTCAAAAAATGACTGAATATACAGGGTGACGTATTTAAAAAACTGTGACTAATAAAATCCGAGAAAGGGCAAATCTAGCAACATTACAAATGTCAAAACTTGAATGTCCTTATCCCAAAATAGACTTATCCCAAATTTTGTAAAATTCGGACTAGCAATTTATGAGATAATTGGCCGTTTCCAAACTTTTGGTCCACTCTGTATAACAAGAAGTATGTTTTTTATTTCTATTAAAAAGGAGGATAAATGTTCACATTTTGGTGAATTCATTCATACTTAAAATTTTGGACAATTGACAAAATTAAAATTTTGGCCAATTGACTAGAATTAAAATTTTGGCGTAAAACTATTGAAAATATTGGTGACGTACACCTCAATTTCATTGGCAGAATATAATGTGAATATTTGTGTCCCATTTCTTTACAAATTAAAAAAAATTTTACAAGAAGTGTAGACAGTCTTGAAATTCACATTTTAAAATTAATCTCAAATATACAGAGTGTTCAGGAACGCAGTGCCAGACAAAATTTTTGTTTTTTTAAATGGAACACCCCGTATATTTTTATAAACCTCTTGTCGAGCTAATTTCAACGATGTATCACACTTTACGTTTATTATGTTTAATAAACGATCTACAGCCACCCGAAAATCACATTTTTTTGAATTTTAATGTCTGTAGCAGCCAAACCCTATTCTAACTTTTCAAGTTCTATGCTTTGGTATTAAAAAATATTTGATATAGAGTGACAAAAAATTTGAAATCCCAGGCGCAATGAAATAAACTATATTATTGATACTACTGATACAAAAGGTTTGACATTAGCGAATATTGCTTTAGGGAACCTTAAAACAGTTTAAATTAGTGTATGCCTTAATTACCCCTATAAAATAAAGGGTGTTCTGTTTAAGTTAACGTAGTAATTAAACAAACTATTGCAACTGAATTCAGACTCTCAATTACAAATACACTATGCACTAATTTAAAAAAAAATTTCGAAACAAAGCCCAAACAATTCAAAATTACCAATTAAAAAAATTATCAAAAATACGTTGGTTTAATATCTAAGCATTTAATTCTGAATTAATATAGTACTTCTAATAAAAATCCAAAATTTTTACCACAACTATTTAATTCAAACTTAAAAATAACAACGACTCCTAGTTTCGGCTAAAATGCCATCTTCAGGTCTAAAAGATGAAAAATTGCAATACAATATGCACTAAACAATGTAAATAATATAAACAGTGACCACAACAACTTAACTCAAAATAAAACAAAATGTTGCATAATATAAAACCAGGTTTAGAAGTGGTAAAATTAAATGAATTATTAATTAATTCTTTAATCCCTTAATACCATATTTGAGAATATGGATAATCTACTTTAATTAATATAGTTCCAGAAGATTACTTTTTTAAAGAATAGTCAACTTTCAAGAATAGGTATAGGCAATTCTTAGTAAACCGACATTACATATTTCAGTAAAATTTAAAATTGTAAGAGCCGTCTCTGTGAAAATAAAAATTTAGAAATTTAATAATTGGTAATTTTTTCTAAGGACTTAGAATATCTCAATAAAAGTATTTAGTTTTATTTTAAATTTACAAATTCAATAATTGCATAAAAAGCATAATTTTTTTTAAATACAATAGATAGTTTAAAAAATATAGTTTAACGACTGTTAAACAGATGTCGAAATTTTATTTGCAAACAAGTTTTATTAATAGAAAGTACTAATTCACCCTCGAATAACGATAAGTATATTATTGTTACTTTTGTATAAGATATGGGCGCGTCTGAAGAACCGTGTGGATAAATCAAAATTGTTTTGCTGGTTTTTTCTCTGTAAAGACATTTTCTGTCCGGTAATTGTAACCTCAATTATTATTTTTATACAGAGCAAACCAAAAGTCTGGAAACGGTCAATTATCTCGTAAATTGTTAGTCCCAATTCTCCAAAATTAGGGATACGGAGATTCCAGATTTGACATTTGCAATGTTGCTAGATTTGCCGTTTCTCTGACAATATTAGTTACTTTGGTTTTTTAAATAATACATCACCCTGTATATTCAGTTATTTTTGGAATCTTCTCTTCAATATGAGTTCAACCATATGTAACACTTATGCTTTTATGTAGTCTAGAAGGTCTTAAATAAATAAAACAGAGAAAAATATTTAGATTTGAAGAAATTTAAATGTTTAAATTTAGAATGCTGAAAACTGACAGTAGTCAGTTCTGCAAGGTAAATTGTTCTCTAAAATGGTTGTTAATGAAAAAGAACGAATTACTATTCTACTGATGAGAGGGTACGGCGACAGAAAAATATCTTATAGTGAAGTAGCCAACTTGTTCAACGATACTTTCCCAAATCGATCTTCTATCCATAAGGCGACGGTACAAAAAACTGTAAAGCACTTTGAGGACTCTGGAGTAGTAAAAGATAGAAAAACAGTTATGAATGATAACAAAACTTTAGATATAATGCAGATCCACATTCATCCTCATGCAGGGTTGCACAAGTACATAATGTAGGTCATTCTTCAGTCTTACGTTTATTACATAAGAATCAATTTCAACCATACAAAATGTATTTATTGCAAGAATTAAGTGAAGATGACTTCGCTCGTAGATTAGAATTTAGTGAGGTAAGGATGGATAAAATTGAAAATGAAGGGAAATTTCGTTAACAACATGTTTTTCCGACGAAGCAACCTTTACACGATGTGGGACTGTAAATCGACATAATTTAAGGTACTGGAGTGACATAAATCTACACTGGATGCGTGAACAATATACTCAAAGAGCAAAAAAATTAAATGTATGGTCAGGTATAGTGGGTACTCAGTTAATTGGGCCGATCTTTATCGAAGGAAATTTAACATCAGATACATATGAAATGCTACTTGGAAATAAAATTGTACCTACACTAAGAAACTTGTTTGGGGCCAATTTTAATCAGATATAGTTTCAGCAAGATGGAGCTCCAGCTCATTTTGGCCTCCACGTTTACCTGATTTCAGTCCTAAAGATTATTTTTATTGGGGATACTTGAATAATTCAGTTTACAAAACTAAAGCAGCAAGTCTTGCAAATCTAACGCAACGAATTATAGATGAATCTCGATTAATTTGATTAAGTAATCATTATTTGAAAAATGTTGTATTCTTTCAATTGTTAACTTTTAATGTAGCTGAAAATAGTTTGTATTAAAAAATGTATTGAGACAATTAGGCGTTGCCAGACTTCTGTTTTATTTATTTAAGTTCTTCTAGACTACATAAAATTATAAATGTTACATATGGTTGAATTCTTACTGAAGAGAAGATTCCAAAAATGACTGAATATACAGGGTAAAGTATTTAAAAAACCAAAGCGACTAATAATATCAGAGAAACGGTAAATCAAGCAACATTGCAAATGACAAATCTGGAATCTCTGTATCCCAAAATAGGCTTATCCCAAATTTTGTAGAATTCGGACTAGCAATTTACGAGATATTTGGCCGTTTCCAGACTTTTGGTACAGTCTGTATATTATAATTTAGGCTATATATTTTGATAATATTCTAGATATCCCTTTTCGTTTTGAAAAAATCATAATTGATTTGATGCTGTTATTTTTTTTTTATTAAAATATCCAAATACATACATAATCCAATACAATTTATTGATTGAAATAGATTATTCATTTGAATCAAATAATACAGTTTGATCACAGTAATCAAACAACATATTTACTTGCTTCAAATAAATTCTTTGTTAATTGAAGAAATATTTTTACTCTTTTTTATGTACAGCCTAAGTTGATCAATTCACTTCAGAGATATGAATTGTTTTTATAATATTTCTACTACCAATTTAATATGATCATCATAAATATTTGTTTCTATTCATGTTCCCCGACGTTAGTAGTGTAGCAAAGTCGGTTCTGGATAACTTACAGAAACTGCCACCAGAGGCGCTGGTGTCGCTGGTGCGCGGTAAATTCAAATTTCGAGAGCGGCCATGTTTAGTCCAATTATGTCAAAGTTCCGCAAAGTGTTAGTAGATGGCGTTGGTGGCGCCAAAGTTCCACAAAGTGTTAGTAGATGGCGTTGGAGAGCGGCGGCGGCGGCGGCCATGTTTAGTCCAATTATGTTAAAGTTCCAGAAACTGCCACCACTACTAGATGGCGCAATGAACGTTACCGAAAGGGCATTAGTGCCTAACTTCGTTGTTATTGGTCCAATTGAATCGCGGAAAAAACAGGCATTATCTATGAGTGGCGTAGATGTCAAATTTAAAGAAAAAACATGCGCAATGAACAGTGCCATAAGGGCATTAGCGCTTAACTTCCTTGTTATTGGTCCAATTGAATAGCGGAAAAAACAGGCATTATCTATAAGTGACGTAGATGTCAAATTTAAAGAAAAAAAACATGCGCAATGAACGTTGCCGTAAGGGCATTAGCGTTTAACTTCGTTATTATTGATTCAATCGAATTGCGAAAAAGACAGGTATGATCTAGAAGTGACGTAGATGTCAAATTTAAACAAAAACATGCGCAAAGAACGTTGCCGTAAGGGCATTAGCGCTTAACTTCGTTATTATTGGTCCAATCGAATTGCGGAAAAGACAGGTATGATCCAGATGTTGCATAGATGAAAAAGACATATTTTTTTATGAGCCGCAGCGCTCGCGGACCCGCCAAATTTGAATAAATTATAGATAATATTCATATGCAACATTGTAACTTAGTTTTATGAAGAACGCAAATTTGTTATTTTGCGTTTCATTTAAACGACTAATTAAAATTCAATATATGTAATTTGCAAGTTAATTATTATAAAAAATGCAAGCAAGTAATTTTATGCTTCATTTAAACAACTAATTAAAATTCAATATATGCTATTATTGCGTTCCACGTAAACAACCAATTAAAATTAAATATATACAATTTGCAAGTTAATTATAATAAAAAATGCATATCCTTGATAAAACCACATTTACATGAAACGAATTTAGCTATAAAAGTCGAAGCACATCAACCAACAATCCAGTCGTGAAAGTCGCTTCACCAGTGCCAGTTAGTATTCAGCGAGCAGTTTCCAGTTGTTTTTATTGTAAGTACCTTTAATAATTTTTTTTCAAAATTTTTTTTCAATTATTTTTTTTTCAAAATTTTTTTCAAAATTATTTTTCCAAAAATTTTTTTGAAAATCATTTTTTTCAAATTTTTTTCAAAATTTTATTATTATTTTAGATGAGTTTTCTGGAAAAATTAAACGAATTTACCTCATCTACAGATACTGAAATCAAACCGGTAATTAAGCTAAAGGACCTGCAACCCAACGTCCCAAATAAAATTCATCGTGTTCGGCTTGTCAAATCCAATTTTGGAGGGGAATCCATTCTAGTGGAATTGGAGGAGAACGTTACCTTTCTACCCAAAAGGTCTACCGAAATTTACAAGAATCACATTGCAGATCTAAACAAAGGGGACTTCAGTTTAATTTTTATTGGCCTGCACGAGATTTCCAAGAGTTGCACTCCAAGGATCCTTTTTAAAATAGAGAAAAATTGAAGTAATTCTTAAAACTCGGCACAATATTTTCAACATATTCAGATATAACACTTGAGGTTAGTGCTTTAAGGCATGCGTCAAGACAAACATATTTGGGAAAAAGTCATTAAATTTGAAGAAAGACTTAAACAACTTCGTAAAGATATTAAACTGTACGAAGACAAAGAAAACGTTATAAAACAGTTGGGAAATTTAAATTTAGACAATATAAGAATACCGAAAAAAACATGTTACCCCTTAAGTCGAATACAACCAACATCAGTTCCAACGACAAGGATGGACAATTAAATGGTCAAATTAACAAGACATTTACAATATCGTGCATCTCATTATCTGCTATATGTATTTTATTACTAAAATTTCTTTATAAATGTATTCAAAGAAAAATTCGATCCTCATGTCATGTTGCAATAAACAACTAAAAATATACAAAAGGTGTTTTATTAAAACTCAAAAAATTTTCATTTCATTTCATTTATTAACATAAAAAAAAATAAACAAATTATATTTTTTAATTTAAACTTTTAACCACTTCACTTAGTGGACGGTGCTCCATTAGACAGTCGTGAATTATGATGCAGTAGGCTTTGCTGTCTGCTGGAAATCCAATATCCGTTTCGAGCTCGAGTCTCACGTCCACAGTGGAGGACTTCATGGTTTCTTCCTGTTTTGAGCAATCTATGATAAATAGGGCTCTGTTCTTGAACTCCTTGTAGGTCAGTATAGGATGTTTTTCGGCTGAGCCATGCATATAGCTGGGGTAAAATTCAGCATAATTATTATTGTGCAGTATTGTTTCGTTTATTGGTTTGGAAGCATACAATAACAAATCTTGGGCGTTCAACGGCCATAGTAGTTTTAACAGCCCAAATTTCTCTTCGCGAACCGCTCGTAACTGCAGGCAACTCATTAAGTTCCCATTTTCGGAACGGTATCAGTATAGGTGTATCGCTTCTAATGGCCTCCATCAATTTTATTTTAATTTCATCATTGGGATATATATGTTTGATTTTCAAATCAATGGTTTCGATCTTAATTGTTGCAGAAGTGTTTGTTGTACCAGTAGAAGTAGTTTTTTCTTTAATCATAAGACAATCACTATCATCGCGAGCGCGAACCAATCGAATTGTTTGCCTTCCACAAGTGATTATTGGGTAATCGTTGAATATGTTGAAAATATGCTTGAGCGGCATCAAAAAACTAAACGATTTTGTGGAAGCGTCCATAGGAGGGTTGGAAGTACCATTCCAACCAGCGATAGCCATGTGATTTGTATCTAATGCGCTGTAGTTGAGAAGAGCTCGTACAGCGCTCACTACTCCAGGATCACGAACCGTTTCAATCTCTCTTGCACTCTCGCTGTACGTGCATGAGTCAAAGAGAAAGGCACAAAAGTTGGGTACCAGAGAAACGTCTCCTCCTCCTGTTACCTCCAATTTTCCCTTGATTTCGAGCAATGACTCGTTCATGGCAAAAAATGAATCCACTTGATTGACAACAAATTCCACCACATCATTGTTGTTGAAGGATTTGATGAACGGTGAGCACGTTCGATATTCCATCCTTCTAATAGACTCATCATAACGAGGTTGTTGGTAGAGGTTAAAACTCGGATCAATGCTTTCAGTACGTGAACGTTTACCGTAGTCCCCCATTTGTACGTTTTGACGATTTACCATATTTTTTTATGGTTAATCCAAGCGATTGAAGAAACAATTTATTTGCAGGCGTTAGCTCTCGTTGACCCGGAGGAGGTCTAGCAGCGAATGGTGTTGTTGAACTGGCCGCGTTGTTCTTATAATCTATCACCAAACCCATTTATTATCGTCTTACTAACTCTAGATGAAGGACACTTTGTTCTCCTCGAAAATTTATGGGCTTAAAGTTTTGGTCTACAGCCAACACTGTGATGTTGCTAATTTCCCCGGTATTCGTAACAGGTAGATATATTGGGTTATTAGGTCTTTCCACAATTGCGTAGCCGGCGTCAACTGTAATCGGAAATTCAAAGATGGTGTGGACAGGCCTGTTTCCGTAGAAGGCACCTTCGGTAATGTTGGACTCAAAGCGAATGTTTGATACTTTTATAATGTTGACGGGGAGATCTGAAAAGTGTACAACACCGGGGGCCAGTACCTTGTTGGAAAATCCTAAAATCTGCCCAAGACTATTGGGGTGATTCTCAAAAGTAATTGCGTGACGTTTGCTGTATATTTCACACTTGAGGGTGTTGTTGTTTGGTTTCAACGAAAATAGTGTATCACCCGTATTTGGAGTAATAGAATTTTGAATTAGCTTCTCAATGTCAGTTATTTCATAGCAACCGGTAGGAATCGCAACTTCCCTCAACTTTCCTCTATCGTTGTTTTCGTAGTAGAAAAATTTCTCACCGTCAATATTGGGTATCGAGTTGTATGAGTGAAAGCCAAGTACTGCTAGGAAATATCTCTTTTCAGAATTGAGCACAATTGGGGTCGGAGGCGTGAACGAAAACACGTGAGTGTGACTCGTTAGCGTCAAAAGCAAAGACATGACTAATGCATATCAATGGGAGGTAGTACTTAAATAAAAAACTGCTTCAAAAAAAAAAATAAATTTATTTATAAGTAATTCCACAAAATAAACATGTTGGTATCTCATTACCGCAAACATCACTCCATCGATGAAAATCATAATTTTGACATGGTAAAAATTGTGTCAGTTCTTTTTGGTATTTCTGGGGAATTTCTCGCCAAACCTCGTAGGTAATGTTCTTCATCAAGAGTTTAATGATGTCTCTCATTTCATTAAACTCCCGATGTTGCTCCATCATATAGGAATTGTAGACAGAGGTGTCCGCAGTTGATTTGTTGATAGTTTTGATATTGGTCGTTGTTGTAATAGATCCAAACATTCTTCCCCACATAGTTCACGAGTTCTTTCGGTGGCTTCAAGTCACCAAATGAATCAAAATATTCAACAACATTGTTTATCTTTCTATATGCTACCCAATGAGTCCCCGGATTATTAGAGTCATCCAAATTTATGATAGCGCATTCGCGTTGCCGGGGCTGCTGATGTGGTAGAGAGTCACGCATGAAAACCCCTCTAAAATGAGGAATTTTTAAACGTTTGACATATCGCAAAAGGTCCACATCATATAACGGTCTATTGGGTAGCTTTATTGGTAGTTTTTTTGTTTCTTCATGTACAATCCAAAGCCTCCGCGAGCGTTCTTTTTCATATACAGACCGGATCCTTTTGCCCCAATAACTTCCATAGCTTTATTGTGACGTTGATCTTCTTCCAATTTCTTTTGCGCATTCTTACCATCGATTACGGTTTTAGCTATTCCTGCTGCCCCACCACTAAGGGCTCCAAGTGCCGAAAGGCCCGCAAACAGAGGAATCAATGGTAGAAATCCTCCAGATTTTCCTTCAAAAGGTATCGTCCTGGGTAGTCGAATTCGCTTTTTACCACCAGCTTTCCTTACGGCGATTTTCGCGGCTCTCAAAGCTTGCGAGGCGGCCTTCTGTAGAGTTGTGGAAGGACTATTTTTCATAGCCTTTTTAACCTTGCTGATTACGTGATTTCTAAAGGAACTCTTCTTCTGCTGCCCAACCCCCATTCCAAGTTTACGTTTGATCTTCATGCCCCCGGTCACCGCCAAAGCAGATGCTCTTTCTCCAAGCGTTGCGTCCTTTGATTTGACACGTGCCCAAGCTTTATTTTCGAGTATTTGATCTGCCTGATGTCGATCGTTCAAGGACTTGTGTTGAGCGTATGCAATGTCGTGCTCCTTACAGGCAGCGTCTAAGGGATTAATGCCTGAATCACCGCGTGCTAAGCGTTTTTGTAGCTTTGTGCCCGGACCACAGTATTGATAGGTCGGAATGTGGAGCTCAAAGGGCAGATTGTTTATGAGCGAATTTAAGACACCTTTACCTAAGTAAAGACTCATTTGAACTGATGACATATCATCACCTTATATATATTTATATACAAAACAACTTGCTCTTCAAGCACACACACACACACACACACATTTTACGTCACGCACGCCACGTTTTACGTCACGAACGCCACGTTTTACGTCACGCACGTCACGTTTTACGTCACGCATGCCACGTTTTACGTCACGCATGCCACGTTTTACGACACGTAAACCTCACGTAAACCTCACGTAAAACGTCTCGCACGCAAACATGGTGGCGACGGTGGTGGTGACATATCATCACGTTATATATTTATACAGAACGACTTGACTAAAAATGTCATACAATGAAGGTCATTCAACAGAAACAAACGCTTCCGATTGAAAACTTGGACTTTACCTCCAAGCATGAGAAAAGTAAACATGGTGAATTATTACCAAACTCGTTTCGTGCAATCATATGTGGACCGAGTGGGTGTGTTAAAACAAACGTAATGCTGTCATTACTGTTTCATCCGAATGGCGCGAAATTTAAAAACGTTTACGTTTACTCCAAATCTTTGTATCAACCGAAATACGAGTTGCTTCAAGAGGTACTAATTAAGACGAAAGGAGTAGGCTATTTCCCGTTCAAAGATAATGAGGAAATAATAAGTCCCGCTGAAGCTAAATCAAATTCCATATTCATATTTGATGATGTGGCTTGCGATGGGCAACAGAAAATTCGGGAATATTACTCAATGGGCCGTCATAAGGATATTGATGCTGCTTATCTATGCCAAACGTACTGAAAAATACCTAAACAACTGATTCGAGACAATTGTAATTTAATTGTACTCTTCAAGCAGGATGAAATAAACCTGAGGCACGTATTCGATGAGCATGTGTCACCTGACATGAGTTTTGATCGCTTTAAAAAACTCTGTTCTGAATGTTGGAGCGATCAATATGGTTCTATTGTTGTTGTAAAAGATTTTGCTCTCAACAATGGAAGGTATCGTAAAGGATTCGACTTGTATATAAAAATGTAATTCCATGTGGTGTATGATTAATATGCAGCAAGATGTTAAACCAGCAGGATGTTCGTAAACGTAAAGTTCTACAACTCTCACGTGATATACGTCGAAAATATCTGGCTCTCAAGTTGGGTAGATCTGAGCAGGATCGGACATTAAATACATTATTTAAACCTCTAATAAAACCTCTAAAAGAAATTGTTACAACGTCTCATGAATCTGCGCAAGTTTTAAAAAATATAAAGAAAGAAGAAGAATCCAAAGAGGAAGAACCCGAAGTAGAAGAACCATTAAAAACAGAATATACAAGCCATCCCACTAATTTTATTCCGATGGAAGATGTAGCTCAGACTGAGGGTGATGATGATGATGATGATGAGGGTGATGATGTATATTCACACGCTTCAGAGTCAGCACCAGAATATATTTCGGATGAGGTCTTCAGAGAGTATCTGGAGCAATATCCTGAAATATCACATAAGTATATGCTTGATTACTGGAATAAGAGTCCAAATATAGACCTAGTTTACGGTCCAGTTTACGATTCGACTCACTCTAAATGGCTTCTCGGAGGGAAAAATATCGATTTTGATCGGAATACTGGAGCTATTATAACAGAGGGGGGGTATGTTAAAGGGACACCTGGTCTCTACCAACTGATATTTTATGATGAGCCTGAAGATTATACCGATGATGATAAATTGGCATACAAGACGATTTTAAATTTAACTAACGCTCACAGAAACACAGCTGGACGTCTAAAAGGTACATCGAGATCAAAATATCTAGATATTATTAAACCTATGTTTCCTCCCCCACCGAGAAAACCATCGAAATCGACTAGCAGTATATCGAGATCTGGAGTTGGACTTGCAATGGTCTACAATGAGAACCCTATTGATTACGTGTACTGGGACGATGCCAATGAACTTGTGGAACGGCTTAAACTGCTAGTAGCTTCCAAACACGCTGGAAATACATCACACAACAACGAAATAGTTGCAATCATCAATGAGCTGAGAGAAGCCAACGTTATATACTAATGTAACACATCGTTTTAATGTTATTTGCAAGATGAGTCTCGACAAATTCGGACGTCGGTCGACGACGCTGTCAAATAGACCTTCTCAATCTCTGCTTCGTAATACGTTATTAAAGTTTCCACAAACGGCTGAAGGGAACGTCGATATTGGCAATGTGAGGATAAGCAATGTGTTACCACCTTCAGCTAGTTCTGATGCTGCCAGTAAAGAATACGTTGACTCCCAGTTTAATATAAAAGTCGATAATTTGTTTAACCAATATAAAAACGCACTTGTAGCTTTACAAGCTAAAACTGGGGAAATTGATGCGTTCGTAACTAAGGATCCTCCTGTATATGCTGGGGATATTGCAACAAAAAAATATGTAGATACCAGCATTGTAACTGCTAAACAGCATCTACGGGGTGATATAAAAAACGCTCAAACTAACGTTGAAAATCAATTGGCGAATACTGTGAAAGTTTTAGATAAAAAACTAATGGGAACTAATTTAAAAATAGATATACCCAAAGAAATTGCTAGTGTGATAGGCACCCAGTTTGCTGAAATCGAGCGAAAAATAACTGTTGATGAAGGTATTGTGAAAGATTTGGATAAAGCTCACCAAGAAACGGCCGAGTTAACATATAATTTGAAAAAACAAATGACTGCTAATGAAGAAGTTTTGAGAGATTTAATTAAAGCTAACCACGAAACCGCCGAGTTAACAAAGAATTTGGAAAGAGAACTAAACCAATTTCGTAATACTGCTACAGTATCATCACATATTTGAACTGGGGCTGGATATAAAAAATTGAAGCGAAATACTCCTTAAATACTTCAACACACTTACACTTGCTTTAGAGCTCTTTAAGATGTCGAAAGAAAAAATTCAAGTTGTTAATGAACTCCATGCTCCAGCACGTAGGAATTATCCGCGACGTAGAACAATCATTAAGGGTCTCGATAATTTATGGCAAATGGACTTGGCTGAAATGCGACCCTATGCACACCAAAATAAAGGTTACAAAATGATTATGGTTGTTATTGATTGTTTCTCAAAGTACGTGTGGACGATGCCTCTAAAGACAAAGACTGGAGTTGAAATTACCAAAGCTTTCTCCAACATATTAAAACACAGCCGACGGCATCCTAAAAATCTTCAAACCGATCAAGGTACAGAGTTTTTCAATACAAATTTCCAAAAATTAATGACGCAATGCAACATTAATCATTACAATACGTTTAGCGTTAAAAAGGCTGCGATAGCTGAGAGATGTATTAGAACTTTAAAGACAAAACTATACAAGTACTTTAGTTTGCAAGGCACCTACCGATGGATTGACATTTTACCTAAAATTGTGGAAGAGTACAATAACACGAAACATTCGAAAATACGATGTAAGCCTTCGGAGGTCAACAAGTCAAACGAGGAGGAAATTTCTCGAAAATTTTACTCACATCTGAAGATTGCTGGACCGCGCAAACTTAACGTTGGCGACATTGTGCGCTTAAACAAAGCCAAGCATATTTTTCAAAAGGGATACACCCCTAATTGGAGTACCGAGCTCTTTAAAATTACTAAAGTCAAAATAACCAATCCCGTGACTTATCTGCTTGAAGACATGTTGAGTACACCAATCAACGGGGCTTTCTACGAGGAGGAATTGCAAAAGACGAAAGCACCCGATGTCTACCTCGTAGAAAAGGTGCTTAGAAGAAAGGGGAAGAAGGTGTACGTGAAATGGTTGGGTCTCGATAACAAGCATAACAGTTGGATTGAAAACACTGATTTTGTATAGAATCTTATGGAAAATACGAACAAATTTAGTAATTCAAGGGGCCTTTTTTGAATAACCTTCAAACTTACCGCTTTTTTCCTCATAGTGGGGGTATATAAATATAAGTGTGTGAACCTGCAATCTAATCAGTCGTGTCTGTGTGAACCTACAATTTAATCAACCAACATGAGTAGTCAAGATAGTGGTTATAGTTCTTGTGAAATTGTTTTTGAAAGTGACTCGTCATCGTTATCATCGTCGCCAACACCTTCTTCACCTTCTGCAGTGTCGCTTAATGATTGTGTTGAGGAAATCGACCAAGCTTTAATTTCATACGAGTATGCTGCTAAATTGGAGCGATACCATCTACTAGAAACGAACTTTTCCCTAAGAAATTACACACTTTTGTGTGGAATAAGTCCAACCAGAACCTTTAATCCCACAATAACGCTAACACCTTTACTTCGACCTGGAAGAATTTCGTTTGGTACATTTGAGTGGAGTACTTTTATTGAATTGTTACGTCAGAGATATGATAACTTTTTTCACAAGAATCTATCATCACCTCCTGACGAATACGATCCTGTAGTTTTCCCTTGTGGAGACTTTTGCAAAGTTACTCAATTAGTGTATGACGATACCAAGTTTCTACTTGTAAACAAACATGGAGTCGAGTTCTATCTGGATGAGAATGATGTTTTCGATATCCTTGAAGCAAATTGCAATTTGGTGAACAACTACATTTCGCTGTTGGAAGACTTGAACTTTAATACATTTTACCGTAATTTAATAGATTCTACACGAGCTTATTTTGCTGTTAATTTCAATAGTATTTGTGACACTAGTAGATTTAATACTTTAGTTTTAATTTGTACTATTATGCCAAATTGTTTGGAAAAAAATGCTCTACAACAGTACATGTATTACTATAAAAATGATGTTATTAATGACATATATAATCACTGCTCAAATTAAAAAATGTATCAAGTTTTTTAATAAAAATAAAACACTTTTCTTATATTTATTTTTTTTATTGCCCCTCAAATAATACAGTAAGCAAACATACATAAATAATTCATTAGGTACACATATTTCAGTCTGAAAATCGCACTCGTTTATTTTCATGTAAATCTTTACGACAATCATATTTATCTTACAATTCTACTTTGGTACAATAAATTTTGCAAACAAAAACCCAGCACATGATCGCTATCATAATCAGTAATCACCTCAGAAAAATTAACTTTTATACCCCCACGGAAGGGTATCATGTGACTGGGGGAGTAATTGACGCTTATCATCATAGGGGCTAAGTCCAATTTTAGTCTGACTTATGCTGAAAACATTGTGTAAATAAGATCGAATGGTATGTTGAGTAATATATTTTTTAGTATAATTTTGTAAACAATTTAGATAATCGTCAAATGTAATTTTATTTTTGACCACATTGAATTTAACCCCCTTTGATTTCTTCACAACTTTACCGTCTTGAACTTTATAGCTGTACATTTTCGAGCGCAAGCCTACAAAATGTGTCATGATTTTACCGTTACATTCATCCTTCATTAAGCCTGGTATTTTTTTGTTAACTAAAGGAATCATGTATGCGTTATTGGAGGGGTAATCTGAAGTGTCAAATTTTTCTAAATGATCTCCAATAAGACTTTTGTAAACGTCATCGCAATTTAATTCATAAATAAAACTATCGGTGTCTGTATACATTAATTTTAAATTTTCCTCCTCCATAGTTGGTAACATGAAATTGTAGTGAAAGTCATACATACAGGTTTTAGAAATGTCCAGAATAGCCATGCCGATATACAGAGGTTTGTTAAAGAGTAGTTCGGCCTTTTTTAATTCGATAGCCATCAGTTTGTCATCAAAAACTCTTCGACTATGAAATCGAGGGCTGGCTATCAAATTTTTTGCACCATAACGACCCTCGTAAGAAGTAAGTAATTTCACTACCCTATGAAGCCTAATGTTTTCCATAGTCTTACCGAAGACAGCGTTATTAGCAAGTTTAAATTGATTTTTCTTAAAATTACTTGTGGCCACAGTCCTTAAACGAGTATTCAGCTCGATATAGGACTTTAGCCAAGCTGATTGTTTAAATTTTAATACTTTATGAATTTTGGTTAATTTTAAGCCATGTTCGAGAGCTTGTTTCAAATTGCGATAATGCAAAGTGTATTCTTTTTTTGGGTAAAGGGTGGTCATTAATTTGGGCAATTTGGAACCTGGAGGTTTGCGGTGTTCAGGACAAAATGGGAAATCCTTGTGCTCATCATGTAAACTTTCGGGATACTCTAAATCTACTTGTAAAATATATCCGACGGGTGAATCGTCGGGAATCTGAGTAATGTCGATATTTGTATTGGGCTCCCATTCAAACCCCCCATAGGGGAGGAACTGCGACATAGCCCACCCATATAAATTGTTTACGTCAAAGTACATAAGATACTTGGACGGTTTAGAAGAAACATATTCGGGCATGTATTTATTGTTAGCTTCAGAGTATCTGTTTGAACAAACAGATATTCCTCCACGTATTGATGACTCAACAAACAGCAACATGTCGACATCTTTTAAAATTTGTAATTTACATTTAGTGTACTTGAGCATACAGTCCCAAGTATATCCGGGCATAGTATAGTACCATGCCGGATCTAGTTGGTAAGTTTGCAGAGCAGTTGTTCGAAAGTTTTCCATAACGTCACAAAGAAGGAGAATGTCGGTTCGCATATACAAATCTGCATATTCACCTAAATTTTGAATTTGGAAAGCTTGCCAAACGTTTTGCGCATGAGTGTAATCATCTGTAGAAATATGACAATCATTTAATTTGTTGTAAAAACTCTCAATTGCTGGAAGACTAGTGGTATCATTTAGTTTATCAATACTATCAATGTAATCGTATGGAAAAACACCTTTCCTCGTCAACAGTTTGTACATTTCATTATTCAAGTTACCAAATTCCCTTTTTAATGTAACCAACTCCTCTATTTTTAATGTAGACACCAACTCATCGAGACTGGTACCCAAAAATCTAAAGGAGTCTATATAGCGAAATTTAATTTTAGTTTCTGGTTCATACTGCGTAAAAGAAATGTATTTTTCCATGTTCACAGGTAGTACACTCAAAGGTCCACGTTTCGCAAGATCTCTAATAATAAAATGGCTGTCGTATCCGCTAAGATTATGGAACACAATAGGCACTACAAAGAGTTTTTTGAAGTTCAGATTGCACGATTGATGTGCGAACCCTCTAAATAATCCCGTAAAATGATCATGGTCTTTAACGATAATGTCTTTTTCTTTAAACTTATTGTCGCAAATGTGACAGCAGACACCGTTTGCGACAGTAGGCATACAAATAGGAACAATATTTAATAATTTAGATTCAATAAATTTCGCGACATCTAACATTTGATTCGCAAACCAGTCCATGCAATCTTCCCCCCTATAACTATTGTAGTATGAAATCTTATTATCATAGCTGCATTTTAAGTAGAATCCTGCACTAAATGTTTTATGGTGTTGATACTTGGTGGTTGTATGAGATATCTTTTTATCACACTTTTCTAAAATTGACTCGAAATCGGCATACACAACAAAAGGACATTTCTGCTTGTATACATGATTTTTAAATTCGACGTTATCATATGGGGGGAAAGAAATTTTGCAATCGTTACTATTTACGCATAAAATTTAATTCATCTTGAATTAAAAGTAAATTTACATGACGCGGCAGTTTATTTTTAGTTAAACGTGCAGGTACCACTACGTAAAATGACCTTTTTTTAGTTTGATTTAGTTCTAAAGCGTAAACGTTTACAGATATATCATTTAACTTTTCAAATTTTGATATTTGCGTTAGTTTCATAGGCAATTCTAAACCATCTGTATTCAAAACTGTACTATAGTGAGGGTAAGTAAATGTATATTGAGAGTTTATTTTAGCTGGAAACAAAAAACTCGTTACAGCCCAGTAAAAACACGCCAGGTCCGTATTTTGGACGTTTATGCATGCCTTTTTCGTTAATATTTCTTTTGGTAGTGGAATGAAGGATGAACCGTTCCCAATTTCAAATTTGTTAATAGCTACTTCTAATAAATTTATTTTTGACAACGCCCACCCACTGTCTTTTTCTTAAAATTCCGAAAGTTTATTTAAAATAAAATCTACGATACTTTTATACTCTTGCGCTAAATCCGTCCCCAAATCAACAACGAAATTTGGGGATCCAAAGTATTTAATGTCAATTACTTCCCCGCCATCACTATTATTTTTTAAAAAATCACCACAAAATGTAACATTTACTTTTAGCGACGGTGTATCATTTTTTAAATTTGTAAAATTTTTGTCTTGAATATATTGTAAGCGGCCTGCAAAAAATCTTTAATTTCTTTATGCTTTAAATTTATAATGACCCCCGTTCTAATTCTATTGTTAAAAATCGCGTTTACATCTTCCCATTTAACACCCCCTTTAATACCCCGCCCCTCTCTAATACCTCCCCCTACTACATGGGGAGGTGTTAATTTTATGATACACCGCAACCTTTTTAACTGCCCCATTTTGGTGTAAATTTTTCTTTTTTCCCCTACCGTGAAATTACATTTTTTTATCGATAAAGAACATTTCCTAAGGTGATTACTAATTAGTGATAGCCATTTGTTTTTATCTGAATATGTAGAAATATTGTGCTGAGTTTTAAGAATTTCTTCAATTTTTTGAAAAGTGAGTGCGAAATTCATGATGGTTCTAACCTAATTTTTCACTAATTTAAAAAGGTCCTAGGAGCGCAACTTTTGGATATCTCGTGCAGGCCAATAAAAATTAAACTGAAGCCCCCTTTGTTCAGATCGACAATGTGATTCTTGTAGATTGTAGTAGACCTTTTGGGCAGAAAGGTGACGTTCTCCTCTAATTCTAAGAATGTATTCCCCAAATTTTATTTGGAACGTAGGGTTGCAGGTCCTTTAGCTTAATTATCGGGTTGATTTCAGTATCTGTAGATGAGGTAAATTGGTTTAATTTTTCGAGAAAAACAAAAAAAAATTTTGGAAAAAAAATATATTTGGAAAAAAAATTTTTGGAAAAAAAATATTGAAAAAAAAATTTGGAAAAAAAATTTTGGAAAAAAATCATTAAAGGTACTTACAATAAAAACAATTGGAAACTGTTCACTGAACACTAACTGGTAGCACAATAACAAACAACTGGAAACTGCTCGCTGAATACTAACTGGCACTGGTGAAGCGACTTTTACGACTGGTTTGTTGGTTGATGTGCTTCGATTTTTATAGCTAAATTCCTTTCATGCAAATGTTGTTTTATCAAGGATATGCATTTTTTATAATAATTAACTTGCAAATTGTATATATTTAATTTGTTTACGTGGAACGCAATAATTGCATATATTGAATTTTAATTAGTCGTTTAAATGAAGCATAAAATTACTTGCTTGCATTTTTTATAATAATTAACTTGCAAATTACATATATTGAATTTTAATTAGTCGTTTAAATGAAACGCAAAATAACAAATTTGCGTTCTTCATAAAACTAAGTTACAATGTTGCATATGAATATTATCTATAATTTATTCAAATTCGGCGGGTCCGCGAGCGCTGCGGCACATAAAAAAATATGTCTTTTTCATCTACGCAACATCTGGATCATACCTGTCTTTTCCGCAATTCGATTGGACCAATAATAACGAAGTTAAGCGCTAATGCCCTTACGGCAACGTTCTTTGCGCATGTTTTTGTTTAAATTTGACATCTACGTCACTTCTAGATCATACCTGTCTTTTTCGCAATTCGATTGAATCAATAATAACGAAGTTAAACGCTAATGCCCTTACGGCAACGTTCATTGCGCATGTTTTTTTTCTTTAAATTTGACATCTACGTCACTTATAGATAATGCCTGTTTTTTCCGCTATTCAATTGGACCAATAACAAGGAAGTTAAGCGCTAATGCCCTTATGGCACTGTTCATTGCGCATGTTTTTTCTTTAAATTTGACATCTACGCCACTCATAGATAATGCCTGTTTTTTCCGCGATTCAATTGGACCAATAACAACGAAGTTAGGCACTAATGCCCTTTCGGTAACGTTCATTGCGCCATCTAGTAGTGGTGGCAGTTTCTGGAACTTTAACATAATTGGACTAAACATGGCCGCCGCCGCCGCCGCTCTCCAACGCCATCTACTAACACTTTGTGGAACTTTGGCGCCACCAACGCCATCTACTAACACTTTGCGGAACTTTGACATAATTGGACTAAACATGGCCGCTCTCGAAATTTGAATTTACCGCGCACCAGCGACACCAGCGCCACCAGCGCCACCAGCGCCTCTGGTGGCAGTTTCTGTAAGTTATCCAGAACCGACTTTGCTACACTACTGACGTTGTTAATTATATTTAAAATATTGAGTGCACTCAAAGTATTTCCAATATTTTGTGCTAAAAAGTAATTAAAAATAATTTTCTGTGTCAGAAATTTCATCAAATATCGTTTATTATTTATAAAGCTTTTTAATTAAAAACTACGTATATATTCTAATTATTAATTGTTAATTTGTATCCATTAAACAGCAAATGGAAATTTGTCATTCGTTTCTATCCAGACGCTGATATTTATGACAAAATAAATATTCATTTCATTCTTTTATGTGGTAAAATAGCTGTAGGTATACTAACTGTATTTCAATAGTTTTTATGTCATATTTTTTTTGATCCAAGAAAAATGGGATCATTTGATTGTTCCCCGATTATCTTAAAATTGAGAAGGTTCTCCATAAATAAAATAAAAAGAGACGTTATTTAAAAATAACAAATATAAGCAAAACATCATAAAAGTTTAAAAACAACAAAATTACAAATTCAATAAAAACTAATATATGAAGTTAAAGTATATTCCAAAGTACACGTGAAAATAAATTACAATAATAAGAACAATTAAGTAGTAAACTTAACAAACTAATAGTCATTTAGTATTTGAAAGTAAAAACATATATTGTTAGAATAAAACCAAAGTGAGTCCATCTCTGGAGTGTTACTTTTAGACAGAGCCACCAAACAAGTAGAATTGCAAAATTAAGTTCGATGGTCAACCCAAAATTATCCTGAAAGGAAGAGGAAAACAAAAGCCAATAAATGAAAATTAAACTGAGGTTGGAGAACTGGAACCAAAGGAAACTCCAAAATGGGTTGGAAACAAGTAGAATTGCAAAATTAAGTTCGATGGTCAACCCAAAATTATCCTGAAAGGAAGAGGAAAACAAAAGCCAATAAATGAAAATTAAACTGAGGTTGGAGAACTGGAACCAAAGGAAACTCCAAAATGGGTTGGAAAAACCGTTAGGGCTACGCAAGTCATACAATCACTTGCAGATTTGCAGCAAACTGAGTGTTTGTTTAAAGCACTTTTTTATGTTAAATTTGTAGAGTTTTGCTATAAACAGCTGACTTTAGAAAAAAATATGATTCTACGTACGTTATTATACCTCATTCATAAATAAGCGCATTATTTTCGCACACCCTGTATAGGGAATGTTATTATAACGGGAATAATAGAGGACTTGTGCCGGTTAAAATTAACGTTTGTAGGTAATACAACTGTAAAATTGAAATCTTGGAGATAGATTGAACTTATGCACAAGACTTACTCCTATTCAAATAATGCATCCCCCTGATGAGATTTTTTGGAATTTAATAAAACCCTATATTTATTTTAATTAATTATTCAACCACGGCTACATAAAATATAAACAATTCTACAATTTCGAAGTTTTCATATTAACTTTTGCCCTCATTGCTAAATATAAACTCAATTTTATCGTGATAATAATAAGGTCTCGAATACATTTTATAATGGTTGCAATAAAAGTTAGCTACTGTACAATTGTCTTGGAAACCGCCACCTAATTTATTTAAATTTTCTTTCACACTTTTTCCAGTTTTAGAACTGGCAGCGATTTGCTGTGGCGTATAAAGTTTTTGTTTTCGAAAGAAAATATATGCTGTGCCAGATTTGAAAAAAATGATAAATCGACGAAATTAATGTCCTGATTAAGGAAGCGTTTTCAAAATATAAAACGAATGTTATTTCTTTAAATAGTTTTAGCTTTTCTTAAAATCCACATAAAATTTGCAGTTTGAAGAGAATTTGTGGACTCTTTGTAGATTTAATTGAGAAAGCCCCACGTTACATGGGATATTTTACTCTCATTTTGTATTACATTTTTTAATGTGAAATCTCAATTAAAGATTGTAGGAATATTGGAAAATATACACATAATTATTCATGTAACATCAAAGACCAAGGAATTGAACAATAAAAGTTGAAATAGGTTATTGTTAAAGCATTAGGAATTTGCTTCATTCAAACAATGAAATTAATTTGGTTGGATATATATCCAAGTATCTATTCTTGTGATACAACCAATTATTTCTTTATAGACAGTACTTGTTTCTGTAGAAACAATTCTTTTTCTTAATTAAAAATAATTTTTCCAAACAACACAATGTACTGGGTGTCCCAATAAGAATGGCTCTCGGTTATATCTTGGAAGACGTGTACAACTTCGGGAAAAAACTTTTTATAACAAAAGGAACCTTGAGAAAAGCCTGGAAAATATTTTCAAGTTTACATGTCCACCCCTAGAGGGCCTAGTTCAATTATATTATTATTCAATAAAATTGGCTTTCCCAATCCTATTAATAAAGATTTCAATTATTATTTCAATAATACAGTTACTGTTACCAGGAAACAACGTTAAGGTAGTTAAAACGGAAATATATAAAAAGTATTGGTATTGAACTACGCCCTTTAGGGGTGGACATGCAAACTTGAAAATATTTTCCAAGTTTTTCTCAAGGCCACTTTTGTTAACATTTTTTTTCTCGGACCTGTACTATACACGGTTTCCAGAATATAGCCGCGAGCCATTTTTATTGGGACACCCAGTACATAGTGGTGCTTAGGGTCTCTGCCTAGGTATATTTAAAAAAAAAAATTTTTTTTTCCAAATTTACCTTGTCAAAAATATTATTTAAAAATTTATTCCCTTTTGCAGTTTTAATTAAGTGGGACATGCACGCACCGTTTTTTTGTTAGAACATATTCATCATTATTAATTAGAATTTTCAAGTTGTCACTGACGATGTTAGAACTGTGCTTATACAAGATATTTCAAAATTAATGTCATAAAATTCAGTAGGAGATTTTTCATGACCTCTTAAGAGATTTGGGATTAAATTTATGGTGTTGGAAAGCTGAATTTGTGCATAGCAAATGATGGCAAATATTTTGGGTACTTAAAATAATTAACAAGTAGGTGATTTTTTTTTGCGTTTTGTTAAATTCTGTTATGAGTAATCCCATGTTTCTTTATTTATGTTGATAAATATTTTTGTGATACGTTTTCACTTGTTATTTCCTTTTCAAACCAAAATTAAGAACATAATTTCTCTTACGACTTACAAGGTGAGCCAATACTCTTCAAAATTGAAATAAATGCCAGTATCTTTTGAATGAAAAGAAATATCAATTTGAGGTTTTGACAAGTTAATAATACTTAATCTTATTTGTCATTTTGTAAGCTGGTTAGAGTTAAGGCACTGCGTTCCCAGAAAAAATCATAAATAGAGCTGGGTGTTACCTAAAGCCCTTTAGTTGCCGATTGAAAGATTAAATGTATTGGGGTTATTTGTTTCTGAAATCTACCTTTAATGCTCTTTACATTGAGCCTAGAAAATCGTTTCTGGCTTATCGAAGTTACAGAATTTTTTTTCTTTTAAGGTAAATACACTTCCCTCACCACTTAAGAATAGGTGATACAGAAAAATGATTTAAACAAAAGTTGCAGAATAAGGATTGTAGTTTCTAATGATGATATTTTTTACTAACTTTAATTAGGAAATATTTTGTATAAAACTCAATTATATTATGTAAGTAATAGATTGCGCCCCCTAGCGGAAAACTACGTACTTAAAAATATTTAAGCACTTTTTTGGCCGATTTTAATACGGTCCTTTCGGAGGTAATATCTCTTTAAGGATTGGGCTAATAAAATAAAGGAATGACCGCTAATAATTGTCAACGAGGATCTTACTCTTAAATTTTCTCGCACGCATTTAGAAATACTCTGTACAACTAATATCCATTATTAAAAGTTTCATTGTATTTTTATTTAAAAGAAGGAACATTGCTTACTACATATGTGAAAAAGTCCATTTGTTCGTCATTTTGTACAGTAATTTTTAAAATGAACATGAAATACGTCCTTTATGTATTTCTTATAGGTATGTCAAGTAAGTACAATAAGAACAGAATTTCGTGATAACTTGTCCCAGCATTCTTACAACCGTTTCGTTTTCTTGTATGAAAAGTGAATTCTGTACAGGATATATCGACTTGTGCAGCACTAATATCTGCTTTGTAAATTTCCTGTCATAGGAATAACACGAGACGGAGTACTCAAACATGTCCGAGAATAGAACATAGCATGTCATAGCTACGTTTTTCGATTTACTCGTCTCTTGAGACAGAAGTTGTTAGGTTGATATCTATTTTCAGTTGGCAGTAAACACGAAACTTTATTATTTATTAAGTGGTTTCGACTAGTAATTTAGAAAGAACAGGTTAAATTTATTAAACTTATATTTTCTAAATTAACGTTTTTTTAGTATACTGACAGCTTTTTACTTTTAAATTGCGATAAAATAGTTTTCCTTTCTAAAAAGTTTTTACTTTTAGTTAATAGTTTAAAGCAATATATAACTTTACATTTATTATAGTATTCATGGATAACTGCTTATTTCAATAAATATCGACAAATTGCACTTTTTTGTTTGTTATATAATGCACTACTATTTTATACCAGTCAGAATCCAGAAATATGTTATAATGGGCTGCTCCTTAAATTTTTATTATAGTAATGTTTTATTTATAATTTATAATTATGCCAGGTATAATTTAAATGTATTATATGAGATGCAATTGGGTGAGTTAAAAAAATATGGCTCAAACAATATACAGGGTGAGGCATTAGTGTGGCAAAGCTCGATTAGCCCGCTATTATTGAAGTTACGAAAAAAAAGTATTTACACAAAATGTAGGCAGTCTTAAAATTCACATTATAAAATTAGTCCCAAATATACAGTGTGTCAGGAATGCAGTGCCAGACAAAAATTTTGTTTTTTACATGGAACATCCCGTATATTTTTACATTTTTATAAACCTCTTGCCGAGCTAATTTCAACGATTTATCATACTTTATGTCTATTATGTTTAATAAAGGATCTACAGCCACCTGAAAATCACATTTTGTTTAATTTAGATGTCTGTAGCAGTCAAAACGTTGAAAATCAATATAAACGGCTAACATGTTCCTATCCTAATTTTTCAAGTTCTATGCTATGGTATTAAAAAATATTTGATACAGAGTGATCAAAATTTGAAATCCCATCTGATTTTTAATCACTCTGTATCAAATATTTTTTAATGCCGTAGCACTGAACTTGAAAAGTTAGGATAGGATCATGTAAGCCGTTTTTATTGATTTTCAACGTTTAATTGTGTTATAAGAACATAGTATTTAAGGTTAAATATTAAATTTTATTATCTGACGAACAATGATGTTTCTTCTATCAGGTCTCAAACAAAAGAGAGCTCTGTCAAATTCAGACGAAGCTTAAATAGTTTTTCGAAATCATAGCATTTTTTTTTTTTTTTTTTTTTTTATTTATTGAATCGCATCAACCCATGGGGTTATTAGCGAGTAGCATGAATATTACATAATATTAGTAATTGATACATGATAAATACATTTTAAACACTATATGAATTGAATTAAATTTTGTGGTACATATTTATATCTTTAAGGTAAGCACATAAATTGTCTATATTGCACTGGTCTCCTAGTACTATGCTCAAATCACCACCGATGTTATGGAGTATTCTCAAGTTTTGATGTACTGGACACTCGAGTAAAAAATGTTTAACCGATAACCTCATGTTGCATATTTCACATCTTGGTTGAGGGGTTCTTGAGATTACGTAACCATGTGTGATGGAAGTATGGCCTAGTCTTAATCTAGATAGCATCACTTGTTGATGTCGGTTTGTGGGGTTGAACTTCCAAGGTTGGACCGATTTTTTTACCTCAGCTAGATATGAGGTAGAAGTGCTCCATTCGGTTTGCCAGTGGGATATTACTCTGTTTTTGTAAAAAAGTTTCAGATCCGATAAAGGTGTTCTGTACTCAGTTAAAGTGGTTGGTGTTGATATTGCATCTTTTGCCAGTTTGTCTACTTTTTCGTTATTCACGATGCCTATATGTGATGGTATCCAAAGGAATTTGATGTTGCTATGATGGTTATTTGAGGCAGTGAACAATTCATTTTTTATCATAGTAATAAGTGGGTGTGAATGTTGATACTGCTGTATAGAGGAGATGGAACTTAAAGAGTCTGTAATTACTAATGCCCGATGGATATTATGGTCATTTATGTATTCCAACGCTTTCCAAATTGCGTATAACTCACCAGAGAAAACGGAGGTTGACATTGGGAGTTGAAAAGATTCCTGAACATCCTCGAAGAGAAGCGCCGCTCCAACGCCGTTTGGTGCTTTAGAAGCATCAGTGTAGATATGTTTGTAGCCCCGGTATGTATTCAGTACACTTTGAAAAGCTTTTCTAATACTAGCTGGGTTTATGTTGGATTTATCATACCTTGTTAAACTAGTGTCACAATAAACAGGAGTATACTTCCAGGGGGGGAAAGATTCTAAACATGACTCATTATAAGTTTTAGGAAGAGGAATATCAAGATTTTCTAGGATTGTATTAAGTCGTTCGTGGAATGGGGGGTCTAATCTTGGATGTTGGAGAAAGGTATTTCTGAAACGGTTTGCAAATATGTTTCGATAGACAGGTTTAGTGGGATAGGAGGCTGTGGCTGCAGCATAAGTTAGTGTTAAATAATTTCGACGTAAGTGTAAATTAGGTTCTCCGGCCTCGCAGTGGATACTATTAGTTGGTGTTGTGCAGAACGCTCCAGTAGCAATTCTCATAGCAGCATTATGGATTATGTCTAATTGCTTTAATACATAATTTTTTGCAGAGTTGTAGGCAATAGCCCCGAAGTCTAGCTTAGGTCTAATTATGCATTTGTATATTTTGATTAGCATCGAGCAGTCGGTCCCCCATCGTTTAGATGATACAGTTCTCATTAGATTTAGATCTTTTTGACATCTTAGTTTGAGGTTTTGTACCTGCCGTTTCCACGATAATTTTTTGTCGAAGATCATCCCCAAGAAAATTATTTCCTCAACCAATGCAATGGGTTGTCCAAATAATTGAAGGTTATTTGGGACTATATTATTATTTTTGGAAAATAAAAGGCATTTAGTTTTTGATATAGAAAACTGAAGACCTGAGTTATCTGACCAATCTTCTAAAAGTGATAAGAATGACTGTATTAAGAGATATAGTGAACGTAAGTCTCGACTTCGGCTATATATGACTAGATCGTCTGCATAGAGTCTGGCCTTAATTGTAGGACTGCAGTTTGCAATTATGTCATTTATCGCAATCAAAAACAATGTTACACTAAGAGAACACCCTTGTGGGATACCGTTTTCTTGAATTTTAACCGACGAATAGGCTCCATTAGCTCGGACTACAAAAAAACGTCTTTCCAAGAAATTATAAATGAAATTTAGAATATTTCCTTTTATTGACCAGCTCTCCAGTACTTTAATAATCTTGTATCTCCAGATAGTATCATATGCTTTAGAGATGTCAAAAAAAACTGCTAAACAGTTTTCTTTATTGGCAAAAGATTCATGGATTTCAGATTCTAGGTCCACTAGGTTATCTGCGGCTGACCTACGTTTTCTAAAACCACTTTGCTCTGGGATTAATAAATTTCTTTTTTCCAAGGACCACATTAACCTCGCATTGATGATTTTTTCCAATATTTTAGCCATTGCGCATGTAATTGAGATTGGCCTATATGAGTCTGGGTTGGATTTAGGCTTACCGGTTTTTAAGATAGGGATTACAATAGATTTTAACCATGTTTGGGGGAAAACATTATTAGTCCAGATTTTATTATAAATTTTTAATAAAAGATCGCTTCCAGAGGTTGGCAGGTTTCTAATAAAAACTATTGGTAT
Source organism: Hermaeophaga mercurialis (assembly GCA_951812935.1). Taxonomy (NCBI): domain Eukaryota; kingdom Metazoa; phylum Arthropoda; class Insecta; order Coleoptera; family Chrysomelidae; genus Hermaeophaga; species Hermaeophaga mercurialis. Next base: position 30,821,381 of record OX638362.1, on the reverse strand, counting down.
GTTGTCGACTCCTGGAGCAGAGTCTTTCATTGAATTTATGATGTAGTTCATCTCGACTTTTGTAATGGGTTCATTTAAAGCATTGGAGTGCTCTTCTTGTCTGACAATTATCTGTCGTTCCTCAGCTTCTTTTAGCTTTAAAAAAGTGTTACTATAGTTGTTGTTACTGGAGTAATCCGCAAAAGACTCTGCTAAAGCTTCCGATATTAGGTCTGGAGATGTTACAGTAACATTCTGATGTTTGAGAAAGGTAATCTCGGTAAAACTATTATTTCCTGAGATATTTTTAATATTTTTCCACACGGTTTTAGCTGAAGTAGAATTATTAATGCTTGATATAAATTCAATCCATGATTTTCTTTTGCTTTGTTTTACTATTAATCGGGCCAGTGCTCTTAAACGTTTAAATTGAAGCATATTTTCTTGTGTCTTATACCTTTTATATTTATTGAAAGCATATTTATAGTTCTTTGTTGCTTCGGCACATTCAGGGCTCCACCAGGGGACTGGTGTATGATTTTTGATTACTGTGATCTTTCCAATAGCTTCTTCAGCGGCATTAGTTATTAAAGCAGAAAATTTGTTTACCATGTCGTCCACATCGGAGTTTAAGATGTCCTCGCTTCTGTCGTTATCGATTTTTTTAACTATTATGGAGTTATAAAGCTCCCAATTTGCTCGGTTGAGATTCCACTTTTCCGGAGATATTTTTCCATTTACCTGGTTACCAGAGATAATTATTGGGAAATGGTCACTGTCATAAAGATCTGGAAGAACGTCCCAATGAAAGACTAATGACAGGCTAGGATCGCATAACGTGAGGTCTATGGCTGAACCTTCTCCTGTTGCTGAATTGAATCTTGTAGGTCGCCCATCGTTCATAATGTTGATGCCGGATTGGTTGCAAACTTCTTCCATAGTGATTCCAAAAGGTGTATTCTTTTTAGATCCCCAAATATCATTATGTGCATTGAAATCTCCTAAAATAATTCTTGGTGTAGGTAACTGTGCTAAAAGGTTTGTAATTTCATTTCTATTAGGCAGTGCATTTGGAGGGCAGTAGATATTGCAACAAGTTATTTTTATGGGGCCATGAATAGAAACAGCAACTGCTTCCAGGTTAGTTTGTAGCGGGATTTGTTCAGCGTCCAGAGAATTTCTAACGTATATAGCTACCCCTCCGCTGGCAATCAATGGGTTATTTCTGTTAAGATAAAAACTGGCATAGTTCTTTAGGTTATAGATCTTACTATTTAAAAAACGGGTTTCTTGGAGACAGATTATTGTAGGAGCGTATTCTGATAATAGGAGCTTAAACATTTCCAAATGGGAATATAACCCATTTGGGTTCCACTGTAATATTGTAGTGAATTTAATTGTTAGATATTATCGACGTTGATGAGTCACTGTCTTCTTCATTGCTGTATTCTACATTTAGTTGTAACTGTATTTTTTTTGCCAATCTTGTGCATTTCCTTTTCATATTTTTATCGGATAAATAAGGGTGAATTTTTTGGAGTAATTCAACTACACCTTTAACATTATTTGTAATAGATTTAGCTACACTTAGCGGGTCAGTAGAGCCTTGTACGTTTTCAAGTAAAAGACAAATTTCTGAGAAAGTTAATACTTTGTTATCCGTGTCCCCCTCAAATAGTTCTTTTGCTAGATTCAGTTGCTCTTTTACATCCAAGATTGTTGTCTCATTTTTGGTTTTAAATTTTTTAGCACTTTTAGGAGGATCAGGTTTTTGAAACTCAATTTCCTCCTTGTTTTTTCCTGTTGGAGAAGGGGTTTCGGGTAATGCACGTTTGGCAGGGTTGTTCGAGCTGCTAGAGAGCATGGACACGATTTTTAGTGGAGGTGGTGTAGGTGGTATAGGGTTCATTGATGTTTTACTAGATGTTGTATTAATGGTTGTCGAAGTTGTAGATGAATTGGTATTGGTAGAAGCTATACTGGATGGCATGATTGAGGAGGACGGAGGAGTTGTCACCACACTTGGCATTGGAGGTGGGATATTTGTTAAAGTTGTTACTTGTGGTTGCAGTGTTGAAGGAACTGGTAAAGAGCAGTCTGTTGCGATATGGCCTTTTTGTTTGCAATTAAAGCATACATTGTTGTCTACGGATAAAAAAATACGATAAGAAGTATTTTCGTGGTTTACGATGATGGAGTCAGGTAGTTGTACATTTACTAAAGGAGTGATGTAGGTTTGTCTTTGGAAACTAAGGATGTGTTTGAATTCAGGAAGGGTTGTACCAATACGGAGGCATGTAATTTGTGACACTAGATTGATTCCTTTGTTTCTAAGTTCATTTTCTATTAGGTTATTTGGTACTGATGGACAGACATTTGATAATAACAACCGCTCACTAGGGGTTATAAGTCGTCGTGCTATGATAGTAGTTTGACCAATTATTATTTCGCCCTTATGGCTGTTCATAAATGATTTTACTAGATCCTCATTTGCTAGATAAATACATATTCGGTTATTAGAAATTCTAGAGATAAATATAATATTGTGTGGTTCAATTATCTTTCCTAGTGAGATCAAATATTCTTCCAATTTAGTGTTTTCCAATGAAGTGAATACTATAGCTTGTTTCTTGCTTGGGAATTTTGGTGAACTTATTGCTGATGCATATGATTTGGAGGGTGTACTCCCAGAAACGGAAGTACCCACAGTTAAATCCGTTGTTTCATCCATTATTAAATATTGTATTCATTTGGAAAAGGTAAATGCGGACCTGAACAGTTCACACAATCTCAGTCGAACCAGTTTTTATACTGATAAGACTTCCAATATTTAACCCGTACAAAGAAAACAGTAATTTGGATTTACTGATGTATCAAATTAAGGAACGAATTAAAAACTTACAAAATCTGTAGCTACTAACTTGATAATTTTCTTTTAGGTTTAATGCACTCGTAGGTAATTTTTTGGAATATAAAACTCACTAATTTGCTTAAATATCGGGACTGGTGATAAAAGATGTTAACTATTTATTAACCAGAGCCGGACTCCAGCATTTTTTATGTTTATTTTTTTTTTAGTTTTGACCCTTTATAATTTTGCATTAGGGTCAGATGATAATTTATTCATCGAAACTTGTAGCCATTTTTAACACCAAATAAAAATTTAAATTGTGGTACGACTTTGAATAATTTTTATTCTGTTATTTTGTAATAAGTAAAGTATCCATAGTCAAAAATATTATCAATTCTATAATTAAAACATTTACATTAATAATACATTTTTACATAACTTAAATAGTGTTTACTGGCATGAAATAGTTATTAAAAAATCCGTTTCTGTTTAGCTGGTGAAGTCAATTTCGCATCTATTATTTTAGCATCTTTTCGTTTATTAAATTTTTTCAAATCCACAGAATTTCGAATGGTTAACATTCATCCGTCGGACATTACCAAAATAATATATAAAATCCATATAATAGAAGCCAAATTCAATAAAAACAAGGATTTGCTATTCTTCAACGAATTAAATAAAGTCGGTTCAAATTTAAAATATTTCATGGACGAGCCCCAAATATTTCCAAGCCCAATGGAGTAAAGCACTTAAATAGTGAACTATGGGTTCAACTAGAAACTGGGAAGCGTAACTATACAGAGTGTCCGCGAAAATAATGCATATTTTTAAATGGTAGGTAGAACGTGTCATTTGTAATAAAATATACTAATAAAAGTGTGTTTTAACATTATTAATTTATACAAAAATTCACTTTACTCGAAAATTTATACCTGGCATACTTTTAATAAACATATTTGTCATGTAACCGAGGAACATCTACCTGATAAATCATAAAATTGTTATTTTTAAAACGTATAAAAAACCATTG